>NC_069416.1:11177884-11292884 GCF_026875155.1 Cherax quadricarinatus | reverse complement strand
CCCTTTAAAAAACCATTTCTCTCATGATCCCGTAAACCCAGCTGGTTTTTCCCCCCTTTCTTTCCTACGTAATCCCTTAAACGCCCCCTCCCCCCCCTAAAAACCGGGTTTTCCCTTCACTCCAAAAAGATAAATCCCCCTCCCTGACCAGTCCCTGAAATTACCGCCCCCCCTTTTTTCATCGACATTCAAAATTCCTCAAAATTTTCTCACCATCAACCCAAAACTTCCCTTTCCTCCCCAAACCTCCCCCCTAAAACTCCCCTACTCTTTTTTTTAAAACTAAATAAATCCATTTGTTCCCAGGCTTTTTTTGCTTTTTTTAACTCACCCCCAAAATTTTTTTTTTCTTATTTTCATTAAAATTCCTTGACATTACCTCTCCCACCTTTTAAACCCCAAACTCTTCTTTTGCACTCCCCTTCACCTTTTTTTTTACTCTCCCATATACCTCCCCTTCTTATAATACTTCTGCTTTGTAAATACCTCTCAAAACAACTTTTTCCTTTTTTAATCACACCCTTTTTATTTCCCATCATTCAACCAACACCCCCTTTCCCCCTTTTCCCCACCCACCCCCCCGTAAACCCAACAAATTTTTTGCCCCACTTTCCCTTAAATACTGCTTTTTTTTAAAACTATTCCAACCCTTTTCAAACCCCCCACAAATCATACCTGAAAACCCCACCTTCTCCCCAATAGTTCTTACTTTTCAACCCAAATTTCTTCCTCCCTTATTTTATACACTTTCACCTCCCCTTACTTGTTTTTGCCATTTTCCCCCTTATCCCATCTACCTCTTACTCAAACTTAGCTACAACAATAATTTTCCTATAAATCATTTTGCCCCCCCTATAAACTTGTATTTTTCCCGGGACCCTCCCCCTTCAACCCTTTTTAAACCCCCAATACTAATCCAAAAAACTATTTCTTTATGTGCTACATCATAACCTTGTATATTTATCCCTTTTTCATAAAATATGTATTAGTTTTTTACCAAAGTCTTTCTACACAAAACTCAATAAAGGCTCCCCATTTTCATTTAAACCCCCGGCAACCCCAAAATTTTCCTACACTACTCCCCCCACCAAAATTTTTTTTCCCCCTTTAGCATTAAAATTTCCCCCCCCCCCAAACTCTTTACACTTTGGGTTTAAAACTCCCCCAAAGCAGTTTTCTCAAAATTTTTCCCCAAAAACTCTCTCCCCCTCAAAAACTTTCTCTTCCCCCGGTGCATAAATGGGTTACGTAACCCACTTTTCCCCATCCAACCTTTTTTTTCCCCCACAAAACCTTGAATTTTTACATTTTTTAAAACCCCTCTTTTCCTCCCTAGCTTATCCTTCAACATTAAAAGCTACTCCCCTTTTTTAGCCAAAATCATTAGAAACCTCTGAAACCCAATCCCATTTATTCCCACCACTGAAAATTTTTTTCCCCCCCCCCTTCACTTTGTTTTTACTTTAAAACCCCGGATAAACCAGCCTTTTTCCCCATTCATAAAAACCACAATCATCTCTTTCTTATCAAATTTGCACAACATCCACGCACATTCCCAAAATTCCCACTTTGGGCAATTTTTTTTTCATATTCTTTTTATTAATTTTTTCAGGAAAAAGGGGGTTTTCTAGGGCCCCTTGGGGTTTCCCGGGGATTTTAGTTGACTTTTTTTCAACACTCCCTGGCTTTACGGAGGAAAGAACCAATTCCACTTTCCCCCTGGTTTTTAAAAAAAGGGAAAAGGAAAATTTGAACAAGAAATAAATAAAATCAAAGAAAACTCAATGAGTGTGAAAAAATAAATGTGAACCCGGGATCTTTTTGGGTGACCAATTTTAAAAAAAAAGAAAAAATAGCAAAACGTACCGTAACTTGCAAATTTTATGAGACAGACAAAAGACACCACAAACCTACCCTCATTTTAAAACAATTAAGGCTTTCTCTTTTACACTCACTTTAAACAGAAGGCGACAGCAAAACAAAAACCCCGCCAATAAATTTTTTTAAGCTGCCTTTAAACCACTGTCCCAAAAACTTTTGTTTAAATTTTAACCCAAAAAAAAAAAAAAGGGGAATTTCCCGTCGCCCCTCCCTTAAAAAATTAAAATTTAAAATTAAAAAGGAAAAAACATTTTATATGGTCCCAAAATGAATTTCAGTGCATACAAGAGAATTGAGTATTTTTAGGTAAGCTAAATGGCTTTAAAACCCTTTTACTGTTTCAACCCCCCAAATCCCCGGAAAGGGGTCCCCTGGTGTCCCAAGAATTTTTAAAAAAAAAATATATATATTTTTTTTTATGAAAATGTTAAGATTAAAATTTTCTTTAAATTTTTTTAAAAAACCCCCCCAAAAAATTTTTTGCAAACAGCACTTTTTGGAGAAATGAGGAGAAAAGTGGGGAGAAAAGAGCCGCATATGGGAAAACCTTGAAGCGGGTGTTTGGCCCACACCCGCATTCCCAAAGGGTTTTTTTTTTTTTTTTTTCACTAATTTTTTTTTTTCACATAACTTTGTGGCCTGTGAGGGCCCAAAATGGGTGCAGTTACATATATACACTGTTGTATGCAACAAAAAAAAGCTCACACACATAATTATCAATAATTGTTTACAAAAATTTTTACACAAAAAAAACAATACAAAATTTTTTTTATTTTTAAATTTTTTAAAAATATAATTCAAAATTACAGCCCCTGGACATGTTTTCCCAGAGGTTGTACAGCTTGGGGGAACCCCTTTTAAAAAATGGTTCATACCCAATGGTTTTTTTTACATTTCTCAAAACATAAAACGATTTTCTGGGGTTTTTTTGGGCATTTTTTTTTTTCATGGGCCCCAGACCAAAAAAACCCCTTTCTGAGCAGTTTTTTTCGTATTAGTAGCAAACAGTTGTTTAGGGAGTTTTTTTTTTTTTTTTTTTAAAAAAAGTCCTAAAACCGTCTCCCCAGAGGCAAGGGTTTAAACCCCAAAAAAGGGAAAAAAATCCCCAAAAAGAAAACTTTCATCATCATTCCAAAACTCCCCCCACTCACACATAAAACACGTTTTTTTGCAGAGGTGGCCCCAAATACAACAAAGTTTTTGAAGCAATTTTACATATAAAGATACCCAACCACCCCAAACTGCTTTTTTATCCCAAAACCCCCCCTTTAGAGTGGGAGGCATTGTACTTCCCAATTCCTAACTAAAAACTGGCTAAATAAAAATTTAAAACCCGTTTCCCCTTTGAAAAACCCTTTTTACTAAATATTACCCGCCCCCACACTCCAACAAAATTTTACAATTCCCCCCCCACCATTTCTCTCCAAATTTACTCCTAACTAACCCCACACGCACACCTGCTGGAAACCCCGCCTCTCGCCAAAAAAACCTCCCTTTTTACCCCTTCCTTCCAAACCTTTTTTAAGGAAAAACCCCCACCCTGCCTTCCTTCCCCTACAAAAATTTTTAAAAGCTTTTCCTGCCCTTTTACTTTTATCCATTCCCTCTAAGACCAAAACCCCCTCAACAACCCCCCTTTTAGCCCTCTGACAATAATTTTATTAACTCCACACCTTCTCCTAATTTCCACATTCCGAATTTTCTGCACAATATTTACACCACACATTGCCCTTAGACAGGACATCTCCACTGCCTCCAACTGCCTCCTCGCTGTTGCATTCACAACCCAAGCTTCACACTCATATAAGAGTGTTGGTACTACTATACTTTTATATACAGTAGGGCCCCGCTTTACGGCGTTTTGCTTTTACAGCGTTCCGCTAATACTGTCATTTCAAATTATGACCAAAACTCGCCATACGGCTCCCCCACCTGACTTTCTAATACGGTCACTGCTCCCCACCTGGTTTGTTTACTTTATCTGTGAGATCCGTAAACACTAAGTCTCTCCATTATGTCTGGAAACTCCAAAATTTAAAGTGTTTTTAAAAGTTATTTCATATTTTATATATAATCTGATAATTATACTTATGTATACATGTACCTAAATAAACTTACACACTGTGCTGGCATGCAGGTACACATTAAAATCAGTAAGAGTGTTTTATGTCTCCAGATGTCATATTAGTAATCATAATAATAGTCACAGAGTCTCATTTAAATGTAGTATATTACATTATTATACACATTTTCATTAATCCATCCATGATATTTTTTCAAAATTATATAATAAACACGATGCATAACATATAAATATGATAAATACACCCCACAGTAGAATAAATAAACATAAATATGAGATGTGGTAGCAGACAACTTGCACCAGTGACGCCATATTAGAAATAATAATAATAATAATCACCAAGTCTCATTAAATGTCGTATATTACGTTAGTATACACATTTTCATTAATCCATCCATGATATTTTTTCAAAATTATATAATAAACTTGATACATAACATATAAAGATGGGTGTTAATGTTGCAGTTTAAAAACTGTAGTGTAAAGCACCCTTCTGGCAAGACAGTGATGGAGTGAATGATGGTGAAAGTTTTTCTTTTTCGGGCCACCCTGCCTTGGTGGGAATCGGCCGGTGTGATAATAAAAAAAAAAAATAAAAAAATAAATATGAGATGTGGTAGCCAGATAACTTGTACAAGTGACGCCAAGAATAACATTTTCTCTAGTCTAACATAAGAGAAAATGTGTAACTGGGGGTAACTATAGAAAATTATTCCTTTCGTATGTATGTAAGTAAGTTTATTCAGGTATACACAAATACAGTTACAGAGATTATCATACATAACAGTGTATGTGTAGAGAACCCAGGATAACCAAAAAAAGTCAGACAGAGTGACTTATTTCCATTGCCTTCACTCAGAGTGTCATTTCTTCTCAAAATGATGTTACATGAGAATGGGAGTGTTCTTCTTTATTTATTCTACCATATCAATGTAGAGACAACCTGTACACATTGTAAGTTGTACACAAACCAGACGTGTACACTTTGTTTACAAAACTTACCTTCGCCTGGTTTGTTTACATAACTCTGCGCCTGTCCTCCCTCATGTACTCATTCTTTCTCTCTCTCATTTATTCATTTTATCTCATGTACTTACTCCTGACCCTACATTAAGACTACAAATATTTTAAGGTAAGTAATGAGTGAACTGTATATACATTTTATTGCTCTGGGATGCTTAAATATCATAGAATATTATGTGTAGGTGGGGTGGCCTGGTATGGTAGCCCGGCTGACTACCATACATACCACACTTGATTTCTTACAATAAATACTACTTGTCTCACCCTAGATTAAGACTATAAATATTTTATGGTAAGTAATGAGTGCACTATGTGTGTATTGTACTTTTTTATTGTTTTTTGATGCCTAGTTCTATTGCTAACTTAATATATGTTAGTGTAAACTTGTTATCTAGTATTTGTATGCATTTATAAGTGGAAAAAAAGGGTGTTCCACTTTACGGCGATTTCCGCTTTACAGCAGTAGCCTGGAACCTAACCTGCCATATAAGTGGGGCCCTACTGTATTCCATTCTTTGCCTCCATAGACAACGTTTTTTGTCTCCACATATACCTCTACGCACCACTCACCTTTTTTCCCTCATCAATTCTATGATTAACCTCATCTTTCATAAATCCATCCATTGACACGTCAACTCCTAAGTATCTGAAAACATTCACTTCTTCCATACTCCTTCTCCCCAATTTGATATCCAATTTTTCTTTATCTAAATCATTTGATACCCTCATCACCTTACTCTTTTCTATGTTCACTTTCAACTTTCTACCTTTACACACACTCCCAAACTCGTCCACTAACCTTTGCAATTTTTCTTTAGAATCTCCCATAAGCACAGTATCATCAGCAAAAAGCAACTGTGTCAATTCCCATTTTGTATTTGATTCCCCATAATTTAATCCCACCCCTCTCCCGAACACCCTAGCATTTACTTCTTTTACGACCCCATCTATAAATATATTAAACAACCATGGTGACATTACACGTCCCTGTCCAAACCCCACTTTTACCATGAAGTAAACTTTCACTCTCTCCTAAATACCTTAATCTAAGTCTCACTATCCTTATAAAAACTCTTAACAGCATTGAGTATCTTACTACTTTTTCCATATACTTGCAGCATTTTCCACATTTCTCCTCTATCATACACCTTTTCTAAATCCATAAATGCAATGAAAACTTCCCTACCTTTATCTATATACTGTTCACATATATGCTTCGATGTAAACACTTGATCTACACATCCCCTACCCACTCTAAAACCTCCTTGCTCATCAGCAATCCTACATTCTGTCTTACCTCTAATTCTTTCAATAATAAACCTTCCGTACACTTTTCCTGGTATACTCAGTAAACTTATTCCTCTGTAATTTTTACAATCTCTTTTGTCCCCCTTCCCTTTATATAAAGGGACTATACATGCTCTCCGCCAATCTCTAGGTACCTTCCCCTCTTTCATACATTTACTAAACAAAAGTACCAACCACTCCAACACTGTATCCCCCCTGCTTTTAACATTTCTGTCATGATCCCGTCAGTTCCAGCTGCTTTAAAACCTTTAGTTCTACATAATGCCTCACGCACCTCCTCCACACTCACATCCTGTTCTTCTTCACTCCTAAAAGATAGTATACCTCCCTGGCCAGTGCTCGAAATTACCGCCTCCCTTTCTTCGTCGACATTTAAAAGTTCCTCAAAATATTCTCGCCATCTACCCAAAACCTCCATCTCCCCATCTACTAACTCCCCTACTCTGTTTTTAACTGATACATCCATTCGTTCCCTAGGCTTACTTAAACTTGTTTAACTCCAAAATTTTTTCTTACTTTCATTAAAATTTCTTGACAGTGCCTCTCCCACTCTATCATCTGCTCTCCTTTTGCAGTCTCTCACCACTCTCTTCACCTTTCTTTTACTCTCCATATACTCTACTCTTCTTATAACACTTCTGGTTTGTGAAAAATCTCATGAGCTAACTTTTTCTCTTTTATCACACCCTTTACTTCATCATTCCACCAATCAATCCTCTTTCCTCCTGCACCCACCCGTGTATAACCACAAACTTCTGCCCCACATTCTAATACTGCATTTTTAAAACTATTCCAACCCTCTTCAACCCCCCCCCACTACTCATACTTGCACCAGCCCACCTTTCTGCCAATAGTTGGTTGTATCTCACCTGAAGTTCCTCCTCCCTTAGTTTATACACTTTCACCTCCCTCTTAGTTGTTGTTGCCATTTTCCTCTTTTCCCATCTACCTCTTACTCTAACTGTAGCTACAACTAATTAATGATCCGATATATCAGTTGCCCCTCTATAAACGTGTACATCCTGGAGCCTACCCATCAACCTTTTATCCACCAATACATAATCTGACAAACTGCTTTCATTACGTGCTGTATCATGCCTTGTATATTTATTTATCCTCTTCTTCATAAAATATGTATTACTTATTACCAAACCTCTTTCTACACATAGCTCAATTAAAGGCTCCCCATTTTCATTCACCCCTGGCACCCCAAATTTACCTACTACTCCCTCCACAACATTTTTGCCCACTTTTGCATTGAAATCCCCAACCACCATTACTCTCACACTTGGTTCAAAACTCCCCATGCATTCACTCAACATTTACCAAAATCTCTCTCTCTCCTCTAGACTTCTCTCTTCTCCAGGTGGATATACGCTTACTATAACCCACTTTTCACATCCAACCTTTATTTTACTCCACATAATCCTTGAATTAATACATTTATAGTCCCTCTTTTCCTGCCATAGCTTATCCTTCAACATTATTGCTACTCCTTCTTTAGCTCTAACTGTACAGTGGACCCCCGCTTAACGATCACCTCCATATGCGACCAATTATGTAAGTGTATTTATGTAAGTGCGTTTGTACGTGTATGTTTGGGGGTCTGAAATGGACTAATCTACTTCACAATATTCCTTATGGGAAAAAATTCGGTCAGTACTGGCACCTGAACATACTACTGGAATGAAAAAAGTTCGTTAACCGGGGGTCCACTGTATTTGAAACCCCTGACCTAATCCCATTTATTCCTCTCCACTGAAACTCTCCCAACCCCTTCAGCTTTGTTTCACTTAAAGCCAGGACATCCAGCTGCTTCTCATTCATAACATCCACAATCATCTCTTTCTTATACAGTGGTCCCCCGCTTTCCGTAGTTCCTGGCAATCGTAAATTTCGCCAATCAATCATAGGGGTATTTTCGTATAAACATGGACTCGCTTTTCATAGGTTGACTCGCGAGTCGTAGTTCATCCGGGACGCGTACCCACGGCATGAGCCCGGGCGGCAGCCAGTCTGGCATTGTTTACCAGTGAGCGAAGGTCCTCTCACGTGCTCCAGCGAAATATTTCATAATATTCCATTTATTTTAGTGCTTGCAAGTTCTAAATAAGCTACCATGGCTCCAAAGAAAGCTCCTAGTGCCAAGCCTGTGGTAAAGAAGGTGAGAAATACGATTGAATTTAAGAAAACCATCATTGAACAATATGAAAGTGGTACAAGTGTGGCCGAACTGTCCAGGATGTATAAGAAACCCTACACAACCTTATGTTACATAGTGGCTAAGAAAAAGGAAATAATGGAAGCTGTTGTTGCAAAGGGAGTAACTATGCTGACAAAAATGAGATCACCAGTACTGGAAGAGGTTGAGAAGTTATTATTGGTGTGGATAAATGAGAAACAATTAGCAGGAGATACTCTTATGACTTCGATTATTTGTGAAAAGGCTAGGCAGTTGCATAAAGATTTGGTAAAGAAATTGCATGCAAATAGTGGTGATGTGAGTGAATTTAAGGGCAGCAAAGGCTGGTTTGAGAGATTTAAGAACCGTACTGGCATACACAGTGTGGTAAGGCATGGTGAGGCTGCCAGTTCGGACCACAAGGCGGCTGAAAAATATGTGCATGAATTCCAGGAGTACATAGAGGCTGAAGGACTGAAACCTGAACAAGTGTTCAATTGTGACAAAACAGGCCTCTTTTGGAAGAAAATGCCAAAGAGGACCTTCATTACACAAGAGGAAAAGGCAATGCCAGGACACAAGCCTATGAAAGACAGGCTGACTCTAATGTTCTGTGCTAATGCTAGTGGGGATTTCAAAATGAAGCCATTACTAGTGTACCATTCTGAAAATCCCAGAGTGTTCAGGAAAAACAATGTTATGAAGAGTAAATTGTGTGTGTTTTGGAAATCTAATAGTAAGGCAAAGGGTCACGAGGGAAATTTTCGTCGAGTGGTTTCAATGAAGTGTTTGGCCCTAGTGTGAAGGAGTATCTCCTGGAAAAGAAATTGGATCTCAAGTGCCTGCTAGTAATGGACAATGCACCTGCTCATCCTCCAAACTTGGATGACCTAATTTTCGAGGAGTGTGGGTTCATCACAGTAAAGTTCTTCCCCCCGAATACCACTCCTCTCCTCCAAACCCCATGGACCAGCAGGTTATTGCAAACTTTAAAAAACTCTACACAAAAGCAATGTTTCACAGGTGCTTGACTGTGACCACAGACACTCACTTGACCCAAAGGGGAATTTTGGAGAGAACACTTCAGCATCCTCCACTGCATAACCCTTATAGGTATGGCTTAGGAGGGAGTGACTACCAGGACTTTGAACTCTGCCTGGAGAAAATTGTGGCCAGATTGTGTTGACAAGAGGGATTTTGAAGGATTTGGGACTGACCCTAATGAGCCTATGTCTGTTGTAAAATCAATTGTGGCATGGGGAGTTCCATGGGGGGTTGGATGGGGAGTTTGGAGGATGTGGAAGAATTGGTGGAAGACCACAATGAAGAGCTCACCACTGAAGAGCTGCAAGAGCTTCAGCAGGAAGAGCAACACATCGCTGCTCAGAATCTTGCTGCAGAGGAGGAGGAAGAGAGATGGAAGAAGGTGCCTTCTTCAGAAATTAAAGAGATTTTTACTATGTGGGGTAAGAGGGAAAAGTTTTATGGAGAAAATCACCCTAACAAGGTTGTTGAAAAGCCGGGTTTGGCAACATGTACAGTGACAAAGTTTTGGGCCATTTTAGGGAAGTGTTAAAGAGACGCCAGAAACAGAGCTCTCTCCTCAGTTATTTTGCGAGACAGGACTCCAGTGACTCTCAAGGTGGTCCTAGTGGCATTAAGAAACAGAGAAGAGAAGCAACCCCAGAGAAGCAAATGGTACCTGAGGTGTTGATGGAAGGGGATTCCCTTTCCAAACTATAAACAATCCACACTCTCCTCCTCTTCCAGTCTCCCATATACTAAGAAGAATCTCCAATAAAGGTAAGTGTTATGCTGTTAATGTTTCATTCATCATTTCCCATTGTATTGTTTATGTACTACATGTATATTTCATGTAAAAAATTTTTTTGTTTTAATACTTCCGGGTGTCAGGAACGGATTAATTGTATTTACATTATTTCTTATGGGAAAAATTGATTCGTAAATCGTAAATTTCGTTTATAGTAACGGCTCCAGGAACGGATTAATTACGAAAAATGAGGGACCACTGTAATTTGCACAACATCCACGCACATTAGGTAGTTATCCTAGATAAATGTATCATCATTCCTACCTACCTACCTACCTTTTTTTTTTCTTCATTCTTTCTTTATTTCTTCATTCTTTCTTTCTTCATTCCTCCTTCCTTCCTTCTGGTTTCTATAATATATATATACACATATATAGTCACATATATATATATATATATATATATATATATACATACATCTAGGTTTTTTCTCCTTTTTTTAAATAGTCTTGTTCTTTTTTATTTCTTCTATTGTCCATGGGGAAGTGGAAAAGAATCTTTCCTCCGTAAGCCATGCGTGTTGTATGAGGCGACTAAAATGCCGGGAGCAATGGGCTAGTAACCCCTTCTCCTGTATACATTTACTAAAAAAGAGAAGAAGAAAAAAATTTATAAAACTGGGATGCTTAAATGTGCGTGGATGTAGTGCGGATGACCCAAAAAACAGATGATTGGATGTTTTTGAATGAAAAGAAGTTGGATGTCCTGGCTCTAAGCGAAAAAAAGCTGAAGGGGATAGGAGAGTTTCAGTGGGGGGAAATAAATGGGATTAAATCTGGAGTATCTGAGAGAGTTAGAGCAAAGGAAGGGGTAGCAGTAATGTTAAATGATCAGTTATGGAAGGAGGAAAAGAGAATATGAATGTGTAATAATTCAAGAATTATGTGGATTAAAGTAAAAGGGTTTGGATGCGAGAAATGGGTCATAATAAGCGTGTATGCACCTGGAGAAGAGAGGAATGCAGAGGAGAGAGAGAGATTTTGGGAGATGTTAAGTGAATGTATACGAGCCTTTAAACCCAAAGTGAGAGAGTAATTGTGGTAGGGGACCTGAATGCTAAAGTAGGAGAAACTTTTAGAGAGGGTGTGGTAGGTAAGTTTTGGGGTGCCGGGTTTTAAATGATAATGGGACCCCTTTGATTGAACTTTGTATGAAAGGGGTTTAGTTATAGGTAATAAAATATTTTAAGAAAAAGAGGATAAATAAGTATACAAGATATGATGTAGGGCGAAATGACAGTGTTTTGTTGGATTATGTATTGGGTAGATAAAAGACTGTTGAGTAGACTTCAGGATGTACATGTTTATAGAGGGGCCAAAAGATATATCAGATCACTTTCTAGTTGTAGCTACACTGAGAGTAAAAGGTAGATGGATACAAGGAGAATAGAAGCATCAGGGAAGAGAGAGTGAAGGTTTATAAACTAAAAGAGGAGGCAGTTAGGGTAAGATGTAAACAGCTATGGAGGATAGATGGGCTAATGAGAGCATAGGCAATGGGGTCGAAGAGGTATGGGGTAGGATTAAAAATGTAGTGTTAGAGTGTTCAGCAGAAGTTTGTGGTTACAGGAAAGTGGGTGCAGGAGGGAAGAGGAGCGATTGGTGGGAATGATGATGTAAAGAGAGTAGTAAAGGGGGAAAAAGTTAGCATATGAGAAGTTTTACAAAGTAGAAGTGATGAAGGAGGGAAGGTATATGGAGAAAAAGAGAGAGGTTAAGAGAGTGGTGAAAGCAATGTAAAAAGAGAGCAAATGAGAGAGTGGGTGGGGATGTTATCAACAAATTTTGTTGAAAATAAGAAAAAGTTTTGGAGTGAGATTAACAAGTTAAGAAAGCCTAGAGAACAAATGGATTTGTCAGTTAAAAATAGGAGAGGAGAGTTATTAAATGGAGAGTTAGAGGTATTGGGAAGATGGAGGGGAATATTTTGGGGGAAATTTTTAAATGTTGATTAAGATAGGGAAGCTGTGATTTCGTGTATTGGGCAAGGAGGAAATAACATCTTGTAGGAGTGAGGAAGAGCCAGTTGTGAGTGTGGGGGGAAGTTCGTGAGGCAGTAGGTAAAATGAAAGGGGGTAAGGCAGCCGGGATTGATGGGATAAAAATAGAAATGTTAAAAGCAGGTGGGGATATAGTTTTGGAGTGGTTTGGTGCAATTATTTAATAAATGTATGGAAGAGGGTAAGGTACCTAGGGATTGGCAGAGAGCATGCATAGTTCCTTGTATAAAGGCAAAGGGGATAAAAGAGAGTGCAAAAATTATAGGGGGATAAGTCTGTTTTAGTGTACCTGGTAAAGTGTATGGTAGAGTTATAATTGAAAGAATTAAGAGTAAGACAGAGAATAGGATAGCAGATGAACAAGGAGGCTTTAGGAAAGGTAGGGGGTGTGTGGACCAGGTGTTTACAGTGAAAACATATAAGTGAACAGTATTTAGATAAGGCTAAAGAGGTCTTTGTGGCATTTATGGATTTGGAAAAGGCGTATGACAGGGTGTGATAGGGGGGCAATGTGGCAGATGTTGCAAGTGTATGGTGTAGGAGGTAGGTTACTGAAAGCAGTGAAGAGTTTTTACGAGGATAGTGAGGCTCAAGTTAGAGTATGTAGGAAAGAGGGAAATTTTTTCCCAGTAAAAGTAGGCCTTAGACAAGGATGTGTGATGTCACCTGGTTGTTTAATATATTTATAGATGGGGTTGTAAGAGAAGTAAATGCGGAGGGTCTTGGAAAGAGGCGGGATTTAAAAGATAAAGAATCACACACAAAGGGGGTTGTCACAGCTGCTCTTTGTGATGACACTGTGCTTTTGGGGAGATTCTAAAGAGAAGTTGCAGAGATTGGTGGAAATTTGGTAGGGTGTGCAAAAAAGAAAATTAAAGGTAAATACGGAAAGAGTAAGGTTTGGGGATAAAAAAGATTGGGTGATAAAAGTTTGAAATAAAGTTTGGAGGGAGAGAGTTGGAGGAGGTGAACGTATTCAAAATTTTTGGGGAGGGGACTGTCAGGGAGGGGTCTATGAAAGTGAGGTGATCATAAAATTTGATGGGGGGAAAAAGGTGAGGGGTGCCTTAGGAGTTGGGGAAAAAGAATTTTGTCCTTGGAGGCAAAGAGGGGAATGTATGAAGAAAATTTTTTTCCCAACGCTTTATATGGGTGTGAAGGTGGGTGGTAAATGTTGCAGCAGGAGAAGGTGGAGCAGTGAGATTCATTTTCTGGGGGCATTTGTGGGGGAATTAATGCCGAGAATTCGTATTTTGGATTGGGAGGAGGTGCGGGTTACCAAAATGTTGCCCAGAGGGCTGGGAGGGTTTTTGAGGGGGTTCGGACATGTAGAGAGAAGGGAGGAAAACAGAAGATTCAAGAGGGATCAGTCTGTAGTGGAAGGGAAAGGCGGGGTAGGGTGGGCCCTAGGAAGGGTTGGAGGGGGGGGGTAAGGGGGTTTTGTGTGGGGGGGCTTGGACTTCCAGCAGGATGCATGAGCGTGTTTGATGGGAGTGAAGGGAAAAAAAAGGGTTTTTAATATTGACGTGTTTTTGGAGGTGAGCAAAGTAACTTTTTATGAAGGGATTCAGGGAAACCCGGGCAGGGGATTTGGGTCCTGAAGAGGGAAGTACAGTGCCTGCACTCTAAAGGGAGGGGGTTAATTTTGCTTTTAAAAAAACTGTGTGTAAAGCACCCTTCTGGAAAGACGGGGAGGAGTAAAATGATGGTGAAATTTTTTTTCTTTTTCGGGCCCCCCTGCCTTGGTGGGAATGGGCCAGTGTGAAAATAAAAAAAATTAAATAGTCACTGGACATTTCATTGTTTATGTGTTGAGGTGGGACTTCTAAATGTGCTGAGTCAGGGTCAGCAGTGTCAAAATGGAATTGTATCATTACTCATTTCCCTACTGCCTGTTGAACAATGGGGTCCAATGCTCGTTCCCCTGCAGGATGTAGGGAGTGTAGCAGGCATGAGGGAGTGTAGCAAGCATGGGGGAGTTTTACGGTAGCGGGGAGTGTAGAGGATGCAGGGAGGTAGCAGGCATGCAGGGATTGTAGCAGGCATGCAGGGAGTGTGCAGGCATGCAGGGAGTGTAGCGGGGCATGCGGGGAGGTAGCGGGCTGAAAGGGGTGTAGCAGGCATGCAGGGAGTGTACAGGAGCAGGGAGTTAGCAAGCTGCAGGGAGTGTAGAGGTATGCAGGGAGTGTCGGGCATGCAGGGAGTGTAGCAGGCATGCAGGAGTGAGCGGGCATCCAGGAGTGTACAGGCAGCAGGGAGTGTAGCTACAAGTTTTTTTTGAATTTTATTGTGTTTCTTTCTTTATTTATCACGGGCTAGCACTAGAAACTTTTTTGGGCCCAGGTGGTTATTTGCAGTTACAAACACTAAAAAAAGGGAATAATGCAAAATATATTGCATTACACAGGATCTTCCCCCCTGCTTTAAACAATGGCAAACTGGCTGTCACAGATTTGCCGGGCCCCGCTCAGGTGCATGGAAACGTTCAGAATGAAAGCCCTTTCCCCATTCGGGGTTTGGGCCGTACTATACGGCTTACTCCCAGGGTTTTTGATGTACTAGTACGCCTAAATTTGCGCCCTAAAATCTGTGGAGATAGTGGTAGGCCTACTATGAAAGAAGGGGTCTATGGGTGGGCGCGGTTAAAAAAAACCCTGCAGAACATTGCGTAAAGAAAAAAAAACTTTGACTGTTTTTTTTTGGATTAAACAGCGATTTTTGCACTGTATTTTCTTTTATGGTATTATTGTTATATTTAGTTTTCCTGGCTCATTTTATAAATGGAAGACTATACAGAAATAGTGATTTTGATGGTTCTACAAAGAAAAGTACCTTGAAAAATTTAGCAAAATGTTCGATTTTTACCAAAGTTCAAAAATAACAAATCATGCTATGATCCAATACACGTAACTGGTGAAACTAAAAATTCTTTTACAAATGCGTGATATTATTTATACCATTTCTACACTAAGCAGTAGTCTCATAACGGAAATCTTCTATTTTTTTTGAGAAAAAAATTCAAAGTGGAAAGCAAAAAAATGTAAGATGAGCATGGGGACGGACTAAAGAACAGAGGGAAAAGTTTTTTTATGCCAGGAATGTCTTTCTTGTTTATTCTGGCCCTTTTAAAATTGGCATCTTTGAAATTTTTGTGAAATTGGAAAAAAGCTAAATTCTGACCCCGTATTGGGTGTTTAAATTGGTAAAGGGTGGTTTTTTTGTACTATTGATAAAAAAAAAATGGGGTTCTAGAGAAATAGTTTGATTTTTTTTGACAAGTACAGGAATTGGCCCCAAAAAAGGGCTCAAAGTGGGGAAAAAACGCGAGCTTAAACATCGTCGGACCCCCTAACTTTTCCCAAGCAAATTCCTAAGTTTTCCATCAAATTTCATACTTTTTTGGGGTTTAAATCAGGAAAAGATTCTTATCTTTTCAAAGAAAAAAAATTTTTTTTTTTTGAAATTTTGCCGACCCTGAAAACAAGTCTTGAGAGGGCCCGTTTTACCCTGAAAGTGTTAATAGAGTTATTTGGCGTTAGCCGAACCAATATTTTTCGCCAAAAGGGGGTTATCCCATTTTTGGTGGATGATGGAGCCTTTCTCTGAGGGGCCACTGTACTTTTATATGTTTTTTGATAAAAGTGTGTTAGTTGGGGTGGGAAAACCCCTTCAGTGTGTACATGTGTGTTTGTGAAGTATGGTGATAAATTTTTTTTAATAAATTGGTGTTAAACAAAAAGTTGGCATTTAAAACAAAGATTAACTGTAAAACATAAGTATATATCATAAAAAACCCAAAAAAAGAAAAAAAAAAGGAAAAAAAAATTTTAAAACAGGGACCCCGGGTTAAAGATTTTAACCGTGCAAGAGGGGTAATTGTTTTTGCGAAAAAATCTTAGTGAAATGAATTTTCCCCCCAAGAAAAAAATGGAAATAAAAATTTAAAGTGCAAAACACCCCAAAGTATGAAAAAAAAAATTTTTTTACCACTGAAAAGTTAATTTTTAAAACCCCCAAAACTGAAAAAGGCATGCACAATTACGACACTTACTTTTTATTGAAGATTGGGGATGATTATGGGATGGGAGGAGGGGGGGGAGGATGTTTGTGTTTTGAAGGGGGAAACCCCTTCCATTAGGACTTTAGGTAGCAAGTCCTTTTTGGGGTTTTCTTCCCTTCTTCTTTTAAAAGCCATAGGGGGCCCGCTTCAGAGTCCGGGCTTCTTTCGCAAAGATTCTGCCCAAATGGCCCCGTACCCCTCGTTCCTTTATGACTTGCCTAAAGTGTTTCACAACATTGTCATGTAAAAATCACCCACGGCTTGCAATGCTGTGTGAGGGTGATTTTTTTTTTCCATAAAGGGTTTTCACTTCAAGCCCTTTGCACAGATTTCCTTTATCTTTGTAGTAGGCAACTTCTTCAATTTCTCTCTCCCCTCCTCTGAACCAGTTTCCCAGGTCTGGCCTCTTGCTCTTGAAGTTGATCTATCAGCTCATCAGTGGTTAGTTCTTCATTGTCTCCTCCACCAACTCTTCCACATCCTCCCCACTAACCTCCAACCCCAAGGACTTTCCCAATGCCACAATGGATTCCTCAACTGGCACAGGATTCTCAGGGTTAGCCTCAAACCCTTCAAAATCCCTTTTGTCTACACATTCTGGCCAC
The DNA here is from genome assembly GCF_026875155.1 of Cherax quadricarinatus. Classification (NCBI taxonomy): domain Eukaryota; kingdom Metazoa; phylum Arthropoda; class Malacostraca; order Decapoda; family Parastacidae; genus Cherax; species Cherax quadricarinatus. Next base: position 11,275,912 of record NC_069416.1, on the reverse strand, counting down.
AGTTTCTTCCAAGCAGAGTTCAAGGTCTTCTTAGTCACTCCCTCCCAAGCCTTACCAATAAGGTTTACACAATTGAGGATATTAAAGTGCTCTCTCCAAAACTCTCTTAGAGTCAGTTGAGTTTCTGAGGTCACTACAAAGCACCTTTCAAACAGAGCTTTTTGTGTACAGTTTTTTGAAGTTTGCAATAACCTGCTGGTCCATGGGCTGCAGGAGAGGAGTGGTATTAGGAGGCAAAAACTTCACCTTAATGAAGCTCATGTCCCCATAAAGTCGCTCTGCTACGTCTGTAGGATGACCAGGGGCATTGTTAACACCAGGAGGCACTTAAGGTCTAATTTCTTTTCAGTTAGGTAATCTTTCACATTGGGGGCAAATGCATGGTGTAACCAGTTATAGAAAAAGTCCCTAGTGACCCATGCCTTACTGTTTGCCCTCCACAGCACACACAAATTATCCTTGAGGACATTCTTTTGCCTGAACGCTCTGGGAGTTTCAGAGTGATACACTAATAAAGGCTTAACTTTGCAATCACCACTAGCATTGGCACACATCAACAAAGTAAGCCTGTCTTTCATAGGCATTATGTCCCTGGGAGTGCCTTATCCTCCTGAGTAATGTAGGTGCCTGCTTGGCATTTCTTCACAGAACAGGCCTGTTTCATCACAATTAAACACTTGTCTTCAGGTTTCAGTCCTTCACTGTCTATGTACTCCTTGAATTCCTGCACATATTTTTACAGCAGGACCGCTTTGGTGGTCGAACTGGCAGCCTCACCATGCCTTATCACACTATGTAGCCACTAAGCTTCTTAAATCTTCAAACCAACCTTTGGCTGGCCTTAAATTCATCTCCACAGCAATCACTATTGGCAGGCATTTTTTTAATTTAAATCCTCAATGCAACTTCCTAGCCTTTCACATATGATCGCTTGAAGACGCTATCTCCTGCTAGCTGTTTTTCATTTATCCACACCAATAAGAGTCCTCACAATCTTCCATCAACTTTGCGATCTTTTGTTTCAGAAAACAACAGTTTAAACCTTTGGCAAAGAACACTTCCCTTGATTGGTCTTTTCTGGTGCCCACAATAGTAGCGATGGTGATTGGGGTTTCTTGTACAACTTGACTAGTCGGCGATACCACTCCACTTTCATACTTATCAATGATTACTCTTTCTTCATTTCAATGGGAATTCTCAACCCTTAATTGTGTACGGTTGGCACTAGAAGCTTTCTTGGGGCCCATGGTCACTTATTTTTCCAGAAACAGCACCGAAAACACTGTAATAATTACGAAATAATTCCGGTGTATGCTTGGATGTTACCGCGGAGGCTGCTGGTAAACATGCACGGGCGGCACATGTGAGGCTGGCTGAGGGCGCACATTGGACGCGTCTCGGGACGAAAATCGGTGAGCGGGTTTTTAAATCGTATGCCGGCAAAATTTTTGCGATTAAAGTAAGCGTATGGCGGATTAATCAGCTATGTGATGCCATCGTTATGCGGGGGTTCCACTGTATGAGAATTCCTGCAGGCGTGGCGGCAGCCGCTTCATGTTGCTGTCAGGTGATTGCCAAGTACCAACGTCACGGCCTCATGGTCTCAGTAAGTCCTGACCCCTAAATTTTTTTTTTTATCCCATAACACTTACAAAAATTGTGCTCTTATTTTAATAAAAAAAAACTTTCAAAATATTAGAACACTATGGTAAGAATGTTAATATATACATTTGACCATTTACAGTTAAAAAGAAGAGGGCTTCTCTTACGCATGACAGTTTCCCACTCCACTTCGACGGGAACTCGGATGGCTTTTTCTGTTCAAGGGTCCCCCTAGACAGCCCCAAACCTCATGGTGCCCTGCTTTCATAATTGCATCTGTGCCCCTTACTTCCTGCAGGCACCTCAGTAGCCAACCCTTTCATGGCCCTGGGCTCTGAAGTTCCAACCTCATCATCATTCCTGTCCCTACCTTCTTCACCTTCCCACTCACATGTTCAACATCTACTGTCACCCTTTTCCCAATCCAATTGATGCCACATATCCCTTCTTGTCCAAAGTCTTCATCTTCATTCATATCCTAATCTTCAAAATGTTTGTTCTCTTTCTCCTCCCTGTCTCAACTCTAGGCCCATTATCTGAGATGCAACTGATACTGTTTTGTGGAAGGTTCCATCTCCCCCCCCCCCACCCCAGTACAAGTTGCTTCCCTCTCCTGTCCCTCCAGAAGTTTTTGCCTGCCAAGACACCTTTACCCCGTCTTGTGTCTGCCATTGTAATGGCCACTTTACCCAGACTACATCTTCCCTCTGCCACCAAGCACTCTCTGCCTTCTCTTTCCATCTGATATTATTGAAGCCATCTCCACCTTTATTGAGGAGACAACACCTATGATGACACCGGTCGCATACCTGTATAGCTACCCCTACTCCTCATCATAATACAGTGGCCCCCACCATTCGGCGGTCCGCGACTTTCGTGAAATCCGACTTGCAACATTTTTCTCCAAAATTTAGCTTCGTGGTTTGTGATTACCTCGTATTCAGCGACCGTGCCGTACAGGTCCACCAGCAGCATGTAAACAAAGCCAATCTCCCACACCATTCACCACTCAGTGTGCCATTGTTTACCAGCGAGTTGACCATCACCCCACGGGTCCATACAATACATATTAATAATAATCCATTTTTTTTGTGCCTTTGCAACTGCTAAAATAAGCCCACCATGGGGTGCAAAGAAAGCTCCTAGTGCCGAGGCCTTTTGGTAAAGAAGGAAAGAAACACAAAAGAATTCAAGAAAAAACTCGTACAAAGTACCAGAGTGAGGAGGAAAGAGAGATGGGAAGAATGTGTCCCCCCCCCCCCCCTTCTGCAGGGATTCAGTGATCTATGATATGTACGATACTAAAGCAGCAGGTATCATAAAAGGCTATTAGGCTAGCCAGTGATAAAGTGTAGAATTAACAGTGTAGCAATTAAATTAAGCAAATTAAGCGATAGAAAATTGACAGAAAGTAACTCTCCAATGTTGTTGATGTGATAGGGCACTGGACATATCTGCCCTGCTATCTTCCACCACCCTAAACTTCTGCCAGCATCTCTCCATCAAACTGACTAATTAAACTAACATCTCACTCCAAGGTAAGTGTAAATATAAAAGTGTAAGTATATAAGTAAATATAAGTGTAAATATAAAAGTACCCCAAGGCAATAAGTCACTCTGACTTTTTGGATTATCCCTAGGTACTTTACACATATGCTGCTATGATAATCTATGTATTAACTGTATTAGTGTATACCTGAAAAAACTTACTTATTTTATAAATTAAAATGTAAATATTTCTATTTATAAATTAAAAATGTAAATATTTCTTATTATAAATTAAAATGTAAATATTTCTTATTATAAATTAAATGTAAATTTCTTATTTAAAATTAAAATGTAAATTCTTTCTTTTTATAAAATTAAAATGTAAATCTTTCTTATTTATAAATTACGTACATTAAGTGTGAAATAATGGTGGTGGGGTTCGCTGTTGCCTCACCACCACCATGTACGACTTCTCTCAGTGGCCCTTATAAACCCAACAACAACACTTACACCATTTACTCCTCGCATACATTATGACATATTTATTCATTCTAGAGTATATAATCATGTTCTTTCTTATTAACATGTTTATTATGTCATATAGACGAATGTGAAAGATAAATGAGCCTAGAGATGAATATTTGAGCGTCATATTGAAGCATAATAAACCCACCTCTCCTCTCGCCTTCTAACATGTCTTTTTTTTCCATGCATCAACAAGAGTCAGTAAAGGTAAGTGTGATATTACTTGTTCATTTATCCATTTTATTAGTGCATTATATTATTTGTCACGTTTTCTGTATGAAAATCTATAATTTAAATCTTTAAAAAAAAAATTTTTTTGTTAATACTTTGAGTGTCTGAAACGGAGGTACATAAATTGATTTCCATTATTTCTTACGAGAGAAATAGATTCGCCAGTTGTGAATTTCACCATTTGGCAGGGCTCTTCTCTCGAACGGATAATCACAAAACCGGCGGGGGTCCACTGTACATCAAAATTTCTCCAGCCTTCTGTTTGATCACTGGGCTGTCCTGGAAACCTCAACTTACCTCCCTGAAAGCAGCTTGGCCCATAGTCTGTCATGAACCTCCTAAAAACCCTCGTCTCCATCTTTCATGGAGGCAGATCACTGAACTCACCTTCGACTGCATTCAGCTCTATATTTTATCACAACTAGACTATGGCAGCCAGATAATATTCTCTGGCCTGCCCACAACTCATTCTAAACTTTGAAATTCCCCATACTTTCATCAGGGAAACGTGTATTCTAGGTACTTTTTCCTTCCAATTATTCCTCCCGTGTTTATAGCCTATATGCAAGGTGAATGTCCCATCCTTGAAACCAATGTTGTGATGCCTGTACCCTCCGTTATTTTGTCACTCCCATGAACTTCACAATCCTCCTACATCAGGATAGTAATTGTTGTAAATAGAAGGTCCATTATTTGTTTCAATGCCCCTGTTTACTCTGTCCCTTTTCTCTCACTTCAGTCCTCTTGACTTTTCTTCACTTACCCCCTTTATGTTTATATCTAGATCTAACTTTCTCTACCCTTGAGAGGTTTCAACAGTTCCATGTGTCTTCCTCCACACTGCCGTGCATGAAAGCTCACAAATATCTACATTGGCTTCTAGCTCCCTTTTCCTCACCACTTCTGGTCTCATTCTCTGGCCGTTTCAATATTTTTTATTATTTTTTTTTTATTATCACACTGGCCTTCCACCAAGGCAGGGTGGCCCGAAAATAATGCCGTTGCAATTTAATACAGATTATTCTAAATCTACTGACAGTGCTGACATGGACATTTAACCCTAAACGTTCCAAACAGATCGATGTTCAAATCGTAGTGCAACAAAGTAGATCTACTTTTTTTTTACATATTTTCAAAATAGAACAAAAAAAATTGGAAATAAAGTTTTTTTTAAACGTTTTCAAATGTAAAACAAAAAAAGTTTGATCTAATTTTTTTTACAATACTTCAGATGTTGAAAAAAACGTATATACAGTGGTCCTTCAATAATCGTCCATAATCCGTCCCTGGAATGGGGACTATTATCGAAATGGACGAATTTCGAATCAATTTTCCCCATAAGAAATAATGTAAATCCAATTAAATCGTTCCAGACACCCAAAGTAATCAACAACAATTTTTTTTTTTTTTCACCCACAAAGATAGATTGACATGCACAAAAGAATAAATTCAACATGACAGTTTACCTTTATTGAAGCTGTTGTTGAAAATGGAAGACATGGAGGAGGTGAGAGGGAAGAGAGGTTATTTTGGAAGGGGAATCCCCCTCCATATAAGGACTCTAGGGCACTAATTTGCCAGGCATAAATGAGGCAAATTCCTAGGCCTAATACCTCGACAACAACCTGAACTCAGCCCCCATATCCAACACATAACAAAAAAGAATCCAAAACGGTTGGATATCCTCTCCAAGATACGATACTACGTGCCGCCAAACTGCCCTTCTCACTCTATACCATTCACCTTATATTTCCATACCTCACCTATGCTATATGTGCTTGGGGTTCATCCTGCAGCAACACACCTAAAGACCAATACTAACACAACAAAAAAAACACCCGCAGTAAGAATAATCCACTAAATCCCAACCCTGCCACACACCCCCCCACTCTTCATAGATCTAAACTTACTATCCCTGTTCAGTAACATCCACACTTACCTACTGTGTAATCTACATCTACAAGGACCTTAAAAATTTCCAATATTAACCTTGACCTAAAACGCTCTTATTGATAGTTGCGACAGATACCCACAGGCACAATTACAGACAACAAACATCTCTAAGACATTCCCCGTGTTCCGACTAAACCTTAACAAAAATTCAATGTATGTCAAAGGCCCTAAAATCTGGAACACCCTACCGAAAATTCTAAAACTGCAGACACATTCCATCACCTTCAAAACTACCATCAGAAAACATCTTATCTCCCTGATACACCCTGTACAACTAATTACAACGAATACCACCTAGTGGTAACACTTACAACTCACTCACTCCCATTTGACCATATACAGAAATATCTATCCTCAATCTCAAAATAATGAATCTTACTAGTCATAATTGCCTGTGATACTCCAATACTGAAACTATGTATAGTGCCAAACAAAAGCATCACATTGCTAAACTCACAAACTAGTATTTAGTCACTTAGCCATAAAACCAACTTACCTCATAATTTTGTAATATTTTAAATTTAAGATGATAATTTAAGTCGCCGAAATGCCTAGCCATGCTAGGTGTTTCTAGTGGTAACCTCTGTAATTATTATTTTACTTACATGTAAACCACACAATAACCAAATTCTGTAAACTCAGCATTGTAATCCTATAGAGAATAAACTTTGAATTTTGAATTTGGAATTTGAATAAAATGTATAAAATGAACATTGGTAATAGGGGTAGTTGATGAGTGGAACTGTCTGCCTATAGGGTGATCGAAGCCTAAACATTGGGTAGTTTCAAATTTAGAGTTGGATAAATACACGAGGAGAGGGTTTGGAATTTGAGTCGGACTTGCGCCTGAGCTTATTGCTGGGTAGCATTTGTTCTGTTTAGTGGGTTTGGATTTGTGAGGGACTGGCCTATGTATGGGCCAGCAGGCTGTTCCAGTGTTCCTACTTTTCTTAATTTCTTATTTAAGCATCACACTTACCAGTAGGGTGATCGAGGCTAGGACCTTGGGTAGCTCCAAGAAGATTGGACAAATATACAGTTTGGAGGAGCTGAGTTTGATTTGTGTCATTGGGAACGGGAGTAAAATTCTTGGGTGCTTTGGGTGGAGGTCATTTTTGATTAGGACCTGCATTGTATGGGCCATAGACCTGCAGTGTTCTTTTCTTCCATTGTTTATGTTCTTATTGGCTATTTGATTGTGTGAGGGAGGGATGGCAATTTATTGTTGGAGAATATGACACTTAAGATCAACTCTATGGCTTATTTGCTATCATCAATTCAACTAATATGACATAATAAGCAATATTAATTAATAACATAGAAGGGAGAAACATGGAATATACTCTAGAATGAATATAAAAAGTCATTACGTATGTCACGAGAGTGTTGTGTTGTGTTGTTGTTAGGTATATAAGGGCCACTGAGTGTAGAGTGGCGCGTGTCCATAGGGTGGTGGTGAGGCGGGCGGGTGGTTTTTGTAGCCCATATATAACTCCAACAACATTAGGAGTAGTTGGTAGAATCGCCTGAATCACTAAAGAAGGAACCCTCTACTCACCACCATCACTACCACCAAAGAAAGCTTCTAGTGCCAGCCCTTTGGTAAAAGAAGTGAGAAACACATAATTTATGAAAAAGTTGTAGAAAAAACAAAGATGGTGGTGTAGAGTGGAACAGTGTGATAGGGTTATGAACATAAGAACATAAGAAAGAGGATCATTGCAGCAGCCTGTTGGCCCATGCCTCGGCGGTCCTTTACAATTCATCCCACTAAGAAACATTTTCCCAACCCAGTCCTCAATGCTCACCCAAGAAATAAGCTTCTGATAACTCTATCCACTCATTGGGACTTGCAAATGAGTGGATAGAGTTATCAGGGCTCTACACACTTGGGTAGCATTGAGGACTGGGTGTGGGAAAATAGTTCGTTAGTGAGTGTGTGATGAGATTGGTAAAGGACTGCCGAGCATGGGCCAACAGGCCCTGCTGCAATGATCGTCCTTTCTTATGTTCTTATGTTCATCTACCATATCCAACTGCTTCCACTCTACCACCACCATCTTTGTATTTTTTCTACCAAACCTTTCATAAATTAGGTGTTTCTCACATTCTTTACCAAAGGCTGGCACTAGAAGCTTTATTTGGAGCCATGTAGCTATTTAGAGCACTTGCAAGCACTAAAATCATGGAATATTATGAGATATTTTCGTAGGAGCATGTGAGGAGAACCGTCACTCACGGGTAAACAATGGCACACTGGCTGGGAAGAAAGGCCGGGCGAGCAGAGGAGCGTGATTAACGCATCCAGGACGAAGGACTATTAGGGCGCGAGCATTAGCGAGTTACCGACCATTGATGCGAGCCATTGAGGGCCCACTGTATACGTTTGGACATTTAAGGGTTAATAGGACTTACAGCTAGCATCTTCACAGCTGAACTGCATACAGTTCTCATGGTGATTATACCCTATTGTATCCCCAGAAAAGAAAAACTACATCATTTGTTTGTGGTATTCAGTGACCCCTCGCCTAACAGATATTAATCCATTCCTTAGAGCTCATTGTTTAGCCGAAATTATCGTTAGCCCAGAGTTAATTTTCCCCATAAAAAAAATGGAAATCCAATTAATCCGTTCCAGACAGCCAAAAGTGTTAAATTTTTTATTTTTCATGAAACTATACATTTCCCTTACAAAGAAAACAATAAGACAGGCACATAACTACATAATAAATGTTAATATGACACTTACCTTTAATTGAAGAGTATTGATGGAAGTGATGAGACACTGTTTTTCTTGAACACTGGATTTTCATAGTGATACACCAGTAAAGACTTCACTTTGCAATGCCCCACTAGCCATTACAATCAAAACATGAGATAGCCTGTCTTTCATTAGCTTGTGTCCTGGGAGTGCCTTTTCCTCCTAGTAATGTAGGTCCTGTTTGACATTTTCTTCCAGAACAAGGCCTGTTTCACCCATCACAATTGACCACTTGTTTGGGGGATAATTTCTCACTTTCGCCATTTCCTATACACGGGTGTATGCCACTACAATTCTTAAATCTCGCAAACCAGCCTTTGCTGGCCTTAAATTCACCAATATGAGCACTAGTTCCAGCATTTTTTCCTGTTCACTTGGGTTAGTTGACTGTTGTGGGGTTGCCATTTTGGGGGACAAGACAAGGACCCAATGGAAATGGGGAAGTTACAGTCCTCGATGAAGCACTGGCTTTCTTGGTATCCTGGGTGGCAACCCCTGAGGTTAATCATTTCTTGGTAATTGTTTCACGTTAAGCCACACCAACAGCACTCCTCCACATCTTTTTTTTTTTTTTGGGGGGGGAGTAGTAACAGCTGATGGTGGTGCAGCAACAGCTGACTGTGGTGGAGGAACAGCTGACTGTGGTGGCAGCAGCAGCTGACTGATCCAGCAACAGCTGACTGGTCCAGCAACTGCTGAACTGTGATCAGCAACAGCTGACTGATCCAGCAACTGCTGACTGGTCCAGCAACAGCTGACCATGTGGCGCAAACAGCTGACTGGTCCAGCAACAGCTGACCATGGTGCAGCAACACTGACTGATCCAGCAACAGCTGACTGGTCCAGCAACAGCTGACTGATGTGCAGCAACAGCTGACTGGTCCAGTCAAACAGCTTGACCATGGTGCAGCAAACAGCTGACTGGCTGACATGGTGCCAGCAGCTGAACTGTGGTACGAATAGTATTTCTCACCCCTATTTACCACAGGGGTTGTGCACTAGAAAGCTTTTCTATTGGGCCCATGGGTGGCTATTTAGGCAGTACAGACACTAAAAACAATGGAATATAAATAACAAAAGTATCGAATGTATGCATGCAACTGGTCCACCCTGGCTTGTAAACAATGACGGCAGGGACTGGATGGACAGGTTGCGGGATGAATCATGTTGGTCTGAAACAGCTGACTGTTGGTGCAGTAGCAGCTGACTGTGGTGCAGCAGTCAGTTCACCAGTGCAGCAGCACTGTGGTGCCAGTGGCAGCTGACATTGTTCAAGCAACAGCTGTGGTGCAGTCAAAAGCAGTTTGACCATGGGGGCAGCAAGCAGCTGACCTTTGGTGGCAGCAGCAGCTGATCGTGGTGCAGCAACAACAGCTGTACTGTTCCATCAACAGCTACCTGTGGTGCACAACAGCTGACTGGTCCAGCAGCAGCTGACGTGGTGCAGCAACAGCTGATAGTGATGCAGCAACGCTGAGTCTGTGGTGCAGCACAGCTGACCCATGGTGCAGCAACAGATGACAGTGGTGCAGCAGACTGGTGCACAACAGCTTGACTGTGGTATGATAGTATTTCTCACTCTTTTTACACAGGGCTGAACCCAAGAGCTTCTTTGGGCCCATGGTGGCTTATTTATCATTACAGCACTATAAAGCAATGAATAATACAAAAGTGTATCGAATGTATGCATGCACTGGCCACCCTGGCTTGTAAACCAATGATGGCAATGGCTGGATGGACGAGGTTCGGGATGAGTCATGTTTGTCAGAACAGCTGATTTGTGGTGGCAGCAGCAGCTGACTGTGGTGGCAGCAGCAGCTGACTGTGGGGCAGCAGCACGTGACCGTGATGTCACAGCAGCTGACTGTGTGGTGCAGCAGCAGCTGATCGTGGTGGCAGCAACACTGACTGGTCCAGCAACTGCTGACTGTGGGTGCAGCAACAGCTGACTGTCCAGCAGCAGCTGACCTGTGGGCAGCAACAGCTGATGGTGATGCAGCAACAGCTGACTGTGGTGCAGCAGCAAGCTGACGCATGGTGCACAGCAACAGCTTGACGAGTGGTGCAGCAGACTGGTGCAGCAACAGCTGACTGTGGTATGATAGTATTTCTCACTCTTTTTACCACAGGGCTGACACTAGGAGCTTTCTTTTGGGGCCCATGGTGGCTTATTTAGCATTCAAAGCACTATAAACAATGGAAATAATACAAAGTTGTACGAATGTATGCATGCAACTGGCCACCCTGGCTTGTAAAACAATGATGGCAGGGCTGGATGGACAGGATCGATGAGTCATGTTTGGTCGAAACAGCTGATTGGTGGTGCAGCAGCAGCTGACTGTGGTGCAGCAGCAGCTGACTGTGGGGCAAGCAACAACTGACCGTGATGCAGCAGCAGCTGACTGGTGGTGCAGCAGCAGCTGACCTTGTGCAGGAGCAGCTCACCGTGGTTTCGACAACTGTTGACTGTGGTGCAGCGCAGTTCACCATGGTGTGCAGCAGCAGCCTGCCTGTGGTGCAGCAGCAGTTTGACCATGGTGCAGCAACAGCTGATGGTGGTGCAGCAGACTGTGCAGGCAACAAGCTACCAGGTGCAGCAACACCTGACTGCGTAGGATAGTATTTCTCACCCTTTTTACCACAGGGCTGACACTAAAGCTTTCTTCTTTGGGGCCCATGGTGGCTTATTTAGCAGTTACAAGCACTATAACAATGGAATATACAAAATATATCGAATGTAATGCATGCAACCGCCACCCTGCTTGTAAACAATGACGCAAGGGCCTGATGGACAGGTTCGGGACGGAGTCATTTTGGTCAGAAACAGCTGACTGTGGTGCAGCAGCAGCTGACCGTGGTGCAGCAGCAGCTGTACTGTGGTGCAGCAGCAGCTTGAACTGTGGGGCAGGCCAGCAACTACCGAGGTGCAGCAGCACTGACCGTGTGCAGCAGCAGGCTGACTGTGATGCAGCAGCAGCTGACGTGGTGGCAGCAGCAGCTACCGTGGTGCAGGAGCAGCTCACTCGTGGTCAGCAACAGTCTGACTGTGGTGCAGCATGCAGTTCACCATGGTGCAAGAGGCAGTTGTGACCATTGGTGGGCAGCAGCAGTTTGACCATGTGCAGCAACAGCTGACGTGGTGCAGCAGACGTGCAGCAACAGCTGACCATGGGTTGCAGAACACTTACGCGGTATGATAGAATTTCCTCATCACCCTGTTTTACCACAGGGTTTTGGCACTAGAAGCTTTCTTTGGGCCCAGGGTGGCTTATTTAGCAGTTACAAGCAACTAAAAAATAAACAATGGGAATATACAAAATGTATCGAATGTATGCATGCCAAGCCAGCCAACACCTGGCTCGTAAACAATGACGGCAAAGGCAGCTGAGGCCCAGGCTGGACAGACAAGGTTTGGGGAGGAATCCGTTGGGCGAGTTTTTTTATCGTTAAGCAAGGCCAAAAATTTTACAACTCAATGCTTCGGTTAGGCGGATTTAATGCTATGCCGATGCGTTCGTTATGGCGAGAGTCCACTGTAGTCTCTGACTTCTGTAGTTCTTTGCAAGCTTTCAAAAAATTTAATTCGCACTCATTGCCTAGTTCTTTGTTCTCATTATTTTGGTTTGCAACTGCATTTTTCTAGCAAAGAACAAAAAGAATCCATTTTCTTCTGGGTACCTGTCTTGTTGATATGATGACGAGGGCAACAAGCAGGCAGACTGCTCTGCAATCAGTGTACACAACTCATCAGTGTCATATAGAGGTATTCCATTCTCAAATTATTTTGCTTTTATCTCTAGCCACCTCAAAACCATATGGCAACGAACATTGGTCTGAAATTGATTCGTAACATATTCCGCTATCAAGCTGATTTAGGATCCTGGTCTTCTTATCATCGATGTCATGGTTGGGAGATTATGCTTTCCCATCTTTGCATCGGGCACACATGTCCTCATTCATGGCTTCTATCTCATGTAGAGGCACCCCCAGTTCCACTCAGTGGCAATTGTTGGATTCCAGTTTCATTTGCACATTTTTGTGGACTGTCATTTCTGTCAGCCGAGCACGCAGAAATTATCTTTGATGTCGTCCACCTACTCCTAACACCCTTAGCTTACTCTTCACCTCCTAGCTGCAAGCCCACCTTTTGATACAGACTCCATCTCTTGACTTTTGAGAGCAGCAGATTTATTACACAACCTTTGATTTTTACATATACAGTGACCCTCAACCAAACGGCATTAGTCCGTCCAGAGAGCTCTGTCGTTAGTCGAATTTGTTGTTGGTCGAATTAATTTTCCCATAAGAAATAATGAAATAGAATTAATCCATTCACTGACACCCCCCAAAGTAATGAAAATAATTTTTTTTTTTACATGAAAATATACATTTCCCTATCACCAGAAATGAATGGGACAGTAAAATAAACAGTAATTAAATTGCCATCTTATCTTTATTGTGAAGTTGTTGAAGAGTGATAAGACGTTAGGAGGGAAGACGGTGGAGGTGTTTTTATTGTTTGGAAAGGAATCCCCTTCACATAAATAATTCAGTACCATAATACTTTGGTGTGGGTTACCTCCCTTCTTGGTTTTTTAATGCTACTAGGACCACTTGTGATTCACTGGGCCCTTGTCACACAAAATACAGTTCCAGAGAGCTCTGTTACTCATGTGCCCTTTGGATTTCCCTAAAATTGGACACAAGAGTGTCATTGTGCATATTGCAATATGGCCTTGCAAAACTTCCTGTGACAGGATAAAATTCATCAATAAATGCTTTGCACTTAGCAAACAATGAACACATTTCCCTAATCCTTGATGAAGTCATCTTCCTCCATCCTCTCTTTTCTCCTGCTACTGAAGAACATTCCTGCGATGTGATCTGTTTGCTGGCTGTTGCTTCTGAAGCTCTTGCAGGTCTGCAGTGGATAATTCTTCCCTTGTCATTCTGTACCAACCTTTTCCACATCCTCGCCACAAACCTTCCAGCCCCAAGGACTTCCTTTCCCCAGTGACACAGGAGCTTCCTCCCACTACAGGCATAGCCTTCCTGAGGGTTTAGCCCCAAACCCTTTATAATCCTCTCTTCTACACATTCTGGCCACAGTTTCCTCCAAGCAGAGTTCGAGGTCCTCTTACTCACACTCTCCCAAGCCTTACCTATAAGGTTTACACAACTGAAGGATATTGAAGTGATCTTTCCAAAACTCTCGTTAGGGTCAGTTGAGTGGTCTGAGGTCACTTCAAAGCATCTTTGAAACACTGCTTTTTGTAAAGTTTTTTGAAGTTTGAATGACCTGTTGTCCATGGCCGGAGGAGAGGAGTTGTATTAAGGTGGCAAAAACTTCACCTTAATGAAACCAAACTAACCTAACCTGCAATTTCCTCTTGCAAGTGTGAGGAATGAGCAGGAGCATTGTCCATTACCGGGCATTTGAGTGACAATTCATTCCTGGAGGTATTTTGTCACAGTGTGCCAAAAACACACCCATAAAAACCAGTCCAAGAAAAATTCCCTATGACTCCATGCCCTTACTGTTTGATCTCCACAGCACACACAAATTACCTTTTATTTATTTATTTATTTAATTAATGTCTTCTGCAAACAGTACATTGAGATTGTGTATATATCAATAGTGGGTTGCATGGGCAAAGAGAGCCATCTATTATGCCCCTAGGCTTATGGGGCCAACTAACATTATTTGGCTTCATTCTACCAAATACTAAGGATAGTAATATCATAGTTGTACAGTAGGAAAGTAATTATTTCATAGTTGTACAGTAGAATATTAATTATAAATGAATCAAATTGTATAATACAAAGATATATGCATTTATATTCTAAAATGTTTTTGTGAAAAACAATGATTCAATTTATTTTGTCAAAATGGATAAAAGGTTCAATGTGATTGTTTCAGTTATGATGGGGAGTACATAGGTGAGTAAATGTGTACTGAGTATTTAGCATTTAGTCTAGGGTGATTAAGTGGCTTTTGAGAAGGTCTTAAATTGATTTTCAGACTGGGTTACTTTAATTTTCTTCTGGTAATGAATTCCATATTTTGGGGCCCTTTCATGTGCATAGAGTTTTTACAAAAGTATGAATGGACACGAGGTATATCAAAAGGAGATCTGTGTCTTGTGTTGGGGTCATGTGTCCTGTTTGGTTTGGGTGAGGAAAAGTTTGAGTGGGGGGTTTATATTTGCTGTATTGTTCCGTGTATTGTATAGGTACATGAATAAGCATGGATGTTCTTAATAGAAAACAGATTCAGACTTTTGAAAATTGTGGAGTATGCTGGCAGAAGTGGGAATTTGTTATCATTCTTACTGCTGCCTTTTGCTGGGTTATTAGGGGTTTTTAGGTGATTGGATGTTGACCCCCATGCACAAATTCCATATGTAAGATAAGAGTATATAGTGAAGGGTACGGGTGCCGGGAGAGCTGATTGTGGAACATAGTCCCTTTATCTTTGATAGTATGCCTACATTCTTGGAGATTTTCTTGGTGATTTGTTGTATTGTGTTTTCCGGAGCTTAAGGCTACTGTCAAGGTGGATACCTAGGAATTTTCCCTCTGTGAGTCTTGTGACTGATGATCCATTTAGCATAATGTTAATTGGATCATTTGCAGCTTTGTTTCCAAACTGAATGAAATAGGTTTTATCAGTGTTCAAGGTAAGTTTGTTAGTCATCATCCAGGCAGATATTTTCTGCAATTCGGCATTGATTGTGTTTGCTAGTATGACCATGTTTGGGTGGGAAAATACATATGTAGTGTCATCTGCAAATAATATGGGTTTGAGTAACTGTGATGCATTCGGTAGATCATTGATATAGATGAGAAAGAGGAGTGGTCCAAGGACGCTTCCTTGTGGGACTCCTACTGTGATTGGTTGGGTGGAGGAGTTTGCATCATTTGCATACACATACTGAGTTCTGTTACTAAAGTATGACTTTAGGTAGTTGAGGGAGTGTCCTTTGATACCATAGTGCATTAATTTGGAGTACAGCAGTTCATGGTCGACTGTATCAAAAGCTTTACGTAAATCAATGAAATTGCCCAGCGGGACTTCTTTCTTTTCAAGTGCAGTATATATTAGTTCTAGCATGTGTATGATAGTGTCATTTGTGCTTTTATTATTCCTGAATCCAAACTGACAAGAGATTTAATATGTTGTGGGGAAATGAGGTAGGAATAGATCCGTCTATGAATTAATTTTTCAAAGATTTTAGAGAGCAGTGGTAAGTTAGATATTGGTCTCTAGTTATTCAAGTCAGTTTGGTCACCTCCTTTATGGATGGGAGTGACCCTCCCTTTTTTTGAGGATTGTTGGGAAAGGTAGATGATTAAATGGATTTGTTAAAAGAGCATTGCAATAATTGGTGACAATACTTGAGAAGGTTTTTGTACATAAAAGCAGGCAATTTGTTTATGTCTCCTGCCTGTTTTTAAGGGTGTTTATGATGAGCATAACTTCAGTGGGGTTGGTTGGAGCTAGGAATAGCATATTTTGGGGAGGTTCCTTCCTATGAGGTAGTCTATGGAGGGTGTTTGTGCCGGTATTTTGTTTGCTAGATTTTTTTCCTAGGTGGAGAAGAAAAAAATTAAAATCTGTTTGCTGTTTCAGTTGGAGTGAGTAGGGGTTCATCTGATTTTGTTAGTTTGATTGCTTTGTTTTTGGATAACTTTTAGTTCCAAGAATTTTAGATAGAGTTTTTTCCGGGTTTTTTTTATATCACCTTTGATATTAAGTAATCTATTTTCATAATACAATTTTTTTGACCTTCTTATCAGGCTGGTAAGTGCTGACGAGTAATTTCTCGACTGTTCTCTAGTTATTTGACCCATTCTATACTGTTTTTCATATTTGTATTTTGTGTTAATGGATTTGAGAATGCTTGGTGTTAGCCAGGGATTATTCAGTCTCTTTGCTGTGATCTGTTTAGTTTTTCTGGGGCAATGTCTGTTATAGAGGCATTGGGCATTTTTTAGAAAATTATTTATACATTCATTCATATCTGTATATGTTTCAAGCTCATTTTGCCAATCGATGTTATTCATAGCTGCTATAAAGTTGTTAACTGCTGTCTCGTTATGTAGTCTGAAGGTTACTTTAGTAATGTCTTGTGGTAGTTTGCCCAGATTAGTTATGAGAAAGGTTGGGTAATGGTCTGTAGTGTTGTCTGTGATTATGCCTGATTTTAAAGGGGATATGGTGTTTGCCCAGATGTGGTCTATTAAGGAGATGCTTGTCTTGGAGATTCTTGTAGGTTTAGATATTGCTGGTAGCAACAGGCATTTACTCATTGTGTTTGTGAATTTGGTTACTTGTGGGTCCTGGTCGTGTAGTATGTTTATGTTGAAATCTCCTGTTAGTAGTAGGTGGGCTTTATTCATGTTGCATCAGTAATCATGTTTTTCCCAGTTTTTCACTAAAGTGATAAATGTTTGACTGTGTACTCTGTAGATGTTTATAACTGTGAGGGGGTTTTTGCAGGTCTTTAATTTAAAAATTTGGCTATGATATATTCTCCATGTTCATCCCCTTTTGCAAGATTTATTGATACATTCGAGTTGATTTGAATAGATATAGCTGTTCCTCCCCCTTGCTAGTCTGTTCTACAGTTGTGTATGGCATTTAGCCAGGAATGGGATAGAAATCTGTAGTATCAGGCTTAAAACCAGGTTTCTGTGAGTGTGATGATTGATATATTGGGAAAGAAGGGAACTGAGTAATGCTGTGAGGTCATCATAATGTTTGCTCAAGGATCTGACATTGTAGTTTTAAAGATGGTTATGTTATTGTTTGCACTGAGTAATGTTTTGCTTGGTCTGCTGTGTAGTAATTACAGTTACTGTTTGATTCATGTAATTCATTTAGTAAAAAGTTTACATCGGAATCTATGCTGTAATCATTGGATGAGGTAATTTTACAAACTAGATTTTCTGAGTAAAATGATGTAAGATTTATATTGAATCTACAACTAGACTTATGACTAAGAACAAGTAATTATCTAAAAAAATTTTAAAAATTTGAAAGAAAAAAGGGATTATTACAGAATTGAAAATTCACTTATACACTTAAGTATCTAATAGCACCTTAATTATTTTAACAAGTGAGTTTATGAACTACAGTAGATATTTACAGTTAAAATAAAGGACTAATGGATATAATATTTAAAAGAATGTATTAAAAGTAAAATCAGTAGCACCTGAGGTAGTGTATAGCACCTGGAGTATTTTAATGGCAAAATAGTGAACTTATTACACTTTAGCCCCTGAGAATAGCACTTTGATTATTTTAACAATTGTGAATATATGAAATGAGGTAGTTATTTAAAGCTAAAATAATGGAGAATATATATAAGGGACTAAATTAAGTAAAGGTGAACAAAGTTCAATGGACAGATAATCACTATGATATAATATAATGGCAAAATAGTGAACTTATTACATCATATAAGATAATAACTAATCACCGTGCCATATTTAAGTACAGGTCAACCATCATTACTCTAGCAGTCAGTAATCCGGTTCCATCATTAATCCGGCACTAATTTTGGATAGCATAATTTCAAATTTCCGGGGTCACCACACTAACCTGTCACTACTTGCTGCATAAGTCATTCCAATTTCTTTTTTTCCATTTATTGTTATAACCTGCTCACTTTTAGCCCTAGCCATGGTTCCAACAAATAAAAGAAATGCTTCTCACTGTGTAAAGCACATACACCGTACATTGTCCATGAAAAATAAGGTGGCTCTGAAGCCACTGTCGGTCGAGATGAGCTCAGCTCACTCAGATAAGCTGTGACCGATAAATTTGGGCCTATATGTGTGCACTATATAAAAAAATCCTGCAGCACGCAGTGCATAATGAGAAAAAACTGTGACTGTGTTTTTGGTGTAAAACCAACTTTGTGATGTATTTTCGTGTGATTTTTATGGTTGTATTCTCGTTTTTTTTTGTTATTGAAAAAGGGGAAGTATATTACAGAAATAGAATATGATTTTGATTGGTTTCATGATGGAAATTATCTTGAAATTGAGCTCAAAATAGAGGAAATATTCGATTTTTGCTGATGTTCAAGAGTAAACAAATGACATCACCATCAAATACGTATCCAACTGGCTGGTCTAATACGCAGTCACGAATGGGTTGAATTATTATACAATTATTACAATAATGCAGTAGTCTACATAACAGTAAATCTTCTATTTTTGTGCAAAAAAAAAATTAAAATGGACAGAGAAAATGTTATTTTAGTGCCAGGAATGTCTGCACTTTTTATTCTGGACTATTTTGAAATTGGCATCTCTTGAAATTTGTGTGAAATTGTCCAAATTGGGTAGTTGAAATCACAAACGGGCATTTTTCTTGTAATCAATCAACAGAACAGAAGGAATACTAGGGGAAACAGCTAGTATTCCTGGAACAATGGAATGGACCAAAAAAATAGGGTGTAAAGGGGGTGAAATTCTGATGTGTAAATACCACCGTTAGGTTAAGTGTATTTAACCTAACCACTCTGTATCCAGCAAAATCAAAATCCAGCACCCTCCAGGTCTCGATGGTGCTGGATTAGTGATGGTCAACCTGAAACCTTACTGTATTGGCTCACAGCTTGCTCCGCAATCTTAAAGCTATTACAGGGGGACCCCGGTTAACGATATTTTTTCACTCCAGAAGTATGTTCAGGTGCCAGTACTGCCCAAATTTGTTCCCATAAGAAATATGTGAAGTAGATTAGTCCATTTCAGCCCCCCAAAAAACATACAGGTACAAAAGCACTTACATAAATACACTTACATAATTGGTCGCATTCGGAGGTAATCGTTATGCAGGGGTCCATGTATATTTACATATTCTGGCCAAGTAAACCCCTTCTATTTTTTTTCACTGCAACAATTTTCTCTGAATATGCTAACATTAATTTATTTGTATACTGATGCACAGTACCTGGTGATGAATGTTTTTTACAAAGTTCTTGTCTCCTTTTGACCATTCACTAACTTTCTTGGCAAAAGGTGCAGGTAAACTTATCTTACCAGAGTAGCGATCATGGATCTCATACAATGTAATAAACTTCTGATAAATATCTGCACACTCAGGATTCTCAGATTCGGACCATGTCGAGATAAGACTGCCAAATATTACTTCAAAATCTTCCGAGAAGTCCCCACCAAAGCATTCGGTTATATACCATTCCTGAAAAAAGATCAAATTTTCAATACTGTATAAATTTCAATCCATATTAAATGGGAGGCAACTGCCATCCAGAGAGACACTGTTTGCATGTCAAAAATGAAAAATGGAAGCCAACTGAAATATTCTGCACTGAGAGATTTGTGGGTTTTTCTTTTCTGTCTCTTGAACATTATGATTAAAGGTAAATATTAGTTTTTACTAATATTCATTCTACACTTATCTGCCATCTCCATCTCTTATTATTCAATTCTGTGACATTCCCTTTCCAGTTTCCAAGGCACAAGACAGTCAGAATCCTTTCCCCAAAATCACGTGTGCTGCCTGTGAAAAACTGCTTGGAACAAAGGGTTGGTTACTCATTTTATAAAATATATGTACAGTAAACCCACAATATAATGGACCTCCTTTATTTTCAATGTTTATTGCAATATATCAGTAGATTGTTGTGTGTCGTAAGAGGCAACTAAAATGCCAGGAGCAAGTGCTAGTAACCCCTTCTCCTGTATATGTTACTAAATTTAAAAGGAGAAACTTTCGTTTTTCCTTTTGGGCCACCCCACCTCAGTGGGATATGGCTGGTACGTTGAAAGAAAGATTTGTAGACTGTGTGTACAGTACAGTATACAATGGGCCACCGCCTTAAGATATTAATCCGCTCCTGAGAGCTCATCGTAAGCCAAAATTACTGTTAGCCGAATTAATTTTCCCAATAAGAAATAATGGAAATCAAATTAATTCGTTCCTGACACCCCAAAGTATGAAAAAAAAAAATTTTTTACCACATGAAATATTAATTTTAATACATACACACAAACTGAAGAAGACATGCACAGTTACTACTCTACTAAGAATAGAATACATGACATTTACCTAAGTTATTGTTTAGAAGGGATATCCCCTTCCATTAGGACTTGAGGTAGCAAGTCCTCTTCCGGGGTTACTTCCCTTCTTCTTTTAATGCCACTAGGACCAGCTTGAAAGTCACTGGACCTCTGTCGCACAACAAATCTGTCCATAGAGCTCTATACCTCCCATTCCTTTAACCCTTTCAGGGTCTGTCCCGTAGATCAACGGCTTTACGTTGAGTGTCCAAACCATAGATCTATGCCAAAATTCTAGTGCCGTCAAATTTAGCGCGAAAACGCTCATAGGCCTACATGTGAGAGAATGGGTCTGCGTGGTGGGTGTGCGCCATAAACAAAAAATCTAGGCGCCCGCATAGCATTGTGGGAACGCCGGCTCAGTTACCCTTGTTCACCATGCCTCGTCGCAAGTCAGCTCTCACTCCCCGGAAAATTGGGACTCTCCTTTTCCTATCTGATAGTTCTGACACTTGATGGAAGTGGAAATGAAGACGAAATTTACGGCTTTGATCGTTAGTGACCGAAAAGAATGACCAGGATATCGTTAATAGTGCAGAAAAAACCCCGGATGATCCTCAACCTTCTACCTTGGTGTGGGCACTGTGACTCACGGTCGGTTGTTCCTCATCGCAAGAGAAAACTAATATTTTCGCGTGGCCAGGCCTCTGACTTCAGTAATGGTGATAGTGAGTGGACTGTGATTTTATTGCGCTCGAGATCAATCGAGTAGTGATAGTGAGGAATCATATTCACCAGTGAAGCGTCGGTGTGTTCGCCGCCGCATGCGCTCGGGTAGTGTACCCCATGCTGTGCCCAGGGGACGGAGTACATCCTGGAGTACATCCCCTGGCCAACACCCGTTTTAGGTAGTGATAGTGAGGATGATGTGGCTAACTTGGCATGGATAGACCACAGGCATCAGTGGATGGTGTTAGTGGTGATGGTAGTGGCACCGCCATGCGTGAATCACCAGGCCACGCTGGGACCCACGCTGCTGACTCGTCAGTTCAAGGACAAAGCGGAGCGCCAGCCACCAGCCCACCACAACCACAACCACCCGCACAACCAGCCAAAGATGTCCAGTATCCACCAGCAAAACTGTAGGGGGGATTGGCAGCAAAATCCCAATTTTGTTCCCAAGCCCCACCACTTTGATGATTCTCAAAGTGGAATTTACCTACTTGTCCCCTTTGGAACCACGGCCAATGAACTGGAATTCTTTGAATTTTTCTTTGACCAGCCATGATGGAAATTATGTCAGGGAAAGTAAAAAAGTATTTTGAGTACACCATGGCAAATACAATCTTATCACACAGTCAAGACTACACAGGTGGAAAAAGACATGTTGCAGAAATGTATTGCTTTTTGCAACATAATGCTTATGCCTCACGTTATAAGCATAATATAAAAGCATACTGGTCCACAGATCGGCTAATTTCTACCCCCGGGCTTCAGTGAATCATACCAGTGAACGGTTTATCTTACTCTTACGTATGTTGCACTTTCTGACAAAACCAGGCCTGACAGAAGTGACAGGTTATACAAGATTAAAATGTTTTCATGTATCTCAAACAAAGTTCAGATATACTTTTATCCATTCAAGAATTTGTAATTAACGAGTCTTTGATTTTGTTCAAAGGTTTGACTGTCATTCAAAAAAGTATATACGAGCAAGAGGAAACGCTTTGGTATAAAACTGTTTGTAATCGGATTGTGACATGGCCTGGTGTTTGGGTATTGTTGTATACACGGGTTAAAAACATTGAAAGATACCAAGATGTTATTGGGTATCTCAGGTGCGTAGGGAGAAAACATGATGGCACCTTATCTTGGTAAGGGGCATACATTATATACCGATAACTGGTACACAAGCCCATTACTCAGTGATTTCATGCGAAGTGAACAAGACAGATTTTGTGTGGCACAGTGCGTTCTAATCGTAAACATATGCCCAGCTCAACGCAGGTGCTCGTGGTGATGACGTGCAGGTGTTTACTGCCAATGACATCATGGCATTACGGTGGCATGACAACGGATGTCACAATTGTTGACAACCTTCACCGTAATGAAATGCAAGACAGTGGCAAAGTTGATTGAGGACTAATGAACGTTTCGAAAACAAGTGACGTGATTGATTATACACAAAACATGTGCTTGGTTGACAAATGTGACATGGGAGATTGGTTTTGTTGACTGTGTTCGTAAGAGTTACAAGTGGTACATGAAACTTTTCTTCCATCTCATGGACATTTCAATGCTCAATGCATATAATATGTACCAAATAAAGACTGGCAACAGACCACCGTATGGTGAATTTTGTTTGTCTGTTGTCCAGACAACTCTAATGAAGTACCAGGTAACAACACCTGCTATACAACACGGTCCTGAATTCCTCAGGATATACCCAAGCGTTTGAGGAGGGAAGGTGATCATTTCATAATACAACTTCCTTCAACTTAGAAGAAATTTGCTCAGAAGAGATGCATCATCTGTGCACAAACAAAAAAACGGCAACAAAGACGCAAAGACACTCGGTTTATGTGTGAGGAATGTAAGGTGCCTCTGTGCATGGTTTCCTTGTTTCAAGGAGTTCCACAAGCTCCAGCAGTTCTAAAACGATGTCCAGTGATTGTAAATATGTAAATATATGATAGAACATTAGTATTATACAAGATTTGTGCATGTTTATTGTAATAAACAACAGTGGTAAACAATAATATGATAATAACTTTAGTGCGGTTATGTGTTCAATACAGTGAGTTTATATATATACATTTATATACAGTATTGGTCTCTCAGGCCCCAAATGTTGTAGGAAAAGAAAAAAATTTGAAAAGAAAAGAAAAAACAACAAAAACTGCAAAATAATGTAATGCGCGTATGTGGAATTCGTCGATGTTGCCGCCACCACATCATTTTCGACAAACTTCTTGGCACTGTATCTCAGTAAGTACTGATCAGAATTTTTTTTTTGTCATATTACCTTCACAAAAATATTGCTCTTTAATTCTGAGAAAAAAATATTTTTTTTTTTTTCAAAATTTCTTGGACACTGGAGCACCACTTCAGATTTTGGCCTTGGACCCTGAAGGGGTTAAGACTTCCCTAAAATGGGCCATAACGTTGTCATTGTACAGGTTGCCAACACGGCTTGAAGTAGCTGTGTCAGGGTGATTTTCATCCGTAAAGGTTTGCAGTTCAACCCACTTTGCACACATTTCCTTAACCCTTTCAGGGTCCAAGGCCCAAATCTGAAGTGGTGCCCCAGTGTCCAAGAATTTTCAAAAAAAAAATTTGTTATTTTTTCTTATGAAATGGTAGAGAATCTTTTTGTGAAGGTAATAAAACAAAAAGTACGAAATTTGATGGAAAATTGACGAAATTATGCTCTCGCGAATTTTGATGTGTCAGCGATATTTACGAATCGGTGATTTTGCCGACTTTGACTCCCATTTTATGCCAATTACATTATTCCAGTCAACCAAATTCTTAGCTATTTCACTAGTATTACTTCTATTCTATCGATTGAGCACAAGAAATCGCTAAGTCAACTGTTTCAACTACAAATTAAAGTGATCGGAAATTGTTAATTTGGCCAATTTAACACAAAGTTCAAAATATTCCAATTTCAAAAAGGGTCCAGAATAAACAATGAGGTATTCCTGGAACTAAACTAACATTTCCTCTGTTCATTAGTTACATTTTGCGGCTTTACAAATGAATTCCATTTTGATTTTTTATTCACATAATGAATTTTTATTCACACCAAAAAATAGAAGATTTACTGTTATGCAATATTGTAATAATTGTATAAATATCATCACCATATTTGGAATGCATATTAGACCACCAGCTGGTGTGTAGTAGGGCGTGTGAGGTCGTTTTTTTTACTCTTGAATATCGGCAAAAATTTAACATTTTGCTACTTTGAGCTCAGTTCAAGCCATTTTAGTCCCAAAACCAATCAAATCATCTCTATTTTCTGGGAATATGTCTTCCATTCTATCAAATGAGACCAAGAAATCGAAATACAAAAAATTTAAAAAAAAATACAAAAAAACACTGCAAAAATCTCTGTTTTAATCGGAAAAATCATGATTTCAGTTTTTTTCTCTCATTTACACAACGTGAGCAGGATCTGTTTTATGTGGGGCACAAAATACCACATAGATGTATTCTCTCATATCTAGGCCCAAATGTACCACTCACAGTTTATCAGAGTGAGCTGAGCTCATGACGTAGATCTACGGTTTGGACCTGAATGTAAAGCCATAGATCTACGGGACGGACCCTCAAAGGTTAATCTCTTTTTTCAATTCCATACTAATTCTCACCCTTTTTACCACAGGGATGGCACTAGAAGTTTTCTTGGGGTCCATGGTGACTTATTTTGCAGTTACAAGCACTAAAAACACTGGGATAATGTGAAATGTACCGAATGTATGCACAGATGCGACCGCACTGGCTGGCTTGTAAACAATGGCACTGAGGCCACACGTGGGACGCATCCCAAACGAATCACGCAAGGCGAGTTTTTTATCGTGAGGCGAGGCAAAATTTTTGCGTTCAAATGCTTCGTATGGTGGATCTAACGTAACGCGATGCGTTCGTAAGGCAGGAGTCCACTGTAATTGTGCTTTTCTACTATTGTTTGACAATAGTATTCTGATTAACCCTTTGACTGTCGAAAGGCCCAATCCTGAAGTGTCTCCTGGTGTCGCAAAATATTCGAAAAAAAAAATATAATTTTTTCTTATGAAAATGTTAAGATTATTTTTCTGATTGTTTTAGTTCCAAAAAAAAAATTTCCTATCAGTACTTACTGAGATATAGAGTCCTGAAGTTTGCTGAAATTGATCTGCGAGCGGCAACAGCGGCGACTGCCGCTCACCCGGTAAACTTTGATTTACTTGTATTCGATGGTTTCTTGTTTTTTTCACTATTTTATTTTTTCACATAACTTTTGTGGCCTGTGAGACCAAATTATTGTGCAATGTTCAAATATACACTCGTTGAATGTAACACAATTACAGCAAAAACACTCGTATCATTATAATGTTGCTAAAACTTGTTTACACAAACAAACAATGTAAACAAATGTTTATTATGATTGTTTATAATATATATACATATGTACAATCACTGGACACTTTTCTAGAAGTGCTGCAGCTTGTGGAATTCTTGGAAACATGGGTATAAGCACAATGGTGTCTTACACTCCTCACACATAAAACGAGTGTCTCTGCATTTTTGTGGGCATTTTGTGGTATGTCCACAGACAAAACACCTCTTCTGAGCATTTTTCTTGGCAGTAGTAGCAGGCAGTGGTATGGGGTAGTGATCACCAGGCCTCAGACGAGAGGACATGTGTTGATAATTTCGTGGGCGCTGGTCTATTGCAGGTGTTGTTTCTTGGTACTTGAATATTATTTGTCTGATGACTGACAAACAAAATTCACCATATTTGGGTTTCTTCTTGGTCTTCAACTTATACATATTATAAGCATTCAGCATGGAAATGTCAAGAAGATGGAAAAACAGTTTTATGTACCACTTATAACTCTTATGAACACAGTCAGCAAACCCAATCTGCATGTCACATTTGTCCACTAAGCGCATATTGAGGTTGTTATCCATCAC
Source organism: Cherax quadricarinatus (assembly GCF_026875155.1). NCBI lineage: Eukaryota > Metazoa > Arthropoda > Malacostraca > Decapoda > Parastacidae > Cherax > Cherax quadricarinatus. Next base: position 11,249,634 of record NC_069416.1, on the reverse strand, counting down.
AGCTGCAGGTTTTACAATGGGTTCATTGGTCTCTCTATTCTGCTTGCCAGTGTCTACCATTTCGTGTCGGTGAACTGATGTCAGCAGTGTGACATCACGTTCTTCTTCTCCTTTTTCTTCTCCTTCTTCTTCTCCTTCTTCTTCTCCTTCTCCTTCTTCTCCTTCTTCTTCTTCTCCTTCTTCTCCTTCTTCTCTCCTTCTTCTCTCCCTCCTTCTTCTCCTCCTCCTTCTTCTCCTCATCCTTCTTCTCCTCCTTCTTCTTCTCCTCCTTCTTCTCCTCCTCCTTCTTCTCCTCATCCTTCTTCTTCCCTTCTTCATCTCCTCTTCTTCTTCTCCTCCTTCTTTCCTCCTTCATTCTCCCTTCTTCTTCCTCCACCTTCTTCTTCCCTCCTCTTCTCTCCTCCTTCTTCCTCCTTCTTCTTCTTCTCCTTCTTCCTCCTTCATCTTCTCCCCTTCTTCTCTTCCTCCTTCTCTCCTTCTTCTCCTCCTTCTTCTTCTCCTCCCTCCTTCTTCTCCTCCTTCTCTCTCCTTCTTCTTCTCCTCTTCAATCTCCCTTCTTCCTCTCCTCCTTCTCTCCTCCTCTTCTCCTCCTCTTCTCCTCCTTCTTCTTCTCCTCCCTTCTCCTTTCCCTCCTTCTTCTTCTCTCCTTCTTCTCCTCCTTCTTCTCCTCCTTCTTCTTTTCCCTTCTTCTCCCCTCCTTCTTCTCCTCTCCTCCTTCTTCTCTCCTTCTTCCTCTTCTTCTTCCCTCCTTCTTCTCTCCTCTCCTCTTCTTCTCCTCCTTCTTCTCCTCCTCCCTTTTTCCTCCTTTCTTCTTCTCCTCCTTCTTCTTCTCCTCTTCTTCTTCTCCTCCTTCTCTCCTCTCCTCCCTTTTTCTCCCCCTTCTTTTTCCTCCTTCTTCTTTTTCCTCCTCTTCTCCTCCTTCTTCTTCTCCCCTTTTTTTCTCTCCTTCTTCCCCCCTCCCCCTTCTTTCTTTCTCCTCCTTCTTCTCCCCCTTTTTCCCTCCTTCTTTTCTCCCCCTTCTTTTTTCCCCCTCCCTTTTTCTCCTCCTCCCTTTTTCCCCCCCCTTCTTCCTCCTCCTTCTTTCCTCCTTGGGGGGGGAAGGGGGGAAAGGGGAGGGGAGGGGGTTTGGGGGATGATGGGGGGTTGTGGGGGGGGAGGAGAGGGGGGGAAGAAGGGGAGGGAAAGGGGGGGAAAGGAAAAAAAGGAGGGAAGAGAGAAGGGGAGGGCCGGGGGGAAGAAACGGGGAAGAAGAAGGGAGGAAAGAAGGGGGGAAGGAGGGGGGGTGGGGGAAGAAGAGGGGGGGATGGGGGGAGGGGGAGGAGGGGGAAAGGGGGGGGCGAAGGGGGGAAGGGGGGGGGGAAAGGAGGGGGAAAAGGGGGGGAGAAGGGGGAGGGAAGGGAGGAGAAAAGGGGAGGAGAAGAAGAAAGGGGAGGAGAAGAAGGAGGAGGAGGGGGGGGGGAAGAAGAAGGGGAGAAGAGAAGAAGGAGGGAAAAAGGGAGGGGAGAAAAAAGGGGGGGGAAGGGGGAAAAAAAAGGGGGAAAAAGGGAGGAGGAGAAGAAGGGAGGAGGGAAGAAGGAGGGGAAGAAAAGGGGGGAAAGGGGGGAAAGAAGGAGGAGAAAAGAAGGAGGGAACAAAGGAGGGAAAGAGGAGGAGGAAAAAAAGGGGGGGAAAAAAAGGGGGGAAAAAGGAGGAGGAGAAGAAGGGAGGGAGAAAAAGGGGGGAAAAGAAAAAGGGAAAGGAGGAGAAGAAGGGGAGAAGAAGGAAGGAGGGAGAAGAGAAGAAGGAGGAAAAAGAAGGGGAAAAAGAAGGGGAAAAAGGGGGGGGGGAAAGAAGGAGGGAGGGAAGAGAAGAAGGGGAAAAGAAGGAGGAGAAGAAGGAGGGGGAAAAGGAGGAGGGGGGGAAAAAGGAGGGAGAAAAAGGGGGGAGGGGGAGAAGGGGGGGGAAGGGGGAAAGGAAGGAGGAGAAGAAGGGGGAGGAAAAAAGGGAAGGGGGAGGGGAGAAGAAGGGGAGGAAAGAAGGAGGAAGAAAAGGGAAGGGAAAAAGGGGGAGGAGAAAAAGGGAGGAGCAAAGGGGGAAAAAGGGAGGAGGGAGAAAAAGGGGGGGAGAAGAGGGGGGGAAAAAAGGGAAGGGGGGGGAGAAGAAGGGGGGGGGGAAAAAAGAAGAGAAGAAGGGGGAAGGAGGAGGGGGGAAGAAGGAGGAGAGAAGAAAGGAAAAGAAAAAAAGAAGGAGGGGAAAAGGAGGAGGGAAAAAAGAGAAAAGGAGGAGAAGAAGAAGGCGGAAAAGAAGGGGAGGGAAGAAGGAGGAGAAAGGAAGAAGGAGGGAGAAGAAGGGGGGAAAAAGGGAGGAGGGAAGAAAGGGGGGAGAAGAAGGGGAGGAAAAGAGGAGGAAAAGAAGGAAAAGAAGAAGGAGGGGGAAAAGAAGGAGGGGGAAAAGGGGCAGGAGAAAAGAAGAAGGGAGGGAGAAGAAGGAGGGAAGAAGAAGGAGAGAAAGAGGAGGTGAGAAGAGAAGGAACAGAAAACAAGGAGGAGAGAAGAGGAGGATAAGAGGTGGAGACATCACGGAGCTGCAGGTTAGCAAGAGGAGAGGAGGAAAATCTAGCCACTGCGGAGCCAGTCAGTCACTTCGGATCGGGAGAGCAGACAGTGTGGACGATCACGTTCTTCTTCTCCTTCTTCTTCTCCTCTTTTCTCCTCTTCTTCTTCCTTCTTCCTTCTTCTCCTTCTTCTTTTTCTTCTCCCTTCTTCTCCTCTCTTCTTCTCCTTCCTTCTTCTCCTTCTCTTCTTCTCCTCCTCCTTCTTTCTCCTCATCTCTTCTCCTCTCTTTTCCCCCCTTTTTCTCCCCCCCCCCCCCCCCCCCCCCCCCCCCCCCCCCCCCCCCCCCCCCCCCCCCCCCCCCCCCCCCCCCCCCCCCCCCCCCCCCCCCCCCCCCCCCCCCCCCCCCCCCCCCCCCCCCCCCCCCCCCCCCCCCCCCCCCCCCCCCCCCCCCCCCTTTTTTTTTTTTTTTTTTTTTTTTTTTTTTTTTTTTTTTTTTTTTTTTTTTTTTTTTTTTTTTTTTTTTTTTTTTTTTTTTTTTTTTTTTTTTTTTTTTTTTTTTTTTTTTTTTTTTTTTTTTTTTTTTTTTTTTTTTTTTTTTTTTTTTTTTTCTTCTCCTTCCTCCCCTCCCCTTTTTTCCCCCTTCTTCTTCCCTCCTTCTTCTCTCCTCTTCTTCTCCTCCTTCTTCTCCTCCTTTCTTTCCTCCCTTCTTTCTCCTTCTTCTTCCCCTTTCCTTCTTCTTCTCCTCCTTCTTCTCCTCTCCCCCTTCTTCTCCCCTTTTCTTTCCTCCTTCTTTTTTCCCCTCCTTCTTTCCTCCTTCTTCTTCTCCTCCTCCTTTTCTCCCCCTTCTTCTTTTCCCTTTTTTTCTCCCTTTTTCCCCCTTCTTTCCCCTTCCTTTTCCTCCTTTTTTTCCCTCCCCTTTCTTCCCCCTTCTCCTCCTCTTCTTCTCCTCCCCCTTTCTTCCCCTTCTCCCCCTTTCTTTTTCCCTCCCCCTTTCTTCCTTTCTTTTCTCCTCATTCTTTTTCTCCTCCTTCTTCTTCTCCTCCTTCTTCTCCTCTCTTCTTTTTCCCTTCTTCTCCTCCTCCTTTCTCCTCCTTCTTCTCCTCCTTTCTTCTTCTCCTCCTTTTTTCTTTTTTCCCTCCTTCTTCTTCTCCTCCTTTCTTCTTCTCCTCCTTCTTCTTCCCTCCTCTTTCCTCCTCCTTTCCTCTTCCTTTTCCCCTTCTTCCTCCTCTTCTCCTCTTCCTCTTCCTCCTCCTCTCCTCCCCCTCCTCCTCCTCCTCCTCCCCCTCCTCCTCCTCCTCCCCTCCTCCTCTTCCTCCTCTTCCTCTTCCTCCTCCTCCTCCTCTTCCTCCCCCTCCTCCCCTCCTCTTCCCTCCCCCTCCTCCTCCTCCTCTTCTCCCCTCCTCCTCCTCCTCTTCTTCCTCCTCTTTTCCTCCTCCTCCTCCATTGTTTTTGGTTTCAAACTCCTCCAAATCATGAAATGATCTTCACTGACACTTCCATCTGTGTTAGAGCATCACTTGGAAGAGAAGATTTCCCAGATTTGCTGGGGAGTCACAAATTTTTTTCAGCTAGACATACTGAAAAAGGACAACTAAAATTTGGTCTTCGCACAATGCACCACTGGCTCCCCGATTTTTTTTATATGGTGCACACTGACCATGGAGGACCCTTTCTCTCACATGTGGGCCTACCAGCTTTCTCCTGCTTGATTTGAAGCCGCTAGAATTTATGCGTATAAATACGTCAGAAACAGTGGTGCGTAAAAACGTATATATATGCCGTAAACAGCCCAAAAGGGTTAACAAAATACTTAGACTATAAACAAACATTGTCCTATAAAACGAACGATCACAAATAAACGGCTTGGTTGCCCAGGCTAACCAGCACCATTCTGAAATCCATTGATAAAAAAACACCAATATGAAAAAGCAATATAGACAGGGCTTAATACACAAAGATTTTCTTAAACAATATTCAACAGTTCTCACCAAATTAATAAAGAAAGCCAAACAACTGTATTACTCCAGCAGATTCACTGACACAAGAGGAGATATAAAAAAGACCTGGAAAACACTTTCCCAGATTCTGGAGACCCACAAACTGAAAAAAAACAAGAAGATTGTTCTAACTAAACCTCATGAAACACCATTGCATCCCACTGATGCAGCTAACAAGATAAACGACTTCTTCTCAAACATAGGATCTAATCTCCCCAGTAAAATCCCATGTACCAATGCCCGTGCCGGGGACTACCTAGATGGGAATTTCCCTAATTCCTTCTATCTTGTACGAACTGAGCCCACGGAAGTCACCGCGATCATAAAGTCACTTAAAAATAACTCGAGGGAATCTGTCTCACGTCCCACCATTATTGTACAAGCGAGCGCCCCATGTCCTTTCGCATGTTATTACATTACTTTTTAACAAGTCACTAGAACTAGCACTTCCCCGATACTACTCAAGACAGCAAGGGTTACACCAATACATAAAGGTGGTGACCCTACAGACGTAAACAACTATAGGCCAATATCAAACTTACCATTGCTATCCAAAATCTTCGAGAAACTCGTGCACAGGAGACTATATTCATTTATAACGTCACAAAACATACTCAACCCCTGCCAATTTGGATTCAGGAAAAATAAAAGCACTAATGATGCAATTATAAAAATGCTAGACCTGCTTTACACAGCATTGGAAAATAAGGAATATCCTCTAGGAATTTTTATTGACCTAAGAAAAGCGTTTGACACAGTAGACCACGGCATCCTACTCCACAAACTTGACCACTATGGTATAAGAGGCCATGCGCTTGCATATTTTTAAATCCTACCTTTCTAATAGATATCAGTATGTCACCATTTTAAAAACACGGCCTCATCAATTGGCCACCTTTATACTGGAGTTCCGCAGGGAAGTGTTCTTGGACCCCTGCTCTTCCCCATTTACATCAATGAAACTTCCAAACATATCCAACACCTGAAACCATTCTCTTTTCTGATGACAACGACTTATGTTCATCTCCCACCCTAATCTTGCCACCCCCAACACCATTGTTAATGAGGAGCTGCTCAAAATATCAACTTGGATGAAGGCCAATAAAATTACACTTAACACTGGCAAAAAACCCACTATATTATGTTTGGTAGCAGAGCAGGTTTGCACAAACTTAACATTTAAAATTGACAACACTCTAATTGCCAGACATAATGAGGGTAAATTCCTTGGCCTATACCCCCCGACAACAACCTAAATTTCGCACCCATATCCAACACAAAAACAAAAAAAGTACCCAAAATGGTGGGATCCTCTCCAAAATATGATATTACGTTCTGCAAACTGCCCTTCTCCCCACTTTACCATTCACTTATATATCCATACCTCACATATGATATCTGTGCTTGGGGTTCAACTGCAGCAACACACCTAAAGCCAATTTAATAAACCAAAAAAAAGCTGCAGTAAGAATAATCACTAAATCCCATTCCCTGGCAACACCCCCCCCCCCACTCTTCATAGATCTAAACTTACTCCCTGTTCAGAACATCCACACTTACTACTGTGCAATCTATATCTACAGGACCTTAAATTCCAATATTAACCTTGACCTAAATGCTTTCTTGATAGTTGTGACAGGATCCACAGGCATAACACCAGACACAAACATCACTTGACTTTCCCCCGTGTTCGACTAAACCTTTACAAAAATTCAATGTACATGAATTTCAAAGGACCTAAAATCTGGAAAAACCGTACCTGAAAACTCTAGAACTCAGACAACATTCATCATTTTTCAAAACTACAGTTAGAAAACATCTTATCTCCCTGATCCCCCCGACAACTAACTACATGATAACCCCCTGGTGGTTCACAATAACACTCACTCACCACTGACTAAAAACCCCAGAAAAAAAAACTAATCTTAAAATAATAAATCCTAACTAGTCAAAACGTTTGTCTATGATACTTCAGTATAGACACCTTTTTACTGTGCCAAAAAAAAAGCATTCACATTGCTAAACTCACAAATTATGATGTAGTCACTTAGCCTTAATACCATAATCTGTAGGATTTAATGTTAAGATTTAATTTAAGTCTGCTCGAAAGCCTAGCCATGCTAGGTTATCCTAGTGGCCCCCTCTGTAATTAGTATTTTATAACATGTAAACCACACAATACCCAAAAACCTGAAAACCCACATTGTAACCCTTATAGAGATAAACTTGAACTGAATTGAATTGAATTGAATTCCCCACCCTTTGTACTCCCCCAAAGGGCACTCCATTACACATCTTGTACTCTCCCAGAGCACTCCATTACCATCCTGTACTCTCCCAGAGCACTCCATTACCCCTCCTGTACTCTCCCAGAGCACTCCATTACCCATTCTGATCTGATCAGAAAAACAATGACAACAATGCACAAGTGATAGAATTTCAGCAAATCTGCTTATCTTCTATACATGTCATTTTTTTTTCAACAACAACAACAGGATTTATCTTTTTATACATTGACACTCACCATGTCGCACTTGACACAGCGTGAACACTTTTTGACACAATATCACTCGCACTCGCATCAGCTGCTGTCGACGTGCTGGCGACAGCTGAGCTAGGCACAACTGGGGTGGCCACATGTGAGGTGGCCACATCTGGGGCAGCCACATCTGCAGTGGCCACATCTGGGGTGTCCACATCTGCAGTGGCCACATCTGGAGTCATCACAGGGGAAATGGCCATACATGGTGAGGTCGTCATATACGTAACTGTGGGTGTGGTGACGACAGATGTATATATAGGTGCAGGTTGATTAAATTTGTGGCCACCAGTACGTACGACAGCATCAGAACACACCAGAGCACTGTTTACTCACGATGCATTACTCTAACAGAGTAAAGATCAAACCAGCGAGTGGCACAACCAATGAGTCGTCCAAACTAGCACTTGCGGCTGTCGTTAGTGGCAGGCTGCAAGTCAAATGTAATGCGATTTTATTTCTCAAGGAGGCCTTTGTTGTCGTTGTTCAGACGACACAGAGGCTGAGAAACTACTTACCACTATGCTACTATCACTCTATGAGACCAGGGATTTCTTGTCTTGACTTCCCCAGCACTGATGGCCAGGAGAACTGTGTTCCTCAAGCGACTCGACAACCTTATCACTGTACAGTCCACTGAAGAAATCAAGTCATCTATCAAAGCAAAGAACCCTTGGGCCAAGGTGGATTCATTACTAAAATACCCAATGCTTCATTCATGCTGAAGGTCACCTTCAGTCACCTTCAGAGCTCTCGCTGAGGGCCTGGGCTATTCACTACTTCTACATCAACCCAGCCTTCATCGAAGCGAGAAATTCCAACATATCTCGCAGTGCTATAATTGTTACTCATACTTGCACACCACAAATGACAAATGATTGTCCTACCAAGGACAAAAAAGTTTGCTCACCTTGGCCATGAGGGTCATGACTTCAAGAATTGCACTACTGCTTCACAAACCTAAATGCTTTGAACTGCAAGAATGACCACCATACTCTTGCTGCCAGGTGCCCCACCAGAAGAGACATACTCAAGAAAAAAACAACAACAAAAAAGAAACCCAACCCACAAGCAACCACATATTCTGCTATCGCCAAGCTTCAAGTAGACACTACCAAGATACTACAAGCCACGCAAGCTGCTCCCACCACTTCCCTGCCAGCACCTACTGTCGACTCCACCAAGATTCTTTATTGCATTATGTATGCTCATGTACAGAATGCAGCTGAGCCTGGTTCCTTCAACACCACCATCAATGAACTTTTCAGACTAAATAATATGCCTGGCCTCACATTCCCTGCATCACCATCTTCCACTGAGATCTTAAAATCTACTGCAAATATTACCAGCATCACCGCTGCTCCACCGCTGTCACAACCTCCACTAGACACAGAGATGGACCAATCAGAGACCACTGAGACGTCGGCAAACCCCACCAATGAGAGTCCACTACCGCTTGCATCCACTGCTAGAGCAACTGATCAGTCGGAAATCTCGCCTTCACCAGCTCAGCCACCAGCCAAGAAAGCAAAAAAAACAAGATACTGCGGATGCACCTCACGGTGCCACTGCCACTGACACTTCTGCACCACAACAAGTCCGATGCCTGAAGGGTGTATACTTCTACACAACCAAGCAGTATAAGAACAGAATGTTGTCTTCAGAAATCCATCAGCACCTCCAGGACGGAACAGTCAAGTATACCTACGACCAAACTGCTACATACACCACTGCAGACATGACCAGACTACTCAATGCCAACACCCAACACCTTGTGGAAGTCGAGTACACCTCAAAGAGGAAATTCAGGATGCTTCAGAATGGGGACCTTGAAGACGGTACCCTCCTCTAGCACGAAAGATGATCGTCACCCCCCACCCGGGGTGCCACTGCCGGGTCACCATCTGGAGAAGACCAGGGCCGGAAGTACCGGCGAATCAACATGAATGGATGAATGAAAATGAACACCAACACACGACACTCCACACAGGAGAGCACAGCGCTAGCACGATCAACACCATGCCCTGCCCTTCTAGGGCAGGGTTGGTGCCAGAGCCCAAGTTTGTAGCTCACAAGATGAGGGGGGTACTTGTGCCTCCTCCCATGGGAGACTTAGGTCTCAGACACTCCCTAGACAGGGAGCCAGTGCTGGGCCACCACTTGGAAGGGGCCCGGGCTGGGAGAACACCGGCGAATCTTTAAACAACATCAATGTGGCCACAGTGGTGGTGGTGGCGGTGGCCACAGATATGTCACTTCGTTTACACTTTCTCGATGCTGTAGGTTTGCCACTTGGAGTGGCCACATCTGGAGTGGGCCTGGACATGCTGGCCACATCTGGAGTGACCCTGGATATGCTGGCCACATCTGGAGTGGCCCTGGGCATGCTGGCCACATCTGGAGTGGCCCTGGATGTGCTGGCCACATCTGGAGTGGCCCTGGACATGCTGGCCACATCTGGAGTGGCCCTGGATGTGCTGGCCACATCTGGAGTGGCCCTGGACATGCTGGCCACATCTGGAGTGGCCCTGGGCATGCTGGCCACATCTGGAGTGGTCGTGGATGTGCTGGCCACATCTGGAGTGGCCCTGGACATGCTGGCCACATCTGGAGTGCCCCTGGGCATGCTGGCCACATCTGGAGTGGCCCTGGATGTACTGGCCACATCTGGAGTGGCCCTGGACATGCTGGCCATATCTGAAGTGGTCCTGGAAGTGCTGGACACACAGGTCCTTTTTCCCTTGTCTTGCTTAGCACGTGAAATATCCATCAGTTAACCAGCTGAGAACAAATCTTCATCTTAAGAGGAGTGTGAGGGAAGTGATGGTGTCGTGGCAACAGCTGCTTGTGCCTTTCGTGCTGCCTTTTTCATATGTTTTGCCTTACACAAGTTTAGCATTTTCTGACTGACCTTCTTGTTGTTGTTCAAAGAGTGAAATGGCTTCTTACGATCCATTGTGTTGGTGAAATGTGTAGAATTGAGGCCAAAAATACACGTCCCAAGGGAGCGCTGCGGTGAATCAAAGCAGCATACACCCTCCTCTACCTGACCTTTGGTCAGCACTGAGGTTGGTTTGGAGAGCGAAGCTCCTTGCTACAGCCACCATGAGAGTTACCAATGAATAATTTGAAGCATCTGGCACAAAAGCATAAGAAAAAATTATGGAAAAAGCTAAAAATGACCATAAATGGACTACAATTACGGTGAGCATCATGATAATGACGTAATTATCCCAGTTACTATAATTATGAAAACTTTTTATCTAATTATCGTACAGAGACGAGACATACACCAAAATGTTGCCAGATTGTTGAGCTATTTTTTGGTAAGCTTAACTCATTTTTCATTTTTTTTTTTTTTCAACTTTTTCATCTCTTGCCTGGCTCGACATGCTGCTTGCCCCTTAAAACAATTTACAATTAACAATATGAAGTATTACAATTTAGTACAATTTAAAACAATGAAACTGAAACATTATAATTTTTAACCCTTTCAGGGTCCAAGGCCCAAATCTGGAGTCACGCACCAGTGTCCAAGAATTTTCAAAAAAAAAATTTGTTATTTTTTCTTATGAAATCGTAGAGAATCTTTTTGTGAAGGTAATAAAACAAAAAGTACGAAATTTGGTGGAAAATTGACGAAATTATGCTCTCGCGAATTTTGATGTGTCAGCGATATTTACGAATCGGCGATTTTTGCCGACTTTGACTCCCATTTTAGGCCAATTACATTATTCCAATCAACCAAATTCTTAGCTATTTCACTAGTATTACTTCTATTCTATCGATTGAGCACAAGAAATCGCCAAGTCAAACTGTTTCAACTACAAAATAAAGTGATCGGAAATTGTTAATTTGGCCAATTTAACACAAAGTTCAAATATTCCAATTTCAAAATAGGGTCCAGAATGAACAATGTAGGCATTCCTGGCACTAAACTAACATTTCCTCTGTTCATTAGTTATGTTTTGAGGCTTTACAAATAAATTCCATTTTGATTTTTTATTCACATAATGAATTTTTATTCACACCAAAAAATAGAAGATTTACTGTTATGCAATACTGTAATAATTGTATAAATATCATCACCATATTTGTGAATGTTATATAGACCCACCAGCTGACGTGTATTAGACGTGCGAGGTCGTTTGTTTTACTCTTGAATATCGGCAAAAATTTAACATTTCCGCTACTTTGAGCTCAGTTTCAAGCCATTTCCAATGCTAAAACCAATCAAAATCATCTCTATTTCTGTAATATGTCTTCAATTCTATCAAATGAGACCAAGAAATCGCAAATACACCTATAAAAAACATACGAAAAAACACTGCAAAGTTGCTGTTTTAATCGAAAAATCATGATTTCATTTTTTTCTCTCATTATACACAGTGTGCTGCAGGATCTGCTTTATGTGGTGCACACCTACCACATAGATGTATTCTCTCATATCTAGGCCCAAATGTACCACTCACAGTTTATCAGAGTGAGCTGAGCTCATGGCGCAGATCTACGGTTTGGACCCTGAACGTAAAGCCGTAGATCTACGGGACGGACCCTGAAAGGGTTAAGTAATGAGTAAATGGTTGAGCAATCCTCAGCACAATATACAGTAATGAGATTGAAACAATTTAAAGTTTGGAGTTAATGTTTCAATAGTTGAGCAGTCTTGAATTATTTACAAGTTTTTTGAGTAGCTTTTGAGTAACTGGTAGGTATTAACCCGTAAACGGTCCAAGCAGATCTATGTTCACATGTGTAGTGCTACAAAAGTAGATCTACATTTTTTTTACATATTTTCAAATATAACAAAAAAAAAAAAGTAGATCAAAGTTTTTTTACACATTTTCAAATTTAAAAACAAAACAAAAAGAAGATCTAATTTTTTTACATACTTTCAAATGTTGAAAAAACGTACAGGTCTCCCTCAATATTCGCGAGGGTTAGGGGATCAAGAGCCTCGCGAATGTTGAAAAACCGTGAATGCTTGGTGCCCCAATATATTGTAGGGAAATATAATACAATACTGCTTCCTTAACTTGTTGAACCATGAACAATCATAAAATACATGAAAACGTCGTAAACTGTACTAAATATATACATGTTATGCTTTAATAACATGTATGTTATTAAATACCACAGACTCCACCACTGCCTCCACCAATGCCTCCACCACTTCCTCAACCACTGCGAGTCCCTACTACCCTCCCTCCGACCCCCACAACTGGCAGCCAGCCCTCCCACCACTCAGTGTGGTGAGTGTTTTGTTTGTTCATTATTTGCTATTTAACTACAGTATAAATAATGTAAACCCATTCATGACTGCATATTGGAATGGCTATTCGGACAGGTGTTGGACGGTGACATCATGTGTTCACTCTTGAACACAGCAAAGAATCAAACATTTCTGCTACTGCTAATAATAACAATAGTAATAATAATAATAATAATAATAATAATAATAATAATAATAATAATAATAATAATAATAATAATAATACGATATAACTGAAGAAGGAAATTGTACAAAAATACGAGGGAGTGGTTGACACATCGTCAGTGTGGCTTTGTTTATGCTGGAGTGAGCATTAGTCTCCCTGCTCTTCCAAACATTTCACAATAATTCAGCAGTTGAGGCAGTGGTATTTAATAACATATATGTTATAAATAATAATAGTACATATTATTAATAACATGTATTATTATTATTAATAACATGTTATTAAATGCCACTGCCTCAACCACTGTCTCAATCGCTGCCTCAACAGCTGCCTCAACCACTGCCTCAATCGCTTCCTCAACAGCTGCCTCAACCACTGCCTCAATCGCTGCCTCAACAGCTGCCTCACCCACTGCCTCAATCGCTGCCTCAACAGCTGCCTCAACCACTGCCTCAACAGCTGCCTCAATCGCTGCCTCAACCACTGCCTCTACCACTCCAGTCGCACTCAATCTACAAGCACCAAACACAATGAATTATTGTGAAATGTTTGGAAGAGCAGGGAGACTAATGTTCACTCCAGCATAAACAAAGCCACACTGACAATGTGTCAACCACTCCCTCGTATTTTTGTACAACTTCCTTCTTCAATTCGTATTTATTATTATTATTATTATTATTATTATTATTATTATTATTATTATTTTTATTATTATTATTATTATTATTATTATTATTATTACTATTGTTATTATTAGCAGTAGCAGAAATGTTTGATTCTTTGCTGTGTTCAAGAGTAAACACATGATGTCACCGTCTAATACCTGTCCGAATAGCCATTCCAATATTCAGTCACGAATTGGTTTACATTATTTATACTGTAGTTTAATAGCAAATAATGAACAAACAAAACACTCACCACACTGAGTGGTGGGAGGGCTGGCTGCCAGTTGCGGGGGTCGGTGGGAGGGTAGTAGGGACTCGCAGGTGGCGGGAAACTTGAATATGATTTGGCGGCTGGGAATTTGGCGGCTGGGAATTCGCGAATGTGTGAAGCCCGCGAAAGCTGAAAACGTGAATGTTGAGGGAGACCTGTAATATATACGTTTGGACCGTTTACGGGTTAAGTAAAGTGTTTATCTGGTAAATTTTGGGTGGTGAGGTGATTTCCAAGTAGGGTCTTAAATTGATTTGCAGTAGGGGTCCTTTTGCATTCTGGTAATGAATTCCAGATCTTCAGGCCCTTTTTGTACATAGCATTTTTGCATAGGGAGATGGACATGAGGGATATCGAAGAGTGATTTCTGCCTCGTGTTGTATCTGTGTGTTTCTGTTGTAGTTATCAAGGTGGAGTTTGAGAGAAGGGCTAATATTTGAGTATAATGTTGTGTGTGTAGTAGGCACAGTAAGTGTGGACGTTTTGTACAGTGGACCCTTGACCAACGATATTAATCCATTCCAGAGAGCTTGTCCTTAGGCGAATTTATCGTTAGTCGAATTAATTTTCCCCATAAGAAATAATGGAAATCCAATTAATCCATTCCAGACACCCAAAAGTATGAAATTTTTTTTTCACATTAAATATACATTTTCCTACACAGAAAAACAAGGATACATGCACAATAAATACTGTACTAAATAAAGAATAAGTGACACTTAGCTTTATTGAAGATGTAGTGATGAGTGATGAGATGGGAGGAGCGGAGATGGAGGTGTATTATTTTGGAAGGGGAATCCCCTTCCATAAGGACTTTAGGTACCAAGTCCTTTTCCGGGGTTACTTCCCTTCATTTTTTAATGCCACTGGGAACAACTTCAGTCACTGGACCTCTGTTGCACTAAAAATCTGTCCATATAGCTCTGTACCTCGCATTCCTTTAAGATTTTCCTAAAATAGGCCACAACACTGTCATTGTAAAAGTCACCAACACGGCTTGCAATAGCTATGTCAGGGTGATTTTAATCCATAAAGGTTTGCACCTTTGTCCACATTGTACAAATTTCCTTAATTGTTGAAGAAGGTAACTTCCTCAATTTCTCTCTCCCCTCCTCTGAAGCAATTTCCTCAGTTGTGGCCTCTTGCTGTTGCAGATGCTCTTGCAGCTCATCAGTGGTTAGTTTCTCATCATCGTCCTTCCACATCCTCCCCACTAACCTCCAACCCCAAGGACTTCCCCAATGCCACAATCGATTCCACAACTGGCATACGCTTCTCAGGGTTAGCCCCAAACCCTTCAAAATCCTCCCTTGTACACATTGTGGCCACAATTTCCTCCAAGCAGAGTTCAAGGTCCTGACTCATGAAATTGCAATGACATGATTGCAAACAAACCATACCATGGATGGGGTTTGAACCCGCTGTAAGAGAGTCCTATGGTGTAGAAATATACCCTTTCAGGGTCGAGACCCTCAATCCTTAACTCCCACTCAGGGTCAAAAAAATATTCAAAAAATAAAATATTTTACTTATGAAATGATAGAGAATCTTTTTCCGATCATAATGGCACCAAAAGTATGACATTTGATGGAAAACTTATGGAATTATGCTCTCGCAAATTTCAGGGTATTGATGATATTTACGCATTGGTGATTTCATCCACTTTGAGCCCTATTTTCGACCAATGCCAATGTTTCACTCTACTAAAATCTTAGCTATTTCACTAGAATTCCATTTGTTCTATCAACTGAGTACAAGAAACCGCCCATTTACCAATTTCAACTGCCCAATAGTGACTAGAAATTGGCAATTTGGCCAATTTCACACAAATTTCAAAGATGCCAATTTCAAAATAGGGTCCAGAATAAACAAGACCGACATTCCTGGAATTAAAATAACATTTTATCTGTTCATTAGTCACATCTCCAAGTCCCGCTTACATTACTTTTGCTTTCCATTTTGAATTTTTATTCTCACAAAAAATAGATTTACTGTTATGTATACTACTGCATCATTGTAAAAATGGTATAAATAATATCAGTGCACTTGTGCAAGAATATCAGACTCACCAGTTGACGTGTATTGGACATGTGGCGTGATTTGTTTGCTCTAGAACATCGGCAAAAATCGAACATTTTCGCTACTTTGTGCTCAGTTCCAAGGCACTTGCAATCCTGAAACCAGTCAAAATTATCTCTATTTCTGTAATATAGCTTCCAGTCTATCAAATGTGACCAAGAAAACGTGAATACAACCATAAATACCATGTGAAAATAGACTGCAAAGTCGCTGTTGTAAACAAGAAACACGGTTGGAGTTTTTTTTCTCATTGTGCACTGTGTGGTGCAGGATTTTTTTTATACTGCACACACTGACCACGCAGACCCATTCTTTCACATCTAGGCCTACCAGCCTTTCCCGCTTGATTTGAAGGCGCTAGAATTTATGTGTACTAATACGACACCAACTCTGGCATGTAAGATGTACTAGTACGACACCAACCCTGAAAGGGTTAAGCAAGTTAAGGCTCTTGAAAAGCGGTGGAGTGTGCTGTCTAGTGCAGGAGTTAGTAATCAATCACACTGCAGCTTTTTGTTGGGCTATTAAAAGTTTAAGGTGATTTGCTGTGGTTGAGCCCCATGCACAAATACCATAGGTGAAGTAAAGGTAAATGATAGAGTGGTAAAGAGCAAGAAGAGCCATTTGGGGTACACAGTACTGTATTTTTGATAGGATGCCTATTGTTTTTGAGACTTTCTTGGGTATTTGCTGTACATGGGTCTGAATTTGAGATCACAGTCAAGGTGGAAACCTAGAAATTTGCCCTCTGTGTGTCTTGTAATGGGTGATCCATTTATCAATATGCTCAGTTTGCACATTTGAAGCTCTGTTTCCAAACAGCATGAAGTAGGTTTTGTTGACATTGAGAGTAATTTGTTGGTAGTCATACATGCAGATATTTTTAGAAGTTCATCATTTATTGTATCTGTTAGTATGGTTGGGTCTGGGTGAGAGAAGACGTAAGTTGTGTCATCTGCAAATAAAATGGGTTTGAGGAGCTTAGATGCATTTGGGAGGTCATTGATGTAAATGAGAAAGAGAAGTGGGCCAAGGACACTGCCCTGTGGGACTCCAACAAGCACAGGTTATGTAGTGGAGTTAGCTCCAGTTGTGTATACATATGGTTTCTACTGCTAAGGTAAGATTTTAGGTACACCTACCATCCGACTTACAACCTGCTTGACTTACGACCACTCGACTTACAGCCGTGTTTTTTATGCCAAATTTCTGGGAAATAAACACCTACTTGTGTTGTACACAGTGTTTATCCTAAACCTTAGAGTATAAAATACAGTACTAACAACATAAAAAGTAGAGTAAAACATGAAATACCAAAATAAAACAATAAAATAAAGTCATTACAAAAATGTTTTGTTGATATTCAGTAGTAAAGTTTGACTTACAACCATTTCGACTTACGACCGGTTTCTCGGAACCGAACTTGGTCGTAAGTCGGATGGTAGGTGTAATTGAGAGAGTGTCTTCTGACTCTAGTGTTCAAGTTTTAGGTGCAATAGGTCATGGTCAACTGTATCAAAAGCTTTTCATAGGTCTATGAAAAGTCCCAGGGAAATTTAATTTTTTTCGAGTGCCAAATACAGTGGACCCTCGACCAATGATATTAATCCGTTCCTGAGAGCTCATCGTTAATCGAAATTATCGTTAGTCGAGTTAATTTTCCCCATAAGAAATAATGGAAATTAAATTAATCCGTTCCTGACACCCCAAAGTATTGAAAAAAAAAAATTTTACCACATGAAATATTAATTTTAATACGTACACACAAACTGAAGAAGACATGCACAGTTACATGACACTTACCTTTATTGAAGATCTGGTGATGACTGATGGGATGGGAGGAGGGGAGAGCATGGATGGTGTTAGTGTTTAGAAGGGGAATCCCCTTCCATTAGGACTTGAGGTGTCAAGTCCTTTTCCAGGGTTACTTCCCTTCTTCTTTTAATGCCACTAGGACCAGCTTGAGAGTCACTGGACCTCTGTCGCACAACATATCTGTCCATAGAGGCCTGTACCTCCCATTCCTTTATGACATTCCTAAAGTGTTTCACAACATTGTCAGTGTACAGGCTGCTAACACGGCTTGCAGTAGCTATGTCAGGGTGATTTTCATCAAAAAAGGTTTGCACTTTAAGCCACATTGCACACATTTTCTTAATCTTTGAAGTAGGCAACTTCTTCAATTTCTCTATCCCCTATTCAACTTCAACAACAAGAACATCATCTGGGATCAGGTAAACTATGCCCTAAATGAAACATGCTGGGAGGATATCTTATAATTACATGGACCCTAACCAATGCCTCGAAAAGATCACCCTCCTGGTAGCTGAAGTATGTTCAAGGTATATTCCTATAAGACAAAAGAAAAGAAGTAAACTGGAGAGAGAGAGATGCTCCCTCTACAGGAGAAGACAAAGAACCATTGAGCTCCTCAAGAATGCCAATTATCTGACACACGGAAGGTAGTGCTAACCAGGGAAGTGGAAAATATTGAGCTGAAGTTAAAGGACTCATACAGGATTCAGGAGAGACAAGAGGAGCTAAAAGCGATTAATGAAATTGAAAGAAATTCGAAATATTTCTTTTCATATGCCAAAAACAAGTCAAAAACCACTTCTAGTATAGGGCCCCTGCTCAGACAAGATGGATCCTACACTGACGACAACAAAGAAATGAGCGAGATACTGAAATTGCAGTATGACTCAGTGTTCAGCGAGCCACTAACCAGTTTAGAGATAGACGATCCAAACAATTTCTTCATGAATGAGCCCCGAAACCCTGCCAATGTAGGCCAGATTTATGACATAACTTGAACTCCACTAGACTTTGAGAAAGCCATCAACGACATGCCCAAGCACTCAGCCCCAGGCCCAGACTCGTGGAACTTGGTGTTCATTAAAAACTGTAAGAAACCCCTCTCACGGGCCCTAAGTATGCTATGGAGAAGGAGCTTAGACACAGGCGAGATTCCACAGTCACTAAAAACAACAGATATAGCCCCACTCCATAAAGGTGGCAGCAAAGCAGTAGCTAAGAACTATAGACCAATAGTTTTAACATCCCACATCATAAAAATCTTTGAAAGAGTTCTAAGAAGCAGGATAGCAAACCACCTAGACTCCCAAAAATTGCACAACCCAGGGCAACATGGTTTCAGAGCAGGTCACTCCTGCCTTTTGCAACTGGTTGACCACTATGATATGGTCCTGGATGCACTGGAAAACAAACAGAAAGCAGATGTAGTATACACAGACTTTGCAAAAGCCTTTGACAAGTGCGACCATGGTATAATAGCACACAAAATGCGTGCTAAAGGGATAACCGGCAAAGTAGGCAGATGGATCTTCAACTCTCTAACCAATCGCACACAGAGAGTAGTGGTAAACAGAGTTTAAATCAGATGCTGCCATAGTGAAGAGCTCTGTCCCACAAGGCACAGTAATCGCACCTATCCTGTTCCTTATTCTCATATCAGACATAGACAGAGATGTAAACCACAGCACTGTATCATCTTTTGCAGATGATACTAGGATCTGCATGAGAGGGTCATCCATTGAGGACACGGCAAAGCTCCAAGAAGATATAAACCAAGTTTTCCAATGGGCAACAGAGAACAATATGATGTTCAATGAAGACAAATTCCAACTACTCCGTTATGGAAAACTGGAGGAAATAATAACTAGAACTGAGTATACTACAAACTCCAATCACACAATAGAGAGGAAAAGTAATGTGAAGGACCTGGGTGCGGTAATGTCCAAAAACCTCACCTTCAAGGACCACAACAATGCCACTATCACATCTGCTAGGAAACTGATAGGATGGATAATGAGAACATTCAAGACAAGAGATGCTAAGCCAATGATGATCCTTTTTAAATCACTTATTCTTTCTAGGCTGGAATACTGCTGTACATTAACATCCCCATTCAAGGCAGGTAAAATTGCAGAGCTAGAGAATGTAACAGAGAACCTTTACTGCACGTATAAGTTCCATCAAACACCTTAACTACTGGGAGTGCCTGGAAGCACTTGACTTGTACTCACTAGAGCGCAGGCGAGAGAGATACAGTGGTCCCTCGTTTTTTGCAATTAATCCGTTCCTGGAGCTGTTACTATAAACGAAATTTACGATTTACGAATCAATTTTCCCTATAAGAAATAATGTAAATACAATTAATCTGTTCCTAACACCCAGAAGTATTAAAAAAAAAAATTTTTTACATGAAATATACATGTAGTACATAAACAATACAATGGGAAATGATGAATGAAACATTAACAGCATAACACTTACCTTTATTGGAGATTCTTCTTAATGTATGGGAGACTGGAGGAGGAGAGAGAGTGATTGTTTATAGTTTGGAAGGGGAATCCCCTTCCAGCAACACCTCAGGTACCAATTGCTTTTCTGGGTTGCTTGTCTTCTCTGTTTCTTAATGCCACTAGGACCACCTTGAGAGTCAATGGAGTCCTGTCTCGCAGAATAACTGTGGAGAGAGCTCTGTTTCTGGCGTCTCTTTAACACTTCCCTAAAATGGCCCAAGACTTTGTCACTGTACATGTTGCCAATATGGCTTGCAACAACCTTGTTAGGGTGATGTTTCTCCATAAAGCTTTCCATCTTACCCCACATAGTAAAAATCTCTTTAATTTCTGAAGAAGGCACCTTCTTCCATCTCTCTTCCTCCTCCTCTGCAGCAAGATTCTGAGCTGCGACGTGTTGCTGTTCCTGCTGAAGCTCTTGCAGCTCCTCAGTGGTGAGCTCTTCGTTGTGGTCTTCCACCAATTCTTCCACATCCTCCAAACTCATATCCAACCCCATGGAACTCCCCAGTGCCACAATTGATTTTACAACAGACATAGGCTCATTAGGGTCAGTCCCAAACCCTTCAAAATCCCTCTTGTCCTCACAATCTGGCCACAATTTTTCTCCAGGCAGAGTTCAAAGTCCTGGTAGTCACTCCCTCCCAAGCCATACCTATAAGGGTTATGCAATGGAGGATGCTGAAGTGTTCTCTCCAAAATTCCCTTAGGGTCAAGTGAGTGTCTGTGGTCACAGTCAAGCACCTGTCAAACATTGCTTTTGTGTAGAGTTTTTTAAAGTTTGCAATGATCTGCTGGTCCATGGGCTGGAGGAGAGGAGTGGTATTCGGGGACAAGAACTTTACTGTGATGAACCCAAACTCCTCGAAAATTAGGTCATCCAAGTTTGGAGGATGAGCAGGTGCATTGTCCATTACTAGCAGGCACTTGAGATCCAATTTCTTTTCCAGGAGATACTCCTTCACACTAGGGCCAAACACTTCATTGAACCACTCAACGAAAATTTCCCTCGTGACCCATGCCTTACTAATAGATTTCCAAAACACACACAATTTACTCTTCATAACATTGTTTTTCCTGAACACTCTGGATTTTCAGAATGGTACACTAGTAATGGCTTCACTTTGAAATCCCCACTAGCATTAGCACAGAACATTAGCGTCAGCCTGTCTTTCATAGGCTTGTGTCCTGGCATTGCCTTTTCCTCTTGTGTAATGAAGGTTCTCTTAGGCATTTTCTTCCAAAAGAGGCCTGTTTCATCACAATTGAACACTTGTTCAGGTTTCAGTCCTTCAGCCTCTATGTACTCCTGGAATTCATGCACATATTTTTCAGCCGCCTTGTGGTCCGAACTGGCAGCCTCACCATGCCTTACCACACTGTGTATGCCAGTATGGTTCTTAAATCTCTCAAACCAGCCTTTGCTGGCCTTAAATTCACCCACATCACCACTATTTGCAGGCAATTTCTTTACCAAATCTTCATGCAACTGCCTAGCCTTTTCACAAATAATCGAAGTCATAAGAGTATCTCCTGCTAATTGTTTCTCATTTATCCACACCAATAATAACTTCTCAACCTCTTCAAGTACTGGTGATCTCATTTTTGTCAGCATAGTTACCCCCTTTGCAACAACAGCATCCTTGATTTCCTTTTTCTTGGCCACTAAGGAACATAAGGTTTCTTATACATCCTGGCCAGTTCGGCCACACTTGTACCACTTTCATATTGTTCAATGATGGTTTTTCTTAAATTCAATCATATTTCTCACCTTCTTTACCACAAGCTTGGCACTAGGAGCTTTCTTTGGAGCCATGGTAGCTTATTAGTACTTGCAAGCACTAAAATAAATGGAATATTATGAAATATTTCGCTGGAGCACGTGAGGGGACCTTCACTCACTGTAAACAATGCCAGACTGACTGCTGCCACGGCTCACGCCGTGGGTATGCGTCCCGGAACGAACTATGACTCGCGAGTCAACCTATGAAAAGCGAGTCCATGTTTATATGAAAATACCCCTATGATTGGCGAAATTTACGATTGCCGGGAACTACGAAAAGCGGGGGACCACTGTATATCGTAATCTACACCTGGAAGATTCTGGAGGGACTCATCCCTAATATGCACACAGCAATCTCTCCATATGAAAGCAAAAGACTTGGCAGGCGATGCAACATACCCCCAGTGAAAAGTAGATGCGTCACTGGTACACTAAGAGAAAACACAATAAGTGTCCGGGCCCCAAGACTGTTCAACAGCCTCCCACCAGCAATAAGGGGCATTACGGGAAGACCCCTGGTTGTCTTCAAGAGGGAGCTGGACAGATACCTAAAGACTGTGCTGGATCAGCCGGGCTGTGGTTCATATGTTGGATTACGTGCGGCCAGCAGTAACAGCCTCGTTGATCAGGCCCTGATCCACCGGGAGGCCTGGTCGTGGACCGGGCCGCGGGGACGTTGATCCTCGGAATGCCCTCCAGGTAGCCTCCAGGTAGGTAGCCTCCTCCGAAGCAGTTTCCTAAGTGTGGCCTCTTGCTGTTGAAGATGATCTAGCAGCTCATCAGTGGTTAGTTTTTTCATTATCCTCCTCCACCAACTCTTCCACATCCTCCCATTACCTCCAGGCAGTGGTATTAATAACATATATGTTATAAATAATAATAGTACATATTATTAATAACATGTATTATTATTATTAATAACATGTTATTAAATGCCACTGCCTCAACCACTGTCTCAATCGCTGCCTCAACAGCTGCCTCAACCACTGCCTCAATCGCTTCCTCAACAGCTGCCTCAACCACTGCCTCAATCGCTGCCTCAACAGCTGCCTCACCCACTGCCTCAATCGCTGCCTCAACAGCTGCCTCAACCACTGCCTCAACAGCTGCCTCAATCGCTGCCTCAACCACTGCCTCTACCACTCCAGTCGCACTCAATCTACAAGCACCAAACACAATGAATTATTGTGAAATGTTTGGAAGAGCAGGGAGACTAATGTTCACTCCAGCATAAACAAAGCCACACTGACAATGTGTCAACCACTCCCTCGTATTTTTGTACAACTTCCTTCTTCAATTCGTATTTATTATTATTATTATTATTATTATATTATTATTATTATTATTATTATTTTTATTATTATTATTATTATTATTATATTATTATTACTATTGTTATTATTAGCAGTAGCAGAAATGTTTGATTCTTTGCTGTGTTCAAGAGTAAACACATGATGTCACCGTCTAATACCTGTCCGAATAGCCATTCCAATATTCAGTCACGAATTGGTTTACATTATTTATACTGTAGTTTAATAGCAAATAATGAACAAACAAAACACTCACCACACTGAGTGGTGGGAGGGCTGGCTGCCAGTTGCGGGGGTCGGTGGGAGGGTAGTAGGGACTCGCAGGTGGCGGGAAACTTGAATATGATTTGGCGGCTGGGAATTTGGCGGCTGGGAATTCGCGAATGTGTGAAGCCCGCGAAAGCTGAAAACGTGAATGTTGAGGGAGACCTGTATATATACGTTTGGACCGTTTACGGGTTAAGTAAAGTGTTTATCTGGTAAATTTTGGGTGGTGAGGTGATTTCCAAGTAGGGTCTTAAATTGATTTGCAGGTAGGGGTCCTTTTGCATTCTGGTAATGAATTCCAGATCTTCAGGCCCTTTTTGTACATAGCATTTTTGCATAGGGAGATGGACATGAGGGATATCGAAGAGTGATTTCTGCCTCGTGTTGTATCTGTGTGTTTCTGTTGTAGTTATCAAGGTGGAGTTTGAGAGAAGGGCTAATATTTGAGTATAATGTTGTGTGTGTAGTAGGCACAGTAAGTGTGGACGTTTTGTACAGTGGACCCTTGACCAACGATATTAATCCATTCCAGAGAGCTTGTCCTTAGGCGAATTTATCGTTAGTCGAATTAATTTTCCCCATAAGAAATAATGGAAATCCAATTAATCCATTCCAGACACCCAAAAGTATGAAATTTTTTTTTCACATTAAATATACATTTTCCTACACAGAAAAACAAGGATACATGCACAATAAATACTGTACTAAATAAAGAATAAGTGACACTTAGCTTTATTGAAGATGTAGTGATGAGTGATGAGATGGGAGGAGCGGAGATGGAGGTGTATTATTTTGGAAGGGGAATCCCCTTCCATAAGGACTTTAGGTACCAAGTCCTTTTCCGGGGTTACTTCCCTTCATTTTTTAATGCCACTGGGAACAACTTCAGTCACTGGACCTCTGTTGCACTAAAAATCTGTCCATATAGCTCTGTACCTCGCATTCCTTTAAGATTTTCCTAAAATAGGCCACAACACTGTCATTGTAAAAGTCACCAACACGGCTTGCAATAGCTATGTCAGGGTGATTTTAATCCATAAAGGTTTGCACCTTTGTCCACATTGTACAAATTTCCTTAATTGTTGAAGAAGGTAACTTCCTCAATTTCTCTCTCCCCTCCTCTGAAGCAATTTCCTCAGTTGTGGCCTCTTGCTGTTGCAGATGCTCTTGCAGCTCATCAGTGGTTAGTTTCTCATCATCGTCCTTCCACATCCTCCCCACTAACCTCCAACCCCAAGGACTTCCCCAATGCCACAATCGATTCCACAACTGGCATACGCTTCTCAGGGTTAGCCCCAAACCCTTCAAAATCCCTCCCTTGTACACATTGTGGCCACAATTTCCTCCAAGCAGAGTTCAAGGTCCTGACTCATGAAATTGCAATGACATGATTGCAAACAAACCATACCATGGATGGGGTTTGAACCCGCTGTAAGAGAGTCCTATGGTGTAGAAATATACCCTTTCAGGGTCGAGACCCTCAATCCTTAACTCCCACTCAGGGTCAAAAAAATATTCAAAAAATAAAATATTTTACTTATGAAATGATAGAGAATCTTTTTCCGATCATAATGGCACCAAAAGTATGACATTTGATGGAAAACTTATGGAATTATGCTCTCGCAAATTTCAGGGTATTGATGATATTTACGCATTGGTGATTTCATCCACTTTGAGCCCTATTTTCGACCAATGCCAATGTTTCACTCTACTAAAATCTTAGCTATTTCACTAGAATTCCATTTGTTCTATCAACTGAGTACAAGAAACCGCCCATTTACCAATTTCAACTGCCCAATAGTGACTAGAAATTGGCAATTTGGCCAATTTCACACAAATTTCAAAAGATGCCAATTTCAAAATAGGGTCCAGAATAAACAAGACCGACATTCCTGGAATTAAAATAACATTTTATCTGTTCATTAGTCACATCTCCAAGTCCCGCTTACATTACTTTTGCTTTCCATTTTGAATTTTTATTCTCACAAAAAATAGATTTACTGTTATGTATACTACTGCATCATTGTAAAAATGGTATAAATAATATCAGTGCACTTGTGCAAGAATATCAGACTCACCAGTTGACGTGTATTGGACATGTGGCGTGATTTGTTTGCTCTAGAACATCGGCAAAAATCGAACATTTTCGCTACTTTGTGCTCAGTTCCAAGGCACTTGCAATCCTGAAACCAGTCAAAATTATCTCTATTTCTGTAATATAGCTTCCAGTCTATCAAATGTGACCAAGAAAACGTGAATACAACCATAAATACCATGTGAAAATAGACTGCAAAGTCGCTGTTGTAAACAAGAAACACGGTTGGAGTTTTTTTTCTCATTGTGCACTGTGTGGTGCAGGATTTTTTTTATACTGCACACACTGACCACGCAGACCCATTCTTTCACATCTAGGCCTACCAGCCTTTTCCCGCTTGATTTGAAGGCGCTAGAATTTATGTGTACTAATACGACACCAACTCTGGCATGTAAGATGTACTAGTACGACACCAACCCTGAAAGGGTTAAGCAAGTTAAGGCTCTTGAAAAGCGGTGGAGTGTGCTGTCTAGTGCAGGAGTTAGTAATCAATCACACTGCAGCTTTTTGTTGGGCTATTAAAAGTTTAAGGTGATTTGCTGTGGTTGAGCCCCATGCACAAATACCATAGGTGAAGTAAAGGTAAATGATAGAGTGGTAAAGAGCAAGAAGAGCCATTTGGGGTACACAGTACTGTATTTTTGATAGGATGCCTATTGTTTTTGAGACTTTCTTGGGTATTTGCTGTACATGGGTCTGAATTTGAGATCACAGTCAAGGTGGAAACCTAGAAATTTGCCCTCTGTGTGTCTTGTAATGGGTGATCCATTTATCAATATGCTCAGTTGCACATTTGAAGCTCTGTTTCCAAACAGCATGAAGTAGGTTTTGTTGACATTGAGAGTAATTTTGTTGGTAGTCATACATGCAGATATTTTTAGAAGTTCATCATTTATTGTATCTGTTAGTATGGTTGGGTCTGGGTGAGAGAAGACGTAAGTTGTGTCATCTGCAAATAAAATGGGTTTGAGGAGCTTAGATGCATTTGGGAGGTCATTGATGTAAATGAGAAAGAGAAGTGGGCCAAGGACACTGCCCTGTGGGACTCCAACAAGCACAGGTTATGTAGTGGAGTTAGCTCCAGTTGTGTATACATATTGGTTTCTACTGCTAAGGTAAGATTTTAGGTACACCTACCATCCGACTTACAACCTGCTTGACTTACGACCACTCGACTTACAGCCGTGTTTTTTTATGCCAAATTTCTGGGAAATAAACACCTACTTGTGTTGTACACAGTGTTTATCCTAAACCTTAGAGTATAAAATACAGTACTAACAACATAAAAAGTAGAGTAAAACATGAAATACCAAAATAAAACAATAAAATAAAGTCATTACAAAAATGTTTTGTTGATATTCAGTAGTAAAGTTTGACTTACAACCATTTCGACTTACGACCGGTTTCTCGGAACCGAACTTGGTCGTAAGTCGGATGGTAGGTGTAATTGAGAGAGTGTCTTCTGACTCTAGTGTTCAAGTTTTAGGTGCAATAGGTCATGGTCAACTGTATCAAAAGCTTTTCATAGGTCTATGAAAAGTCCCAGGGAAATTTAATTTTTTTCGAGTGCCAAATACAGTGGACCCTCGACCAATGATATTAATCCGTTCCTGAGAGCTCATCGTTAATCGAAATTATCGTTAGTCGAGTTAATTTTCCCCATAAGAAATAATGGAAATTAAATTAATCCGTTCCTGACACCCCAAAGTATTGAAAAAAAAAAATTTTACCACATGAAATATTAATTTTAATACGTACACACAAACTGAAGAAGACATGCACAGTTACATGACACTTACCTTTATTGAAGATCTGGTGATGACTGATGGGATGGGAAGAGAGGAGAGTGTTGATGGTGTTAGTGTTTAGAAGGGGAATCCCCTTCCATTAGGACTTGAGGTGGCAAGTCCTTTCCCGGGGTTACTTCCCTTCTTCTTTTAATGCCACTAGGACCAGCTTGAGAGTCACTGGACCTCTGTCGCACAACATATCTGTCCATAGAGGCCTGTACCTCCCATTCCTTTATGACATTCCTAAAGTGTTTCACAACATTGTCAGTGTACAGGTTGCCAACACGGCTTGCAGTAGCTGTATCAGGGTGATTTTCATCAAAAAAGGTTTGCACTTTAAGCCACATTGCACACATTTCCTTAATCTTTGAAGTAGGCAACTTCTTCAATTTCTCTATCCCCTATTCAACTTCAACAACAAGAACATCATCTGGGATCAGGTAAACTATGCCCTAAATGAAACATGCTGGGAGGATATCTTAAATTACATGGACCCTAACCAATGCCTCGAAAAGATCACCCTCCTGGTAGCTGAAGTATGTTCAAGGTATATTCCTATAAGACAAAAGAAAAGAAGTAAACTGGAGAGAGAGAGATGCTCCCTCTACAGGAGAAGACAAAGAACCATTGAGCTCCTCAAGAATGCCAAATTATCTGACACACGGAAGGTAGTGCTAACCAGGGAAGTGGAAAATATTGAGCTGAAGTTAAAGGACTCATACAGGATTCAGGAGAGACAAGAGGAGCTAAAAGCGATTAATGAAATTGAAAGAAATTCGAAATATTTCTTTTCATATGCCAAAAACAAGTCAAAAACCACTTCTAGTATAGGGCCCCTGCTCAGACAAGATGGATCCTACACTGACGACAACAAAGAAATGAGCGAGATACTGAAATTGCAGTATGACTCAGTGTTCAGCGAGCCACTAACCAGTTTAGAGATAGACGATCCAAACAATTTCTTCATGAATGAGCCCCGAAACCCTGCCAATGTAGGCCAGATTTATGACATAACTTGAACTCCACTAGACTTTGAGAAAGCCATCAACGACATGCCCAAGCACTCAGCCCCAGGCCCAGACTCGTGGAACTTGGTGTTCATTAAAAACTGTAAGAAACCCCTCTCACGGGCCCTAAGTATGCTATGGAGAAGGAGCTTAGACACAGGCGAGATTCCACAGTCACTAAAAACAACAGATATAGCCCCACTCCATAAAGGTGGCAGCAAAGCAGTAGCTAAGAACTATAGACCAATAGTTTTAACATCCCACATCATAAAAATCTTTGAAAGAGTTCTAAGAAGCAGGATAGCAAACCACCTAGACTCCCAAAAATTGCACAACCCAGGGCAACATGGTTTCAGAGCAGGTCACTCCTGCCTTTTGCAACTGGTTGACCACTATGATATGGTCCTGGATGCACTGGAAAACAAACAGAAAGCAGATGTAGTATACACAGACTTTGCAAAAGCCTTTGACAAGTGCGACCATGGTATAATAGCACACAAAATGCGTGCTAAAGGGATAACCGGCAAAGTAGGCAGATGGATCTTCAACTCTCTAACCAATCGCACACAGAGAGTAGTGGTAAACAGAGTTAAATCAGATGCTGCCATAGTGAAGAGCTCTGTCCCACAAGGCACAGTAATCGCACCTATCCTGTTCCTTATTCTCATATCAGACATAGACAGAGATGTAAACCACAGCACTGTATCATCTTTTGCAGATGATACTAGGATCTGCATGAGAGGGTCATCCATTGAGGACACGGCAAAGCTCCAAGAAGATATAAACCAAGTTTTCCAATGGGCAACAGAGAACAATATGATGTTCAATGAAGACAAATTCCAACTACTCCGTTATGGAAAACTGGAGGAAATAATAACTAGAACTGAGTATACTACAAACTCCAATCACACAATAGAGAGGAAAAGTAATGTGAAGGACCTGGGTGCGGTAATGTCCAAAAACCTCACCTTCAAGGACCACAACAATGCCACTATCACATCTGCTAGGAAACTGATAGGATGGATAATGAGAACATTCAAGACAAGAGATGCTAAGCCAATGATGATCCTTTTTAAATCACTTATTCTTTCTAGGCTGGAATACTGCTGTACATTAACATCCCCATTCAAGGCAGGTAAAATTGCAGAGCTAGAGAATGTACAGAGAACCTTTACTGCACGTATAAGTTCCATCAAACACCTTAACTACTGGGAGTGCCTGGAAGCACTTGACTTGTACTCACTAGAGCGCAGGCGAGAGAGATACAGTGGTCCCTCGTTTTTTGCAATTAATCCGTTCCTGGAGCTGTTACTATAAACGAAATTTACGATTTACGAATCAATTTTCCCTATAAGAAATAATGTAAATACAATTAATCTGTTCCTAACACCCAGAAGTATTAAAAAAAAAAATTTTTTACATGAAATATACATGTAGTACATAAACAATACAATGGGAAATGATGAATGAAACATTAACAGCATAACACTTACCTTTATTGGAGATTCTTCTTAATGTATGGGAGACTGGAGGAGGAGAGAGAGTGGATTGTTTATAGTTTGGAAGGGGAATCCCCTTCCAGCAACACCTCAGGTACCAATTGCTTTTCTGGGGTTGCTTGTCTTCTCTGTTTCTTAATGCCACTAGGACCACCTTGAGAGTCAATGGAGTCCTGTCTCGCAGAATAACTGTGGAGAGAGCTCTGTTTCTGGCGTCTCTTTAACACTTCCCTAAAATGGCCCAAGACTTTGTCACTGTACATGTTGCCAATATGGCTTGCAACAACCTTGTTAGGGTGATGTTTCTCCATAAAGCTTTCCATCTTACCCCACATAGTAAAAATCTCTTTAATTTCTGAAGAAGGCACCTTCTTCCATCTCTCTTCCTCCTCCTCTGCAGCAAGATTCTGAGCTGCGACGTGTTGCTGTTCCTGCTGAAGCTCTTGCAGCTCCTCAGTGGTGAGCTCTTCGTTGTGGTCTTCCACCAATTCTTCCACATCCTCCAAACTCATATCCAACCCCATGGAACTCCCCAGTGCCACAATTGATTTTACAACAGACATAGGCTCATTAGGGTCAGTCCCAAACCCTTCAAAATCCCTCTTGTCCTCACAATCTGGCCACAATTTTCTCCAGGCAGAGTTCAAAGTCCTGGTAGTCACTCCCTCCCAAGCCATACCTATAAGGGTTATGCAATGGAGGATGCTGAAGTGTTCTCTCCAAAATTCCCTTAGGGTCAAGTGAGTGTCTGTGGTCACAGTCAAGCACCTGTCAAACATTGCTTTTGTGTAGAGTTTTTTAAAGTTTGCAATGATCTGCTGGTCCATGGGCTGGAGGAGAGGAGTGGTATTCGGGGACAAGAACTTTACTGTGATGAACCCAAACTCCTCGAAAATTAGGTCATCCAAGTTTGGAGGATGAGCAGGTGCATTGTCCATTACTAGCAGGCACTTGAGATCCAATTTCTTTTCCAGGAGATACTCCTTCACACTAGGGCCAAACACTTCATTGAACCACTCAACGAAAATTTCCCTCGTGACCCATGCCTTACTAATAGATTTCCAAAACACACACAATTTACTCTTCATAACATTGTTTTTCCTGAACACTCTGGGATTTTCAGAATGGTACACTAGTAATGGCTTCACTTTGAAATCCCCACTAGCATTAGCACAGAACATTAGCGTCAGCCTGTCTTTCATAGGCTTGTGTCCTGGCATTGCCTTTTCCTCTTGTGTAATGAAGGTTCTCTTAGGCATTTTCTTCCAAAAGAGGCCTGTTTCATCACAATTGAACACTTGTTCAGGTTTCAGTCCTTCAGCCTCTATGTACTCCTGGAATTCATGCACATATTTTTCAGCCGCCTTGTGGTCCGAACTGGCAGCCTCACCATGCCTTACCACACTGTGTATGCCAGTATGGTTCTTAAATCTCTCAAACCAGCCTTTGCTGGCCTTAAATTCACCCACATCACCACTATTTGCAGGCAATTTCTTTACCAAATCTTCATGCAACTGCCTAGCCTTTTCACAAATAATCGAAGTCATAAGAGTATCTCCTGCTAATTGTTTCTCATTTATCCACACCAATAATAACTTCTCAACCTCTTCAAGTACTGGTGATCTCATTTTTGTCAGCATAGTTACCCCCTTTGCAACAACAGCATCCTTGATTTCCTTTTTCTTGGCCACTAAGGAACATAAGGTTTCTTATACATCCTGGCCAGTTCGGCCACACTTGTACCACTTTCATATTGTTCAATGATGGTTTTCTTAAATTCAATCATATTTCTCACCTTCTTTACCACAAGCTTGGCACTAGGAGCTTTCTTTGGAGCCATGGTAGCTTATTTAGTACTTGCAAGCACTAAAATAAATGGAATATTATGAAATATTTCGCTGGAGCACGTGAGGGGACCTTCACTCACTGGTAAACAATGCCAGACTGACTGCTGCCACGGCTCACGCCGTGGGTATGCGTCCCGGACGAACTATGACTCGCGAGTCAACCTATGAAAAGCGAGTCCATGTTTATATGAAAATACCCCTATGATTGGCGAAATTTACGATTGCCGGGAACTACGAAAAGCGGGGGACCACTGTATATCGTAATCTACACCTGGAAGATTCTGGAGGGACTCATCCCTAATATGCACACAGCAATCTCTCCATATGAAAGCAAAAGACTTGGCAGGCGATGCAACATACCCCCAGTGAAAAGTAGATGCGTCACTGGTACACTAAGAGAAAACACAATAAGTGTCCGGGCCCCAAGACTGTTCAACAGCCTCCCACCAGCAATAAGGGGCATTACGGGAAGACCCCTGGTTGTCTTCAAGAGGGAGCTGGACAGATACCTAAAGACTGTGCTGGATCAGCCGGGCTGTGGTTCATATGTTGGATTACGTGCGGCCAGCAGTAACAGCCTCGTTGATCAGGCCCTGATCCACCGGGAGGCCTGGTCGTGGACCGGGCCGCGGGGACGTTGATCCTCGGAATGCCCTCCAGGTAGCCTCCAGGTAGGTAGCCTCCTCCGAAGCAGTTTCCTAAGGTGTGGCCTCTTGCTGTTGAAGATGATCTAGCAGCTCATCAGTGGTTAGTTCTTCATTATCCTCCTCCACCAACTCTTCCACATCCTCCCCATTACCTCCAACCCCAAGGACTTCCCCAATGCCACAATGGATTCCTCAACTGGCATAGGATTCCCAGGGTTAGCCTCAAACCCTTCAAAATCCCTTTTGTCTACACATTTTGGCCACAGTTTTTTCCAAGCAGAGTTCAAGGTCCTCTTAGTCACTTCCTCCCAAACCTTACCTATAATGTTTACACAATTGAGGATGCTAAAGTGATCTCTCCAAAACTCTCTTAGAGTCAATTGAGTTTCTGAGGTCACTACAAAGCACCTTTGAAACATAGCTTTTGTGTACAGTTTCTTGAAGTTGGAAATGACCTGCTGGTCCATGGGCTGCAGGAGAGGAGTGGTATTAGGAGGCAAAAACTTGACCTTAATGAAGCTCATGTCCCCAGAAAGTCGCTCTGCCACATCTGAAGGATGACCAGGAGCATTGTCTAATACCAGGAGGCACTTAAGATCTAGTTTCATTTCAATTAGGTAATTTTTCACAGTGGGGGCAAATGCATGGTGTAACCAGTCATAGAAAGTCCCTAGTGACCCATGCCTTACTGTTTGCCCTCCATAGCACACACAAATTAGCCTTGAGGACATTGTTTTTCCTGAACACTCTGGGAGTTTCAGAGTGATACACCAATAAAGGCTTCACTTTGCAATCACCTAGTTGCAGGGGCCCGAGACTGTTCAACTGCCTCCCAGCACACATAAGGGGGATTACCAACAGACCCCTGGCAGTCTTCAAGCTGGCACTGGACAAGCACCTAAAGTCAGTTCCTGATCAGCCGGGCTGTGGCTCATACGTTGGTTTGCGTGCAGCCAGCAGCAACAGCCTGGTTGATCAGGCTCTGATCCACCAGGAGGCCTGGTGGTAGTAGGTTGGTAGACAGCAGCCACCCAGGGAAGTACTACCGTCCTGCCAGATGACTGTGAAACAAAAACCTGTAACTGTTTTGCATGATGGAAGGATTGCTGGTTTCTTTTTCTGTCTCATAAACACGCTAGATAACAGGGATATCTTGCTACTCCTACTTACACTTTGGTCACACTTCACAGACACGCACATGCATATATATATATACATACATCTAGGGTGTTAATGTTGCAGTTTAAAAACTGTAGTGTAAAGCACCCTTCTGGCAAGACAGTGATGGAGTGAATGATGGTGAAAGTTTTTCTTTTTCGGGCCACCCTGCCTTGGTGGGAATCGGCCAGTGTGATAATAAAATAATAAATCTAGGTTTTTCTCCTTTTTCTAAATAGCTCTTGTTCTTTTTTATTTCTTCTATTGTCCATGGGGAAGTGGAAAAGAATCTTTCCTCCGTAAGCCATGCGTGTCGTATGAGGCGACTAAAATGCCGGGAGCAATGGGCTAGTAACCCCTTCTCCTGTATACATTTACTAAAAAAGAGAAGAAGAAAAACTTTATAAAACTGGGATGCTTAAATGTGCGTGGATGTAGTGCGGATGACAAGAAACAGATGATTGCTGATGTTATGAATGAAAAGAAGTTGGATGTCCTGGCTCTAAGCGAAACAAAGCTGAAGGGGGTAGGAGAGTTTCAGTGGGGGGAAATAAATGGGATTAAATCTGGAGTATCTGCGAGAGTTAGAGCAAAGGAAGGGGTAGCAGTAATGTTAAATGATCAGTTATGGAAGGAGAAAAGAGAATATGAATGTGTAAATTCAAGAATTATGTGGATTAAAGTAAAGGTTGGATGCGAGAAGTGGGTCATAATAAGCGTGTATGCACCTGGAGAAGAGAGGAATGCAGAGGAGAGAGAGAGATTTTGGGAGATGTTAAGTGAATGTATAGGAGCCTTTGAACCAAGTGAGAGAGTAATTGTGGTAGGGGACCTGAATGCTAAAGTAGGAGAAACTTTTAGAGAGGGTGTGGTAGGTAAGTTTGGGGTGCCAGGTGTAAATGATAATGGGAGCCCTTTGATTGAACTTTGTATAGAAAGGGGTTTAGTTATAGGTAATACATATTTTAAGAAAAAGAGGATAAATAAGTATACAAGATATGATGTAGGGCGAAATGACAGTAGTTTGTTGGATTATGTATTGGTAGATAAAAGACTGCTGAGTAGACTTCAGGATGTACATGTTTATAGAGGGGCCACAGATATATCAGATCACTTTCTAGTTGTAGCTACACTGAGAGTAAAAGGTAGATGGGATACAAGGAGAATAGAAGCATCAGGGAAGAGAGAGGTGAAGGTTTATAAACTAAAAGAGGAGGCAGTTAGGGTAAGATATAAACAGCTATTGGAGGATAGATGGGCTAATGAGAGCATAGGCAATGGGGTCGAAGAGGTATGGGGTAGGTTTAAAAATGTAGTGTTAGAGTGTTCAGCAGAAGTTTGTGGTTACAGGAAAGTGGTGCAGGAGGGAAGAGGAGCGATTGGTGGAATGATGATGTAAAGAGAGTAGTAAGGGAGAAAAAGTTAGCATATGAGAAGTTTTTACAAAGTAGAAGTGATGCAAGGAGGGAAGAGTATATGGAGAAAAAGAGAGAGGTTAAGAGAGTGGTGAAGCAATGTAAAAAGAGAGCAAATGAGAGAGTGGGTGAGATGTTATCAACAAATTTTGTTGAAAATAAGAAAAAGTTTTGGAGTGAGATTAACAAGTTAAGAAAGCCTAGAGAACAAATGGATTTGTCAGTTAAAAATAGGAGAGGAGAGTTATTAAATGGAGAGTTAGAGGTATTGGGAAGATGGAGGGAATATTTTGAGGAATTATTAAATGTTGATGAAGATAGGGAAGCTGTGATTTCGTGTATAGGGCAAGGAGGAATAACATCTTGTAGGAGTGAGGAAGAGCCAGTTGTGAGTGTGGGGGAAGTTCGTGAGGCAGTAGGTAAAACGAAAGGGGGTAAGGCAGCCGGGATTGATGGGATAAAGATAGAAATGTTAAAAGCAGGTGGGGATATAGTTTTGGAGTGGTTGGTGCAATTATTTAATAAATGTATGGAAGAGGGTATGGTACCTAGGGATTGGCAGAGAGCATGCATAGTTCCTTTGTATAAAGGCAAAGGGGATAAAAGAGAGTGCAAAAATTATAGGGGGATAAGTCTGTTGAGTGTACCTGGTAAAGTGTATGGTAGAGTTATAATTGAAAGAATTAAGAGTAAGACGGAGAATAGGATAGCAGATGAACAAGGAGGCTTTAGGAAAGGTAGGGGTGTGTGGGACCAGGTGTTTACAGTGAAACATATAAGTGAACAGTATTTAGATAAGGCTAAAGAGGTCTTTGTGGCATTTATGGATTTGGAAAAGGCATATGACAGGGTGGATAGGGGGGCAATGTGGCAGATGTTGCAAGTGTATGGTGTAGGAGGTAGGTTACTGAAAGCAGTGAAGAGTTTTTACGAGGATAGTGAGGCTCAAGTTAGAGTATGTAGGAAAGAGGGAAATTTTTTCCCAGTAAAAGTAGGCCTTAGACAAGGATGTGTGATGTCACCGTGGTTGTTTAATATATTTATAGATGGGGTTGTAAGAGAAGTAAATGCGAGGGTCTTGGCAAGAGGCGTGGAGTTAAAAGATAAAGAATCACACACAAAGTGGGAGTTGTCACAGCTGCTCTTTGCTGATGACACTGTGCTCTTGGGAGATTCTGAAGAGAAGTTGCAGAGATTGGTGGATGAATTTGGTAGGGTGTGCAAAAGAAGAAAATTAAAGGTGAATACAGGAAAGAGTAAGGTTATGAGGATAACAAAAAGATTAGGTGATGAAAGATTGAATATCAGATTGGAGGGAGAGAGTATGGAGGAGGTGAACGTATTCAGATATTTGGGAGCGGACGTGTCAGCGGATGGGTCTATGAAAGATGAGGTGAATCATAGAATTGATGAGGGAAAAAGAGTGAGTGGTGCACTTAGGAGTCTGTGGAGACAAAGAACTTTGTCCTTGGAGGCAAAGAGGGGAATGTATGAGAGTATAGTTTTACCAACGCTCTTATATGGGTGTGAAGCGTGGGTGATGAATGTTGCAGCGAGGAGAAGGCTGGAGGCAGTGGAGATGTCATGTCTGAGGGCAATGTGTGGTGTGAATATAGTGCAGAGAATTCGTAGTTTGGAAGTTAGGAGGAGGTGCGGGATTACCAAAACTGTTGTCCAGAGGGCTGAGGAAGGGTTGTTGAGGTGGTTCGGACATGTAGAGAGAATGGAGCGAAACAGAATGACTTCAAGAGTGTATCAGTCTGTAGTGGAAGGAAGGCGGGGTAGGGGTCGGCCTAGGAAAGGTTGGAGGAGGGGGTAAAGGAGGTTTTGTGTGCGAGGGGCTTGGACTTCCAGCAGGCATGCATGAGCGTGTTTGATAGGAGTGAATGGAGACAAATGGTTTTTAATACTTGACATGCTGTTGGAGTGTGAGCAAAGTAATATTTATGAAGGGATTCAGGGAAACCGGCAGGCCGGACTTGAGTCCTGGAGATGGGAAGTACAGTGCCTGCACTCTGAAGGAGGGGTGTTAATGTTGCAGTTTAAAAACTGTAGTGTAAAGCACCCTTCTGGCAAGACAGTGATGGAGTGAATGATGGTGAAAGTTTTTCTTTTTCGGGCCACCCTGCCTTGGTGGGAATCGGCCAGTGTGATAATAAAAAAATAATAAAAATAGTAGCGATGGTTGATTGGGGTTTTGTGTGCAACTTGGCCAGCTCGAAAACATGCATTCCACTTTCGTACTTAGCAATGATCTCTTTCTTCATATCCATAGTAATTCTCACCCTTTTTGCTGTAGGGTTGGCACTAGAGGCTTTCTTGGGGCCCATGGTGACTTATTTTGCAGGTGCAATCACTACAAACACTGTGATAATATGAAATGTTCCGATTGTATGTTTGGATGGGACTGCAGTGGCTGGCTGGCTGGCTTGTAAACGCTGGCACCCACGAGACAAGTGAGGCGCGCTCAGGCCACAAGTGGACGCGTCTCGAATGGAACGAATAGCGTTGGTCGGGTTTTTTAGCGCTAGTAGAGGCAAAATTTTTGCATTAAAATGTATCGCTAGTCGG
Source organism: Cherax quadricarinatus (assembly GCF_026875155.1). Classification (NCBI taxonomy): domain Eukaryota; kingdom Metazoa; phylum Arthropoda; class Malacostraca; order Decapoda; family Parastacidae; genus Cherax; species Cherax quadricarinatus. The sequence goes on along the minus strand of NC_069416.1, from coordinate 11,212,397 downwards.
ATTTAACATTAGACGATGCCAACGTTGGTATTCGATGGCATCAGTATTCAATAAATCCGGTATTCGATGCATTATATCGCAAAAATTTTGCCTCGGTATCCAATCAAAAACCCTGTATTTGATACGATTCGTACGAGACGTGTCCACGTGTGGCCTGAACTGCCCCGTGTGTGCCAGTGTTTACAAGCCAGCCAGTGTGCGCGCATCTAAGGATACATTCGGTACATTCCATATTATCCATATTATCACTGTTTTTGGTGCTTCTTTCTGCAAAATAAGTCACCATGGGCCCCAAGAAAGCTTCTAGTGCCAACCCTTCGAGAAAAAAGGCGCTAATGACTATTGAAATGAAGAAAGAGCTAATTGCAAAGTACGAAAGTGGAGTGCATGTGTCGGAGCTGGTCAGGTTGCATAATAAACCCCAATCAACCATCTCTACTATAGTAACCAGGAAAAAGGCAATCAAGGAAGCTGTTCTTGGAAAAGGTGCAACTGTGATTACGAAACAGTGACCGCAAGTGTTAGAAAATGTTGAGAGACTGTTATTGGTGTGGATAAATGAAAAACAGATAGCAGGAGATAGCATCTCTCAAGCGATCATCTGTGAAAAAGGCTAGGAAGTTGCATGACGATTTGGTAAAGAAATTGCCTGCAACTAGTACTGATGTGAGTGAATTTAAGGCCAGCAAAGGTTGGTTTGAAAGATTTAAGAATCATAGTGGCATACACAGTGTGGTAAGGCATGGTGAGGCTGTCAGATCAGACCAAAAAGCAGCTGAAAAATATGTGAAGGAATTCAAGGATTACATAGACAGTGAAGACTTGAAACCTGAACAAGTGTTTAATTGCGACGAAATAGGCCTGTTTTTTGAAGAAAATGCCAAGCAGGACCTACATTACTCAGGAGGAAAAGGCACTCCCAGGACATAAGCCTATGAAAGACAGGCTTACTCTGTTAATATGTGCCAATGCTAGTGGTGATTGCAAAGTGAAGCCTTTATTAGTGTATCACTCTGAAACTCCCAGAGTGTTCAGGAAAAACAATGTCCTCAAGGCTAATTTGTGTGTGCTGTGGAGGGCAAACAGTAAGGCATGGGTCACTAAGGACTTTTTCTATGACTGGTTACATCAAGCATTTGCCCCCACTGTGAAAAATTACCAAACTGAAAAGAAATTAGACCTTAAGTGCCTCCTGGTATTAGACAATGCCCCTGGTCATCCTACAGACTTGGCAGAGCGACTTTCTGGGGACATGAGCTTCATTAAGGTCAAGTTTTTGCCTCCTAATACCACTCCTCTCCTGCAGCCCATGGACCAGCAGGTCATTTCCAACTTCATGAAACTGTACACAAAAGCTATGTTTCAAAAGTGCTTTATAGTGACCACAGAAACTCAACTGACTCTAAAAGAGTTTTGGAAGGGTCACTTTAATATCCTCAATTGTGTAAACCTTATAGGTATGGCTTGGGAGGGAGTGACTAAGAGGACCTTGAACTCTGCTTGGAAAAAACTGTGGCCAGAATGTGTAGACAAAAGGGACTTTGAAGGATTTGAGGCTAACCCTGAAAATCCTATGCCAGTTGAGGAATCCATTGTGGCATTGGGGAAGTCCTTGGGGTTGGAGGTTAGTGGGGAGGATGTGGAAGAGTTGGTGGAGGAGGACAATGAAGAACTAACCACTGATGAGCTGATAGATCATCTTCAACAGCAAGAGGCCACACCTGAGGAAACTGCTTCGGAGGATGGGATAGAGAAATTGAAGAAGTTGCCTACTTCAAAGATAAAGGAAATGTGTGCAATGTGGCTTAAAGTGCAAACCTTTTTTGATGACAATCACCCTAAAACAGCTATTGTAAGCCGTGCTGGTGACTATTACACTGACAATGTTGTGAAACACTTTAGGAATGTCATAAAGGAATGGGAGATACAGGCCACTATGGACAGATATGTTGTGCGACAGAAATCCAGTGACTCTCAAGCTGGTCCTAGTGGCATTAAAAGAAGAATGGAAGTAACCCCGGAAAAACACTTGCTGCCTCAAGTCCTAATGGAAGGGGATTCCCCTTCTAAACACTAACACCTCTCCCCTCCTCCCATCCCATCAATCATCACCAGATCTTCATTAAAGGTAAGTGTCAATTATTTTATTGTTATTGTAATTATTCTATTGCATTAAATTTAATATTTCATGTAGTAAAATTTTTTTTTTTTCATACTTTTGAGTGTCTTGCACGGATTAATTTGATTTCCATTATTTCTTATGAGGAAAATTGATTCGCTTTTCGATATTTTCAGTATTCGATGAGCTCTCAGGAACGGATTAATATCGAATACCGGGGGTCCACTGTATATTAGTTCGAGCATATGTATAATTGCGTTGTTAGTACTTTTTTCAGTCTAAATTCAAACTGACAGGGGTTAAGTATGTTGTGGGATACTAAGCAGGAGTAGACTTGTTTGTGAATTAATTTTTTGAAGATTTTAGATAGTAGGGGCAAATTTGATATAGGCCTATAGTTTTTCAGTTCCACTGGATCACCTCCTTTGAGGATCAGGGTGACCCTGGCTGTCTTGAGTATGGATGGAAAGGTGGAAGATTCAATGAATTTGTTAAAGAGAGTTGCAATAATTTAGTGTTTTGATGATGAGCGAGATTTCAGTAGGGTTTGTTGGGGCTAGAAATAGAGTATTTGGGTGGTTACTAGTTAGGTAGTCTTTTGGCTGAATATTTGAGTTTAGGATTTTGCTTGCTAGCTTTGTTCCTATGGTCGAGAAAAAGACATTAAGTTTGTCGGCAGTATCTGCTGACTGGAGGAGAGGCTCTTCTGGTTTCATTAAGTTAATCGCTCTGTTGTGAGACAGCTTTTTAGACCCTAGAATTTCAGACAAGGTTTTCCAGGTCTTTTTCATATCACCTTTTAAGTCATGAAATCTGGTGTCGTAATACAGTTTTCTTTTACCTTCTTAAATCCGAAATGATGAAAACCGAAGTAATATTCCCCATAAGAAATAATGTAAATCCAATTAATCTGTTCCAGACACCCAAAAATATTAACAAAAAATACATATCATAGAGAATAACTATAGTTTTACATACAGAAAACAATGAGAAATATAAAGCACTAATTTTAATAGATAAATGAACATTTAAATCAGTTTTACCTTTATTGAAGACTCTTGTTGGCATATTCTTGACAAGATCCGCATGCCTTGCCTTTTTGCAAATTACCTCCTCCACAACACTATCTCCTGCTAACTGTTTTTCATTGATCCACACAACAACTTCTCAACATTTTCGATTGTTTGCCATCACTACCACCCTCTACCACCATCACTACCACCCTCTACCACCATCACTACCACACTCTACCATCATCACTGCCACCCTCTAGAAAATTTCCAAATCAGTAGGGATCCTTTCCAAGATACGATACTATGTACCACAAACGACTCTTCTTACCCTGTATCACTCTCTAATATATCCTTACCTCACCTATGGTATCTGTGCCTGGGGCTCAACCACAGCCAACCACCTTAGACCCTTAATAATCCAACAAAAAGCTGCTGTGCGGGTGATAACAGCTCCTATGCTAGACAGCACACCCCACCACTTTTCAAAAGACTCAACTTGCTAAATATACAAGACATACACTCTTATTATTGTGCCTACTACATATACAGAACATCAAACTCCACTGTAAAACCTTCCCTAAAATTCTACTCCTTGACAGTTACATTAGAATGCACAAGCACAATACATGGCATAAGGCACTTTTCAACATCCCTCGAGTCAGACTCTCACTACGCAAGAACGCTATGCATATAAAAGGCCCGAAGATCTGGAACTCGCTACTGGAACAGGTCAAGGATCCCCTGACAGCTTATAAATTTAGGACTTTCCTAAAAAATCATCCTATCTCACAATATTAACCATATCAACCAAACATCTGCTAACTAGTTTTATTATGTGACCTCTAGGCTCTTAATTCTGCCAATCCATAAAATCATCTTATTTCTCAATATTAACCAAATCTGCCAAAACATCTGCTAATTAGTCTTATCATGTGACCTCCTGGCTTTTAATTCTGCCATTCCATAAAATATTACCACCTGCACCATTACTTGTAAGGTAGATTTTGTGTGCAATTTCAAACTTATTTTACTGAACCCTACTCACTTGTACTAAGTTTAAATAAGATTGTATGAAGTTTAAATAAGATTGTCAAACAGCTAACCACTATTCCTTGTCTAGTTTTAAGTATAGTACTATGTATTATTATTTTATCTAGTTTCAATTAGTTACTACGTATTAGGATTAGTTTGCCTGAAATGCCTCAGCATGACAGTGGCTATCTTTGTACTTAGCAAATCAAAATTGTAATTACACATTGTAACCTTTACAAAGAAGTAAAGTTACTTTACTCTACCACCATCACAACCACTACCACCCTCTACCACAATCATAACCACTATCACCCTCTACCACCATCACTAGCACCCCCTACTACCATCACAACCACTACCACCCTCTACCACCATCACTACCTCCCTCTACCACCATTACTACCACCCTCTAACTTTGTAGAGGGTGGTAGTGATATTTCTCCACAAAACTTTGGAACTCATTCTACAAGTTCTTTCTTGAATTCTATTGTGTTTCTCACCTTCTTGGCCCCATGGTGGCTTATTTCACAGTCACAATCAATAAACACACAAAAAACAATGGATGAATGCATAGAGTATTGTTAACTCAACGAGAAACAGAAGCAGGCTGAGTCTGGTATGCGTGAGAAGCAGCATCTCGGGCAGGTGGACACATCTGATACGGATGATTTCCGAGTGGATGTATGAAACCCGGGGGAAAATTTCACTGAAAAAAGTGCTCGAAATCTGAACTGTAGGATTTCTGCACCAGACAAAAACCGGGGGTCCACTGTATTGACGAGCTACGTTTTGCCAGATCATTTGTTATTAGATACATTCTGTACTGTTTTTCATATAGATGTTTTTTATCAATAGATTTGAGGATGCTGTTTGTAAGCCAGAGGCTGTTTAGTCTCTTTGCTGTGATCTGCTTAGTTTTTATTGGGCAGTGCATATTATAGAGGTTTTGTAAAAAATATTAACACATTGGTAGACAGCAACCACCCAGGGAGGTACTATCATCCTACCAAATGAGTGTGAAACATAAGCCTGTAATTGTTTTGGATGATGGTAGGATTGCTGGTGTCTTTTTCTGTCTCATAAACATGCAAGGTTGCAGTAATGTCTTGCTACTTCTAATTACACTTACGTCACACTACACATGCATGTACAAGCATATACATACTAACCCTTCTGGGTTTTCTTCTGTTTTCTTCCTAGTTCTTATCTCCATGGGAAAGTGGAACAGAATTCATCCTCTGAAAGCTAAGCATGTCGTAGGAGGCGACTAGATGCCGGGAGCAATGGGCTAGTAACCCCTTCTCCTGTATGAATTACTAAAAAAAAGAAAAAAAAAAAGAACTTTATAAAATTGGGATGTTTGAATGTGCATGGATGTAGTGCAGATGATAAGAAAGAAGTGATTGCAAAGGTTATGAATGAAAGGAAATTGGATGTCCTAGCCCTAAGCGAAACAAAGCTGAAGGGGGTAGGGGAGTTTCAGTGGGAAGAAATACATAGGATTAAGTCAGGAGTATCTGAGAGAGTTAGAGCTAAGGAAGGGATAGCAATAATGTTAATGGATCAGTTATGGAGAAAAAAGAGGGAATATAAATGTATAAATTCAAGGATTATGTGGATTAAAATAAGGGTCAGATGTGAAAAGTGGGTCATAATAAATGTGTATGCATCTGTGTAGAGGAGAGAGAGAGAGATTTTGGGGGATGTTAAGCAAGTGTGTAGGAACTTTTGAACCAAGTGAAAGAGTAATTGTGGTAGGGGACCTAAATGCTAAAGTAGGAGAAGCATTTAGAGAGGGTGTGGTAGGTAAGTTTGGGGTGCCAGGTGTAAATGATAATGGGGAGCATTTGAGTGAACTTCGTATAGAAAGGAGTTTGGTTATAAGTAACACATATTTTAAGAAAAAGAGGATAAATAAGTATATAAGATATGATGTAGGGCATAATGACAGTAGTTTGTTGGACTATGTATTGGTAGATAAAAGAGTGCTGGGTAGACTTCAGGATGTACATGTTTATAGAGGGGCCACAGATATATTAGATCCCTTTTTAGTTGTAGCGACAGTGAGAGTAGAAGGTAGATGGGATACAACTGTTAGAGGACAGATGGGCTAGTGAGAATACAGGCAATGGGGAAGATAATATATGGGATAAGTTTAAGAATATAGTGTTAGAGTGTTCAGCAGAAGTTTGTGGTTACAGGAAAGTGGATGCAGGAGGGAAGAAGAGTGACTGATGGAATGATGATGTAAAGAGAAAAAGTTAGCATATGAGAGGAGGGAGGAGTATATGGAGAGAAAAGAGAGATTAAGAGAGTGGTGAAGCAATGTAAAAAGAAAGCATATGAGAGTGGGTGAGATGTTATCAACAAATTTTGCTGAAAATAAGAAAAAGTTTTGGAGTGAGATTAAGGGAGGGGCAAGCCATTTTTCAGTGATCAGGAAATTAAGATTGAAAAATTATGGAAAAAATGTTTTCTTACTGAAAAACAGTGCAAAAAAATTTGGCAGCATTTTAATGTAATCAGCTTGTTTCTATCATATTCTAAGTATGTTTTTCATTAAATGTATTTTTCTTTGTTCTTACTGTCATCAAAAATACATGTTGGCAATTAGTGGGTGTTTTTTTCCTCCAAAAATTGCAATTTTATGATTGCTTCATTCTAAATACTCTACATGGCAACTTTTGTGCTGGCTAAAGTGTAGAACACAGTGTCTCCCTTAGTAGCCTGCAGGCTGTCAACAAGGAAGGAGGAGTGCAACAGGCTCAGATTTGGCGTGTCGTAACTGTAGAGTTTCACGCCAAACAAACAAGAAAAAACTCAGAAATAAGTTATTGACATTGTTTCCCTGTTTCTGCAATAAGTATTTACAGTGGACCCCCAGTTATCAGCCGGTTCTGTTATTGGCCAACTCGGTTATCGGCTGTTTTTTCGGTGCCCAGTTATTGGCTGTTAATTCAGTTATTGGCCATTTGGGACGCGTCCATCCGCCGGCTGGGGCCACTTGTGCGTTAGTTTGGCTTTGTCTCTCAGTGGCTCAGGAAGCTTCTGCTCATACATCCAAACATTTCACTTGTTTTCCATTGTTTGAAGTGGGTCTTTTTGCAGTGCAACTGTGAAGTAAGTAACCATGGCTCCAAAAAAAGTTCCTGTGGTAAAGAAAGTGAGAAACACCATGGAATTTAAGAGTGAAGTGATAGAAAAGTTTGAAAGTGGTAAGGTGGTGGAACTTGCCAGGATGTACAGCAAGAAAAAATCAACAATTACATCCATCCTGGCAAAGAAAGAACAAATCAAAGACACTAATGTTGCAAAAGGAGTAACTTGTCTAACTGAACAAAGGCCACCAATAATGGAAGAGATGGAAAAGTTATTATTATTGTGGATTAAGGAAAAAGAATTAGTGGGAAACAGTGTTGCGGAGTCTATTATTTGTGAGGAGGCAAGGCAGCTGCATGAGGATTTTGCAAAGAAAATGCCTGGAACAAGTGCTGCAGTTTGTGAATTTAGGGCCAGCAAAGAATGGTTTGATAGATTTAAGAAGCGTAGTGGCATACACAGTGTTGTCAGGCATGGTGAGGCTGCAAGTTCTGATAAATGTGCGGCTGAACAGTATGTTCATGAATTCCAGGACTACGTAAAGGCTGAAGGATTCGAACTCCAACAAGTGTTCAATTGTGACGAAGCATGCCTGTTTTGGAAGAAAATGCCAAACAGGACCTACATTACCCAGGAGGAAAAGGCACTGCCAGGACACAAGCCTATGAAAGACAGGCTTACTCTTTTGTTGTGTGGTAATCCTAGTGGGTATTTCAAAGTGAAACCTCTACACATGTATCACTCAGAAAATCCCAGAGTGTTCACGAAAAACAATGTCATGAAGAATAGATTGTGTGATATGGAAAGCTAATCATAAGGCATGGGTCACAAGGTAAATTTTCAAAGAGTGGGTTAATGATGTGTTTGGCCCAAGTGTGAAAAAATACCTCCTGGAAAAGAAATTGCCACTCAAGTGCCTCCTGTTACTGGACAATGCTCCTGCACATCCTCCAGACTTGGAAGACCAAGTGTTTAGGGATTTCAATTTTATAAAAGTGAAGTTCTTGCCTCCTAACACCACTCCTCTCCTCCAGTCCATGGACCAGCAGGTAATTTCTAACTTCAAAAAACTCTACACAAAAGCAGTGTTTCAAAAGCGCTTTGAAGTGACGTCAGGCACTCAGTTGACCCTAAGACAGTTCTGGAGGAATCACTTCACTATCCTCCATTGCATAAGCCTTATAGGTAAGGCTTGGGAGGGAGTGGCTTCCAGGGCTTTGAACTCTGCTTGTGGCCAGATTGTGTCCAAGAGAGGGATTTTGAAGGGTTTGAGGCTGACCCTGACCCTGCCGACCCTGTGGACTCTATTGTGGCACTGGGAAAGCCCCTGGGGTTGGAGGTGAGTGGCGAGGATGTGGAAGAGCTGGTGGAGGACCACAGGGAAGAGCTAACCACTGAAGAGCTGCAAGAACTTCGTCTCGAACAGCAACAGACTGCAGCTGAGGAACTTGCTTCAGAGGAGGAGGAAGAGGGAGTAAAGGAGGTGCCTTCTTCAGAGATTAAAGAAGTGTGTGCAATGTGGACTAGGGTGCAAGCTTTTGTAGAGAAACACCACCCTGACAAAGCTGAAACAAGGCATATCTGCAACATGTTTAGTGACAAAACCCTGTCCCACTTCAGGGAAATCTTAGAGATGCCAGAAACAGAGCACTCTGGACAGTTATTTTGTGAGACAGGGGTCCAGTGACTCTCAAGCTGGTCCTAGTGGCATTAAAAGACAGAGAAGGGAAGTAACCCCAGAGAAGGCTTTGCTACCTAAAGTCTTTATGGAGGGGGGATTCCCCTTCCAAACACTAACTCCTCCCTCTTTCCTCCTCCCTATCTTCCAGAAGCCAGCATTAGCCTTCAATAAAGGTATGTAATACTTACATAATTGTTAAAAAAAATATTTTTTTTTGTGAATATTTTTGTTTGGAACGGATTAATTGTATTTCCATTAATTCTTATGGGAAATATTAATCGGTATTCGGCCATTTTGGTTATTGGCCGACCTTCTGGAACGAATTACGGCTGATAACCGGGGGTCCACAGTATAGGACTGTCATGATTTTTGCACATGTTATTGAGGAATGGTGGTTCTACAAACACCCAGGAGGGAATTGTGATATTGTTTACAGCTTTGTTTTTAATGATTTTTTCCAAAAAAAAAAAAAAAAAAATACTAACTTCAACATTTTTTTTATGGAATTTACTGACATTATCACTGAAACACCCTGGGTCAACAATAATCTAGCCTTTATCTTTCATCTGATGACAACTAGAGCATTGTACATCTTCCAATTTAGTAGAAACAGGAAAGTCTTATGACCCATAAAATTGTTCATAATTTATTTTTTTCTATCTAACTTGAAGGCTAATGGTCAAAGCAAACACTGCCTATACATTTTTTATGCTGCTTAATTCATTGTCAAAATCTCCCTTAATAAGTTGAGACACCCTAGGGAAAGAATTGATTTGTTAGTTAAAAATAGGAGAGGAGAATTATTAAATGGAGAGTTATGGCAAGGAGGAATAACATCTTATAAGAGTGAGGAAGAACCAATTGTGAGTGTGGGGGAAGTGCATGGGGCAGTGAGTAGAATGAAAGGGGGTAAAGCAGCTGGGACTGATTGGATAAAGACAGAAATGTTAAAAGCAGGTGGGGGATATACAGTGGACCCCCGGTTAACGATATTTTTTCACTCCATAAGTATGTTCAGGTGCCAGTACTGACCAAATTTGTTCCCATAAGAAATATTGTGAAGTAGATTAGTCCATTTCAGACCCCCAAACATACACGTACAAACGCACTTACATAAATACACTTACATAATTGGTCGCATTCGGAGGTAATCGTTATGCGGGGGTCCACTGTAGTTTTGGAGTGGTTGGTGCTATTATTTAATAAATGTATGGAAGAAGGTAAAGTACCTAGGGATTGGCAGAGAGCATGCATAGTTCCTTTGTATAAAGGCAAGGAGGACAAAAGAGAGTGTAAAAATTATAGGGAAGTAAGTCTGTTGAGTTTACCTGGTAAAGCGTATGGTAGAGTTATTACTGATAGAATTATGAGTAAGATGGAGAGCAGGTTAGCAGATGAACAAGGAGGCTTTAGGAAAGGTAGGGGGTGTGTAGACTAAGTGTTTGCAGTGAAACACGTAGGTGAACAGTATTTGGATGAGGGTAAAGAGATTTTTGTGGCATTAATGGATTTGGAAAAGGCATATGATAGGGTGGATATGGCCACAATGTGGCAGATGTTGCAGATGTATGGAATAGGAGGTAGGTTATTGAAGGCAGTGAAAAGTTTTTACGAGGATAGTGAGGCTCAGGTCAGAGTATGTAGGCAAGAGGGGGATTATTTCCCAGTAAAAGTAGGCCTTAGACAGAGATGTGTGATGTCACTATGGTTGTTCAATATACAGTGGAACCTCTATTTGTGATCGTGTCCACGTGCGAGTTTTTCCAAATACGAGCAGTCCATACGTGAGCAAAATTTCCAAAAGCGAGCAGACCTCAAGGCAGGTTCCTTGACACTGGTGAGGGACTCTTGCTCTTGATCTCGGGAACTGTATCTCATTTGTTTGTTGGACTATCTTATTGAAACTTGGGCAATGTATGATGGAAAGACGCTTCTTAACGTACACCAAAAATGAAAGAAATCTAAGCATAAATAATAGAGTTCACTTCTCAGCAATTAGCCACCCCATTGGTAATTTCGAATGGTTTTTATGGTTGTATTCTCGTTTTTTTGGTCTCATTTGATAGAATGGAGATATATTACAGAAACAGATATGATTTTAATTGCTTTCACGATGAAAAGTACCTTGAAGTAGAGCTCAACCTAGGAGAAATGGTCTATTGCTTGGCTGTTTCAGAGTAAACAAATGACATCACTGTCCATTCCAATATGCAGTTGTGGATGGGTTGACATTATTTATACAATTATTGCAATAAGGAATAACAGTAAATCTTACATTTTTTGTGTGAATAAAAATTACAAATTATTTATATAATAATAATAATAATAATAATAATAATAATAATAATAATAATAATAATAATAATAATACACCTACCATCCGACTTATGACCTGCTCCACATACATCCACTCGACTTACGACCATGCATTTGGCACCTGGGCTGGGCCAGCTGATGCATACCTCTGTACAATATTTGACGATACTTGTGGCGGCAACGCGCCATGCAGGCAGCATCAGTTTGAGTTACCCTGCCCTATCAGCAGCATCATACTGCATTAACTGTACTAACTGGACAGTAAATTTCACCATGACCCCTAGGTAGTAGGTTGGTAGACAGCAACCGCCCAGGGAGGTACTACCGTCCTGCCAAGTGAGTGTAAAACGGAAACCTGTAATTGTTTTACATGATGGTAGGATTGCTGGTGTCCATTTTTCTGTCTCATACACATGCAAGATTTCAGGTACGTCTTGCTACTTCTACTTACAATTAGGTCACACTACACATACATGTACAAGCATATATATACACACCCCTTTGGGTTTTCTTCTATTTTCTTTCTAGTTCTTGTTCTTGTTTATTTGCTCTTACCTCAAGGAGGCCTGGTCACAGACCGGGCCGCGGGGGCGTTGACCCCCGGAACTCTCTCCAGGTAAACTCCAGGTAAGATGAAGTCTGAATCTTGCACTGGAGATTGTGGCAAGAAAGGCTCTTACTCTCAAACTCTCTGTTTTCACTGTTGCACATAAACCTGTCTGTATCTGTCTGCCTGTATATCTGTGTCTGTCTGTATCTCTGTGTCTGTTTATCTGTCTTTCTGTCTACCTGTGTGTCTTTCTGTCTACCTGTGTGTTTGTCTTTCTGTCTACCTGTGTGTTTGTCTTTCTGTCTACCTGTGTATGTCTTTCTGTCTACCTGTGTGTCTTTCTGTCTACCTGTGTGTGTCTTTCTGTCTACCTGTGTGTCTTTCTATCTATCTGTGTGTTTGTCTTTCTGTCTACCTGTATGTCTTTCTGTCTACCTGTGTGTCTGTCTTTCTGTCTACCTGTGTATGTGTCTTTCTGTCTACCTGTGTGTCTGTCTTTCTGTCTACCTGTGTCTGTCTTTCTGTCTACCTGTGTCTGTCTTTCTCTCTGCTTGTCTGTCTCAGAGCTGCTCATTAAGAGTCTAATTGGTCTTGAAGACATCATATTAATAATGATAATAACACAATACGTAATAATCACTGAGGCGCATTAAATTTTAAATGTGTATAAAACGTTAATATAGACATTTTGCTTAATCCATCTATTTATTTATTTATTTATTTATTTATTAACAATTTGAGCATACATACAGAGGTACAAAAAAATACAGATAAGAGCAGCATGCCAAAGCCACTTATACTATGCATAGCATTTCGGGCTGGCTTAAAATTAACTAAGCAATGATGAAATCAGTGATAATACATTATTGTAAACAGATAACTATAAAGCACAAATGAGTATTACAAAGACAGGTCATATGGTTGCATGCATTGTTGTACATTCAGTCGTATGGAGTATTCTGTTAGGTAGTGTATTTAAAAAATAATAAAGTTAGATTGGGTTTTAGGTTTAACATTTATGTGATATAATTGTGAGAAACATTTAAGATATACAATTTATAAGGTTCAGTTATTCAGTATTTATTTGGTTTTGGGTGAGTAAGTGATCTTTGAGAAGAGACTTGAATTTATAAACAGGTAGTGTTTCTTTTATATTTACAGGTAATGAATTCCAGATTTTAGGGCCTTTTATGTGCATTGAGTTTTTGCATAGTGTGAGATGGACACGAGGAACATCAAAGAGTGATCTGTGCCTTGTGTTATGGTCATGTGTTCTGTTGAGGTTGGCAAGGAGATGTTTGAGGGGAGGGTTAATATCAGAGTTAAGTGTTCTATGTATGTAATAGGTGCAGTAATAAGTATGGATGTTTTGTATGGTGAGTAGGTTTAGTGTATTGAATATTGGTGGAGTGTGCTGCCTGTAGTGAGAATTTGTTATCATTCTAACTGCAGCCTTTTGTTGGGTAATTAGTGGTCTGAGATGGTTAATTGTTGTTGAGCCCCATGCACAAATTCCATAGGTGAGATAGGGGTAAATAAGAGAGTGATATAGGGCCAGGATTTTTTTTTTCAAAATTATATAACAAACATGCTATGTAACATATAAACATGTAAATTAACAAATATGAGATGTTTTTCTGGTTGGCTTGACATAGTGAACAAAAACCATTCGTGTCTGGGCTGGCAACAACAACAACAACAACGTTTGTTTACAAAACTTGCGAAACTTCTACCCTCTCATTCTCTCTCTCGTTTATTCATTTAATCTTGTTTACTCACCTCTCACTCTACATTAAGACTACAGATATTTTAAGGTAAGTAATGAGTGAACACGATTATTATATTATAGTTTAATAATATTATTATTAAACTATAATATAATAATCGTGTTCACTCATTACTTACCTTAAAATATCTGTAGTCTTAATGTAGAGTGAGAGGTGAGTAAACAAGATTAAATGAATAAACGAGAGAGAGAATGAGAGTGTAGAAGTTTCGCAAGTTTTGTAAACAAACGTTGTTGTTGTTGTTGTTGTTGCCAGCCCAGACACGAATGGTTTTTGTTCACTATGTCAAGCCAACCAGAAAAACATCTCATATTTGTTAATTTACATGTTTATATGTTACATAGCATGTTTGTTATATAATTTTGAAAAAAAAAATCATAGATGGATTAAGCAAAATGTCTATATTAACATTTTATACATATTTAATGCGCTTCAGTTATTATTATTAATAGTACATACGTATTATTGAAATAATAATAATAATAATAATAATAATAATAATATTATTATTATTATTTTAGGGGACTGGAGCACAGATCCACTGTATAACACTGTCTGGATTTTTTGGGTTATCCTAGGTAATGTATACTATGTATGATAGCTTTACTTGAGAGAGAGAGAGAGAGAGAGAGAGAGAGAGAGAGAGAGAGAGAGAGATACAGAGAGATACAGAGAGATACAGAGATACAGAGAGAAATACAGAGAGAGATACAGAGAGAGATACAGAGAGAGATACAGATACAGATACAGATACAGATACATTCAGTCAGCCAGCCAACCACCCGGCCACCCGGCCAGCCAGCCAGCCAGCCGGATACATATTACACATGTTCCAGAGTTGTTTCTCTTTACTTAGGGTATAGGTTATAGGACATTTTGGCAGGATGACACTACCAGTGGTATTCTTCCATTCCACTGTGTCAACAATACTTAAAGATAACAGTAACATATGATACTGTATGAGATGTAAAATTTACAATACAGTTCACTACCATGTATACATATTATACAGTACATAAATAATTAAAATATATCAACAGAAGTAAATTATGGTAAAAAGAATGAAATAATGATTGTACATTACATTACAGTACTATGTAGGTAGTTTATATAGGTAAGGTTTGACATTATGCCCTACCCAGTATGTCGGCAATTTTCAAAGGTTCAACTTACATCCATTTTGATTTACGACCGGTTGGTCAGAACCAAGCTTGGTTGTAAGTCGGATGGTACCTGTAATATGTATAATAATAATATGTATAATAATAATACGTATAATAATAGCATAATAATAATACATACATAATAATAATGTACTACATAGTATAATAATTATAATAATAGATGGCTTCAAAAGGCCGTCACTAGATGGCAGTGTTTACCACAACAAAGAGGGAGCAGTTGTGACTGCCTCCACCTGTTACATAATGACATATTTCATTCATTCTAGAGTATACATCATGTTTCTATGTTATTTATATTGTTTGTTATGTCATATTTGATGAACTGTGATATATAAATAAGCTGTATAGATGATATTAGCAAAATTATTCATGAAGTATTTTGCCCGGTCTCCAGACAAAACTCGTCCACCGCCGACACCACCCATACCACTACAGTTTTTAGTTTAATATGTTTATTATGCACCCCATACCCATCCTGTGGGCGGTAGTCAAAAGATTACAGAGGTACATAATTGGTCCAGGGACTGGACTCCAAAGTTTTGATAGCTGAGCAAGTTACAAAGGTAATGAACTAGATCTGGTCATAATCATGACCAAATTACAAAGGTAATGAGCTCCAGGTAGAGCTGGTCACACTCATGAATAATTGCAAAGGTAATGAATCATAAACACATTAATCATGAGAATTTACAAAGGTAATGAGCTCCAGGTAGAGCTGGTCAAAATCATGACAAGTTTCAAAGGTAATGAATGATAAACACGTTATCACATGATTACAATCATAGACAAATTACAGAGTAATGAGCAGTTAACAAACATAGCAGGGAATTCATCCATTGCCCCAACAACAGATGTTGCTAGGTGCCTGTCTCTCTCCTCGGCAGACAGCCATTGCAAACAGCAGCAAGTTGCCCCGGGATCTGCTGCTTGCACGAGCACCATCGACCCTCCCCAAGAGGTCCAAGAAGCCAGTGACTCCGTTAGCAGCCCGAGGGAGAGCTTCCCTAGGGACATGTCAGCGTCCTGGTGGACGCCAAGTTGATTGAAGATCCCAGGCCCTCGTGTGCACGGATGTTGAAGCTTGAGGAACTGAGTACACACTGCCTGTGGCACACCTGACAGCTGCCTCGCGGTTGAACTCCACGATGCTGTCCCTGTAGTGGAAGTTCCTGTAAGCCCGGCACGCCCTGCAGTGCCATCGCTGACATCGTGGGTTAGGGGAGAAGTACCCTCTACAGATGGGGTGGCGCTGGGAGTTGGGTGGGTGAGGCGGGGGAGACGGGCAGGGGTGAGGCGTTATGAGAGGGTCACTGTTTACTACACACGCCCTCCCCCCCAGTGGAGAGGGGGGGAGGCGCTGACTGGTCCTGACTCGACAACACCAACTCCTCTGAAACTGCACAACACTTCAACTATTTACGCTGAAACGATGCACTGGGATGTCCGTTCGCTGCTCTGGTATCTTCTCAAAGCATTCACACTGAGTTCTGTTAAGTAGGGACCTGGTCAGCCTCTTTGACCAGGAGCTATCCTTGAAAATCCCGCAGCTAGCCCGCTACACAACCTGCCGTGTCGGCCATGTTGAGCCCACTGCATACCACTACATGAATGACATATTTTATTCATTCTAGAGTATATATCATGTTTCTATGTTATTCATATTGTTTGTTATGTCATATCAGATGAACTGTGATAGATAAATAAGTCGTATAGATGATATTAGCGAAATTATTGAAGTACAGAATTCCATTGGAATGGATTAATTGCATTTCAGTTAATTTAAATGAGGAAAATTGACTGCAAACGAGCAAATCCAGTTGTGAGCAAGGTCATGGAACGGATTAAACTTGCAAGTAGAGGTTCCACTGTATTTAAAGAGTAGTAAGAGAGGTAAATGCGTAGGTATTGGCAAGAGATGTTTACCTGGATAGCGTTTCGGGGGTCAATGCATCCCCGGCTTGGTCTGAGACCAGGCCTCATGGTGGATCAGGGTCTGATCGACCAGGCTATTACTGCTGACTGCACCCAAGCTGACGTACAAACCACAGCCCGGTTGGTCAGGTACTGACTTTAGGTGCCTATCCAGTGCCTTCTTAAAGACAGCCAGGGATCTATTGGTAATCCCCCTTATGTATGCTGGGAGGCAGTTGAACAGTCTTGGGCCCCGGACAATTATTGTGTTGTCTCTCAGTGTACTCGTGGCACCCCTGCTTTTCATCGGGGGAATGTTGCAGCTCCTGCCAAGTATTTTGCTTTCATAGGGAGTAATTTTTGTGAGCAGGTTTGGTACCAATCATTCCAGGACGTTCCAAATGTATATTATAATTTATCTCTCTTGTCTGCGTTCTAGGGAATACAGATCAAGGACCTTCAACCGTTCCCAGTAATTTAGGTGCCTTATCATACTTATGTGTGCCGTGAAAGTGCTTTGTATACTCTCCAGGTTTGCAATGTCACCAGCCTTGAAGGGGTCCATTAGTGTACAGCAGTATTCCAGCCTAGGGAGCACAAGCAATTTGAAGAGAATCATCATGGGCTTGGCATCCCTAGTTTTGAAGGTTCTCATTATCCATCCTATCATTTTCCTAGCAGATGAGGTAGATACACTGTTGTGGTCTTTGAAGGCGAGATCCTCTGACATTATCACTCCCAGATCCTTCACATTACTTTTCCGCTCTATTGTATGGTTAGAATTTGTTGTATACCCTGATACATTTTTAATTTCCTCAGGTTTTCAATATCTGAGTACAGTGGACCTTCGCCTAACGAACACATCGCATAACATTAAATCCGCCTAACGAAGCGTTTGAGTGTAAAAATTTTGGCCCACATAATGATAAAAAACTCGCGCAATGTGATTCATCCGGGACGCGTCCCACGTGTGGCCTGAGCATGCCTCAGCTGCCCCGTGGGTGCCAGTGTTTACAAGCCAGCCAGTGCGGTCGCATCTACGAATACATTCGATACATTTCACATTATCTCAGTGTTTATAGTGCTTGTAACTGTAAAATAAGTCACCATGGGCCCCAAGAAAGCTTCTAGTGCCAACCCTGTGGTAAAAAGGTTCAGAATTAGTATGGAAATTAAGAAAGAGATAATTGCAAAGTACAAAAGTGGTGCGCATGTCTCAGAGCTGGCCAGGTTGTATACCAAACCCCAATCAACCATTGCTACTATTTTGGCCAACAAAACGGCAATCAAGGAAGCCGTTCTTGCAAAAGGTGCAAGTTTTTTTTCGAAACAGGGAACGCAAGTATTCGAAGATGTTGAGAAACTGTTATTGGTTTGGATAAACGAAAAACAGATAGCATCTCTCAAGCGATCATATGTGAAAAGGCAAGACAGTTGCATGTCGACTTAATTAAAAAATGCATGCAACTAGTGGTGATGTGAGTGAATTTAAGGCCAGCAAAGGTTGGTTTGAGAGATTTAAGAATCGTAGTGCCATACATAGTGTGATAAGGCATGGTGAGGCTGCCAGTTCGGACCAAAAAGCGGCTGAAAAATACATGCAGTAATTCAAGGAGTACATAGAGACTGAAGGATTGAAACCCCAACAAGTGTTTAACCCTTTCAGGGTCGACAGGCCCTCTCAGAAACTTGTTCTCAGGGTCGGCCAAATTTCAGAAAAAAAAAAAATTATTTTTTCTTATGAAAAGACAGATAATATTTTTCCAATCATAATGACACCAAAAGTATGAAATTTGATGGAAAACTTACAGAATTATGCTCTCGCGAAGTTAGCGGTCTCGATGATGTTTACACATCGGAGATTTTGCCCACTTTGAGCCCTATTTTCGGCCAATTCCAGTATACTTGTCGACAAAAATCATAACTATTTTGCTAGAACTCCATTTTTTCTATCGAATGAGTACAAGAAACCACCCATTTACCGATTTCAATTATCCAATACAGTGGTAAGAATTTAGCAATTTTGCAAATTTCACACAAATTTCAAAAGATGCCAATTTCCAAATAGGGTCCAGAATATACAAGAAGGACATTCCTGGCACTAAAATAACATTTTCTCTGTTCATTAGTCATGTCTCCATGCCCCTCTTACATTCTTTTGCTTTCCACTTTGAATTTTTATTCTCACAAAAAAATAGAAGAGCATTGGTGTAGAAATGGTATAAATAATATCAGCACACTTGTGAAAGAATACGTATTAGACTCACCAGTTGAAGTGTATTGGACGCATAGCATGATTTGTTTACTTTTGAACTTTGGTAAAAATCGAACATTTCTGCTACTTTGAGCTCAATTTCAAGGTGTTTTTCTTTGTAAAACCAGTCAAAATCATCTCAATTTCTGTAATATGTCTTCCATTCTATGAAATGAGACCAAGAAAACTAGAATACAACAATAAATACCATACGAAAATACAGTGCAAAATCCCTGTTTTAATCCAAAAACACGGTCAAAGTTTTTTTTTTCCCATTACGCACTGTGTGCTGCAGGATTTTTTAATACCACACACACTGACTGCATAGACCCATTCTTTCATAAGTAGGCCTACCAGCTTTCTCTCACTAGATTTGAGGGCACTAGAATTTAGGCGTACTAGTACGTCAAAAACCCTGGCTCATAAGCCGTACTAGTACAGCCGAAACCTTGAAAGGGTTAATTGTGACAAAACAGATCTGTTTTAAAGGAAAATGCCAAATAGGACCTACATTACTCAGGAGGAAAAGGCACTCCCAGGACATAAGCCTGTGAAAGACAGGCTTACTCTTTTGTTGTGTGGTAATGCTAGTGGTGATTGCAAAGTGAAGCCTTTATTGGCGTATCACTCTGAAACTCCCAGTGTGTTCAGGAAAAACAATGTCCTCAAATCTAATTTGTGTGTGATGTGGAGGGCAAACAGTAAGGTAAGGGTCACTAGGGACTTTTTCTGTGACTGGTTTCACCATGTGTTTGCCCCCACTGTGAAAAATTACCTCCTGGAAAATAAATTGGACCTCAAGTGCCTCTTGGTATTAGACAATGCTCCTGGTCATCCTTCAGACTTGGAAGAGCGAATTTCTGGGGACATGAGCTTCAACAAGGTCAAATTTTTGCCTCCTAATACCACTCCTCTCCTGCAGCCCATGGACCTGCAGGTCATTTCCAACTTCAAGAAACTGTACACAAAAGCTATGTTCAAAAGTGCTTTGAAGTGACCTCAGACACTCGATTGACCCTAAGAGAGTTTTAGAAAGATCACTTTAGTATCCTCAGTTGTGTAAACTTTATAGGTAAGGCTTGGGAGGGAGTGACTAAGAGGACCTTGAACTCTGGAGGAAATTGTGGCCAGAATGTGTAGAAGAGAGGGATTTTGAAGGGTTTGGGGCTAACCCTCAGGAGCCTATGCCAGTTGTGGAATCTATTGTGGCATTGGGGAAGTCCTTGGGGTTGGAGGTTAGTGGGGAAGATGTGCAAGAGTTGGTGGAGGAGGACGATGAAGAACTAACCACTGATGAGCTGCAAGAGCATCTGCAACAGCAAGAGGCCAGACCTGAGGAAACTGCTTCAGAGGAGGGGAGAGAGAAATTGAAGAAGTTGCCTTCTTCAAAGATTAAGGAAATGTGTGAAAAGTGGGTTGAAGTGCAAACCTTTATGAATGAAAATCACCCTGACACAGCTATTGCAAGCCGTGTTGGCAACCTGTACAATGACAAAGGTACAGAGCTCTAAGGGCAGATTTGTTGTGTGACAGAGGTCCCGTGACTCTCAAGCTGGTCCGAGTGGTATTAAAAGAAGAAGGGAAGCAACCCCGGAAAAGGACTTGCTACCTCAAGTCCTCATGGAAGGGGATTCTCCTTCCAAACAATAACAACTTCCACCATCTCCCCTCCTCCCATCCCATCAATCATCACCAGATCTTCAATATAGGTAAGTGTCATGTATTCTTTATTTAGTAGAGTAGTAATTGTGCATATCTTCTTCTGTTTGTGTGTAGGAAAATGTATATTTCATGTGGTAATTTTTTTTTTTCATACTTTGGGGTGTGGTTATTGTGTAGTATACAATGAGTGAATATATACCAAATAGTCTTTATATTGGTCTCACAGGCCATAAAAATTACTTGAAAAAGTAAAATATTAAAAAATAAAAGAAAAAGTAGAAAAAACAAAATAAACTATTACCGGGTGACCGGCAGTCGGCGATGTTGCCGTAAGTGGTTCAATTTCTGTCAATTTCATGCCTTCATATCTCTGTAAGTATTGATTGCAAAAAAAAAAAAAAATTGGCCTATAATACTCACAAAAAAAAAACTATAATTTCATAAGAAAAAATTTTTTTTTTTTTTCGAATATTTTTTGACCCTGGGTGGGAGTTAATTCAAATTCAAATTCAAATTCAAAGTTTATTCTCTATAAAGATTACAATGTTGAATTTACAGAATTTGGTTGTTGTGTGGTTTACATGTAGTTAAATAATGATTACAGAGTGTACCACTAGAACGCCTAGCATGGCTAGGCATTTCGGGCAGACTTAGTTTAATTCTTTATTTTAAAATATTACAAATTATGAGGTAAGTTGGTATTATGGCTAAGTGACTAAATAATAGTTTGTGAGTTAAGGATTGAGGGTCTCGGCCCTGAAAGGGTTAATGTCTTCTTCTCTACCGTAGGAACAAAACTAGCAAGTAAAATCCCAAGCTCAAACATTCAGCCAAAAGACTACTTTACTGGCAACTACCCAAATACTCTATTTTTAGCCCCAACAAACCCTACTGAAATCTCTCTTATCATCAAAACACTAAAGAACAAGACAGAAGACCTAAATAACTTACCACCACTCGGATATAAAAAAGCTCCTCATGTGCTGCCACCAATTATTGCAACTCTTTTTAATAAATCCATTGAATCTTCCACCTTCCCATCCATACTCAAGACAGCAAGAGTCACCCCAATCCTCAAAGGTGATCCAACTGAACTGAACAATTATAGGCCTATATGAAACCTGCCTCTACTATCTAAAATCTTCAAAAAATTAATTCACAAACAAGTCTACTCATACTTTGTATCCCACAACATACTCAACCTTTGTCAGTTTGGGTTCAGACCGAGAAAAAGTACTAATGATGCTATTATACATCTGCTTGAACTAATATATTCTGCACTATAGAAAAATGAATTTCCCCTGGGACTTTTCATAGACTTACAAAAAGCTTTTGTTACAGCTGACCATGACCCTTTACACCAAAACTCGAACATTACGGGGTCAGAGGACACTCTCTTGATTACCTAAAATCTTACCTTACCAACAGAACCCAGTATGTATACACAAATGGAGCCAGCTCCACTACACAACCTGTTCTTGTTGGGGTCCCACAGGGGAGTGTTCTTGGCCCACTTCTCTTTCTCATTTACATCAATGACCTACCAAATGCATCTAGTCTCCTTAAACCCATTTTATTTGCAGATGACACAACTTGTCTTCTCTCACCCAAACCCAACCATACTAACACTGTAAATGCTGAATTGCTAAAAATATATACTTGAATGATAACCAACAAACTTACTCTCAATACAGACAAAACCTACTTCATGCTTTTTGGAAACAGAGCTTCAAATGTACAGCTAAACGTATTGATAAATGGTTGGTGGCCTGGTGGTGGCTAAAGCTCCCGCTTCACACACGGAGGGCCCGGGTTCGATTCCCGGCGGGTGGAAACATTTCGACACGTTTCCTTACACCTGTTGTCCTGTTCACCTAGCAGCAAATAGGTACCTGGGTGTTAGTCGACTGGTGTGGGTCGCATCCTGGGGGACAAGATTAAGGACCCCAATGGAAATAAGTTAGACAGTCCTCGATGACGCACTGACTTTCTTGGGTTATCCTGGGTGGCTAACCCTCCGGGGTTAAAAATCCGAACGAAATCTTATCTTATCTTATCTTATCACCTGTTTCGAGACAGGCAGAAGGCAAATTTCTAGGTCTCCACCTTGACTGCAGTCTCAAATTTCAGACACACATACAGCAAACTTCCAAGAAAGTCTCCAAAACAGTAAGCATCCTTTCAAAGATATGGTACTATGAACCCCAATCAGCTCTTCTAGCTTTGTACCACTCTCTCATATACCCTTACCTCACCTATGGTATTTGTGCATGGGGCTCAACCACAGCAAATCACCTTAAGCCTTTAATAACCCAACAAAAAACTGCAGTGCAATTGATTACTAGTTCCTGCATTTGACAACACACTCCATCTCTTTTCAAGAGTCTTAACCTGCTAAATATACAAAACATCCACACTTATTATTGTGCCTAATACATACACAGAACACTATACTCTATGTATTGATAACTGTAACAGAACACACAACCATAATACGAGACACAGATCACTCTTCGATATCCCTCATGTTCATCTCTCCCTGTGCAAAAATGCTATGCACGTAAATGGCCCAAAGATCTGGAATTCATTGCCAGAACAAACTAAAGAACCCCTGTCTGCAAATCAGTTTAAGGCCCTAATAAGAAATCACCTCATCACCCAAAATTAACCAGACAAACTGTACCTAACCATTACCAGTTTCTCAGTGGCTGCTCATATTGTGCTGATCAATGCTCAACCACTTACTACTTCAAAATTACGATGTCTATATTTTATTGTTTTAAATAGTACTAGATTGTAATACAGTACATCACAATGTAAACTGTTCCATTGTAATACCAAATTTCATTGTTTTAAAGAGTACTCAACTGTAATACATCATACTGTAAATTGTTTTAAATTGTTACATTGTAATACTGTAATCTTTATTAACTAATTCAATAGTGTAGTAAGTCTCTACTAGACTTATCAAAGCCATGAAGCATTACCTGATAGCATATTCAATTCTCCTGTACTCACTGTAACTCGTCTAATGACCATATACACTACGTATCATCGCTTTCCTAATCTTAAGTTAGTCTTTAAGCTTGCTCAAAATGCTCTGCATACAAAGGAGCTTTTGGCATGTACTCCCAACTTTTCTATTCCTCTGTACAACCATGTAACTTGTCAATATAAAAATCTTAATCTTAATCTTCAGACATAGTTCCCATACCTGGGTACACAGCCATACACAAGTGCAAGCCTGATCAACTAGGAGAAGGCACTGCCATTTACTACTCCAATGAACTGGAATGTATGACATTTACTTGCACAAGGGACAACAATGATGAATACATAGAATTGATGAGGGGGAAAAGATGAGTGGTGCACATAGGAGTCTGTGGAGACAAAGAACTTTGTCCGTGGAAGCAAAGAGAGGAATGTATGAGAGTATAGTTATACCAACGCTATTATATGGGTGTGAAGCATTGTTGGTGAATGTTGCAACAAGGAGAAGGTTGGAGGCAGTGGAGATGTCCTGTCTGAGGGCAATGTTTTTTTTTTTATTATTATTATCACACTGGCCGATTCCCACCAAGGCAGGGTGGCCCGAAAAAGAAAAACTTTCACCATCATTCACTCCATCACTGTCTTGCCAGAAGGGTGCTTTACACTACAGTTTTTAAACTGCAACATTAACACCCCTCCTTCAGAGTGCAGGCACTGTACTTCCCATCTCCAGGACTCAAGTCCGGCCTGCCGGTTTCCCTGAACCCCTTCATAAATGTTACTTTGCTCACACTCCAACAGCACATCAAGTATTAAAAACCATTTGTCTCCATTCACTCCTATCAAACACACTCACGTGGAGGGCAATGTGTGGTGTGAATATAATGTAGAGAATTCATAGTTTGGAAATTAGGTGGAGGTGCAGGATTACCAAAACTATTTTTGAGAGGGCTGAGGAGGGGTTGTTGAGGTGGTTTGGACATGGAGGGAGGATGGAACAAAATGGAATGACTTCGAAAGTGTATAAATCTGTAGTGGGGGAAAGGCTGGGTAGGGGTCGGTCTAGGAAAGGTTGGAGGAAGGGAGGGTAAAGGAGGTTTTGTGTGCGAGGGGCTTGGACTTCCAGCAAGCATGAGTGAGCATGTTTGATAGGAGTGAATGGAGACAAATGGTTTTTAGGACTTGACGTGCTGTTGGAGTGTGAGCAAGGTAACATTTATGAAGGGATTCAGGGAAATCGGCAGGCCAGATTTGAGTCCTGGAGATGGAAAGTACAGTGTCTGCACTCTGAAGGAGGGGTGTTAATGTTGCAGTTTTATAACTGTAGTGTAAGCGCACCTCTGGTAAAACACTGATGGAGTGAATGATGATGAAAGTTTTTCTTTTTCGGGCCACTCTGCCTTGGTGGGAGACGGCTGATGTGTTAATAAAATAAAATAAAATAAAATAATATAGCATAGTATCAAATAATACTGATATAGTGAACTAGTAAAAGATCTTACCTGTGAGTGTTTTGGTTTACTGCTGAAAGGTGGCCAAACAGAATACTTCTCTTGTATCAAAGATAGACTTTCTCCTGGTTTCCTCCATAAGTTATTTCTTAACTTCACTTGATAGATTAAATATATGACAGCAGCCACAAGTATCATATTTATGATCCTTTGAAAGTGCTTCATTGTATCTGGTGAATTTATTTTTATATTACTATAGTGTTTTATGGCTGATCTTATTGCATATTAATAATTTTGTGTATTTAACAGGTGTTACCCAAAAAATAATGCAGTATTGTAACGCTAAGCTATTCTGCACAAAATAAAACATTAATATGGAAACAGATGAAATATATTTAGCATAAGATGGTCCTGAATATATAAAACCATAACTTTAAAGTTTTTAACATTTATTATTCTAAAATAATGAACTAAATATGACCGTTTCAGAAAGATTATTTTAAGGACAAATTTCCATGTTGTCCTGCCTAACCCTTAGCCAAGTGTCCACTTTATATTGTAATGACCACTGCAGTTAAAAAACTCCATGTTCTTCCTCAATGATAGTTTTGGAAAGAAGCTACATTAACAATGTCATTTTCTAGTATTAATAACCTGTACAATAGAAATATTAACCAAAAAGATGTCAAACATTATTTTACATAATTTGTGTGTAAAACTGCATTAAAAATATTGTAATGAAAAATATAACTAAAAAAAAAAAGACCAATTACTTTCACACAATTAGCAAGGATTTACTGACTTACCAATTACTAAAGCAACTTTATTTATTTCTTATTTATTTATTCTCTTCATTTAACAGCTATACCATAATACAGAATATTACAAATGGTTTAAAACATGCTGTTCAATCCTCAATATTAAAATATTTACAATGGGATTATCCATGTGTCACTTATTTTAAATATACTAGAAAAGAAATATGTATATATAAAAAATCATCTAAGATTCCCTCTCCAAAACTGCAAGAAAATTGTGAAATATAGTGTGGAATACAGTCCTCTATGTTTAAAAGTAATTAACAAGTCATGCTAAGCCTGAGAGCGAATAAAACATGTCTTCACCTATAGTCAAAACATCATCTTCCACTACAGAACATCAAGCAAGGTGACTCCTGACTGGTTTGACCTCCAAATTACTGGTAAGGTGTTTTTATCTACACCTTTCAAAGCACGAGGATTCTTAGAGCAGTAAATAACCATGGGCTTACACTTGAAATCACCTGATGCATTACTGCAAAGGAGTAAGGTGATGCAATCCTTTGCACTTTTCTCTTGCTGACTAAATTCTTGTTGGCATTTCCTTCCAAAAAAACACTTTTCTCATCAGCATTAACCCTTTCAGGGTCCGCAGGCCCTCTCCGAAACTTGTTCTCAGGATCGGAAATTTAAAAAAAAAAAAAAATTTATTTTTTTCTTATAAAATGATTGAGAATCTTTTCCCGATCATAATGACACCAAAAGTATGAAATTTGGTGGAAAACTTACGGAATTATGCTCTTGCGAAGTTAGCAGTCTCGACAATGTTTACGCATTGGCGATTTTGCCCACTTTGAGCCCTATTCTCGGCCAATTCCAATGTATCAGTCGACAAAAATCATAACTATTTCGCTAGAACTCCTTTTTTCTATTGAATGAGTACAAGAAACCACTCATTTACCAATTTCAACTATCCAATAAAGTGGTCCAAAATTGGCAATTCTGCCAATTTCACACAAATTTCAAAAGATGCCAATTTCCAAGGTCCAGAATAAACAAGACAGACATTCCTGGCACTAAAATAACATTTCCTCTGTTCATTAGTCAGGTCTCCAGGCCTCTGTTATATTTCTTTTGCTTTCCACTTCAAATTTTTATTCTCACAAAAAACAGAAGATGTACTGTTATGCAGACTACTGCATTAGTATAGAAATGGTATAAATAATATCAGCGCACTTGCAAATGAATATTAGACTCACCAGTTGACATGTATTTGACACGTGGCTTGATTTATTTACTTTTTAACTTTGGCAAAAATTGAACATTTCTGCTATTTTGAGCTCAATTTCAAGGTACTTTTCATTGTGAAACCAATAAAAATCATCTCCATTTCCATAATATGTCTTCCAATCTATAAAATGAGACCAGGAAAACTGGAATAGAACCATAAATAGCATAAGAAAATACACTGCAAAGTCACTGTTTTAAACCAAAAACACAGTCGGAGTTTTTTATTTCTCATTATGCACTGTGTGCTGCAGGATTTTTTTATAATGCGCACACTGACCACATAGACCCATTCTTTCGTATGTAGGCCTACCAGCTTTCTCTCGCTAGATTTGAAGGTGCTGAATGCAGGCGTACTAGTACAGCACCAACCCTGGTGTGCAAGCCGTACTAGTATGGCACCAACTCTGAAAGGGTTAAATACTTGATGTGGCTCATAGCCACCCTCACTAATAATTTCCTGCAATTCAGCAGGGAAATTACTTGCTGCTGTATGATCATCTGAAGTACTTTTGCCAGAAAACTTAATATTATGTAACTTATTATGCAACTTAAAGTTGTGGAACCAGCCTGTGCTAAACATACACTCTTTTTCAGGTCTTCCTTCCTTATCACACACTGATGTAAGGCCTTTTCCCTAATTAAGATGAAATTAAGTGGTGAATCTTTCTTTGTTTTATGTTTGATCCACTCAAGCAACAAGTTTTCAGTTTTATTTACTTGTTGTGATCTATGTGTCTTTTCATGAGATGTCATCCTGGGTTATTCATTACACAAGCTTGTATATTCACCTCATTTTTTTAATTGTGCGAACTGACACTTCATTAACCCTTTGGCTGTCGCAAGCCCCTTTCTGAAACCGTCATTCTGTCACAAAATTTTTGGAAAAAAAAAATATTTTTTCTTATGAAATGATAGAGAATCTTTTCCTGGTGGTAATGACACCAAAAGTATGAAATTTAGCCGAAAACTCACGGAATTACGCTCCCGCGAAGTTAGCAGTCTCGGCGACATACGCATTGGCAATTTTGCCGACTTTGAGCCCAGTTTTTGGCCAATTCCATTGTTCCAGTTGACCAAACTCATAGCTATTTCTTTAGAACTCCATTTTTTCTATCAGCTGAGTACAAGAAACTGCCCATTTACCGATTTGAACTGCCCAATAAAGTGGTCAGAAATTGGCAATTTGGCCAATTTCATGCAAATTAAAAAAGATGCCAATTTCAAAATAAGATCCAGAATAAATAATGTAGACATTCTTAGCACTAAAATATCATATCCTCTGTTCATTAGTCATGTCTCTAGGCCCCTCTTATACAGTGGTTCCTTGTTTATCGTCGTTAATCCATTCCTAGAAGTGCGACGAATGTCGAAATAGATGATTTTTTAATCAATTTTCCCCATAAAAAATAATGTAAATACAATTAATCCATTCCTGACACCCAGAAGTATTAAAACAAAAAAATTTTTTTACATAAAATATAGATGTAGTACATAAACAATACAATGGGACATGATGAATGAAACATTAACAGCATAACACTTACCTTTACTGGCAATTCTTCTTAGTGTATGGAAGACTGGAGGAGGAGAGAGATTGGATTAGTTAATGTTTGGAAGGGGAATCCCCTTCCATCAACACCTCAGGTACCAAGTCCTTTTCTGGGGTTACATACTTCTCTTCTCTGTTTCTTAATGCCACTAGAACCACCTTGAGAGTCACTGGAGTCCTGTCTCGCAAAAAAAGTGTCCAGAGAGCTCTGTTTCTGACGTCTCTTTAAAACTTCTCTAAAATGGGCCAAGACTCTGTCACTGTACAAGTTGCCGATATGGCTTGCATCATCCTTCTCAGGGTGATGTTTCTCCATAAATCTTTCTATCCTACCCCACATTTCAAAAATCCCCTTAATTTCTGAAGAAGGTACCTTCTTCCATCTGTCTTCCTCCTTCTCTGCAGCAAGATTCTGAGCTGCAATCTGTTGCTGTTCCTGCTGAAGCTCTTGCAGCTCCTCAGTGGTTAGCTCTTCGTTGTGGTCCTCCACCAACTCTTCCACTTCCTCCAAACTCACATCCAACCCCATGGAACTCCCCAATGCCACTTTACAACTGACATAGGCTCATCAGGGTCAGCCACAAACCCTTCAAAATCCCTCATGTGGACACAATCTGGCCACAATTTTCTCCAAGCAACAACAGCTTCCTTTATTTCCTTTTTCTTTGCCACAATGGAAGATATGGTTGTATGGGGTTAGTTATACATCCTGGCCAGTTCGGCCACATGTACACCACTTTCATATTGTTCAATGATGTTTTTCTTAAATTCAATCATATTTCTCACCTTCTTTACCAAAGGCTTGGCACTAGGAGCTTTCTTTGGAGCCATGGTAGCTTATTTAGCACTTGCAAGCACTAAAATGAATGGAATATTATGAAATATTTTGTATGAACAAGTGAGGGGACTGTCGCTCACTGGTAAACAATGGCACACTGGCTGGGAAGGGAGGCCGAGGCAGCTCAGAGCCGTGAGTATGCATCCAGGACGAATGACGATTAGCGAGTCAACCGACCATTTGCGAGCCAATGTTTGGACGAAAATAACGCAACGATTTCCGAAAAGGACGACTATCAAGTCCGACGATTATCGAGGGACCACTGTATTACTATTGCTTTCTATTTTGACTTTTTATTCATACAAAAAATACAAAATTTACTATTATGCAGACTATTGCATTATTCTAAAAATGGTATAAATAATATCAGTGCAATAGTGAAAGAATATTAGACTCTCCAGTTGACGTGTAATGGACGTGTGATGTGATTTGCTTACTCCTGAACATTGGTAAAAATCGAACATTTCTGCTACTTTGAGCTCAATTTCAAGGTCGTTTTCATCGTGAAACTAATCAGAATCATCTCTATTTCTGTAATATGTTTTCCATTTTATCACGTAAGACCATGAAAACGAGAATACAACAATAAATACTACTATACAAAAATACACCTCAAAGTTGGTGTTTTAATCCAAAAAAACGGTCAGTTTTTTTTTCTCATTATGCACTGTGTACTGCAAGATTTTTTTTATGTGGTGCACACTGACCACACAGACCCATTCTCTCACATGTGGGCCTACCAGCTCTCTCCTGCTTGATTTGAAGCTGCTAGAATTTACGCGTATAAATACTACATCCGAAATAGAAACAGTGGCGCGTAAGACGTATATATATGACCAAAACAGTAAAAGGGTTAAGGCCATAGGCCCTCACTATATCCACCACACATGAGCCACTCTTAATCTTGTCTAATACAGTGGACCCTCGACCAACGATGGCATCGTCTAATGTTAAATCCTAATAGCGATACATTTTAACGCAAAATTTTTGCCTCGACTAGCGCTACAAAAATCGACCAACACGATTCGTTCCATTCAAGACACGTCCACTTGTGGCCAGTGTTCACAAGCCAGCCAGCCACCGCAGTCCCATCAAAGCATACAATCGGAACATTTCATATTATCACAGCGTTTTTAGTGATTGCACCTGCAAAATAAGTCACCATGGGCCCCAAGAAAGCTTCTAGTGCCAACCCTACAGCAAAAAGGGTGAGAATTACTATGGATATGAAGAAAGAGATCATTGCTAAGTATGAAAGTGGAGTGCATGTCTCCGAGCTGGCCAGGTTGTACACAAAACCCCAATCAACCATCGCTACTATTGTGGCCAAGAAAACAGCAATCAAGGAAGCAGTTCTTGCCAAAAGTGCAACTATGTTTTCAAAACTGAGATCGCAAGTGATAGAAGATGTTGAGACTGTTATTGGTGTGGATAAACGAAAAACAGATAGCAGGAGATAGCATCTCTCAAGCGATCAAATGTGAAAAGGCTAGGAAGTTGCATGAGGATTTAATTAGAAAAATGCCTGCAACTAGTGGTGATGTGAGTGAATTTAAGGCCAGCAAAGGTTGGTTTGAGAGATTTAAGAATCGTAGTGGCATACATAGTGTGATAAGGCATGGTGAGGCTGCCAGTTCGGACCAAAAAGCAGCTGAAAAATATGTGCAGGAATTCAAGGAGTACATAGACAGTGAAGAATTGAAAACTGAACAAGTGTTTAATTGTGACACTGACAATGTTGTGAAACACTTTAGGAATGTCATAAAGGAACGGGAGGTACAGGCCTCTATGGACAGATATGTTGTGCGACAGAGGTCCAGTGACTCTCAAGCTGGTCCTAGTGGCATTAAAAGAAGGGACTTGACACTCCAAGTCCTAATGGAAGGGGATTCCCCTTCTAAACACTAACACCATCCACACTCTCCCCTCCTCCCATCCCATAAATCATCACCAGATCTTCAATAAAGGTAAGTGTCATGTAACTGTACATGTCTTCTTCAGTTTGTATGTATTAAAATTAATATTTCAGGTGGTAAAAATTTTTTTTTTCAATACTTTTGGATGTCTTGCACGGATTAATTTGATTTCCATTATTTCTTATAGGGAAAATTAACTCGACTAATGATAATTTTGATTAACGATGAGCTCTCAGGAACGGATTAATATCGTTGGTCGAGGGTCCACTGTATCTCGATTTTCTTAGTAACTCCTAGACTTAAACGCTTACACCTTTCCTTGCCATTTTCGGCAATACATGTATGCCTACTGGGTGCCATGATTGCTTGGCAGATACAAGATATGGCAATTAAAAGTTCTAAACTCAATCCACAAACATAATAATAAAAACAGCTAACTCCTAGCTGTATTGAAGAAGTATCCCACTGGCAATGCTCCAAATTTTTTCCCCTCCCACAAACTGAACCGTGTTAAGTTAATATTACGAAGTGTTGTATAAAATTGTGCCACAATATTTCAATAGTTCAATAACCAAAACGTGCCAAATAAAACCGAGTAATATAACGGTCTACTGTACTTAAGATTAGACATAGCTAAGGAGTGGGAAATTTTAATAATGTATTATTGCAAAAGAGAGTTAGCAAAGAATAAAGTAGTCCCCCCATATCCATGGAGGATACTTTCCAAGATATACTGTGGATACCCAAAACCATGAATAGTAGCAAACCCTATACAGTAGGGCCCCACTTACATGGCAGGTTGGGTTCCAGGCTACCACCGTAAAGTGGAACACCCTTTTTCTCCACTTACAAATGCATATAAATAGTAGTTAACAAGTTTACACTAACATATATAAGTTACCAATAGAACTAGGCATTAAAAAAGAATAAAAAAGTAAAATACACATGTAGTACACTCATTACTTACCTTAAAATATTTGTAGTCTTAATGTAGGGTGAGATGAGTAGTATTCATTTTAAGAACTCAGGTGTGGTAGGTATGGTAGACAGGTCAGGCCACCCCACCCACACATAATATACTATGACATTTAACCCTTTCAGGGTCCAGAGGTCAAATCTCAAAGGGCGCACCAGGGTCCAAGAATTAAAAAAAATAAAATTCTTACAGAATTAAAAATAATAATTTTCTGTAGGTAATAAAACAATTTTTTGTTTTCAATCAGTAGTTACCGAAATATAGAGGCGTGAAGTTGGCCCTCAATGACCTGATGGCGGCAACATCCACGACTTCTGTAAAGTTTCATTATTTTATTTTAGGTTTTTGATACTTTTTTCTTTTCTTTTCTAATATTTTTTTTTCTAGTAACTTTTGTGGCCTGTGAGACCAACATAACATATAATGTATAAATGTACACTCATTATATTCAACACAATAATTGCACTAATTTGTTTATCATTATATTGCTTACAAAACTTGTTTACAAGTTTATTGTAAACAAAATAATGATGAAAATATTTGTGTGGTTGTGTTGAGTACAACGGTACCATATAGTACCATATGGTATAATGGTACCATAGGGTGCAATGGTACCATATGGTACAATGTGTTTTAGGGTGCAATGGTACCATATGGTACAATGTACTATATGGCACAATGGTACCATATGGTACAATGGTACCAATTGGTGCAAGGGTACTAAATGGTGCAATGGTACCATATGGTACACAGATACACTGTACTATATGGTACTGTTTTATTCAACACAATAACCGCACTAATATTTTCATCATTACATGTATTTCGTTTACAATAATTGTTTACAACAAAAAATGCAAAAATGTTGTATGTATTCAAATTCAAATTCATTTATTTCTTTGCAAGTAATACATTGAGATTATATTTTTACAATAATGGGTTGCAGTGCAAAGAGAGCCTCTATTATGCCTAAGGCATTATGGGCTGACTTAATTTAATGGCTTACTGACTACTTATCACTAAAGAAATTATCATAGTTGTACAGTAGTTCTATTAATAATAAGTGAATCTAATTTATACAAACCAAAGGATATATTATATATTCGAAAGTGTTTTTTATGAAACATGATTCAAGAGTAGTTTTCAGTAGTTTACAGACTACAGTATGAGACTGCTACAGTTTGGTGAAGGGCAATACAGTGGACCCTCGCATACTGTTGGTATCACATAACGTTAAATCCGCATACCGATACATTTTATCGCTAAAATTTTGCCTCGCATACCGCTAAAAAACTCGCTCAACGCTATTCGTCCGAGACACATCTAATGCGCGGCCTGACCCAGCCTCACATGATCAGCCGGTGGCATTGTTTACCAGCCAGCCTCCGCGGTAACATCCAAGCATACAATCGGAACATTTCGTATTATTACAGCGTTTTTGGTGATTTCATCTCCAACATAAGTGACCATGGGCCCCAAGAAAGCTTCTAGTGTCAACCCTACAGGAATAAGGGTGAGAATTACTATAGAGATGAAGAAAGAGATCATTGCTAAGTATGAAAGTGGAGTACGTGTCTCCAATCTGGCCAGGTTGTATAGTAAACCCCAATCAACCTTCGCTACTATTGTATCCAAGAAAATGGCAATCAAGGAGGCTGTTCTTGCCAAAGGTGCAGCTGTGTTTTTGAAACAGAGATCGCAAGTGATAGAAGATGTTGAGAGACTCTTATTGGTGTGGATAAACAAAAAACAGATAGCAGGAGATAGCATCTCTCAAGCGATCGTAAGTGAAAAGGCTAGGAAGTTGCATAAGGATTTAATTAGAAAAATGCCTGCAACTAGTGATGATGTGAGTGAATTTAAGGCCAGCAAAGGTTGGTTTGAGAGATTTAAGAAGTGTAGTGGCATACATAGTGTGATAAGGCATGGTGAGGCTGCCAGTTCGGACCACAAAGCAGCTGAAAAATATGTGCATGAATTCAAGGAGTACATAGACAGTGAAGGACTGAAACCTGAACAAATGTTTAATTGTGACGAAACAGGCCTGTTTTGGAAGAAAATGCCAAGCAGGACCTACATTACTCAGGAGGAAAAGGATCTCACAGGACATAAGCCAATAAAAGACAAGTACTCTTT
>NC_069416.1:11088120-11177384 GCF_026875155.1 Cherax quadricarinatus | reverse complement strand
GTTGGTAAGTTAGTTTAAAAGAAAAATTAAATATTTATTTTTCATGTTGATTCACAAAAATTTCTGTATCAATAGATACAATGTTTTTTAATTTAAAGGCAGTTTTAGTGTCTCTTGCTCATCTTTTACTTTCCAATATATTCATGAAACTTACCATTTCAATTCTGATAAGACTAAGAACACACAAAAAGTTGCTCCACCAATACTAATAATGCATTTTCTATTATTTTTTAGATCTAGCCTATACCACAATAAGTTAACTTCTTCTTTTCTTCTTTCAACACACCGGCCGTATCCCACCGAGGCGGGGTGGCCCAAAAGGAAAAACGAAAGTTTCTCCTTTTACATTTAGTAATATATACAGGAGAAGGGGTTACTAGCCCCTTGCTCCCGGCATTTTAGTCACCTCTTACAACACGCATGGCTTACGGAGGAAGAATTCTGTTCCACTTCCCATAGAGGTAAGAGGAAATAAACAAGAACAAGAACTAGAAAGAAAATAGAAGAAAAACCCAGAGGGGTGTGTATATATATGCTTGTACATATATGTGTAGTATGACCTAAGTGTAAGTAGAAGTAGCAAGATGTACCTGAAATCTTGCATGTGTATGAGACAAAAAAAAAGACACCAGCAATCCTACCATCATGTAAAACAATTACAGGCTTCTGTTTTACACAGGACAGTAGTACCTCCCTGGGCGGTTGTTGTCTACCAACCTACTACCAAGGAATAAGTTAACTGTCTGCCAAAAATATCTAACCTTATTTTAGCCCTCACAGATGTTATCTTGTTGAAATGGCACATATATATACAAAATTCTTCACGTAAATCTTTGCCCTGGTAATATTTCTGTTTATACTGGTCTTCCCAGTACACTGTCAAATGCTCTGATCATCAGACTTGACCTGATCTTGGCTGCCTCCTCATCTCTTCACCTGACTTATTGTTTGGTTTTCTCTACCTCTTTGCTCTTGCTTGCAACTTAATAATGATCCAGGAAACATGTTCAAAGCATCCTCTTCAAACTGTGGCTTAGTCTTGAATAGTTCCAACATAAGCATTGTGACTTAATCTTTTATTATTATTATTACTATAATTATTACTATTATTATTAACAATGACTGGTACATTAAAATAATGGTTATGCAAAAAAATTAAAAAATCTGCATGAATCACATTGGTTCAACGCTTGTGTTTAATATACTGTACTAATAATACTGTATTTTGATCAAAATATTGTATTTGTGGGACGGGACTGTAAAATTTATGACATGAAAAAAAAAATTTTTTATTTAAATTTGGTTATCCACCTTAAAAAAATTTCACATAAAAATTTAAGTAAAAATTTTTAAACAGATCATACTCACTGAAACGCATGACTCAAAAATTTCATACTGTTTTTTTCGTGTTTCCCCTTGCATGGTAAGGCGAGGGGTTTCCCTTCTTTTTTTTGCAAAATTTTTTAAAAATCTTGCAAAATTGCTTTAACCTTTAAAAATTATTTAAACCCTTTCAGGGTCGAGAGGCCCCCCCCAAAAACTTGTTCTCAGGGTCGAAAATTTTTCGGGAAAAAAAAAAAATTATTTTTTCTTAAAAAAGATAGAGAATTTTTTGAAATCATAATGACAAAAAAAGTATGAAATTTGATAGAAAACTTAGGGAAATTAGGGCTCTCCAAAGGTTTTAGCGGTCTAAGGGATTTTTAAAGCACCCAGTGTTTTTTCCCCCAAACTTTGCCCCCTTTTTTTGGGGTTCCAAAATTTTTTTTTTTTAAATTTTTACAAAACTTAACTATTTCACGAGAACTCCATTTTTTTATCGAATGATTTCAAAAAAATCATCCATTTCCCAAATTTTCAACTTTTCCAATAAAGTGGTAAGTTTTTGGGCAATTTTGCCTTTTTCAAAAAATTTAAAAAAGATCCCAATTTTCCCAAAATTTGGGGGTCCAGAAAAACAAAAAGGACTTTCCCGGGCACTTAAAAAAACATTTCTTTGTTCATTAGTATGTCC
The DNA here is from genome assembly GCF_026875155.1 of Cherax quadricarinatus. NCBI lineage: Eukaryota > Metazoa > Arthropoda > Malacostraca > Decapoda > Parastacidae > Cherax > Cherax quadricarinatus. Next base: position 11,175,370 of record NC_069416.1, on the reverse strand, counting down.
CCCCCCCCTCTTCCTTTTTTTTTTGTTTTTCGTTTTGAATTTTATTTCACAAAAAAAAAAGTTTTTCTGTTATGCGATTTCTGCTTTAGTGAAAGAAAGGGCATAAAAAATTATCAGGCATTTGGAAAAAGGGTTTATCAGAATTACAGTTGATGTGCTTTTGGACGCGTGGAAATGATTTGTTTACTTTTGAATTTGGCAAAAATCGAACTTTTCTTTTATTTTGAGTCAATTTAAAGGTACTTTTCATTGTAAAAACCAATCAAAATTGTCTAAATTTCTGAAATTATGTTTTTCCATTCTATATTTTTGTAACCGGAAAAATTTAAAATAAAATTCAAAAATTTACCTTATGAAAATCCCGGGGCAAAGTCGTTTTTTAAAACCCAAAAAACACTGTAAAAAAGTTTTTTTTTTCATTATGCACTGTGTGTTTGCAGGATTTTTTTTTTTCTGTGCACACGGGCCCCAAACATAGACCCATTTTTTCCATATGTAGGCCCACCAGCTTTCTCTCACTAGATTTGTGGAAAAAATTTTCCCCGGGGGGGGTATCACCCCCTTTTAAAGGCCCCTTTTCCCAGCCCTGGGGGGCCCAGCCCGTCAAAAGGGGGCCCAACCCATCTTGTTTACTGTTTACAGTGAGTAATTGTTAGCGGGTTGCATTTAGGGTTTTATGGGAGTGGTCTCTTCGCCCGCCCGCCCCTTTTGCGGATCATGTGTTGCAAAGTGTTTTTTAAATTAAGAGACATTTCATCTCTTCCCTTAGCAGGACAATTCAGGAAAACCCTGCTCCCATTTTTAATTATCATGGTAAAGATAGGGGTTAAATTGTTTTTCTTTTGCTTAAGACAGCAAGAATCAAACATTTGCTTTGCTTCATCGAGGAAGTGGCAAGGAAGCAAAAATTTCTAGGGCAGTTTTTTCCTTTGTGCTGGGGGGCAGTGAGGGGGGTTGGGGCGTTGTGGCGTTTTTTAAAGATTATTTTTTGACTTTTTGGAGGGAAACCTGACTTTCGGGGAACCCCAACAAAGAACAATCTGTGCGTTAGTGTAAAATAAAGTGTCTACAAACCAGGGAAAAACCTTACAGGGGAAGGTGATCAACTTTTTAGTGTTTTTGTGAAAATTAAATTGTTGAACAGTGTAACAAAGAGTGTTGCGTTCCAACAGAGTGTAGTGGGGGACATTTTTTCAAAGAACATTTTTCTTCAATAAAACCTCGGGGATATCCGGGCATAATTAGGGGTCAGATAATATACCCAGGTAAAAGTTTTTTCTAATTCGTGATGTACTACTATTGACTGCGCATTTTGAGTTTAAAGTCGTGGTTTGTCATTTTCCCAAAAACCCCCCCCCCCCCGGGTTGATTTGGGCCCTTTGGGGCCCCCACACTTTAAGTTTGTCATTTCATCGTGAATGAAATTTTGTAAACCTAACACCCCCGGGGGTTTAATTTTAAATTTAAAAATTTTTTAACTTTTACACCCTTTGAGGAAGGGAATTGGGTTAGCTTCTCAAGACCTCGTCTGCAGGGGCGGGTGCGGCGTGAGTGTTTTTTTAAAAGTTAATTTTTTTTCCTAAAATTTAATAACTTAGTTTAAAACCCATTTTAATTTTTTGGTGGGTTGCTCAAACCGGTTATAAAGGCCACATTTGTAGCCCAAAATATTTTGGGACTACAGTTTTTAAAAAAACCCCTAAAAAGCCAAGGTTTCCTTCGAAAAAAGCGGGTAAAACTAGTTTTTTTTTACAATAAAAATCAGTTTATATGAGCCCCTCCAGACTCAATAAAGAAAATTTGGCAGCCAAAAAAAAAATGGGCGCTCCCCAGCATTACCCAAAGAAAAGGGAGTGAGTGACTCACCCAAAAAGGGAAAACGGGGATGGCCCCCTTTGCATCCACTGCCCCAATCTCAAAAAATCGCTGACTACAAAAGACCAAAAAACCCAAACTGTTGTTGGGTTTGTCCGAGTGTATATAAAATTAGTGTTTAAAACTTTTTAAAAACAAAAATTTAAAGAGAAAAGATTGTTTCTTTTAGAAAAAAAACTTTTTATTTTAAAGGGGAACTTATATAAAAAGTGAAAGGGCTTTCAAATAATTTTAAAAGGACATTTATATTTATGTCAGAAAAATAAAGTTGTTTTTACAGTTATAAAAATGACATTTATTTTTTGTATAGTGAATGAAGGTTTAAAACCCATTTTTTTCGTTTTAAGCATCGTGGTCAGGCTGACACAAAAAACTCAACCCCTAAACACCAGCCATATGACTTTTGTCCCCTTCAGGGGATTGACCTGGGTTAAGTTTAGTAGGTCGTAATGTCTGACCTGATTATTGCTGACTTAAGCAAAAAACAAAAACTCAGCTGTTTTTTTGCATTTCGGGTTTTTTTTAAAAACATCTAAGTGTGGTGTTTGAATTTTAGTATCCCTTTTAAATGGCTTGTTTGAAATCAGTTTCGGGTTCTTTACAGACTAAGATTACACAATTAAAAAATTTAATTTCAGTCTTTATTGGATTAATTCAAGATCCCAAACTTTGATTTTGATGATCTTGGGGTTTTAAAAATTTTGAATTACTTACAAAAGGGCTGAAAAAAATTTAAAATTTCGGGACTATACGATTATCAAAAGGAATTCTTGAATCAGGCCCCTCTGGGGGATTTAAATTAAAATGTTTTTGGGTTTTTTTAGTAATCAACAATTTGGGTGGACCGGAAGTACCGGCATCTGCCCAAAACTCTGTCACGAGACCTACTGTAACTATGGCCCAAACCTTTTTACACCCGTAATAACAAAAAGGGGTCCCCTTTTCCAAAACCCTTTCCCACATTGTCATTTTTCCCATTTTCCAAAAGGCATAATTTTGAAAGGGAAATTTTAGTGGTTTTCAATTTATAGTAAATTCACGAAACGACCCTAGATGAGGGTTGCTAAGTTTAATTATCTTAAAAAGTCTTGTGAAGGGGGGAAAACCCCATGGAAATGTTTTAAATTTATTTCCCGGGGGGGTTAAAAGGGAATTATCAATAGGGTTACGTGTCTTAGCAGGCAAATTTCTTTGATTGGGGGACAAGGCCGGTTTTGCCCTGCGTTTAATATCAAGCTTGAAGCCCCAAACAATTTTTTTTCAGACTTACAGGCATTTTTTGGAAACACTTTTTTCAAAAGTCTCCAAAATCTCTAGATGCTAAATTGGGCCTAAGGCAATGTGACTGGTTTTCGTAGTATTTTACAGGTAAGTTGTCCCACCAAAAAAATTTTAAAGATTAAATAATTTTTTTCAATAAAAAAGCTATTTCATTGTGAAGAAAAATTTGCAATGGTTTTTTTAAAAAAATTGTTTATGCATGCAAAAAACCCAGGGCAAAAATGGAAAAAAACCAAAAAAAAATTCCGTGGATAACAAACCTTCAACCAGATAAAAAGAGTATAACTACTCCACTAAAAAACAGAATGGGAAATCCCCTATAGGCATTTATTTAAGTTTGGGAAAAAAAGGGCAGTTTTACAGGGCTGCCACACATTTAAAATATCCAAAAAAGTGTAAATTTTTGATGGAACACATTGGGGGACATTTTTTGTAGTCAAAACAAAATCAATGGAGGGACGTAAACAACGTGTTTTATCAAACTGAAGAGGTTTCATCAAGTGTTTTGGGGGAACCCCAAAGGGAGGAAAAAAATCACTGAAGAATTTTTTTAAATGCAAGGGTATCATTTTAGGGAGGATTATGCCCCAAAAACCTTTTTTCTGAACAGCAGAAGATTCCCCAGAAAACAGGAAGTCAACAAAAAAAGCATTAAATGGGAGAGATAAGTTTAAAAACAACTGCTCTCCCGATAGTTCGAGTTGGTTATCTAATAAATTACACAAAAAAATTTTTGCTAAAAACTAATTTTATTTAAGGTCACAAAGGTCCTTATAAGAAGAACGGTTTTGCCCGAAATGAATTTAAAAAAACCCTATGCCCAAAAAACAAATTTTTTTTAGTGGTTTTTTTTTTTTTTCAATTCTGGGAAAAAGAAAAATATGACCTAGCCAGAATCAAAGTTGGTCTAGGGGAAAAAGGAAAAAAAAAAAGTAGAAGCTGTGGTAGTTGATGATTTACCCAAGTTGTGCAACCCGGGATTAAAAGAAACGGGTTTCAGCACCCGAAAGAAACTAAGGTCAAGTTAGCCTGTCCTGACATTTTAAGGGGGGCCACCAAAATTTTTCCAATTGATTTAATCATGGGGTGATTTTTATCACTGTTTTGTGCAAAAAAATAGTAAGTAAACATTGATGTTTACTTGCTGAAAAAAGCAGGAGGCCCCCAAAGTTTTGTGGGCCCTTCCCCCTCAAGTGGGAAAGAAAAATGATATTGATTCAGTGGGGAAAATTTTACTAGTTACAGAATAAAAACCCCTGATCCCTGTACCAAAAAGCAAAAAAAATTTTCATTACTGGAAGAAATGGGAAAGAACCAGCTGTTTAAATTGTTTGGGGTTTTTGATGCGATAGGGATTGATTTAAATAAACCAAGCCCCCAAGGGTCTCGGGCTTATAACCCAAAATTTTGGGGCACTGTCCCAAAAATTTTTAAAATGGACAGTATTTGGGGTTTGGTTACCATGGAAAATTTAAAACACCAATCCCGCCCCCAAAAAAATTATTGCATGGCTTTGGGAAAAAGAAAGAAAAACACAAAAAAAAATTTTGGCCCCAGGAAGAATTCAGAGGGTTCTGGGCTGTCTATGATAATATCTTTTTTGAAAAGTTGGGCAAATTAAAATTTATTGAGGAAAAAAGTCAAGATAAGTTGGGGCAGGGAAACTTATTTCTTCCCCCACCATGGGAAAAATCGAAAAGATTCTGGAAAAACCCCTCCACTACGTGTTGTATATAAAATTTCAGCCCCACGTGGGAAATAAAGATGTAAACAAGTCTTTTTAAAATTGTCTGATGGGGCCGGAATCTCACTAAAATTTAGAAGTTGGGACGTGGGTTATGAAATTTCACACAAAACCCCTATGCCTACAGGTGATATTTCCCTGGGGTTTCTTAAGGTAGGACACCCAAAAAATAGATAGAGTTTATAATCGATTCTTGTGGGCCCCGGGAAAAACCCATGATCCTCAAAGGGCCTGTTTAAAACTACATTTTTAAATAGTATTATTTTTGGTTTCAACCCTCCTCTCCATTTTTTTTTTTTTTTTCTAGAAAACTACCTTAAATACACATTTGAAGAAATCTGAAGTCCCTTCAAAGAAAATTTAAAGAAAAAAATTTTTTATTGGACAATGTTCAAAGGCCCCTGTAAATAAAAAAGGGGTTTTTAAAACCTTTAGCACAGAGAAGCTAAAAGGGATGAAAAAAAAGCAAATTGACCCCTTAGGTGTGGGAAAACAAATTTTAAAACAATTAAGGAAACTATCAAAGAAGATTTCCCCGAAAACTGGGAAAAACCCGATTGCAACAATATGCGGGGGCTTTTAAATTTGGGAAAACACAGGAAATACCCCTGAGGCCCCAAAAGGGGGTTAAAAAAAAAATCATGCAGTACACTCCCCAAAAATTTGTTTACTGTCAGAGGTTTTCACAATGTTTTGATCCCCTAGGGCTGTCTCACCCAATTTTTTAAAAAAGGGGAAAATTTCTTTTGCAAGTGCATGGAAATCCCAAAAATTTGGGTGGGATGAGAAAATTGGGCCCCTAGAAAAGAGTCAAGAATTGGGGGTGAAATATCCAGGGAGTTTAAACAACTTCATCAAATTAAATTTCCCAGACAAATAGGTCAAGAAGGAAACAAGTACACATTACATGTGTTCTGTGATGCGTCAACCAGAGGTTATGGCGCTGTAGCTTACATGAGTAATGCTGAAGGAAGTACACTAATTACTTCAAAGGCCAGGGTAGCACCCTTGAAGGTCAGAACAGTACCACAATTGGAACTGACAGCACTCTATGTAGGTACAAAATTAGCTGTCTATCTCAACAAAGTACTTGATCATCTCACTATTGAAAAAAACGTGATCTGGAGTGATAATGAAGCAGTTCTCCAGTGGTTAAGAAATAATAAGAGTAAGTTGGTCTATGTACAGAACAGAGTAGCAGAAATAAAAGAGATGCAGAGAGATTATCTTTTTCTTCACGTCTCTACCCAGGAGAATCCAGCTGACATGTTGTCACGTGGTGTCCCACTCAAGAAATTTGTAGATAATAAATTATGGCTCCACGGACCGAACTGGCTCTCTAATGAAAATAACTGGCCTCAGCAAAAGGCTCACATTATGCCAGAAGAAACAGTCTGCTTGAACACAGCAGAAGTTGTGTAAATACTGCAGACACAACAGAAATAGTCATTGATGGATCTAAATACTCATCTTTGGGTAAACTCTTAAGAGTTACAGCTCTTGTCTTTAAATTCATTAAAGGAATAAAACCTGATTATGAATGTCTTGAACCTATTAAATACTGGGTGAAACTAATACAGAAAGATGTTTTCTCTACAGAATATAAATTTCTAGAAACACAAGATAAATCCCCAAAGAAACCTGTTATGATTAATTCTTTAGGACTTTATCTCGACTCAGAAAAGATCATAAGATGTTGAGGAAGAATTCATAATTCTTCACTGCCTAAAGAAGCCATACATCCAATATTGATCCCCAAGAATCATTGGCTAACAAAACTGATTGTGCAAAACGCCCACAGTAACGTGTTACATGGTGGGGTAGCTGACACACTTTGTCATATACGACAATCCTACTGGATACATCAAGGTAGACAAAGTGTGAAAAAACAAATAAAGGACTGTATTACTTGTCGTCACTACGATATGCGAGTATATCAGTATCCAGGTCCACCTCCATATCCCTCTGAAAGAGTTTGTCATATCACTCCATTTGAGGTGACAGGTGTAGATTACACTGGACCAATAATTTTAACCAAAACAGTTGACAAAGTTCCCATCAAGGTGCACTTGCGCTACAACTAGAGCAGTACATCTAGAAGTAGCCAGTGACATGTCTGCTGAAACCTTTACAAATTATTCAGAAGGTTTGCAGCCAGAAGAGCATGTCCCAGACTGATGATTTCAGACAATGCAACGAACTTTGTTGCTGGTGCTGCTTATATAAGCAAGATCTTTGATCAACCAGAAGTACAACAGATGCTGAATCAACGCAGTTGTCGTTGGAGATACATTCCTCCTAAATCTCCATGGCACAGTGGATTTTATGAAAGAATGATCAGCATTGTAAAACGTTGTTTAACCCTTTGACTGTTTTCGACGTATAAATACGTCTTACGAGCCAATGTTTCTGACGTATATATACTCAATAATTCTAGCGGCTTCAAATCAAGTGGGAGAAAGCTGGTAGGCCCACATGTGAGAGAATGGGTCTGTGTGGTCAGTGTGCACCACATAAAAAAAATCCTGCAGCACACATTGCATAATGAGAAAAAAAAAACTGATCGTTTTTTTGGAATAAAACGCCGACTTTGAGGTGTTTTTTCGTATAGTATTTATCATTGTATTCGCGTTTTCATGGTCTTAGGTGATAAAATGGAAAACATATTACAGAAATAGAGATGATGTTCATTACTTTTACGATGAAAACGACCTTGAAACTGAGCTCAAAGTAGCGGAAATGTTCGATTTTTACTAATGTTCAAGAGTAAATAAATCACACCACACGTCCAATACACGTCAACTGGGGAGTCTAATATTCTTTCACTAGTGCACTGATATTATTTATACCATTTTTACAATAATGCAGTCGTCTGTATAACAGTAAATTTTGTATTTTTTTGTATGAATAAAAAATCAAAATAGAAAGCAATAATAATATAAGAGGGGACTAGAGATGTGACTAATGAACAGAGCATATGTTATTTTAGTGCCACGAATGTCTACCTTGTTTATTCTGGACCCTATTTTGAAATTGGCATCTTTTTTATTTTGCGTGAAATTGGCCAAATTGCCAATTTCTGACCACCATATTGGGTAGTCCAAATTAGTAAATGGGAGGTTTCTTGTACTCAGCTGATAGATAAAATGGAGTTCTAAAGAAATAGCTATGAGTTTGGTCAACTGGAACAATGGAATTGGCTGAAAATAGGGCTCAAAGTCGGCGAAATCGCCGATACGCATATGTCGCCGAGACCGCTAACTTCGCGGGAGCATAATTCCACGAGTTTTCGACCAAATTTCGAACTTTTGGTGTCATTACCATTGGGAAAAGATTCTCTATCATTTCATAAGAAAAAATAATTTTTTTTTTTTCAAAAATTGAGCGACATAGAATGACAGTTTCAGAGAGGGGCCTGAAACAGTCAAAGGGTTAAGGAAGACTCTTCATCATCAAAGAATCGACTTAGAAGAATTCCGTACAGTTGTGACTGACCTCTAACTTATGTTACCGATGATCTGGACAATTTAGAAGTGTTAAGTCCATCTCATTTACTCCACGGCAGAAGGCTCGAACCTGTTCCTCCCATGAATGATAAAGAAATCATAGAGGATCCTACTTATTTTGAACCTGAGCAACTCAGACATAAATTCAAACACCTTAATAAAGTGATTGAACATTGGGAGAAAATTTGGCGAGAAGACTATCTCACCTCATTGAGAGAACACTTCTACGGAGCTGGTGTTCCTGAAAATCATAAGTCCTTAAGACCTGGTGACATAGTGATTATTGACAATGATGGTCCGAGGTCCCAATGGCCACTTGGAAAAATTGTGACCATATATCCTGATGCAAATGGAATCATCAGGACAGTTGATGTTTTGAGCAAAGGTGTAGTGAATAAGAGGACACTAAATAAACTAGTACCGTTAGAATTACACAGTGTTGAAAACAAAATTAGTGATTCTCCAGAAACCACACAGACTAAAGCTGTTCAGAAAAGACAAGCAGCAGTGGTGGCGAGTGAGAAAATTAAATTAATGTTAAGTGATGAATAGTTCACCTGCAGCGAACCTCCGCCGCCCCCCAGTGTGGAGAAATTTTCTCCAGGAGGGGGGTATCAGCCCCTTTCAGCCCTGAGGGGTCCAGCCTGCTCAGAAGAAGCAAGCATCTTGTTTACTGCTACAGCGAGTAATTGATAGCAGATGCAGTACGAGTATGGGACGTGGTCGCTTCGACCGACGCTCCTTGCAGACTCCTGTGTTGCAAAGTGTAGTTTAATAAGAGACAGTCCATCTCTTACCTTAGCAGGACAATTAAGGAAAATCCTGCTCCCACTTTATTATCATGGTAAAGATAGTGTATATTGTTGTCTATGGTTAAGACAGCAAGAATCAAACATTCTGCTTTACTTCATCGAGGAAGTGGCAAGGAAGCAAAAAGTACTAGGTCAGCTTTTCCTTTGTGCTGGGGGCAGTGATGGTGTGGGGCACTGTGGCGTCTTCAGATTACTTTTGACTCTACTGAGAGTGACACTGACGCCAGGATAACCAACAAAGAACGATCTGTGCGTTAGTGTGAACAAAGTGTCTCACAAACCATGATAAACACTTACAGAGAAGTGTGATCAACTTCTTAGTGATAGTGTGTGAACAATTATTGATGAACAGTGTAACAACGAGTATTGCGATCCAACAGAGTGTAGTGTGACATTCTTCAAAGAACACTATTCTTCAATCAACTCAACAGATATCCGGGCGTAATTACGGGTCAGATACATATACCCAGGTAAGTGTTCTAACTCGTGATGTACTACTATTGACTGCGCAGTTGAGTATAAAGTCGTGAGTTAGTCACTTATCATAAACCCCGGTGATATGCGGACCTTTGAGTCCACACACGTAAGTTTGTCAGCCATCAGTGAATGAAATATGCTGACATAACACCCCCTAGGGGTAATTTATAATCTTACAAATTATAACTCATTACAGCCCGTTGAGGAATGACTTCGACAGCTTCTCAAGACCTCGTCTGCAGGGGCGGCTGTGCAGGCGATAAGCTGTCTTTCTTAGTTAAGTTTTTCCTATATTTAATAAACTTAGCTGATAACCCATTTCTCAAGAAGATTTGAGGGTGCTAGAATTTAGGTGTACTAGTACATCAATAACCCTGGTGCATAAGCCGTACTAGTACATCAGAAACCCTGAAAGGGTTAAAGGTGATACGTCCAACACAAACAGCTTGTCCACAATGGATAGCTGGAAAATTAGTTTACTAAAAATATTGTAGAGTACCATGAAGATGAACCAATATACAAGGTACTGCAATAATGTGACAACCCATGATCATCCTTGGAAAACATTCATAGAGAAAAGAAAAAAATAGTGAAGGCATTGTCAAGGTAAGAGGCTAATATAAGCTCAAATGTCAAACTATTGTAACAGTTTAACATGTGATAAATATTTTAATAACTATCACCTCTGAATTATGCATATGGAAAATGAAAGACTAAGTGTTATGAGACATACTAAAAGAGTTCAAAGTTATGCCTCAGTACAGAAACTCCCATCAAACACAAGGAGGCCAAGTGATGAAATTAAGTCAGAATATACATGTTAGTTCAAGCCGTACCGGAAACGCTGAATATAAAAAGGGCTTTGTATAAAGATTACTATACAGGTCCTCCATCACAAATCCGCCATCATTGGGACCTGTAGTGTGCTGGATTACTGAATTTGCTGGATTACAGAGTGGTTAGGTTAGAATATACTTAATAAAATTAATCAACTTGACTTACACAAGGTTCATTGAACATCAGCAAAAATCGAACATTTCTGCTACTTTGAGTTCAATTTCAAGGTACTTTTCGTCATGAAAGCAATCAAACTCATGTCTATTTCTGTAATATATCTTCCATTCTATCAAACGAGTCCAAAAAAATGAGAATACAACCATAAAAACCATACGAAAATATACTGCAAAGAGGCGGCTAATGGCTGAGAAGTGAACTCCCTTATTTATTGTCCGTCTTTTTTATTTTTGTACATTAAGAAGCATCTTTCCATCATACATTGCCCAAGTTTCAATGAGATAGCCCAACAAACAACCAAGAAAAAAATATTTACCAAAAATCATATATGGCAAACCCAAGCCAGGTACTGGAAATAAGTCACTCTGTCCGACTTTTCTGGGTTATCCTAGGTTCTCTATACATACGGTGCTATGTATGATAATCTATGTAACTGTATCTGTGTATACCTGAATAAACTTATTTACTTCTAGTCTGTCAACTGAGTACAAGAAACCACCCATTCACTTATTTCAACTACCCAATAAAGTGGTCAGAAATTGGCAATTTGGCCGATTTCACACACATTTCAACAGATGCCAATTTCAAAATAGGATCCAGAATAAACAATGCAGACATTCCTGGCATTAAAATAACATTGTCTCTGTTAATTAGTCATGGCTCCAGGTCCCTCTTGGTTAGCATTTGGAAATTTTATTCACAAAAAAATAGAAGATTTACTGTTATGCAGACTGCTGCATTATTGTAATAACTGTATAAATAATGTCAACCCATTCTTGACTCCGTATTGGAATTTGGACTGGCAGGCAGCCAGGTATTGGACGGTGGCGTCATTAGTTTACTTGAGCTTCGCTAAAGAAAAGAACATTTTCGCTACTGTGAGCACAATTTCAAGGTACTTTTCATCATAAAAGCAATCAAAATCATATCTATTTCTGTAATATATCTTTCATTCTATCAAATGAGACCGAAAAAATGAGAATAAAGCCATAAAAACCATACAAAAATATACCGCTAAGTGGCCGCTAATGGTTGAGAAGTGAACTCCGCTATTTATGGTATGATTTCTTTCATTTTTGGTTTATGTTAAGAAGTATCTTTCCATCATACATTGCCCAAGTTTCAATAAGATAACCCAACAAGGAACTGAGAAAATAATAATAATAATAATAATAATAATAATAATAATAATAATAATACAGGTCTCCCTCAACATTCACGTTTTCAACTTTCACGGGCTTCACACATTCGCGAATTCCCAACTGCCAAATTCCCAGCCACCAAATTCCCAGCCGCCAAATCATATTTAAGTTTCCCGCCCCCTGCGAGTCCCTACTAGCCTCCCTCCAACCCCTGCAACTGGCAACCAGCCCTCCCACCACTCAGTGTGGTGAGTGTTTTGTTTGTTCATTATTTGCTATTAAACTACAGTATAAATAATGTAAACCCATTCATGACTGCATATTGGAATGGCTATTCGGACAGGTATTAGACGGTGACATCATGTGTTTACTCTTGAACACTGCAAAGAATTAAACATTTCTGCTACAGCTAATAATAACAATAGTAATAATAATAATAGTAATAAATAATAATAATAATAATAATAATAATAATAATAATAATAATAATAATAATAATAAATATGATACAAGTGAAGAAGGAAATTGTACAAAAATACGAGGGAGTGGTTGACACATCGTTAGTGTGGCTTTGTTTATGCTGGAGTGAGCATTAGTCTCCCTGCTCTTCCAAACATTTCACAATAATTCATTGTGTTTGGTGCTTGTAGATTGAGTGTGACTGGAGTGGTAGAGGCAGTGATTGAGGCAATGATATTTAATAACATACATGTTAATAATAATAATACATGTTATTAATAATATGTACTATTATTATTTATAACATATATGTTATTAAATACATACATGTTAATAATAATACATGTTATTAATAATAACATGCACTATTATTATTTATAACATATATGTTATTAAATACCACTGCCTCAACCACTGAATTATTGTGAAATGTTTGGAAGAGCAGGGAGACTAATGTTCACTCCAGCATAAACAAAGTCACACTGACGATGTGTCAACCACTCCCTCGTATTTTTGTACAATTTCCTTCTTCAATTATATTGTATTTATTATTATTATTATTATTATTATTATTATTATTATTATTATTATTATTATTATTATTATTACTATTGTTATTATTAGCAATAGCAGAAATGTTCGATTCTTTGCTGTGTTCAAGAGTAAACACATGATGTCACCGTCTAATACCTTTCCTAAAAGCCATTCCAATATGCAGCCATGAATGGGTTTACATTATTTATTCTGTAGTTTAATAGCAAATAATGAACAAACAAAACACTCACCACACTGAGTGGTGGGAGGGCTGGCTGCCAGTTGGGGAGGGGGTCGGAGGGAGGGTAGTAGGGACTCGCAGTGGTGGAGGCATTGGTGGAGGCATTGGTGGAGGCAGTGGTGAAGTCTGTGTTATTTAATAACATACATGTTATTAACATACATGTTATTAAAAAACATACATTATTAAAGCATAACATGTATATATTTAGTACAATTTACGACGTTTTCATGTATTTTATGATTATTCATGGTTCAACAAGTTTATATTGGGGCACCAAACATTCACGTTTTTTCAACATTCGCGAGGCTCTTGATCCCCTAACCCTCGCGAATGTTGAGGGAGACCTGTATCTTTATTTACTACACATACATGTACACGGTACACAGGCCTATCTGACATCAGTGACATACTACTGTATGGAAAGCTGCTTGTTATGCAGAGTATTTCAAGAAAATTAGGTCAGTGTCCCAGGATAACACCCACACTAGTCGGCTAACACCCAGGTACCCATTTACTGATGGGTAAACATAGACAACAGGTGTAAAGAAACACGCCTAATGTTTCTACCCTGGCTGGGAATCGAATATTTACCAAAAATCATATATGGCTAACCCAAGCCAGGTACTAGAAATAAGCCACGTTCACTTTTTTGGGGTTATCCTAGGTTCTCTACACATATGCTGCTGTGTGATAATCTATATGGAGAAAATAGCTTTTTTGTTTCGGGTTTATGGTGCAGTACGAGTGTATATCACAGTTAGCCCTGTGCTATACACCATTTTCTCTAATATAAGCTCCAAGACAGGGATAGGAGAATGGTATTTGTTTACCATATCTTCTTCATACCTCTGTCAAACTGCTCGGTGTTATGCCAAATATTATTTATTCTGGAGTATTTAACATGTTTTATGTTATTTATATTGTTTATTATGTCATATTAGATCAATTACAATAGGCAAATAAGCTGCAGTGTTAATATTAGCATAATCATAAAGCATATTCTCCTGCTTCATGAGACTGAGCTCATGGCAACGGACAGTGGCTTCAAAGCCACCTTATCTTTAATGGATAATGTACTGGGTAGGTGCTTTACATAATGAGAAGCATTTCTTTTATTCATTGGAACCATGGCTAGGGCTAAAAGTAAGCAGGTTATAACAATAAATGGAGAAAAAGAAATTGGAATGACTTATGCAGCAAGTAGCACCACCAAACAGTACCAGCAGGTTGGTGTGGCGACCCTGGAAATTTGAAATTATGCTAGCCAAAATTAGTGACGAATAAGTGAAGGAACCGAATAACTGATTGCCGGATTTGTGATGGCGGACCTGTATGGACCCCAATGGAAATAGATCACTTTTACTTTTTTGGGTTATCCTGAGTTCTCTACACATATGCTGCCATGTATGATAATTTATTTATTTATTTAGAAATTTTAGCATACATACAGAGGTACAAAAAAAAAAAATACAGGTAAGAGCAGCATGCCAAAGCCACTTATATGCATAGCATTACGGGCTGGCTGTGTATTGGTGTATACTTGAATTAACTTTCTTATTAACCCGGACCCTGAGCATGTAAAGTGACAGCTTTACTCACCACGCCACCAATTATTATTATGATCGAGGGGCTAGCGCTAAATCCGTAGGATTATACAGTGCCTGTGGGAAGATGCGAAAGGTATTCAGGCTTAATTCAGGGAACTGGAGCACAGGTCCATTCCCTAGACCTAGAGCCTGATCAGCATCAAGGAACCTTCCTTGAGAGGACCCTAGAGCTAGAGCCAAACAAGCATCAAGGAACCTTCCTTGAGGGGACCCTAGAGCTAGAGCCTAACCAGCATCAAGGAACCTTCCTTGAGGGGGCCCTACAGCTAGAGCCTAACCAGCATCAAGGAACCTTCCTTGAGAGGACCCTAGAGCTAGAACCTAACCAGCATCAAGGAACATTCCTTGAGAGGACCCTAGAGCTAGAACCTAACCAGCATCAAGGAACCTTCCATGAGGGGACCCTAGAGCTACAGCCTAACCAGTATCAAATAACCTTCCTTGAGGACCCTAGAGCTTGAACCTAACCAGCATCAAGGAACCTTCCTTGATGGGACCCTAGAGCTAGAGCCTAACCAGCATCAAGGAACCTTCCTTGAGGGGACCCTAGAGCTAGAGCCTAACCAGCATCAAGGAACCTTCCTTGAGGGGACCCTAGAGCTAGAGCCTAACCAGCATCACGGAACCTTCCTTGAGAGGACACTAGAGCTAGAACCTAACCAGCATCAAGGAACATTCCTTGAGAGGACCCTAGAGCTAGAACCTAACCAGCATCAAGGAACCTTCCTTGAGGGGACCCTAGAGCTAGAGCCTAACCAGTATCAAATAACCTTCCTTGAGGACCCTAGAGCTAGAACCTAACCAGCATCAAGGAACCTTCCTTGATGGAACCCTAGAGCTAGAGCCTAACCAGCATCAAGGAACCTTCCTTGAGAAGACCCTAGAGCTAGAGCCTAACCAGCATCAAGGAACCTTCCTTGAACACCCTAGAGCTAGAACCTAACCAGCATCAAGGAACCTTCCTTGAGGGGACCCTAGAGCTACAGCCTAACCAGCATCAAGGAACCTTCCTTGAGAAGACCCTAGAGCTAGAGCCTAACCAGCATCAAGGAACCTTCCTTGAGAGGAGCCTGGAGCTAGAGGCTGCCCATCATCAAGGAACTTTGAGAGGAGCCTGCAGCTAGAGGCTGACCATCATCAAGGCACCTTAAGAGGAGCCTGGAGCTAGAGCCTGACCATCACCAAGGCACCTTGAGAGGAGCCTGGAGCTAGAGCCTGACCATCATCAAGGCACCTTGAGAGGAGCCTGGAGCTAGATCCTGACCATCATCAAGGCACCTTGTGGGCACCCCAGAGCTACAGGCTGACCATCATCAAGGCACCTTGAGGGCACCCCAGAGCTAGAGGCTGACCATCATCAAGGCACCTTGAGGGCACCCCAGAGCTAGAGGCTAACCATTATCAAGGCACCTTGAGGGCACCCCAGAGCTAGAGGCTGACCATCATCAAGGCACCTTGAGGGCACCCCAGAGCTAGAGGCTGACCATCATCAAGGCACCTTAAGAGGAGCCTGGAGCTAGGGGCTGACCACCATCAAGGCACCTTGAGGGCACACCAGAGCTAGAGGCTGATCATCATCAAGGCACCTTGAGAGGAGCCTGGAGCTAGAGCCTGACCATAATCAAGGCACCTTGAGAGGAGCCTGGAGCTAGAGCCAGACCATCATCAAGGCACCTTGAGAGGAGCCTGGAGCTAGAGCCTGACCATCATCAAGGCACCTTCAGAGCACCCAAGAGCTAGGGGCTGACCATCACCAAGGCACCTTGCGGGCACCCCAGAGCTAGAGGCTGACCATCATCAAGGCACCTTGAGGGCACCCCAGAGCTAGAGCCTGACCATCATCAAGGCACCTTGAGGGCACCCCAGAGCTACAGGCTGACCATCATCAAGGCACCTTGAGGGCACCCCAGAGCTAGAGCCTGACCATCAAGGCACCTTGAGGGCACCCCAGAGCTAGAGCCTGACCATCATCAAGGCACCTTGAGAGGAGCCTGGAACTAGGGGCTGACCATCATCAAGGCACCTTGAGAGGAGCCTGGAGCTAGAGCCTGACCATCATCAAGGCACCTTGAGGGCACCCCAGAGCTAGAGGCTGGCCATCATCAAGGCACCTTGAGGGCACCCCAGAGCTAGAGGCTGATCATCATCAAGGCACCTTAAGGGCACCACAGAGCTAGAGGCTGACCATCAAGGCACCTTGAGGGCACCTCAGAGCTAGAGGTTGACCATCATCAAGGCACCTTGAGAGGAGCCTGGAGCTAGAGGCTGACCATCATCAAGGCACCTTGAGAGGAGCCTGGAGCTAAAGCCTGACCATCATCAAGGCACCTTGAGGGCACCCCAGAGCTAGAGGCTGACCATCATCAAGGCACCTTGAGAGGAGCCTGGATCTAGGGGCTGACCATCATCAAGGCACCTTGAGAGGAGCCTGGAGCTAGAGCCTGACCATCATCAAGGCACCTTGATCGCACCCCAGAGCTAGAGCCTGACCATCATCAAGGCACCTTGAGAGGAGCCTGGAGCTAGAGCCTGACCATCATCAAGGCACCTTGAGGGCACCCCAGAGCTACAGGCTGGCCATCATCAAGACACCTTGAGGGCACCCCAGAGCTAGAGGCTGATCATCATCAAGGCACCTTGAGGACACCCCAGAGCTAGAGGCTGACCATCTTCAAGGCACCTTGAGCGCACCCCAGAGCTAGACGCTGACCATCATCAAGGCACCTTGAGGGCACCCCAGAGCTAGAGGCTGACCATCATCAAGGCACCTTGAGGGCACCCCAGAGCTAGAGGCTGGCCATCATCAAGGCACCTTGAGGGCACCCCAGAGCTAGAGGCTGACCATCATCAAGGCACCTTGAGAGGAGCCTGGAGCTAGAGGCTGACCATCATCAAGGCATCTTGAGGGGACCCCAGAGCTAGAGGCTGACCATCATCAAGGCACCTTGAGGGCACCCCAGAGCTAGAGGCTGATCATCATCAAGGCACCTTAAGGGCACCACAGAGCTAGAGGCTGACCATCAAGGCACCTTGAGGGCACCTCAGAGCTAGAGGTTGACCATCATCAAGGCACCTTGAGAGGAGCCTGGAGCTAGAGGCTGACCATCATCAAGGCACCTTGAGAGGAGCCTGGAGCTAAAGCCTGACCATCATCAAGGCACCTTGAGGGCACCCCAGAGCTAGAGGCTGACCATCATCAAGGCACCTTGAGAGGAGCCTGGATCTAGGGGCTGACCATCATCAAGGCACCTTGAGAGGAGCCTGGAGCTAGAGCCTGACCACATCAAGGCACCTTGATCGCACCCCAGAGCTAGAGCCTGACCATCATCAAGGCACCTTGAGAGGAGCCTGGAGCTAGAGCCTGACCATCATCAAGGCACCTTGAGGGCACCCCAGAGCTACAGGCTGGCCATCATCAAGACACCTTGAGGGCACCCCCAGAGCTAGAGGCTGATCATCATCAAGGCACCTTGAGGACACCCCAGAGCTAGAGGCTGACCATCTTCAAGGCACCTTGAGCGCACCCCAGAGCTAGACGCTGACCATCATCAAGGCACCTTGAGGGCACCCCAGAGCTAGAGGCTGACCATCATCAAGGCACCTTGAGGGCACCCCAGAGCTAGAGGCTGGCCATCATCAAGGCACCTTGAGGGCACCCCAGAGCTAGAGGCTGACCATCATCAAGGCACCTTGAGAGGAGCCTGGAGCTAGAGGCTGACCATCATCAAGGCATCTTGAGGGGACCCCAGAGCTAGAGGCTGACCATCATCAAGGCACCTTGAGGGGACCCCGGAGCTAGAGGCTGACCATCATCAAGGCACCTTGAGGGCACCCCAGAGCTAGAGGCTGACCATCATCATGGCACCTTGAGGGCACCCCAGAGCTAGAGGCTGACCATCATCAAGGCACCTTGAGGGCACCCCAGAGCTAGAGGCTGACCATCATCAAGGCACCTTGAGGGCACCCCAGAGCTAGAGGCTGGCCATCATCAAGGCACCTTGAGGGCACCCCAGAGCTAGAGGCTGACCATCATCAAGGCACCTTGAGGGGACCCTGAGCTAGAGGCTAACCATCATCAAGGCACCTTGAGGGGACCCTGGAACTAAAGGCTGATCACCAGTAGCTCCTGATTGAGTTAGCTTTTGCGCAGTGTTGACGTGAACTTAGCTCTGTGAAGACCTGTTTGCGCGCTCTCTACGAATTGAAGCAAGATGCCCTCCATCGAGCAACTTTACCAACAGCTTAAGGAAGAATTGAGGATGGCGAAATTGGAGATTCGGCGACTGATCGAGGAAAACAAGAAGATTCGTAGTAGTCCTCCTGTTTTGAGTCCTCAGGTCAAGAAGGGAAACTTGACAGTGGCTTGACAGCAGGGAACGAAGTTGACGATCAAGAAGACGAATGGAAAGGTAGAAACGATGAAGAAGAAAGAGACTGCCGTGGAAACTGTTGTGGAAACATCTAATACATTCTCGGTGCTACCCGACGAATGGGAGTCGACTACTGGGAACGTCACGACGAACGACACCAAGGAAGGCAAGAATATTGTTGTTGTTGGGGATAGCCAACTTAGGTACATGGATAGGGCATTCTGCTTGAAGGACAGGAGTAGGAGACAGAGTTTGCTTTCCTGGGGCTGGGATGGAGGATATTGTTACCCGTCTGGATGACATCATGAGAGGTAATGGGAGCAATCCTATTATCTGTCTCAGTGCTGGAGGCAACGATGTTGGCAGACGTAGGAGTGAAGACCTGATTAGCAGGTATATGTCAGCAATAGAAATAATTAGGAGTAAGTGTGGGAAAAAACCCTGTTCATATGTGGTATTTTCCCAAGGAGAGGAGTTGGAAATGAATGGTTGCCCAGGGCAATTGGTGTCAATTGCTGGTTGGACAAATACTGTAAGGAAAATGCGGTAACATTCATTACAACTGGGACCTCTTCTATGGCAGAAATGACATGTATGCCAGAGATGGGTTCACTTATTTTAGGTCTGGGTTTGGTAGCACTGGCAACTGCAGTGGATGGAGCAGTTAGGACTTTAAACTGGGAAATTAGTTAGTGGTAGGGTTTTTTGGGCAGGAAAACAGTGAAGCCCCAGTGTAGTAATATTACAAAGTTCTAGGGGAAACTAGTAATAAGCAGAACGAGGTAGATATGAAAAGCCAGGGACTTTGGGTGATAAGGACAGTAATAGGTTTAGTAGAAAAAAAGAAATGAGCAGGAAGGGTAAAGAGAAGGAAAAGTCTTTCAATGTTTATTATGCTAATTGCCGTAGTGCTAGGAATAAGATGGACGAGTGTGAGATTTAGTTGCTAGTGCAGGTAACATTGATGGATTTGCCTTAACTGAGACGTGGTTTAATTCAAAAAGTCGGGACATGCCTGCGGAATGTCATATTCAGGGTTTTAAATTGTTCCCAAGTAGATGAAGTATCGGGAAGGGGGGGTGGGGTGTCATTGATGTCCGGTTTCTCTTAACTGTTGATAAAAATGGGTAATAAGTCTGAAGGTAACAATACAGAGTTGTTTGGATGAATTTTCAGAGGGGAATGAAAACTGATTTTAGGAGGAAACCCGTCCCCCAAATTAGATAGGGACCAAGGGGAGACTACTATGGGAGGAAATTTTTAAAGGCCAAAAGGCACGTAATGTTAGTAATTCTAGGAGGACTAACTTTAGTCATATTGATTGGAATTTCTTGACTGGAAATTTAGAATATACGACTTCTTAGAATTTATTCAGGATTGTTTTTTGAAGCTTTTTTGTGACAGAACCTACAAGGAGAAATAACCTCTTGACTTATTCTGGCAAACAATGAATCCCTTTTTAATAATTTAGAAATTTCAGGGGAAACTGGGAGCTAGCGACCACAAATCAATTACTTTTTAGCATTGGGGGGAATGGAAGTACGATAGTAGCGATCATCAGTAACAGTCCGATTTTTCCTTAGCAGATTACGATGGGCTTAGAGAGCATTTTATCATCGTTAAACTGGGGTAACGAAGTGAGTATCAATATAAACAGTTTTCTGAACATTTATACATCCCTGCTCAAAAAACGTTTATCCCATATAAAGAAATTAGATCAAATAGAATGACCCAAAATGGATGAAAAATAGGCTCAAATATCTACTAGGGCATAAGAAAGGAATTTATAGGCTTTTCAAAAGAGGTGAGGGTCATCTTTTGAATCAGTATATTGATATTAAGAGGGACAATTAAAAAGGGGATAAGAAAAACTAAAAGGACTATGAAATTAAAGTTGCTAGGGATTCTAAAACTAACCCAAAAAAGTTTTTTCCGGTCTATAGAACAAAAGTTAGAGATAAGATAGGTCCCCCTTAAAAATAACTATGGGCCCCCTTACTGACAAGAGAATGAAAATGATTTCGGATTTTAAATAATTATTTTCTCTCAGTTTTTACACAGGAAGACACTAACAATTATTCCAGTAATTAATTTTTTTAGTGGGCTAGAAGAAGATAAATTATGTAACATCACAGTCACTAGTGAAATGGTTTGTGAAGCAGATAGACAGACTGAAGCAAAATAAGTCGCCGGGTCCTGATGAGGTTTTTTTCAAGGGTTCTTAAGGAATGCAAATGGAACTCGGGGAACCATTAACTAATATTTTTAATTTATCTCTTCAAACAGGTGTAGTGTCTGATAAGTGGAAGATGGCTAATGTAATTTCCCTTTTTTTAAAAACAGGGGACAAGTCGTTACCGTCAAATTACCGCCAATAAGCCTGACCTCAATTGTAGGCAAATTACTAGAGTCAATTATAGCTGAGATTATAAGAAGCCATCTCGATAAGCATAGCTAGATTAATGATCTCGGCATGGATTCACAAGAGGCCGGTCTTTGTCTAACTAATTTATTAACCTTTTTCAGTAAAGCTTTTGAGGCTGTTGACCACGATAAAGAATTTGTATTATTTACTTAGATTTTAGTAAGGCTTTTGATAGATTTCCGAAACCATGGGACTGTTTAAAGAAAGTGGCAGCTCATGGCATTGGGGGAAAAATGCTCTCGTGGATCGAGTCATGGCTCACTGACGGGAAAGCTGAGAGTGCCATAAAATGGGGTTAAATCCGAGTGGGGATTTTGTAAGGGGCGTTCCACAGGGATCATTCTTGGCCCGTTGTTGTTTATAATATATATCAATGATCTTGGGGAGGGAATTACTAGTGTTTATGAGCAAAATTTGCCGATGACACAAAGATAGGTAGGATAATTGATTCAAACGTAGATGTTATGGAACTTCAGGAGGATTTAAACAAACTCTATTCTTGGTCAGAAAAGTGGCAGATGCAGTTCAATGTAGATAAATGCAAGGTTCTGAAGTTTTGGGAGTGCCCATAACCCTTAGTACTTATAAGTTAAATGATGTAGAACTTAGCCATACAGATTGCAAAAAGGATTTGGGGGGGGGTTTATGGTGAGCACCCAACCTTAAACCAAGACAGCAATGCCTAAGCTTTACGTAATAAGGCAAATAGATTTCTGGGATTTATATCAAGAAGTGTAAGCAACAGAAGTCCAGAGGTCATACTGCAGCTTTATACATCTTTAGTAAGGCCTCCCCTAGATTATGCAGCTCAGTTCTGGCCCTCCATATTACAGAATGGACATAAATTCGTTAGAAAACATTCAGCTTTAGGATGACTAAATTAATACATAGCATTAGAAATCTTCCTTATGAAGAAAGATTGAATACTCTTAAGTTACATTACTTGTTTAGACGAAGAATGAGGGGAGACCTGATCGAAGTGTATAAGTGGAAGATAGGTATTAATAAAAGGGATATTAATAAGGTCTTGAGGATGTCTCTCCAAGAGAGAACCTGCAGTAAAAGGATTTAAATTAGATAAGTTTAGATTTAGAAAGGACATAGGAAAGTATTGGTTTGGGAAAAAGGGTATTGATGAGTGGAAACAGTCTACCTAGTTGGGGGTTTTATTGAGGCTGGGACTTTGGGTAGTTTCAAATTTAGGTTGGATAAGTACATGAGTGGGAGGGGTTGGATTTGAGTGGGACTTTCACATCAGAGCTTATTTCTTGGGTGGCATTGAAAATTGGGTTGGGCAAATGTTTTGTTAGTGGGATGAATTGTAAAGGACCTGCCTAGTATGGGCCAACAGGCCTCCTGCAGTGTTCCTCCTTTATGTTCTTATGTTATCATCAAGGCACCTTGAGGGCACCCCAGAGCTAGAGGCTGACCATCATCAAGGCACCTTGAGCGGACCCTGGAGCTAGAGGCTGACCATCATCAAGGCACCTTCAGGGCACCCCAGAGCTAGAGGCTGACCATCATCAAGGCACCTTGAGGGGACCCTGGAGCTAGAGGCTGACCATCATCAAGGCACCTTCAGGGCACCCCAGAGCTAGAGGCTGACCATCATCAAGGCACCTTGAGGGGACCCTGGAGCTAGAGGCTGACCATCATCAAGGCACCTTGAGGGCACCCCAGAGCTAGAGGCTGACCATCATCAAGGCACCTTGAGGGCACCCCAGAGCAAGAGGCTGACCATCATCAAGGCACCTTGAGGGCACCCCAGAAGCTAGGGGTGACCATATCAAGGCACCTTGAGGGCACCCCCAGGCTAGACCCTGCCCTCTCAAGGCACCTTGGGGGACAGCCCAGAGTAGGGGCGACCCATCAGGCACCGAGGGCACCCAGGCTAGAGGTGCCACCATCAAGGCCCCTTTGAGGGCCCCCAGAGCTAGGGGCGACCATCTTTCAAGGCACCTTGAGGGCCCCCAGAGTAGGGGCTGCCTCATCAAGGCCCTTGAGGGCACCCAGAGCTAGAGCTGACCTCAAAGGCACCTTGGGGCCCCGAGTAGGGGGGGCCCATCTCAAGGCACCTTGAGGCACCCTGGAGCTAGAGCCTGACCTCATCAAGGCACCTTGAGGGCACCCCAGAGCTAGAGGTGACCATATCAAGGGCCCTTGAGGGCACCCCAGAGCTAGAGGCTGACCATCATCAAGGACCTTGGAGGAGCCTGGACTAGACCCCTTTGCATCATCAAGGCACCTTGGGGCCCCCCGAGCTAGAGGCTGACCATCATCAAGGCCCTTGAGGGCATCCCGAGCTAGGGCTGCCCACACAAGGATTGAGGGCCCCCTGGGCTGAGGCTGCCCATCATAAAGGCACCTTGGGGGCCCCCCCGAGTAGAGGGACCTCATAAAGGCACCTTGAGGGCACCCCAGAGCTAGGGTGACCACCATCAAGGCCCCTTTGAGGCCCCCCAGAGTGGGCGCCCATCATAAGGCACCTTGGAGCACCCCAGAGCTAGAGGCTGACCTTCATAAAGGACCTTGGAGCACCCAGGCTAGAGGGACCTCATCAAAGGCTCTTGAGAGCACCCCAGGCTAAGGCTGACCTCATAAGGCACCTTGAGAGACCCCGAGTGAGGCTGCCATCATCAAGGCCCTTGGAGCACCCCAGAGCTAGAGGTGACCACATAAAGGGCACCTTGGAGCACCCCAGAGCTAGAGGTGCCATTAAAGGCACCTTGAGAGCCCCCCAGGCTAGAGGCTGCCCATCATCAAGGCATTTTAGAGCCCCCCAGAGCTAGAGGCGCCCATCATCAAGGACCTTGAGACCCCCCCAAGCTAGAGGCTGACCATATCAAGGCACCTTGAGAGCCCCCCAGAGTAGAGGTGCCATCATAAAGGCCCCTTGGGGCCCACCCCAGAGATGGGCGGCCCATCATCAAGGACTTGAGGGCCCCCCAAAGGGGGCTAGGGCTGACCAAAATTTCAAGGCCCCTTGAGGCCCCCCGAGCTAGAGGCTGCCATATAAAGGCCCCTTGAGACCCACCCCAGAGTAGAGGCTGACCATCATAAAGGCCCCTTTGGGGGGACCCCAGAGCTGGGGCTGCCCATCACGGCACCTTGGGGGAAAAACCCAGAGCTAGAGGTGCCATCATCAAGGCCCCTTGAGGACCCCGAGTAGAGGCTGACCATCTCAAGGGCACCTTGAGGGCCCCCCAGAGCTTAGAGGCTGACCTCTCAAGGACCTTGGCGCACCCAGGTAGAGGTGACCATCATAAAGGCCCCTTGAGGGCCCCCCCCAGAGCCAGGGGCTGACCATCATCAAGGCCCTTGAGGGCACCCCAACTAGAGGCTGACCATCTCAAGGCACCTTGAGAGCACCCCAGAGTAGGGTGCCATCATAAAAGGCACCTTGAGGGCACCCCAGACCGGGGCTGCCCATAATCAAGGAACTACGCTGCCACTTCACGTTTATAATCATAAAACCCCCATTTAATATATACCACACAAACTTTCCTCTTCCAAAATAACTTTTAAAATTAAAATTTAATTTTTTTAGACGAAAAATTTTTATAAATTATGTCAGGATAGGAGGGTTGAAGACGTCTTTAACGTAAACAAACTTTTATTCAAAATCCTTATAGTCGTCTACCCCCTCAACCTAAATTTAAAAATTTTCCAACTAATGTACAAAAAAAACTAGGAATTACGGGGTGCTAATAAACCCAAAATTGTGATTTTTATTATGCCCCTTAAAAAACCCGTGTAATTAGGGTTTGTTTGTAATATTTTAACATCAAGATATCTAAAAAAAACTCAGGCTGTAATGCTGTTACGCCCTTTTTGTCTTTTATATTTTTGATAATTAAATCCTATTTATATTTAATAATATAAATATTTTATATTAAAGCTTATTAAAAATACAGTATAATTTTTCACTGAAAAGGGGTAATGAGAAACAGAGTAAAATTAAAATAGAAATTTGTGCTTAAATCCCTATGTAAATATCGTTTTTAAATTTTTAAAAAATGTTTTTTAAAGTAGGGGAAAAAGGAAGTAATAACAGGTTGTGGAGAGTGGAGGTAGAGTTGAGGAAGGTAGATAAGAGCGGTGATGTGTGACGGCCATAGTGAGCCCGTACCCGGAGTTTACCCGGAGAGAGTTCCGGGGGTCAACGCCCCCCCGGCCCCGGGCGTGAAAGGCCTCCCGGTGGATCAGAGCCTGATCACCAGGTGTTATGTGGTGCACGCAAAACCAACGTACGAGCCACGCCGGCTGATCAGGAGTACTTTAGGTGTTGTCCGTGCTAGCTTGAAGACTGCCAGGGGTCTATTGGTAATCCCCCCTTTTGTGTCTGGGAGGCAGTTGAAAGTCTCGGGGCCCCCGACACTTATTTTGGTCTCTTAACGTGTGTGACACCCCCCCTTTTCTTGGGGGGGGTGTTGCATCGTTGCCAAAGCTTTTGCTTTCTGTGAGTTTATTTTTGTGTGCAAACGGTACTGTCCCTCAGGATTTTCCCGGGTATATAATCGTATCTCCCCTCCTGCGTTTTAGGGAATACAGGGTTTTGGAAAACCCCAAGCGTCCCAGTAAACAAATCAAATTCAAATTCAAAATTTTTTCTCTATAAGGATTACAATGTGAGTTTACGAAAAATCGCAGTTAGGAAACAGCCACTGGGAAGAGATACTTCATCTCTAAGAACTGCCCTTAAAACATTCCTAAAATGGGCTGGTTAAAAGAATCAGAGTAAAGTGGATATAACCCAGTCCCCAGTTGTGTTTTTTTTTTTTTTTTTTATTATCCACCGGCCGTTCCACCAAGGCAGGGGTGGCCCGAAAAAAAAAAAAACTTTCACCATCATTCACTCCATCATGTCTTTCCCCAAAAAGGGGTGCTTTACACTACATTTTTTAAAAATGCAACTTTAACACCCCCCCCTTTTCAGAGTGCAGGCACTGTACTTCCCATCTCCAGGACTCAAGTCCGGCCCCCGGGTTTTTCCCTGAACCCCTTTCCCATAAATGTTACTTTGCTCACACCCCAAACCCAGAAACGTCAAGAAATTTAAAAACCCTTTTTGGTCCCCATTAAACCCCACAACCGCTCGCACCCTGGGGAAGCCCAAAGCCCCTCGCCACAAAACCCCTTTCCCCCCTCCCCCCAACCCCTTCCTAGGGGCCCCCTCCCCCGCCTTCCTTCCACCAGACTGATACACTCTTAAAGTATTCTTTTTCGCCCCATTCCCCCTTCTAAATGTCCAAACCCCCCTCAAAAACCCCTTCCTCAGCCCTCTGGAAACAGTTTTGGTAATCCCGACCTCCTCCTAATTTCCCAAAACTACGAATTCTCTCCCCTTTAATTCACACCACACATTCCCCCTCGGGACATGACATCTCCACTCCCCTCCGCCTTCTCCTCGCTGCAACATTCTCCCCACGCTTCACACCCATATAAAAACTTTGGGTTTAAAAATTATCTCTTCCCTTCCCCCCTTTCCCCTCCAAGGACAAAGTTCTTTGTCCCCAAACCAGACTCCTAAGTCCCACCACCCCCTTCTTTTTCCCTCTTTCAATTTATGATTCACCTTTTTTTCTTTGGGACCCTCCGCTGACAGCCCAAACCCCAAAAAAATTATCTGATGGGTTCCCCCTCCTCCAACCTCTCCCCCCCCAATCGATATTCAATTTTTCATCACCTAATCTTTTTTTATCCTCAAAAACCTTATTTTTCCTGTATTCCCCTTTTAATTTTCTTCTTTTGCAACCCTCCCAAATTCAGGGTGTCCCAAAAGAAAAAAAAATTAAGGGGGAATACGGGAAAAGGTTTAAGGGTTTTTTAATGGGGAAAAAAAAAGATTGTCCCCCCCCAAAAATTTCTAATACCCCAACTACTTTTGTTTTTTCTTTTTGTTGTTTTTCAAGGGGCCCAAATTCTACCTATGTCTTAATTGTGTTTAATATTTTCGAATCTATTTTTTTTTTCCCAACTTCCCAATCACTGGATTTTTCCGGAGAGGTTTCGGGGGTCAACGCCCCCGGGGCCCCGGTCTGTGACCAGGCCCCCTGGGGGTTTCAGCCCCCCTGATAAACCCAAGGTGTTGCTGCTGGCTCCCACCCCCCAAACCCAACGTACGAGCCACAGCCCGGCTGATCAGGAACTGACTTTAGGTGTTTGGGTCCGTGCCACCCCCTTGAAGATGCCAGGGGTTGTTGGTAATCCCCCTTATGTGTGTGGGGGGCCCATTTTGAACAGACCCGGGCCCCCTGCCCACTTATTTTTGGTCTCTTAACGGGGGCCCCCCTTTTTGGGGGGACACCCTGAATTTTTTCTTGGGGGGTTTTGGTGCTTGGGTCCCCCCTTTTTTCCATTTTTTTCTTTCTGCTTTCCCGGGTTTTAAAAGGTGAAGGGTTGATTTTTTGGGGGTGTGCAATTTTTTGGGGGGCCCCCCTTAAAGGTGTCCCTATTGGAAAATTTGTCCAGGGGGTTTTTTAAGGTTTTTTTTTCCCCCCATTTTTTTTTAAAGGGGGCGAGGGCAAGACCAAAGGGGGCCCCCAATAAACCCACCCCAGGGTTTTTTACCCAGAGGGTTTTTAAGAAAGCCTAACCTTCAAAGCCCTTCCCTAGTTTTTGGGGAAAAATTTTTTTTATACGGTTCAATGGGCCGCCCAGTTGGGAAAAGGAAACCCTTTTCCCCATTTTTTCTGGGGGTCGGGGCAATTTTTCCCCAAACTGCCCCTTTAAAGGTGCTTTTTAAGTGGGGAAAATTAAGCCCTGAAAACTTTCCGGGAAATTTTTTTAGGGTTTTTGGGTTTTCCCTGGTTTGTGAAGGTTTCTCATTTTTTCCACCCTGCATTTTTTGGTCTTTGTAAAATTTTGGCCTTGGGTGTGATCCCGAATAATAAACCCAGGGGACTTGGTTTTCCCATTTTGTGGGTTTTTTTAAAAACCTGTTTGGGTTTCAGATTTTCTTGTTTTTAAACCCTTTCAAAAATTTTTTTTTGGGGTTAATTATTTTGTTTTTTGGGCCCCCCAAAAAAGTTTTTGGTTGTTTCCGCCCCCTTTTGGTGGAATGGGGCCCTTATCTTTCTGGGTTTTTATCTGAAAGGAAAGGCCCGTTTTCCGGACTTTTTTTTCCATAGGGATGGGAAAAAGCAGTTTCCCTTGGGGAACCCTTTTCAGAGTTCCCTTTTTATCTGGGCCCTTTGGGGCGAGTGAGGGTTTTGCCCTTTTACCGCTTTTTCCGAACCCTTTTGGCGCAGGTCCAATTTACCCCTTGGTTAATTTTCAAATTTTGGGGCTTTTTTTAAAATTCCATTTTTTTGCTTCAGGTTTTAGGGCTTTTCTGTGGTTCCCATTTGGGCAAAAGTAGCCCCCTTTCTTCCCGGGCCCCGGGGTTTGTGTAACCCATTTTTTTTAATTTGGGGCCCCAATCTTGCTTTTTGGATTTTGTTTTGGGCTTTAGGGAAAAGGGGCCTTTGGGTTTCTTTGGTTTCATTTTTTCCTTTTTGGGTTTTTTTCCCGGGCGATTCCTGTTCCCTAAAGGGGGAAATTCTTTTTGTAAAAGTTTCCAATGATTGGGCCTAATTTTCCGGCCATGTTTTTTCCCTGGGGCCATTTCCCGGGGATAAAAAATTTGGAATCTTTTCCCGGCTCTTTAAAAATTCTTTTTCCCGCCCCGCGGGAAAAAGGGCGCCGGGTCTTTTTATTTTACCAATCTTACTTCCTTTTTCTTGGGAATAGTTTGGGGGCCTTTACGGGGGGTTTTGCCCCGATTTTGTTTGGCATAAAAGTTTTGGTTTTCTTTGTTTCTTTATTTTTATTCTTCCCGCTTTACCCCTTAGGATTTTTTTACCTTCCCCCATTTTGTTTTTGTTAAAGGGTTTTGGTTTTTGGGTAATTTTGCTCCTTTTTTACCGGTTTTTTTTTTTCCCGTCGCCTGGGGGCCGCCTGTCTTTTTTCTATTTTAATCTATTTTTTTTTAGAAAAAATGGTGCTTTTCTTATTCAGCATTAATTGTTTAGGAAATTTGGGTCTGTGTTTCCCCCCTTAGTACCCCCTATTATTTGGTGGGTTTTAAAAGGGAAATTTTTTGAAGAAAAAAAATTTGGGTAAATGTTGTGTTTCTTTTTCGGCGGGGCTCCGGGGTTTAAATTCTGCCCCCCTTATTTTTTGGCTTTTTTATTTTTTTTAGGGGGGCCTTTTTTTTAAACCCCGGGACAAGATGTTGGGTCAGTAAAATTTCCAGCAGTGGTCATTTTTTTTTAAAGTTTTTGGGGAAAATTTTGGCTGGGTTGTTTGTTTTCCGGGGGCCCCCTTGGGTTTAACTCCAACAATATTATTTTTTCCCCCATTTTATTCCCTTTAAAAATTACACAAGTTTTTGGGGCAAAGCGGGGTTTTCCAAAAAAGTGGCTTTTTCATTGTTTAACGGGGGCCAAACCCCCCTTTTGTTTTCCAATTGCAATTTTTGGTTCCCCCTTTTAGGATCCCATATTTCTTTTGGTTAAGGGTTTCCCTTTTAAAAAAAGGGGGTCCCCCAAGTTGAAACCCCCCCTTTTTTGCCTTTCCTCTGAAAGCGTATGGATGAAAGGGTTTTTTTGTTGTTTTTTGGGGGTTTGGGAAACCCAAAAATATTTCCCCGAAGAATTTTTCCAGGGGGTTGGGGGTAAGGGGGGGTTTTTTTTCCGGCCCTTTACCCCCCCTGTTTTTGGGATAAAAAGGATGGGGTTCGGTGGCCCCTTTTTGGGAAGGGGGGGGATTTTTTTTGGGATTTCTGTTTTCCTGGGGTTTTTTTCCCCCCCCCTTTTTCCCTTCTATTTTTCCCCCCCTTTTCCCCCCCCCCATTTTTTTCCCCCCTTCCCCCCTGGCACAAAAAAAAACCTCTCCCTCTTGATGGTGTGGCTACCCGGGTTTTCCCCCAGGGCCCTGGATTTTTTGTATCTTTTTGTCCCCTTTAGTTGGTATGGCTGGCAATTTAAGTTTTTAGCCCCATTTGTTTCCTGTCTGAAGAGGTACAATTTCGGGTGAAAAAAAGCTTACGGAAGGGGGTTTGCATTTTCCTGTTGTCATAGGGGGCGGGCCCCAATTTTTTTAGGGTGGTCATAGTTGCACGCCCCCATCTGTTTTTCCAGATTTCCCATCCCGCAGTTTACCAAGGGAAATAGTATGGGCCCACGGGGTTTGGGGTTTCCGTTTTGCCTTGGGTTTCTGGGGACTTTTTATTCCTGTTTGGGTCCCATTTTTTTCCCGTTTTTACTTCTACCCCCCCCTGCACCAACAATGGAGCTCCCCCCATTTTTTTTTTGGGAAATTTATCCTCCATTCCCTTTTGGGAGTCCTCTTGTTTCCCAAATTTCCTGGGGGATTTTAGTTTCCCAATTTTTGGGTTTTTTATCTTATTTTTGACTACCCCTTGTTTCCCTACTATGGTCCTGCCCCCTATGAGGTTCATTTAAATGTATTCCTTCCTGCTTTTAAAAATTCCCGACTACCGGACAAAATCCCCGGCTTCACCATTATGTCTCCCAGGACAGTATCTCCACTTCACCATTTCTGTCTCCCGGGGACAGCCCCTTTCCGTTTTACCATTACTGTCTCCAGGACCGAAACCTCCAGCCTTTCTTTTTATGTCCCCCGGGGACATCACCTCCCAGCCTTACAGTTTGGACTACAGGGCCCGTATCAAGGGCAGTACCTTTCAGCCCAAAATTTTTTTGGCCCATCTGTTGTAAAAAAGTTCCAGGTTTTCTATGAAAACACCCTTTGGGATGTTGTCCTGTTTTAATACCTTGTGATTTTAGTTTACAGATTTTCCCCATTTGGGAAAACCCGAAACACCCCCTTCCCCCCTTTTTTTAATACGCCTTGTAGCTAGGGTTTTGGGGGTATCCCCCCGGCCCCCAAAGGGCCCCTGACACCCCTTTTCCCCAAAATGACAATTTTTTCCCCGTGGAAAGGGCCCCTTTGTTTGACTGACCACAGATTAAACACAGCCTTTTATAATGATTTGAATGGTTGAAATTTTCTGGCCCAAATTTATAGCAACCTCTTGAATATTATATTTAAAAACCTTAAAAGAAGCTTAGCTATTTTTATTTCTGTTTCTAATCTTTTTGGGTTTTTGGACAGCCTTTCCGTCACGTTCCCGAAATTTTTTAAAGTTTGTGTTTTAAGGGCGCCTACCCAACCCCCTCCCTTTACAGTTCCCTTTATTTCCAACGAAAAATGGTTTGAAACCAGTCCCGGGTTCGGACCCGGTTTAAAGGGTTTTGGACCAGTCAAGGGTTCGGGCCAGTCAAGGGGTCCGGACCAGTCGATCTGTCTGACAGTGGGTCAAATTATTTAAAACATACTGGTCGGTGATTTGGCTAACACATGAAAAGGGTCTTCCCGGAAATTATCTACCCGAGTAATTTTGTATTTGGGCGGGTACAAAAGTATAAAATTGGGGTGTTGAAGAGGCCCCCGGGGATATTGGCAGCTCCCCCACAATGACCAAAAGGTCACCCCTTTTTTATCAATCCCCTGTTTCGGGCTTTTCTATTTTTTTTTTTTTTTTTTTTCCCTCTCCCCACAATAAAAAATATTTATCACTATAGTTGACCCGGTGCAAATTTTGGGGGGAAGGGGCGCTTTTTCTGTAGTAAAATTGCTTCCCGTTGTGTTTATTGCGACCGCTGGGAACTACAGGTTATATGAAATTTTTACAGTAACGTCTTCCCTATTTTAAAAAAAGAAAATAATGAAAGTCACTCCATCCATAAGTACCATTATAATTTTGGTTTGTTGCCCCCCTTTCAACCCCTGTATTTGCTATTTTTTCCCGGTTTCCTAGATTATATGCGAGTACCCCTTTGCAGGCCAGTTTAAAAATTTTAAAAAAAAGCTGACCCGTGGTTTGGGTTTTTGGCGACTTCTGGAAACCCTTTCCCCTATTTGGTTATCACTTATTTACAAATTTTACCTGTTTTCAAATGGGCACTTTGCCTTTTCATCAATATACTAGGGGCCAATGTTGTATACAATTTTAACCCCTATGTTACTCAATGTTATCAAAAAGGGGGACTTTCTTCCTTGGGCTTGAAAAAATTAATTATTTTATTTTTTTTTCCCCACGGGAACAGGCCATGATTCCCCTCTGGCAGTAAAACTCTGCCCTTCGCCCGTGCACACTTAAAATTTTCACTGTTCCATCTTATTTTATATAAAAATAGCCAAAAAATTTGTCTTTTTTAAAAAATTCTACCTTCCCCTTTAAAAATACTCCCAAATTGCCCAATTTTATTCTAAATCCCTTTTTTTTGGGCCCCCAAATTTTCCCCTTTAAACTATATTGTTTAAACTTTTTTGTAAAAATTGTTTTATTGCCATTTTTTTCTATTTCTTTTTTTAAATAGGGATTTTCAAAATCAACTTTTTTTATCCTGTCTACCAAACTTACTAGCCTTTTTTTTAACCAAATCATTTCCATTTTTAAATTTTTTTCATTTTTTTTATTATTCTTTTGGGTTCCTTAATTTGTGTTTTTTATTCCCGTCAATTTAAAAAAATTTAAATTTACTCCCAATTTTGTAAACAACTTATATAAGACCTTAGTGCCCCCAAATTTTTAAAATTTAGAGTCTTGTTCCTTTTAAATTTCATTTTAGATTTTAAACACAGTTTTTTCTAAACTCATTTAGCTCAATAAAATAGTCAAATACCAAATTCACTTTATTAGACCATAGTTTCAATTACCCAGGGAGAGGGGGGTGCTATTTTTAAAATTTTTATTTTTATATTATTAGATTTAATTTTAGTTTTTTTATAGCCCCAAATTTTAACTAAAACATAGTCAATACCAAAATTTACTATATTTGACCCCCCGTACCCAAAAATACCACCAGTCCCATAACATTTTCTTTGCAAATATACAGGGGGCTTAAAACCGCAACAAAAAACAAAAAAACCTTTTTATCCGTGGACTGCTTGCCCGAGGGAAAGGCCCAAAGTTCCCCGGCTTTCCCCTGAGAAACCCTATAAAAGGGTCACTTGGGGCAACCCAAATAAGGGGTCCCCCAAAGGGTTTCAACCCTATACAGATGTGTTCAGAGTGAAAAAGGGCCCAAAAAATTGGGGGGGGGGGTTTTGGGCCCGGACATTGCCCGAGTCACTTGTTTGCCCAGAACTGCTAAAAAGGGTCCAAAAGATGTAGTGGGGGAAATTTTAGCATAAAAGGGCGAGAAAAAAAATAGTTTGTGGTTGTCTAAAGCCCCCGGAAAGCAACATTTTGGAGAGAGTTTCGGGGGTCAACGCCCCCCCCGGCCCGGTCCCGTGACCAGGCCTTTCCCGGGGGAAACAGCCCCCCTGGGTCAACCAGGCTGTTTCTGCTGGCCCGCCCCCGCCCCAAAAAAAACGTAAAAAGGGCCCCAGCCCGGCCCCGGCAGGAAGACTTTAGGTGCTTGTCCAGTGCCAGCAGAAGACTGCCGGGGTCGGGTTTGGGAATCCCCCTTTTGTGTGCTGGGAGGCAGTTGAACGTCTCGGGGCCCCCGAACTTATTTTTTTGGTCCTTAAGTGCCCAGTGACACCCCCGCCCCTTTTTATTGGGGGGATGGTGCATCGTTGCCAAGTCTTTTGCCCCTTTTGTAGGGGGAGTGATTTTCGTGTGCCCCAAGGGTTTGGGGACTAGGGCCTTAGGATTTTCCCGGTGGGATATAAAACATGTATTCTCCCTCCGGGGGTTCCAAAGGGGAAAACAGGTTTAGAAACCTCAAGCGCTCCCCGTAATTGAGGTGTTTTATCTCCCTTATGCGCGCCGTGAAAATTCTTGTACATTTTTTAGGTCGGGAATTTCAAACCCGCCCCTTTAAAAGGGGCCCGTTTGAGTTTCCCGAATATTCCGCCTTTGATAGAAAAAGTGACCTGAAGAGTGTCATCATGGGCTTGGCCCTCCCTAGTTTTAAGGTTTCATTATCCATCCTGTCATTTTTTAGCAGATGCGATTGATACAATGGTTTTGGTCCTTTTAAGGTGAGATCCTCCGAAAATAATCACTCCCAGGTCTTTGACGTTGGGTTTTTTCGCCCCCTATTTCGTGGGGGGGGGGGGGCCCAAAGGGGAAATTTTTTTGTACTCTGTTTAAGATTTAATTTCCTCAGGTTTACCATATCTGAGTAATTGAAATTTCTAAACGTTGAACTTCATATTTTTTCTGCAGCCCACTGAAAGAAATTTTGGGTTTATGTCCGCCGGGGGCCCTTTCAGTGTCTGCAATGGAAGAACTGTTTTATGCCCGATTCGGGTGTCATCTGCAAAGGAAAAACACGGTGCCCGTGGCGGGCATCCTTGTCCCATTCGGATATGGGATGAGGAAAAAGATGGGGCTAAATAAAAGGGGCCCTTTTGGAAAAAGAGCTTTTCATGCTGCCCTCGGACTTTACTCGTTGGCGACTACTCTCTGTGTTTGGGTTTGGAGGAAATTATAGATCCATCCCACCGCTTTTCCTGTTATTCCTTTTTTGCGCGAATTTTGTGCCCCCCTAATTTTGCCCCCTGGGGTCACACTTGTTGAAGGCTTTTTCAAAGTCCCGTATTTTATTACATCTGCCCCTTTTTTTGTCTTCTATTTCTTTTGGACCCTTTTGGGTAGTGATCCCGTAGTTGAGACAGAAAAGGAGCGGGCCGTTCTAAACCCAAAGGTTTCCCCGGGTTGTGTAAAATGATTTTTTGGGTTTTTAGATGGGGGGGTGATCTTGCCCTTTTTAGGACCCTTTTTAAAGATTTTTATGATTTTGGGATGTTAGTGCTATTGGGCTGTAGTTCTTTCCTGTTGTTTACTGCCCCCCTTTTTGGGTGGGGCCTTTATGTTTGTTTTTTTTAGTAAAAAGAGGGAGACCCCCGTGTCCCTGCTCCCTCTCCATAGGATGGAAAAGGCCGTTTTGTGAACACAGAGTTCCATGAGTCTGGCTCGGGGCCCGAGTGCCTTGGGATGTCATTTTTCGCCTGTTCAAGTATTTGGCGTCAGGATAAAAACGGATAGGCTTGTGTTAATCAAATTTTTTGGCCCCTCTCATAAAAAATTCTTTTGATCTTCGATTCCGTTGGTTAGCGGTTGCCCAAAAACTGAGTCATATTGGGACTTGAGTAGCCTTTACTCATTTTTTTGCTGTTTATCTTTTGTAGGACCCAAATTTTTTTAAGTAGGGGCCCCAAAAATGGGCGGGTTCTCGATTTTGATTTGGCATAGGAGGGAAGGGAAATTTCTTTGGGTTTTTTTCCCATTTTTATTTTTAGCTTTTAGTTCTTCCCCCGGGTTCCTGGGCTCCTAAAGGATTTTTTTGGTTTAAATTTTGTGCTTGCTATTTCTCTGACCAGGTGTCTCCCTGCGCATTTTTGGTATATTGACCTCTTTTAGCCGCCCTTTTTATTTTTTTTCCGTCGCCTGTAAAGGGAGCGCCTGTCTCTTTTTATTTTACATCTACTCCTCCTTTTTTTTAGAGGAATAAGCCTTGTGCATACATCGAGTGCCACCGAGTTAATCTGTTCTAGGCATAAGTTTGGGTCTGTGTTGCTTAGTATATCTTCCCAGCTTATATCGGTTAGGACTTGGTTTACTTGGTCCCACTTTATGTTTTTGTTATTGAAGTTGAATTTGGTGAATGCTCCCTCGTGACTAGTCTCATTTTGTCGGTCTGGGGCTCCTCGCATACATGTCTGAACCTCAATTATGTTGTGATCTGAGTATATTGTTTTTGATATGGTGACATTTCTTATCAGATCATCATTGTTAGTGAATATGAGGTCTAGTGTATTCTCCAGTCTAGTAGGCTCTATTATTTGCTGGTTTAAATTGAATTTTGTGCCAGAGATTTAAAAGCTGTGTGAGTGTGAGTTTTCATCAGAGCTGCCTCCTGGTGTTATTACTGCAACAATATTATTTGCTATATTCCTCCATTTTATGTGCCTTAAGTTGAAATCCCCCAGGAGCAAGATGTTGGGTGCAGGAGCTGGAAGATTTTCCAGACAGTGGTCAATTTTTAACAGCTGTTCCTGGAATTGCTGGGATGTTGCATCCGGAGGCTTGTAGACTACCACAATGACTAGGTTTTGGTTCTCGACCTTTACTGCTAAAACTTCCACTACGTCATTTGAGGCATTAAGCAGTTCTGTGCAAACAAGTGACTCTGCAATGTACAGGCCAACCCCCCCTTTTGCTGTTCACTCTGTCACATCTGTATAGGTTGTAACCTGGGATCCATATTTCATTGTCCAAGTGATCCTTTATGTGGGTCTCAGTGAAAGCCGCGAACATTGCCTTTGCCTCTGCAAGCAGTCCACGGATGAAAGGTATTTTGTTGTTTGTTGCTGGCTTTAGACCCTGTATATTTGCAAAGAAGAATGTTATCGGACTGGTGGTATTGTTGGTACTGGGGGGGGATTTTTTTTCCGGCATTAGTATCTGTAATCTGTTGGTTTGGAGTGGAGGCCATCGACTGTGGTTCCACTCAGGAATGACTGGATTTGGTGTACGATTTCTGCCATTTCCTGCCAGTTTTTTTTTTTTTTTTTTTTTTTTTTTTTTTTTTTTTTTTTTTTTTTTCCTTCCCTGGCACAAAAAAACCCCTCCCCCTTTTGGGAGTGGCTGGGTCCCCGGTTTTCCCATGGCCTGGTTTTTTGGTATTTTTTTGGGCCTTTAGATGGCATGCCTGGAAATTTAAAAAAAAGGGTTATAGCACAGTGTTTCCGTACTAAAGAGGTACCTTTTCAGGGTGAAAAGGGCTTAAAAGGAAAAGGGAGTTTGCATTTTCCTTTTTGTATATGGGCATGGCTTTTTCTAGGGTGGTCTAGTTGCAGTCCCATCTTTTTTTCCCAAAATTTCCCCAATGCCAGCAGTACCAAGGGGCTTTAGTATTCCCACAGGATTGGTTTCCGCTTGCTTTTGGGTTTTTTGTGATGTATTCCTGTTTGTGCATGTTTCCCTGTTTTTATTTATCCTCCTAGCAAACAAGGGAGCTCCCCCCATTTGTTTTTGGAAATTTACCCTTTACTTTTGTTTATTG
Organism: Cherax quadricarinatus; assembly: GCF_026875155.1. Taxonomy (NCBI): domain Eukaryota; kingdom Metazoa; phylum Arthropoda; class Malacostraca; order Decapoda; family Parastacidae; genus Cherax; species Cherax quadricarinatus. Next base: position 11,137,852 of record NC_069416.1, on the reverse strand, counting down.
GAGTCCTTTTTGTTTGTTTATTTTGTATTTCCGGAAAAAAACTTTTAAAAATTTTGGAAAACTGTCGGGAAAAAAATCTTCCAGCCCCTGCCCCAACATTTGTCCTGGGGGATTTCAATTTAAGGAACCTAAAATGGAGGGAATATGGAAAAATAATATTTTTGGGTTTTAAAAACCCCCCAAGGGAGGCAGCTCTGATAAAAAACTAATATTCACGCGAGTTTTTAAAATTTTGGGACATAATAGCCCCCACCCCCCCCCCCCCCCCCCCCCCCCCCCCCCCCCTATACTGGAAAATTACACTAGACCTCATCTTCATAACAATGTGTTCTTTAAAAAAATGTCACCAGATCAAAACCCAAATACTCAGTTCACAACTTTAATTTGGGGTTTTCAGCCATGTATGAAACGGACCCCAGCCCGGGAAAAAATTGAGTTTTAGTCACGGGGGAGATTAAACCAAAATTTTCAACTTAAAATAAAAAAAAACAAAAAAGTGGGCCCAAGAAAACCCAAGTCCAAACCGATTTAAGTGGGAAGATATATAAGCAAACAGCCCCCAAACTTATGCCTAGAACGGGTTTAACTGGGTTGGCACTCGTTGTATGCAAAAAGGCTTATTCCTCTAAGAAAAGGATGAGTAGATGTAAAATAGAAAGAGACAGCGCCCCCTTTACAGGCGAGGAAAAAGGATAACAGAGCGTCTAAAAGAGGTCAATATATCTGAAATGCTTTAGGGGACACTGGTCAGAGAATAGAAAGCATCGAATTTAAGCTAAAGAATCTTATAGGAGTCAGGAATCGCGGAAGAACTGAAAGCCATAAATGAAATCGAAAAAAAACCCAAAGTATTTCTTCTCCTATGCAATCAAAAGTCGAGAACAACGTCCAGTATTGGGCCCCTACTTAAACAAGAGGGGCCCTACACAGATGACAGCAAGGAAATGAGTGAGCTACTCAAGTCCCAATATGACTCAATTTTTAGCAAGCCGCTAACCAGACTGAGAGTCGAAGATCAAAATGAATTTTTTATGAGAGAGCCACAGAATTTGGTTAACACAAGCCTATCCGATGTTATCCTGACGCCAAATGACTTCGAACAGGCGATAAATGACTTTGCCCATGCACTCTGCCCCAGGGCCAGAATCATGGAACTCCGTGTTCATCAAGAACTGCAAGAAGCCCCTATCACGAGCCTTTACCATCCTATGGAGAGCAACAGCAAAGAACTACAGACCGATAGCACTAACATCCCATATCATAAAAATCTTTGAAATGGTCCTAAGAAGCAAGATCACCACCCATCTAGAAACCCATCAGTTACACAACCCAGAGCAACATGTGTTTAGAACAGGTCGCTCCTGTCTGTCTCAACTATTGGATCACTACGACAAGGTCCTAGATGCACTGGAAGACAAAAAGAATGCAGATGTAATATATACAGACTTTGCAAAAGCCTTCGACAAGTGTGACCATTGCGTAATAGTGCACAAAATGCGTGCTAAAGGAATAACAGGAAAAGTCGGTCGATGGATCTATAATTTCCTCACTAACAGAACACAGAGAGTAGTAGTCAACAGAGTAAAGTCCGAGGCAGCTACGGTGAAAAGCTCTGTTCCACAAGGCACAGTACTCACTCCCATCTTGTTCCTCATCCCCATTTCCGACATAGACAAGGATGTCAGCCACGCACCCTGTCTTCCTTTGCAGATGACACCCGAATCTGCATGACCCGTGTCTTCCATTTGGGAGCACTGCAAGGCTCCAGGCGGACATAAACCAAATCTTTCAGTGGGCTGCAGAAAACAATATGAAGTTCAACGATGGAAAATTTTAATTACTCAGGGTATGGTAAACACAAGGAAATTAAATCTTCATCAGAGTATAAAACAAATTCTGGCCACAAAATTTGAGCGAAAAAACCAACGTCAAAGACCTGGGGTGATGTCGGAGGATTCACCTTCAAGGACCTAACATTGTATCATCGCATTCTGCTAGAAAAATGACAGATGGATAATGAGAACCTTCAAAACTAGGGAGGCCAAGCCCATGATGACCCCTCTTCAGGTCACTTGTTCTATCTAGGCTGGAATATTGCTGCACCTAAAAGCACCTTTCATGGCAGGTGAATTGCTGACCTAGAAAATGTACAGAGAACCTTCACGGCGCGCATAACGGAGATAAAACACCTCAATTACTGGGAGCGCTTTTAGGTTCCTAAACCTGTGTTTTCCCCGGAAAATCAGGCGGGAGAGATACATGATTATATACACCTGGAAAATCCTAGAGGGACTAGTACCGAACTGCACACGAAAATCACTCACTACGAAAGCAAAAGACTTTGGAGACGATGCAACATCCCCAATGAAAAGCAGGGGTGTCACTAGCACGTTAAGAGATAATACAGTAAGTATCAGGGGGCCTGAGACTGTTCAACTGCCTCCCAGCACACATAAGGGGGATTACCAACAGACCCCTAGCAGTCTTCAAGCTAGCACTGGACAAGCACCTAAAGTCGGTTCCTGACCAGCCGGGCTGTGGCTCGTACGTTGGTTTGCGTGCAGCCAGCAGTAACAGCCTGGTTGATCAGGCTCTGATCCACCAGGAGGCCTGGTCACACTCCGGGCCGCGGGGGCGTTGACCCCCGGAACTCTCTCCAGGTAAACTCCAAGTAAACCACATGATTGTATGTCTGTCAGCCACATGATTGTATGTCTGTCAACCACTTGATTGTATGTCTGTCAACCACATGATTGTATGTCTGTCAACCACATGGTTATATGTCTGTCAGCCACATGATTGTATGTCTGTCAGCCACATGATTGTATGTCTCAACCACAAGATTGTATGTCTGTCAACCACATGATTGTATGTCTGTCAGCCACATGAATGTATGTCTGTCAACCACATGATTGTATGTCTGTCAGACACATGATTGTACGTCTGTCAACCGCATGACCGTATGTCTGTCAGTCACATGATTGTGTGTCTGTCAATCACATGATTGTATGTCTGTCAACCACATGATTGTATGTCTGTCAGCCACATGATTGTACGTCTGTCAACCGCATGACTGTATGTCTGGGCCAAACCACCATGATTGTATGTCTGTCAGCCACATGATTGTATGTCTGTCAATCACATGATTGTATGTCTGTCAACCACATGATTGTATGTCTGCCAACCACATGATTGTATGTCTGTCAACCACATGATTGTATGTCTGTCAACCACATGATTGTATGTCTGTGAGCCACATGATTGTATGTCTCAACCACATGATTGTATGTCTGTCAGCCACATGATTGTATGTCTGTCAGCCACATGATTGTATGTCTGTCAAGCAAATGATTGTATGTCTGTCAACCACATGATTGTATGTCTGTCAGCCACATGATTGAATGTCTGTCAACCACATGATTGTATGTCTGTCAGCCACATGATTGTATGTCTGTCAACCACATGATTGTGTGTCTGTCAGCCACATGATTGTATGTCTGTCAACCACCTGATTGTATGTCTGTCAACCACATGATTGTATGTCTGTCAACCACATGATTGCATGTCTGTCAGCCACATGATTGTATGTCTGTCAACCACATGATTGTATGTCTGTCAGTCACATGATTGTATGTCTGTCAGCCACATGATTGTATGATTGTCAGCCACAAGATTGTATGTCTGTCAGACACATGATTGTATGTCTGTCAGCCACATGATTGTATGTCTGACAACCACATGATTGTATATCTGTCAGTCACATTATTGTATGTCAGTCAACCACATGATTGTATGTCAACCACATGATTGTATGTCTGTCAATCATATGATTGTATGTCTGTCAGCCATATGATTGTATGTCCGTCAACCACATGATTGTATGTCTGTCAGCCACATGATTGTATGTCTGTCAACCACATGATTGTATGTCTGTCAGCCACATGATTGTATGTCTGTCAGCAACATGATTGTATGTCTGTCAACAACATGATTGTATGTCTGTCAGCCACATGATTGTACGTCTGTCAACCACATGATTGTATGTCTGTCAACCACATGATTGTATGTCTGCCAGCCACATGATTGCACGTCTGTCAACCGCATGACTATGTCTGTCAACCACTTGATTGTATGTTTATCAATCACATGATTGTATGTCTGTCAACCACATGATTGTATGTCTGTCAACCACATGATTGCATGTCTGTCAGCCACATGATTGTATGTCTGTCAGCCACATGATTGTATGTCTGTCAACCACATGATTGTATCTCTGTCAAAAACATGATTGTATGTCTGTCAACCACACGATTGTATATCTGTCAGCCACATGATTGTATGTCTCAACCACATGTTTGCATGTCTGTCAACCACATGATTGTATGTCTGTCAGCCACATGATTGTATGTCTGTCAACCACATGACTGTATGTCTGTCAACCACATGATTGTATGTCTGTCAGCCACATGATTGTATGTCTGTAAACCACATGATTGTATGTCTGTCAGCCACATGATTGCATGTCTGTCAACCACATGATTGTATGTCTGTCAACCAAATGATTGTATGTCTGTCAACCACATGATTGTATGTCTGTCAACCACATGATTGTATGTCTGTCAACCACATAATTGAATGTCTTTCAAAACCCCAGATTTTTATGTCTGTCAGGGCCCCATGTTGTAAGTCTGTCAACCACATGATTGTATGTCTGTCGGCCACATGATTGTATGTCTGTCAGCCACATGATTGTATGTCTGTCAACCTGATGATTGTATGTCTGTCAACCACATGATTGCATGTCTGTCAGCCACATGATTGTATGTCTGTCAACCATGTGATTGTATGTCTGTCAGTCACATGATTGTATGTCTGTCAGCCACATGATTATATGTCTGTCAGCCACAAGATTGTATGTCTGTCAGCCACATGATTGTATGTCTGTCAGCCACATGATTGTATGTCTGTCAACCACATGATTGTATATCTGTCAGTCACCTGATTGTATGTCTGTCAACCACATGATTGTATGTCAACCACATGATTGTATGTCTGTCAGTCATATGATTGTATGTCTGTCAGCCATATGATTGTATGTCTGTCAACCACATGATTGTATATCTGTCAGCCACATGATTGTATGTCTGCCAACCATATGATTGTATGTCTGTAAGCCACATGATTGAATGTCTGTCAACCACATGATTGTATGTCTGTCAGCCACATGATTATATGTCTGTCAGCCACATGATTGTATGTCTGTCAACCACATGATTGTATATCTGTCAGCCACATGATTGTATGTCTGTCAGCCACATGATTGTATGTCTGTCAACCACATGATTGTGTGTCTGTCAGCCACATGATTGTATGTCTGTCAGCAACATGATTGTATGTCTGATAACATGATTGTATGTCTGTCAGCCACATGATTGTACGTCTGTCAACTACATGATTGTATGTCTGTCAGCCACATGATTGTATGTCTCTCAACCACATGATTGTATGTCTGTCAACCACATGATTGTATGTCTGTCAACCACATGATTGAATGTCTGTCAACCACATGATTTTATGTCTGTCAGCCACATGATTGTATGTCTGTCAACCACATGATTGCATGTCTGTCAACCACATGATTGTGTGTCTGTCAGCCACTTGATTGTATGTCTGTCAACCACTTGATTGTATATCTGTCAATCACATGATTGTATGTCTGTCAGCCACATGATTGTATGTCTGTCAGCCACATGATTGTATGCCTGTCAGCCACATGATTGCATGCCTGTCAACCACATGATTGTATGTTTGTCAACCACATGATTGTGTGTCTGTCAGCCACATGATTGTGTGTCTGTCAGCAACATGATTGTATGTCTGTCAACATGATTGTATGTCTGTCAGCCACATGATTGTACGTCTGTCAACTACATGATTGTATGTCTGTCAACCACATGATTGTATGTCTGTCAGCCACATGATTGTATGTCTGTCAACCACATGATTGTATGTCTGTCAGCCACATGATTGTTCGTCTGTCAACCGCATGACTGTGTGTCTGTCAGCCACATGATTGTATGTCTGTCAATCACATGATTGTATGTCTGTCAACCACACGATTGTATGTCTGTCAACCACATGATTGTATGTTTGTCAACCACATGATTGTATGTCTGTCAACCACATGATTGTATGTCTGTCAACCACATGATTGTATGTCTATCAGCCACATGATTGTATTTCTCAACCACATGATTGTATGTCTGTCAACCACATGATTGTATGTCTGTCAGCCACATGATTGTATGTCTGTCAACCAAATAATTGTATGTCTGTCAACCACATGATTGTATCTCTGTCAGCCACATGATTGTATGTCTGTCAACCACATGATTGAATGTCTGTCAACCACATGATTGTATGTCTGTCAGCCACATGATTGTTTTGTCTGTCAACCAATGATTGCATGTCTGTCAACCACATGATTGTGTGTCTGTCAGCCACATGATTGTATGTCTGTCAACCACATGATTATATATCTGTCAATCACATGATTGTATGTCTGTCAGCCACATGATTGTATGTCTGTCAGCCACATGATTGTATGCCTGTCAGCCACATGATTGTATGTCTGTCAACCACATGATTTTATGTCTGTCAACCACATGATTGTGTGTCTGTCAGCCACATGATTGTATGTCTGTCAACCACATGATTGTATGTCTGTCAACTACATGATTGTATGTCTGTCAGCCACATGATTGTATGTCTGTCAGCGACATGATTGTATGTCTGTCAACCTGATGATTATATGTCTGTCAACCACATGATTGCAAGTCTGTCAGCCACATGATTGTATGTCTGTCAACCACATGATTGTATGTCTGTCAGTCACATTATTGTTTGTCTGTCAGCCACATGATTGTATGTCTGTCAGCCACAAGATTGTATGTCTGTCAGCCACATGATTGTATGTCTGTCAGCCACAAGATTGTATGTCTGTCAATCACATGATTGTATATCTGTCAGTCACATGATTGTATGTCTTTCAACCACATAATTGTATGTCAATCACATGATTGTATGTCTGTCAGCCATATGATTGCATATCTGTCAACCACATGATTGTATGTCTGTCAACCACATGATTGTATGTCTGTCAACCACATGATTGTATGTCTGTCAACCACATGATTGTATGGCTGGAAGTCACATTATTGTTACCCAGTCACATTTTTTGTCAGGGCGTCAGATATATTATCCGTTAACTTGCTAATTACGTTGCTGTTGCTTCTGCCTACCATCCGTATTATCTGTTAATTACGTTGCTGTTGCTTCTGCCTACCATCCGTATTATCTGTTAATTACGTTGCTGTTGCATATGCCTACCATCCGTATTATCTGTTAATTACGTTGCTGTTGCTTCTGCCTACCATCCGTATTATCTGTTAATTACGTTGCTGTTGCTTCTGCCTACCATCTGTATTTTCTGTTAATTACGTTGCTGTTGCTTCTGCCTACCATCTGTATTTTCTGTTAATTAATAAGCACCAGTAACATTTTCCAGTAATCGTTATATAACACTTTCACTGTAACAGTATTTCTTAATATTTGTCTACCACCTACACTGTATCCCTCTACCAGTTACACTGTATCCCTCTACCAGCTACACTGTGTCCCTCTACCAGCTACACTGTATCCCTCTACCAGCTACACTGTATCCCTCTACCAGCTACACTGTATCCCTCTACCAGCTTCACTGTGTCCCTCTACCAGCTACACTGTATCCCTCTACCAGCTACACTGTATCCCTCTACCAGCTACACTGTATCCCTCTGCCAGCTACACTTTATCCCTCTACCAGCTTCACTGTATCCCTCTACCAGCTACACTGTGTCCCTCTGCCAGCTACACTGTATCCCTCTGCAAGTTACAATGTATCCCTCTACCAGCTTAACTGTATCCCTCTACCAGCTTCACTGTATCCCTCTACCAGCTACTCTGAATCCCTCTGCCAGCTACACTGTATACCTCTACCAGCTTCACTGTATCCCTCTACCAGCTTCACTGTATCCCTCTACCAGCTGCGCTGAATCCCTCTGCCAGCTACACTGTATCCCTCTGCCAGTTTCACTGTATCCCTCTACCAGCTAAACTGTATCCCTCTACCAGCTTCACTGTATCCCTCTACCACATACAGTGTATCCATCTACCACCTACACTGTATCCCTCTACCAGCTACATTGTATCCCTCTACCACATACATTGTATCCCAGTTCCACATACACTGTATCGCTCTACCACCTAGACTGTATCCCTCTACCAGCTAACCTGTATCCCTCTACCACATACACTGTATCCCTCTACCAGCTTCACTGTATCCCTCTAACAGCTACACTGTATCCCTCTACCACCTACACTGTATCCCTCTGTCAGCTACATTGTATCCTTCTACCACATACATTGTCTCCCTCTACCACATACACTGTATCCCTCTACCACCTACACTGTATCCCTCTACCAGATACACTGTATCCCTCTGCCAGTTTCACTGTATCCCTCTACCCCCTACACTATATCCCTCTACCAGCTACACTGTATCCCTCTACCAGCTACTCTGTATCCCTCGGCCAGCTTCACTGTATCCCTCTACCACCTACACTGTATCCCTCTGCCAGCTTCACTGTATCCCTCTACCAGCTACAATGTATCCCTCTGCCAGATTCACTGTATCCCTCTACCAGCAACACTGTATCCCTCTACCAGCTACACTGTATCCCTCTGCCAGCTTCACAGTATCCCTCTACCACATACACTGTATCCCTCTACCAGCTACAATGTATCCCTCTGCCAGCTTCACTGTATCCCTCTACCAGCTGCACTCTATCCCTCTACCACCTACACTGTATCCCTCTATCAGCTACATTGTATCCTTCTACCACATACATTGTATCCCTCTACCACATACACTGTATCCCTCTACCACCTACACTGTATCCCTCTACCTGCTTCACTGTATCCCTCTACCAAATACACTGTATCCCTCTACCAGTTCACTGTATCCCTCTACCACCTACACTGTATCCCTCTACCACATACACTGTATCCCTCTACCACATACACTGTATCCCTCTACCAGCTACACTGTTTCCCTCTACCACCTACACTGTATCCCTCTACCAAATATATTGTATCCCTCTACCAGCTACACTGTATCCCTCTACCACATACACTGTATCCCTCTACGTGTTACACTGTATCCCTCTACCACCTACACTGTATCCCTCTACCACCTACACTGTATCCCTCTACCACCTACACTGTATCCCTCTACCACCTACACTGTATCCCTCTTCCAGCTTCACTGTATCCCTCTGCAAGCTTCACTGTATCCCTCTACTAGCTACACTGTATCCCTCTACCAGCTTCACTGTATCCCTCTACCAGCTACACTGTATCCCTGTACCACTCTATCAGCTACACTGTATCCCTCTACCATCTACACTGTATCCCTCTGCCAGCTTCACTGTATCCCTCTACGACCTACACTATATCTCTCTACCAGCTACACTGTATCCCTCTACCAGCTACACTGTATCCCTCTGCCAGCTTCACTGTATCCCCCTACCAGCTACACTGTATCCCTCTGCCAGCTTCACTGTATCCCTCTACCAGCTACACTGTATCCCTGTACCAGCTACACTGTATCCCTCTCCCAGCTTCACTGTATCCCTCTATCACCTACACTGTACCCCTCTACCAACTACACTGTATCCGTCTACCAGCTTCACTGTATCCCTCTACCACCTACACTGTATCCCTCTACCACATACACTGCATCCCTCTACCAGCTACTGTGTATCCTTCTACCAGCTACACTGTTTCCCTCTACCACCTTCACTGTATCCCTCTACCTCATACACTGTATCCCTCTACCAGCTACACTGTATCCTTCTGCCAGCTTCACTGTATCCCTCTACCAGCTACACTGTATCCCTCTACCAGCTACGCTGTATCCCTCGGCCAGCTTCACTGTATCCCTCTTCCAGCTACACTGTATCCCTCTGCCAGCTTTATTTATTTATTTATTTATTTCCAATTTGTGCACACATACAGAGGTACAAAAAAAAATACAGATAAGAGCAGTATGCCAAAGCCACTTATACTATGCATAGCATTACGGGCTGGCTTAAAATTAACTTAAGATTAACTAAGCAATGATTATTATTATTATTATAATCAAAAAGAAGCGCTAAGCCACAAGGACTATACAGCGCTGCTACTAAGCAATGATGAAATCAGTGATAAAACATTAATGTAAACAGATAACTATAAAGCACAAGTGAGTATTACAAAGACAGGTCATATGGATGCATTCAGTTAGGTAGTGATTCTGTTAGGTAGTGTATTTAAAAAATAATAAAGTTAGATTGGGTTTTAGGTTTAACATTTATGTGATATAATTGTGAGAAACATTTAAGATATACAATTTATAATGTTCAGTTATTCAGTATTTATTTGGTTTTGGGTGAGTAAGTAATCTTTGAGAAGAGACTTGAATTTATAAACAGGTTGTGTTTCTTTTATATTTACAGGTAATGAATTCCAGATTTTAGGGCCTTTTATGTGCATTGAGTTTTTGCATAGTGTGAGATGGACACGAGGAACATCAAAGAGTGATCTGTGCCTTGTGTTATGGTCATGTGTTCTGTTGAGGTTGGCAAGGAGATGTTTGAGGGGAGGGTTAATATCAGAGTTAAGTGTTCTATGTATGTAATAGGTGCAGTAATAAGTATGGATGTTTTGTATGGTGAGTAGGTTTAGTGTATTGAATATTGGTGGAGTGTGCTGCCTGTAGTGAGAATTTGTTATCATTCTAACTGCAGCCTTTTGTTGGGTAATTAGTGGTCTGAGATGGTTAATTGTTGTTGAGCCCCATGCACAAATTCCATAGGTGAGATAGGGGTAAATAAGAGAGTGATATAGGGCCAGGAGGGCTGACTGTGGAACATAGTACCGTATCTTCGATAGTATGCCTACAGTCTTGGAAATTTTCTTAGAAATTTGATGTATATGTGTATGAAATTTGCGTCTATTATCAAGGTGGATTCCTAAGAATTTTCCCTCTGTTAGTTTTGTGATAGGTGATCCATTTATCATTATGTTAAGAGGGACATCTGTAGCTCTGTTACCAAACTGAATGAAGTAGGTTTTGTCAATGTTTAGTGTAAGTTTGTTAGTCCTCATCCAGGTAGATATTTTCTGTAATTCGGTATTTACAGTATTGGCTAGCGTGACTGGGCTCGGGTGAGAGAAGACGTATGTAGTGTCATCTGCAAATAGTGTGGGTTTGAGTAATTGCGAAGCATTTGGAAGGTCATTTATGTATAGGAGAAAGAGAAGAGGGCCAAGGACACTTCCCTGTGGGACACCAACTGTAATTGGTTGTGCAGAAGAGTTTGCCCCATTTGCGTACACATATTGGCTTCTGTTGCTGAGGTAAGACTTGAGGTAGTTGAGGGAGTGCCCTCTTATACCATAGTGTGACAATTTTACGTGGAGCAAGTCATGGTCAACTGTATCAAAAGCTTTACGTAAGTCAATGAAGATCCCCAGTGGGACTTCTTCACTGTATCCCTCTGCCAGCTACACTGTATCCCTCTGCCAGCTTCACTGTATCCCTCTACCAGCAACACTGTATCCCTCTACCAGCTACACTGTATCCCTCTGCCAGCTTCACAGTATCCCTCTACCACATACACTGTATCCCTCTACCAGCTACAATGTATCCCTCTGCTAGCTTCACTGTATCCCTCTACCAGCTACACTCTATCCCTCTACCACCTACACTGTATCCCTCTACCACCTACACTGTATCCCTCTACCAGCTACACTGTATCCCTCTACCAGCTTCACTGCATCCCTCTACCAAATACACTGTATCCCTCTACCAGTTCACTGTATCCCTCTACCACCTACACTGTATCCCTCTACCACATACACTGTATCCCTCTACCACCTACACTGTATCCCTCTACCAGCTTCACTGCATCCCTCTACCAAATACACTGTATCCCTTTACCAGTTCACTGTATCCCTCTACCACATACACTGTATCCCTCTACCAGCTACACTGTATCCTTCTACCAGCTACACTGTTTCCCTCTACCACCTACACTGTATCCTCTACCCCAAAAATATTGTATCCCTCTACCAGCTACACTGTATCCCTCTAACCACATACACTGTATCCCTTTTACTGTTAACTGTATCCCTCTACCACCTACCCCTGTTTCCCTCTACCACCCTACACTGTATCCCTCTACCACCTACACTGTATCCCTCTACCACCTACACTGTATCCCTCTACCACCTACACTGTATCCCTCTACCAGCTACACTGTATCCCTCTACCAGCTTTCCCCTGTATCCCTTCCAGCTTCCACTGTATCCCTTCTGCCCGCTTCACTGTATCCCTCTACTAGCTTTCACTGTATCCCTCTACCAGCTTCACTGTACCCTCTACCAGCTACACTGTATCCCTGTACCACTCTATCACTACACTGTATCCCTCTACCATCTACACTGTATCCCTCTTTCCAGCTTCACTGTACCCTCTACCACCTACACTATATCTCTCTACCAGCTACACTGTATCCCCCTTACCAGCTACACTGTATCCCTCTGCCAGCTTCACTGAATCCCCCTACCAGCTACACTGTATCCCTCTGCCAGCATCACTGTATCCCTCTACCAGCTACACTGTATCCCTGTACCAGCTACACTCTATCCCTCAGCCATCTTCACTGTATTCCTCTATCACCTGCACTGTATCCCACTACCAGCTTCACTGTATCCCTCTACCAACTACACTGTTTCCGTCTACCAGCTTCACTGTATCCCTCTACAACCTACACTGTATCCCTCTACCAGCTTCACTTTATCCCTCTACCAGCTACACTGTATCCCTCTACCACCTACACTGTATCCCTCTACCAGCTACATTGTATCCCTCTACCACATACACTGTATCCTCTACCACCTTTCACTGTATCCTCTACCAGCTTCACTGTATCCTCTACCAACTACACTGTATCCGTCTACCAGCTTCACTGTATCCCTCTACCACCTACACTGTATCCCTCTACCACATACACTGTATCCCTCTACCACATACACTGTATCCCTCTTTCAGCTACACTGTATCCTTCTACCAGCTACACTGTTTCCCTCTACCACCTACACTGTATCCCTCTACCTCACACACTGTATCCCTCTACCAGCTACACTGTATCCCTCTACCACATACTCTGTATCCCTTTATCAGTTACACTGCATCCCTCTGCCAGCTTCACTGTATCCCTCTACCACATACACTGTATCCTCTACCAGTTACACTGTATCCCTCTACCAGCTACACTGTATCCCTCTACCACCTACACTGTATCCCTCTACCACATACACTGTATCCATCTACCACATACACTGTATCCCTCTACCAGCTACACTCTATCCCTCTTCCAGCTACACTCTATCCCTCTACCAGCTACACTGTATCCCTCTACCAGCTACACTGTATCCCTCTACCACCTACACTGTATCCCTCTACCACCTACACTGTATCCCTCTACCACATACACTATATCCCTCTACCACATGCACTGTATCCCTCTACCAGCCACACTGTATCCCTCCACCACTTACACTGTTTAATTCTACCAGCTACACTGTATCCCTCTACTAGCTACACTGTATCTTTCTACCAGCTACACTGTATCCCTCTGCCACCTACACTGTACCCCTCTACCAGCTACACTGTATCCCTCTACCAGCTACTCTGTATCCCTCTACCAGCTACACTGTATCCCTCTACCACATACACTGTATCCCTCTACCACCTACACTGTATCCCTCTACCACGTACACTGTATACCTCTACCAGTTACACTGTATCCATCTACCAGCTTCACTGTATCCCACTACCACATGCACTGTATCCCTCTACCAGTCACACTGTATTCCTCTACCTCCTAAACTGTATCCCTCTACCTCCTACACTGTATCTCTCTACCACATACACTGTATCCCACTACCATATACACTGTATCCCTCTACCAGCTACACTGTATCCCTCTAACAGCTACACTGTTTCCTTCTACCAGCTGCACTGTATCCCTCTACCAGCTACACTGTATCCCTCTACCACCTACACTGTATCCCTCTACCAGCTACACTGTATCCCTCTACCACATACACTGTATCCCTCTACAAAATACACTGTATCCCTCTACCACCTGCACTGTATCCCTCTACCACCTGCACTGTATCCCCCTACCAGCTACACTGTATCCCTCTTCCAGCTACACTGTACCCCTCTACCAGCTACACTGTTTCCTTCTACCAGTTACACTGTGTCCTTCTACCAGCTACACTGTATCCCTATACCACCTACACTGTATCCCTCTACCAGCTACACTGTATCTTTCTACCAGGTACACTGTATCCCTCTTCCAGCTACACTGTATCCCTCTATCAGCTACACTGTATCCCTCTACCACCTACACTGTATCCCTCTACCAGCTACACTGTATCCCTCTACCAGCTACACTGTATCCCTCTTCCAGCTACACTGTATCCTTCTACCAGCTACAATGTATCCCTCTACCACCTACACTGTATCCCCTTACCACCTACACTGTATCCCTCTACCACCTACACTGTATCCCTCTACCAGCTACACTGTAGCCCTCTACCACCTACACTGTATCCCTCTACCAGCTACACTGTATCTCTCTTCCAGCTACACTGTACTCCTCTACCAGCTACACTGTATCCCTTTACCACATACACTGTATCCCTCTACCAGCTACACTCTGTCCCTCTACCAGCTACACTGTATGCTTCTACCAGCTACAATGTATCCCTCTACCACCTACACTGTATCCCCTTACCACCTACACTGTATCCCTCTACCACATACACTGTATCCCTCTTCCAGGTACACTGTAGCCCTCTACCACCTACACTGTATCCCTCTACCAGCTACACTGTATCTCTCTTCCAGCTACACTGTACCCCTCTACCAGCTACACTGTATCTCTTTACCACATACACTGTATCCCTCTACCACATACACTGTATCCCTCTACCACATACACTGTATCCCTCTACCACCTACACTGTATCCCTCTACCACCTACACTGTATCCCTCTACCACCTACACTGTATCCCTCTACCAGGTACACTGTACCCCTCTACCAGCTACATTGTATCCCTTTACCACATACACTGTATCCCTCTACCACATACACTGTATCCCTCTACCACATACACTGTATCCCTCTACCAGCTACACTGTAGCCCTCTACCACCTACACTGTATCCCTCTTCCAGCTACACTGTATCCCTCTACCAACTACTCTGTATCCCTTTACCAGCTACACTGTATCCCTCTACCAGCTACACTATATCCCTCTACCACCTACACTGTATCCCCTTACCAGCTACACTGTATCCCTCTGCCACCTACACTGTATCCCTCTTTCCAGCTTACACTGTATCCCTCTACCAGCTACACTGTATCCCTCTACCAGCTACACTGTATCCCTCTACCAGCTACACTGTATCCCTCTACGAGCTACACTGTATCCCTCTACCAGCTACAATGTTTTCCTCTACCACCTACACTGTATCCCCTTACCACCTACACTGTATCCCTCTACCACCTACACTGTATCCCTCTACCAGCTACACTGTAGCTCTCTACCACCTACAATGTATCCCTCTACCAGCTACACTGTATCTCTCTTCCAGCTACACTGTACCCCTCTACCAGCTACACTGTATCCCTCTACCACATACACTGTATCCCTCTACCACTTACACTGTATCCCTCTACCACATACACTGTATCCCTCTACGAGCTACACTGTAGCCCTCTACCACCTACACTGTATCCCTCTACCAGCTACACTGTATCCCTCTACCAACTACTCTGTATCCCTCTTCCCGCTACACTGTATCCCTCTACCAGCTACACTATATCCCTTACCACCTTACCCCTTTTATCCTACCAGCTACACTGTATCCCTCTACCCCTACACTGTATCCCTTACCAGCTTCACTGTATCCCTCTTCCTACACTGTGTCCCTCTACAGCTTCACTGTATGCCTTACACCTACCTATCCCTCTCCAGCTACACTATATTTCCCCCTTCCACTACACTGTATCCCTCTACCAGCTACACTATATCCCTCTACCACCTACACTGTATCCCTCTACCAGCTATACTATATCCCTCTACCACCTTCACTGTATCCCTCTACCAGCTACACTATATCCCTCTACCACCTACACTGTGTCTCTCTACCAGTTACACTGTATCCCTCTACCACCTACACTGTATCCCTCTACCAGCTACACTATATCCCTCTACCACCTACACTGTGTCTCTCTACCAGCTACACTATATCCCTCTACCACCTACACTGTGTCTCTCTACCAGCTACACTGTATTCCTCTACCACCTACACTGTATCCCTCTACCAGCTACACTATATCCCTCTACCACCTACACTGTGTCTCTCTACCAGCTACACTGTATCCCTCTACCACCTACACTGTATCCCTCTACCAGCTACACAGTGTAGCTGGTAGAGGGATACAATGTAGGCTACACTTTATCCCTCTTAACTGTATCCTGTATCGGATACAGGATACAGTTAAGAGGGATACAGTGTAGCCTACACTGCATCCCTCTACCACCTACACTGTATTCCTCTACCAGCTACACTGTATCCCTCTACCACCTACACTGTGTCTCTCTACCACCTACACTGTAGCCCTCTCCCACCTACACTGTATCCCTCTACCACGTACACTGTATCCCTCTACCAGCTACACTGTATCCCTCTACCACCTACACTGTATCCCTCTACCACCAACACTGTATCCCTCTACCAGCTACACTGTATCCCTCTACCACCTACACTGATCCCTCTACCACCTACATGTATCCCTTTCCCCTACATTGTATCCCTTACCACCTACACTGTATCCTCTCCACCTACACTGTATCCCCTACCGCTACACTGTACCCCCTACCACCTACACTGTATCCCTCTACCAGCTACACTGTATCTCTCTTCCAGCTACACTGTACCCCTCTACCAGCTACACTGTATCCCTTTACCACATACACTGTATCCCTCTACCACATACATTGTATCCCTCTACCACATACACTGTATCCCTCTACCAGCTACACTGTAGCCCTTACCACCTACACTGTACCCTCTGCCAGCCCCACTGTATCCCTCTACCAAACTCTCTGTATTCCCTTACCAGCTTCACTGTATCCTTACCAGCTACACTATATCACCTCTTTCACTACACTGTATCCCCTTACCAGCTACACTGTATCCCTCTGCCACCTACACTGTATCCCTCTACCAGCTACACTGTATCCCTCTACCAGCTACACTGTATCCCTCTACCAGCTACACTGTATCCCTCTACCAGCTACACTGCATCCCTCTACCAGCTACACTGTATCCCTCTACCAGCTACAATGTATTCCTCTACCACCTACACTATATCCCTCTACCACCTACACTGTATCCCTCTACCAGCTACACTGTAGCCCTCTACCACCTACACTGTATCCCTCTACCAGCTACACTGTATCTCTCTTCCAGCTACACTGTACCCCTCTACCAGCTACACTGTATCCCTCTACCACCTATACTGTGTCTCTCTACCACCTACACTGTAGCCCTCTCCCACCTACACTGTATCCCTCTACCACGTACACTGTATCCCTCTACCAGCAACACTGTATCCCCCACCACCTACACTGTATCCCTCTACCACCAACATGTATCCCCTTTCCCGTACACTGTAAACCCTCTACACCTACACTGTATCCCTCTACCACCTACACTGTATCCCTCTACCACCTACACTGTATCCCTCTACCACCTACACTGTATCCCTCTACCACCTACACTGTATCCCTCTACCCGCTACACTGAGCCTTACCACCTACACTGTATCCCTCTACCAGCTACACTGTATCTCTCTTCCAGCTACACTGTACCCCTCTACCAGCTACACTGTATCCCTTTACCACATACACTGTATCCCTCTACCACATACATTGTGTCCCTCTACCACATACACTGTATCCCTCTACCAGCTACACTGTAGCCCTCTACCACCTACACTGTATCCCTCTGCCAGCCACACTGTATTCTCTACCAACTACTCTGTATCCCTTTACCAGCTACACTGTATCCCTCTACCAGCTACACTATATCCCTCTTTCACCTACACTGTATCCCCTTACCAGCTACACTGTATCCCTCTGCCACCTACACTGTATCCCTCTACCAGCTACACTGTATCCCTCTACCAGCTACACTGTATCCCTCTACCAGCTACACTGTATCCCTCTACCAGCTACACTGCATCCCTCTACCAGCTACACTGTATCCCTCTACCAGCTACAATGTATTCCTCTACCACCTACACTATATCCCTCTACCACCTACACTGTATCCCTCTACCAGCTACACTGTAGCCCTCTACCACCTACACTGTATCCCTCTACCAGCTACACTGTATCTCTCTTCCAGCTACACTGTACCCCTCTACCAGCTACACTGTATCCCTCTACCACATACACTGTATCCGTCTACCACATACACTGTATCCTCCCTTACCAAAATACACTGTATCCCTCTACCAGCTACAATGTATCCCTCTACCAACTACTCTGTATCCCTCTACCCGCTACACTGTATCCCTCTACCAGCTACACTATATCCCTCTACCACCTACACTGTATCCCCTTACCAGCTACACTGTATCCCTCTACCACCTACACTGTATCCCTCTACCAGCTTCACTGTATCCCTCTTCCACCTACACTGTGTCCCTCTATCAGCTACACTGTATCCCTCTACCACCTACACTGTATCCCTCTACCAGCTACACTATGTCCCTCTACCACCTACACTGTATCCCTCTACCAGCTACACTATATCCCTCTACCACCTACACTGTATCCCTCTACCAGCTATACTATATCCCTCTACCACCTACACTGTATCCCCCTACCGCTACACTATATCCTTACCACCTACACTGTGTCTCTCTACCAGCTACACTGTATCCTTCTACCACCTACACTGTATCCCTCTACCAGCTACACTATATCCCTCTACCACCTACACTGTGTCTCTCTACCAGCTACACTATATCCCTCTACCACCTACACTGTGTCTCTCTACCAGCTACACTGTATCCTTCTACCTCCTACACTGTATCCCTCTACCAGCTACACAGTGTAGCTGGTGGAGGGATACAGTGTAGGCTACACTGTATCCCTCTTAACTGTATCCTGTATCGGATACAGGATACAGTTAAGAGGGATACAGTGTAGCCTACACTGCATCCCTCTACCACCAACACTGTATCCATCTACCAGCTACACTGTATCCCTCTACCACCTACACTGTGTCTCTCTACCACCTACACTGTATCCCTCTCCCACCTACACTGTATCCCTCTACCACCTACACTGTATCCCTCTACCAGCTACACTGTATCCCTCTACCACCTACACTGTATCCCTCTACCAGCTACACTGTATCCCTCTACCAGCTACACTGTATCCCTCTACCAGCTACACTGCATCCCTCTACCACCTACACTGTATCCTTCTACCACCTACACTGTATCCCTCTACCAGCTACACTGTATCCCTCTACCACCTACACTGTATCCCTCTACCACCTACACTGTATCCCTCTACCAGCTACACTGTATCCCTTACCACCTGCACTGGGAACCCCCTACCACCTCCCCTGTTCCCTCTACCAGCTACACTGTATCCCTCTACCACCTACACTGTATCCCTCTACCACCTACTACGTTTTCCCCTACCACCTACACTGTATCCCTCTACCACCTACACTGTATCCCTCTACCACCTACACTGTATCCCTCTACCACCTACACTGTATCCCTCTACCACCTACACTGTATCCCTCTACCACCTAAAACTGTTTCCCTCTACACCTACACTGTACCCTCACCACCCACACTGTATCCCTCTACACCTCACTGTTTCCCTCTTCCAACTACACTGTATCCCTCTACCCCTACACTGTATCCCTCTACCACCTCACTGTATCCCTCTACCACCTACACTGTGGGCTCTCTACCCCCTACACTGTATCCCTCTACCACCTACACTGTATCCCTCTACCACCTAAACTGTATCCCTTAACCAACTACACGTATCCTCTTTCCACCTACACTGTATCCCTCTACACCTACACTGTATCCCTCTTTCCACCTACACTGTGTCTCTCTACCACCTACACTGTATCCCTCTACCACGTACACTGTATCCCTCTACCACCTACACTGTATCCCTCTACCACCTACACTGTGTCTCTCTACCACCTACACTGTATCCCTCTACCACCTACACTGTGTCTCTCTACCACCTACACTGTATCCCTCTACCACGTACACTGTATCCCTCTTCCACCTACACTGTATCCCTCTACCACGTACACTGTATCCCTCTACCACCTACACTGTATCCCTCTACCACCTACACTGTATCCCTCTACCACCTACACTGTATCCCTCTACCACCTACACTGTGTCCCTCTACCACCTACACTGTATCCCTCTACCACCTACACTGTATCCCTCTACCACCTACACTGTATCCCTCTACCACGTACACTGTATCCCCCTTCCACCTACTGTATCCCTCTACCACGTAACATGTATCCCTCTACCACTACACTGTATCCCTTACCACCTACCTGTATCCCTCTCCAACTTACAACTGTATCCCTCTACCACCTACACTGTATCCCTCTACCACCTACACTGTATCCCTCTACCACCTACACTGTATCCCTCTTAATAGTCGTAATTCAAAGTAAATATTGTTTAGTTTAAGTTAGCAATGTCTGTTTACAAAATATTGGGAATGTAAATGATTTATCGTACAACATAAACTGAAACTGTCTATTAACTTTTATTGAGGAAGCATCTCTTATGTAATTGTTATGGAATATTGCGTTTATCAAAGCTTAAGTTAGCCTTGTCAAGCTTTACTGAAGCATACACCAGCGCCATCTAATGTTTAACTACCAAAGCCTGCAGCAGGAAGTCTGCCACTTCTAAATATAATGATTTTGAGTTACCTGTTGTTGCGTGAGTTTGTTCACTGTTAACACTCATATACTAGTTATTCATTGTGTATTTCAAGATGGTGAGTGAGGTTACTTCCTGCAGTGGCTAGAGACTTGGGAGTCAAATTATGTGAGGGGTGAGGTGAGCCAGTTCTAAGTTTTCTAGAAGGAAATTTTTAGCAAAGACTGTGTACAAACTTTCGTCAGTGGGATTGTGATCTGTAGACAAGAAGCTGTGATTATTGAATAAGTCTGCTGCAATATTAGAGGATTAAGCTGTTACCAACCCATCTTAGCACTAAACAACGATTACTTCAGGTAATGTTCAACATTATTAGTAAAATAACATCTTTTTTGACCTGTCCTCTAAATTAATTGATTCTGATCTGATCTGCAACAGAATTTTTATTGTTCATTACGTTTTTAAGCTACAATGATTGTTAACATTATTGTGTAATATTAACGTTACTTGTGAGAGAGAGCGAACTTTAAGTTTCTTAGGAATAAAACCCATATAACGCATTAATACTTTATTAACATACTGAAGATCCTTCAGTTACAGCCAAGTGGCAGTAGTGGGTATGAAGGTAGCGGGTAATATTAGTGGCAGTAGTGGGTATGAAGGTAGCGGGTAATATTAGTGGCAGTAGTGGGTATGAAGGTAGCGGGTAATATTAGTGGCAGTAGTGGGTATGAAGGTACCGGGTAATATTAGTGGCAGTAGTGGGCATGAAGGTAGCGGGTAATATTAGTGGCAGTAGTGGGCATGAAGGTAGCGGGTAATATTAGTGGCAGTAGTGGGCATGAAGGTAGCGGGTAATATTAGTGGCAGTAGTGGGCATGAAGGTAGCGGGTAATATTAGTGGCAGTAGTGGGCATGAAGGTAGCGGGTAATATTAGTGGCAGTAGTGGGCATGAAGGTAGCGGGTAATATTAGTGGCAGTAGTGGGCATGAAGGTAGCGGGTAATATTAGTGGCAGTAGTGGGCATGAAGGTAGCGGGTAATATTAGTGGCAGTAGTGGGCATGAAGGTAGCGGGTAATATTAGTGGCAGTAGTGGGCATGAAGGTAGCGGGTAATATTAGTGGCAGTAGTGGGCATGAAGGTAGCGGGTAATATTAGTGGCAGTAGTGGGCATGAAGGTAGCGTGTAATATTAGTGGCAGTAGTGGGCATGAAGGTAGCGTGTAATATTAGTG
Organism: Cherax quadricarinatus; assembly: GCF_026875155.1. Lineage (NCBI taxonomy): Eukaryota > Metazoa > Arthropoda > Malacostraca > Decapoda > Parastacidae > Cherax > Cherax quadricarinatus. The sequence goes on along the minus strand of NC_069416.1, from coordinate 11,115,431 downwards.
GCAGTAGTGGGCATGAAGGTAGCGGGTAATATTAGTGGCAGTAGTGGGCATGAAGGTAGCCGGTATAATATTAGTGGCAGTAGTGGGCATGAAGGTAGCTGGTAATATTAGTGGCAGTAGTGGGCATGAAGGTAGCGGGTAATATTAGTGGCAGTAGTGGGCATGAAGGTAGCGGGTAATATTAGTGGCAGTAGTGGGCATGAAGGTAGCGGGTAATATTAGTGGCAGTAGTGGGCATGAAGGTAGCGGGTAATATTAGTGGCAGTAGTGGGCATGAAGGTAGCGGGTAATATTAGTGGCAGTAGTGGGCATGAAGGTAGCGGGTAATATTAGTGGCAGTAGTGGGCATGAAGGTAGCGGGTAATATTAGTGGCAGTAGTGGGCATGAAGGTAGCGGGTAATATTAGTGGCAGTAGTGGGCATGAAGGTAGCGGGTAATATTAGTGGCAGTAGTGGGCATGAAGGTAGCGGGTAATATTACTGTTAGTAGTGGGCATGAAGGTAGCGTGTAATATTAGTGGCAGTAGTGGGCACGAAGGTAGCGGGTAATATTACAGTGGCAGTAGTGGGCACGAAGGTAGCGGGTAATATTAGTGGCAGTAGTGGGCATGAAGGTAGCGGGTAATATTACAGTGGCAGTAGTGGGCATGAAGGTAGCGGGTAATATTAGTGGCAGTAGTGGGCATGAAGGTAGCGGGTAATATTACAGTGGCAGTAGTGGGCACGAAGGTAGCGGGTAATATTACAGTGGCAGTAGTGGGCACGAAGGTAGCGGGTAATATTAGTGGCAGTAGTGGGCATGAAGGTAGCGGGTAATATTAGTGGCAGTAGTGGGCATGAAGGTAGCGGGTAATATTAGTGGCAGTAGTGGGCATGAAGGTAGCGGGTAATATTAGTGGCAGTAGTGGGCATGAAGGTAGCGGTAATATTAGTGGCAGTAGTGGGCATGAAGGTAGCGGGTAATATTAGTGGCAGTAGTGGGCATGAAGGTAGCGGGTAATATTAGTGGCAGTAGTGGGCATGAAGGTAGCGGGTAATATTACTGTTAGTAGTGGGCATGAAGGTAGCGTGTATATTAGTGGCAGTAGTGGGCACGAAGGTAGCGGGTAATATTACAGTGGCAGTAGTGGGCACGAAGGTAGCGGGTAATATTAGTGGCAGTAGTGGGCATGAAGGTAGCGGGTAATATTACAGTGGCAGTAGTGGGCATGAAGGTAGCGGGTAATATTAGTGGCAGTAGTGGGCATGAAGGTAGCGGGTAATATTACAGTGGCAGTAGTGGGCATGAAGGTAGCGGGTAATATTACAGTGGCAGTAGTGGGCACGAAGGTAGCGGGTAATATTAGTGGCAGTAGTGGGCATGAAGGTAGCGGGTAATATTAGTGGCAGTAGTGGGCATGAAGGTAGCGGGTAATATTAGTGGCAGTAGTGGGCATGAAGGTAGCGGGTAATATTAGTGGCAGTAGTGGGCATGAAGGTAGCGGGTAATATTACAATAGCAGTAGTGGGCATGAGGGTAGCGGGTAATATTACAGTGGCAGTAGTGGGCATGAGGGTAGCGGGTAATATTACAGTGGCAGTAGTGGGCATGAAGGTAGCGGGTAATATTACAGTGGCAGTAGTGGGCATGAAGGTAGCGGGTAATATTACAATGGCAGTAGTGGGCATGAGGGTAGCGGGTAATATTACAGTGGCAGTAGTGGGCATGAGGGTAGCGGGTAATATTAGTGGCAGTAGTGGGCATGAAGGTAGCGGGTAATATTAGTGACAGTAGTGGGCATGAAGGTAGCGGGTAATATTACAGTGGCAGTAGTGGGCATGAAGGTAGCGGGTAATATTAGTGGCAGTAGTGGGCATGAAGGTAGCGGGTAATATTACAGTGGCAGTAGTGGGCACGAAGGTAGCGGGTAATATTAGTGGCAGTAGTGGGCACGAAGGTAGCGGGTAATATTAGTGGCAGTAGTGGGCATGAAGGTAGCGGGTAATATTAGTGGCAGTAGTGGGCATGAAGGTAGCGGGTAATATTACAATAGCAGTAGTGGGCATGAGGGTAGCGGGTAATATTACAGTGGCAGTAGTGGGCATGAGGGTAGCGGGTAATATTAGTGGCAGTAGTGGGCATGAAGGTAGCGGGTAATATTACAATGGCAGTAGTGGGCATGAGGGTAGCGGGTAATATTACAGTGGCAGTAGTTGGCATGAAGGTAGCGGGTAATATTAGTGGCAGTAGTGGGCATGAAGGTAGCGGGTAATATTAGTGGCAGTAGTGGGCATGAAGGTAGCGGGTAATATTACAATAGCAGTAGTGGGCATGAGGGTAGCGGGTAATATTACAGTGGCAGTAGTGGGCATGAGGGTAGCGGGTAATATTACAGTGGCAGTAGTGGGCATGAGGGTAGCGGGTAATATTAGTGGCAGTAGTGGGCATGAAGGTAGCGGGTAATATTAGTGGCAGTAGTGGGCATGAAGGTAGCGGGTAATATTAGTGGCAGTAGTGGGCATGAAGGTAGCAGGTAATATTACAGTGGCAGTAGTGGGCATGAAGGTAGCGGTAATATTAGTGCAGTAGTGGGCATGAAGGTAGCGGGTAATATTACAGTGGCAGTAGTGGGCATGAAGGTAGCGGGTAATATTACAGTGGCAGTAGTGGGCATGAAGGTAGCGGGTAATATTACAGTGGCAGTAGTGGGCATGAAGGTAGCGGGTAATATTACAGTGGCAGTAGTGGGCATGAAGGTAGCGGGTAATATTACAGTGGCAGTAGTGGGCATGAAGGTAGCGGGTAATATTAGTGGCGGTAGTGGGCATGAAGGTAGCGGGTAATATTACAGTGGCAGTAGTGGGCATGAAGGTAGCGGGTAATATTAGTGGGCATGAAGGTAGCGGGTAATCCTCTGTACTGCAGTGTCTGCATGAACCTTATTTGTTATATCACTGAAAATATGACTCGCAAAATCGTAATGACACGATTGCAAGCAAACCATTCCACGGGCGGGAATAGAACCCGCGATCAGAGTCTCAAAACTCCAGACCGTCGCGTTAGCCACAATAAGATTCGTCCAACTAGGTATGTTTCTACATCATATGAAGATTAACATAGGCATCACTTGCATTTGTGGTCACAGTGGTGCCTATGCTAACCTTCCTATGGTGTAGAAAATGCCTAGTTGGACGAATCTTATTGTGGCTAACGCGACGGTCTGGAGTTTTGAGACTCTCTGATCGTGGGTTCTATCCCCGCCCGTGGTATGGTTTCATTGAAAATATTTTGAGGGAATGAACCGACGGGGTTCATATTACATAGAACAAATTGATGAAGTTTAATGTCTGTGCTTGGATGGATTGGGTTACCTTCGGTTTAGTTTGGTTACCTTAACAGGTTTTATTCAGTTGCCCAACATATAGCCATCTATATTGCACGACTCTGGTAATATTTGTTAATTTAAATGTTAGAATATTGCAAATGTCAAAAATCGAGCCCCTAAAGCCTAAACTGTTATAAACTATAAATGAATATATAATACAAACCAAGGCGAATGTTGCCTGACGAGAACTGTTAATATATTGATTACATATTTTAATTTTTGTATAATACATACGCAATTTTAACAATCTTCAACTTGTCGGTTTTTCAAACCATTCATCACAATTTTAACAATGGTTAAAAGTCGTATTTTTTCAGCAGAGGTCTGAGAAGTGAAGCCTAATCATGAGTGTGTGGGCCAGGCGCTTGGCCACCTTCGTACCCCAGGATGCAGCTAGCACCAGACGGGCCTCCTGCAGTGCCTTGGATGTCTGCTCCCTCGTATACCATGACACTGTATCTTCTACGTCTTCCAAACACTGGCCTTCACCACTGCCTGACAAGTCAGTCTACAGATCGAGTCATCGGGCTTGCATCGGGCCCTCTGATACACAAATAAATGAACCTTCCACAGAATACCTGGGCCGTAAAAGGTCATCTCTCGACCCTTCTTGGCTGTCTCCAACCCTCAATATTAAGGAGAAGTCGCTGAGGTTAGTAAAGGTCATGAATTTGGCAACCTATGTGGGATTTGCATCGTCTTCAGACATTGTCCCTTGATAACGGTAAGAGATTCAAGATTCATAGAATTGCATTTGGCCTCTTCCTTGGATAGAGCTTTACTGCCTCTTTCCCAGTGGCGTTGCTATGGTTGGTGTCTCCCGGGGCGGCATCTTTGGTGTCACCCGCATGAAATCCAAGGTCGGGGGGATGGGGGGGAGTTAACTCCTGTTACGTCACTCCTGCATGACCAGTGTCAAATGTTTAGCAATGAGAACGTTTAAGGGCCATAAACCGAACAGGAAAATGCTACTCAGCTTTAAATAATCATAGTAATATTGAGGAAACATAAAATCGTATACACTTTGAGTACAGGCAACAGCTCGTACAGTTATACCTCTTCAAGAATGCGAAAAAAAAAAAATTGCAATATCAGTGAAACGCTAGTTCCGATTTGACCTTGAGTACATGATCAGTGAATCTGAGCTTACATTTCCTTGCCTTCAGTCCTGCAAAATCATCTATCATATCAATATGTAATCATATAAGAGGCTATATAGAAACGAAGGATTTCTCTTGTGTTGCTGCAGGACTGTTTTGTTCATTAGGGTCACAATCTCTAGAGGCTCTGGTGTCACCCGGGGCGGCTCCCCCCCCCCTCCTTCCCTTACGACGCCATTGCTCTTTGCCCAAGCGTTATGATCCTTATGAGCTTAGGGCTCTTCCCCTGATTAAAAACACTAAATTCCAATTTAGTGTTTGAGATAATTATATATATACTCAAGGTGATAGATTACATTAGCTGCATGTTAATTTGCATGGCTATTTTATTTAGTATTGCTTGTATGACTAATTGCTTATCTTTATAAGAGTTGAAAGATCTTATGGGTTAAGCTCTTTGTGATTCCAATTTCTTCCTGCAGGTTCCAGCAAACTAGGCTCATAGCAGAGCTAATAGGTGTGTGTAATGGTAGTTATTGCTTATCAGAAGGTCCGAGGCCTCTGAAAAGAAATTGAGGTAAGGGTGTGAAGGCTTTGATCCAAATATACGAGCTTCAGGCTCTTGGATCCTCTGTATACACATGTCTCCAAGCCACTCTGGAACACTCTCGAAGTACCACATCAGTTTGTGTGTGGGGGGGGGGAAACTTTAAGCCAGGTAATGGCTTCATCAGTCAGTCCAATACAAACTGGCAGTGCCAGACAAGTGGAAAAGGGCAAATGTAATACCTATTTACAAGGCAGGTGACAGGTCCTTAGCTTCGAACTATAGACCAATAAGCCTTACCTCCATATTGGTAAATTGATGGAATCGGTAACTGCCGAAGCAATTTGTAGCCATCTTGAAAGGCATAAACTGATTAATGAATCTCAACACGGTTTTACAAAGGAGCGTTCCTGTCTTAGGGATTTTTTTTTTATTTTATTTAAAATACAATACATAGCTTAACATAACCCCTTAAACAAGGGTTGATACACATTGAATATAAACACATTTTGAAACAATCTCTCAGAACGTACAATAGCAAATAAACACAATATTAACAAACACAAGAGGTTACACAAATATACTAGAAAATATCGCTTGTGACAAAACATAACATTAAGAAAGATGGGCAATCTTAACCCTATGTACACAAGAACAAGAACATAACATGTAGGTGACCCCTGTAGCAGGTTCAATAATATAATTAAATCCATAATCCCTTCGGGTATACACCATTTACATAATATTACTGGGACATATTGCCAATGCACAATACAATACAATAAGAAGAATATTATGATAAATATATAAATATATCGGTTACTCACAACCAACACAAATAATCAATAAATGAAAGGACCTACATCACAATCTCATGATAAAACAAAGTACATACTCTTACTCACCTAACCCCTCAGTACTTAAGTTCCCTACAGTCACACATACTCGCCTTACCACAAGTCTTACGAGTTAGCCACAAAACTAGAATAGCCATAAGCATTCCGCACTCATCTACAGGCTATACACATTATATAATATAGCAATAAAATGCTCAGTACAAACACAAAACCCCGTTTGCCAGGCCATAGCCGAAAAGTACATAAAGTACTTCAACAAAGAAAGAAGGCAGTAGACTCTGACATAAGACATCTATAACACATATAACTGCACCACCACATCCACTCACACAACCACATATACCTCAACCACGCATTACACAGATACACACAGCAACACAGCCTTTGTGCATACCCAACCCCGGAGACAAGCCCGTTCCATCCCCTGAAATTCAATCCCCCCCCCTTTCACAACGTTAACAATGCTCTCACACTCGTACTACGGTACCCTGCTGAAAAAGCCTGGTCCCAGCGACTTCCATATATTCCCCGATTACAACACAACGTTCTATAAATGGTCCCCGCCAACACCCTTGTGCGCACCTCCCAATCCCCATTCCTTCTCATCGCCCAGGATACAAAAACAAAATCCGCAATTATATACATGATTGCACGTTGCACAGGCGCCTCGACGCCTCCCACGTCCAAACTTAACGCCCTCAATACTGATATCCCCCCACCTCCCACTGTCCTCAGAATCTTATCCATCCATTCCCTGATACACCCCAAATTATCACAAATAACTACATGAAACGCAGTCTCCTCATCCCCGCACACCCGACACGTGCCCTCCACCATCAACCCTCTTTCCTTAAGTGCAGCACCCGACGGCAGTATGCCATGGAGAAAACGGAGAAATACCTCTCGCACATTTGGGCGCACGCGCATCAACCGTAATCTCTCCCATATATCCTTCCACGCATACATAGGGTAGATACTCTCAGCCTTCGCGACTACCTTCGCCCTTAAAACACGCTCTAAAACACCCACTCGAACTTTATTAGGGTCCCGTACATGCAGCAACGCCCGCAACACGTCTTCACACACCTTCATCTCCGACCCTCCCCACCACATTCGCACCTCTTCATGCAAGCCATTCACGCCCCTCCCTGCATGACCCCACACACGACATAACCCCCACTTCAAATAAGTACACTTGACTCTTAACCGTAAATCAATCAACCCCAATCCTCCTCTGTTGACCGGTAAAGTAACCACACTCCTACTCAACCATTCACACCCGGAACCCCAAAGAAAATGGAAAACCCTCTTTAACAGCCTCGTAACATCCGGACCTGCTAACTGATATACCGCAGCCACGTGCCAGACTTTACTGTATAACACATTCACAACAATCGCATGCTGATGTACTGTCAAATGAGTTGGTCTTAACCCATCCAATCGCCCCACCATTCGATCCACAACAAGTCCAGAATTAACCATCCTCGCCTCTCTCGTACTACTCATATACACTATTCCACACACTTTTATCCTGTCCACCATATTCCAACGTACATTCCTTCCCCAACTCTCTCTTCCCACCCAATCTCCTAAGACCAGTAATTTTGATTTTTCCACATTAACTCTTAACCCGGTAACCCCCGCGAAATTATCAATAACATCTCCAACCACACGTAAATTCCTCTGCGTTCACACGAGTAATGTAGTGTCATCCACATACCCTATTATTCACTGCTCTCCACTTCCTACTCCCCAATCCACCTCCATGCACGCTTCCACCTTTCTATAGAAAGGGTCTGTTAAACAGGCAAACAACAATTGAGACGGGACAACCCTGCCTAATACCCCGACCCATGGATACCCACTCACCTAACTTCCCATTTACCTGTACACACACTCCCACACCTGCATACAATGTCTCTGCCCAACGCACCACCTCCTCCCCAAAACCCTGCCTCCTTAATATGTACCACAATACCTCACGTTCTACACTATCATACGCCGCCTGCCAATCTAACGCTAAGACAACCCCCCCCCCTGCTCCCCTCCCGACCCTTCCACAAAATTCTTTATAATACTATGCCCGTCATACATCGTCCTCCCAGACACACCATATTGTCCTGTCGCAACCACTCTATCCACCACACACTTCATACTATTTCCTAAATTTTTTGCAAAAATCTTATAATCAGCACACAGCAATGATATTATCCTAAAGTCCCGCACCGTGTCTTGTCTCTTACCTTTTGGCACTAAAACCACAACTGCAGTTCCTTGCAACCTGCCCATCCTCCCCTCCCTTTTCATCATATTCATTAGTTCTACTAAGAAGGACTTCAACACATTCCAATGACTCACATAAAACTTGCAGGGCAAGCCATCCAGACCTGGAGCCTTACCTCGTGCCATCCCCTCCAAAGCACTCCACACATCCCCTTCTTCAATATCCCCCCCCCAACGCCATGCGATCACTGCCACTTAGCACACAAGATACATTCTCCCCCAACCTCCCGAAAGCCTCCACATCCACCCCTACACTCAGTAAATTTTTTGCCAAACCACCTATCCACGTAACCACTCATTGCCTCCGTTGTTCTTAGCTCATGTCCCGCCCTATATCCACCTAAGTCCTCATGTACCACTAGCCTATCAATTTCCATAGCCATACATCGCTGCCTCTGTCCCCGTAACACACAGGCCGATGGGCGGTCACCCCACACCGCCTCTTCAATTCCACCCTGCACTCTCACCGCATCAAATCTGTCATTCTGCAAATCTCGAATCCTCCCTTTTAACAACTCGATTTCCTCCATGGGATACTGCCCTACCTGCACGCCCCTCTCATAACTTTGCAACCTACCCTCGAAATACTGCTGCAACCCGTACGTCATTTAACCCTGGTACTTTCCCCATCGCACATAAAACCACCGGATCCTCTCCTTAGCTACCCCATCCCACCACCCCAGCAAGTCACCCACATCCCTACCCTCTCCCCACAAATTCTCCCACATTGTCCTAAAATCTAACCCCGCCTCCTCCACCCCAAGAAGTCTCACATTTAACTTCCAATACCCTGGATACCTCTTAGGTAAGCTGGCCCAAGTAAAGTCCGTATAAACAGCTCTATGATCCGTGTATACAGCATCCACCGTACGCACACACATCACCCGCACACTTCTCGTCACATATAACCTATCGAGCCTGGCCGCGTATCCCTGTCTATGAAACCTATGCTCAACCATTAGGTCCCCAACTCCAATAACAGCCCTTAACCCCACGCCCAGCAAAAGATCCCTTAGGCTAACCAAAAAAACACCCTGCCCACCATGCTCACCACAGTGAGCTCTATTCCCTCCCCGGTCGAACACCTGACCGGACACACCTGTGGCACCTCCACTCGCCACGTCAGCCCACGGTTTCTTCCCCGGTCTCTGCACCGGGGTCAAGACATCATCGGAATCAGAGTGCGTTGCCGCCCTCTTCCGCCGAACACACTCTGCATCCATGGTCTGGTCGGGGGATGCCTCACACTGCACCTCCGCCGCCACCTCGACCACGGTCACCATTCCCGTAGAAGTGGCACCTGCAGACAGCTGGCTGTCTCTCCTCTCGTCCTCACTTTCCTCTGGTCCTACCACCGATTGTACATCATCCCCTGCTTTCTTCATCTCCAAAAACCTTTCCGTCAACTGCTCTAAAGCCACATCCTCTGCTCGTTCTCCTCCACTCAGTTTGGTCTCCCCTTCCACCAAAGCGGAGACTGTAGATCCTACAGGCATTGATGGGCTCGACCCCACCGTCTGAAACACTCTCTCCACCTCCTCGCTCCAAGACGAACTATGGCCCTTTACAGGCGTCCCGCTGGCAGACCCCGCCTTCGGGTCAGGCCCTCGCTCCGTCCTTCTGTCTGCATCCTGTCGTCACTGCTGCCTCTCACACTGTGCTGCCATATGGTCATAAGCGCCACATAGCCTGCAAGTCTTGCGCTGCCCTACATAATACACCATCACTTACATCCGGAAGTCGTCCAGGATGACAAACGACGGGATGGGATGCCTCAGCGTCATCTTAAAGGTTGAACGTACCCTCCGGCCAGCTGGCATATGCCCCATCCACCCAGGTACCTGCCGTTGCCAGATGCACAGTACCGTAACGTTCAAAAACGTTCTGTATATCTGCCTAGTCAGCTTCGAAAGGCACGTTACGTACCTTCACCCAAGTGTAGTGTCGCAACACGTGAATTAAACGAACTCGTATTGCCGAGTTTACGTCCACACAGCCATCTTGATACTGCTCCACCAGGCGCTCATACACTGCCGTTGATCGTAGCTTAACGAATATTCGGTAAGCCCGGTTGAGCAATACTCCATGCAAATCTTAAGAACATAAGAACATGGAAATAAATGGTATAAAATACCGACACAATGGCAATATAAACACAAATGCAGTATAATGTGATCCTTTATTGACTACGTTTCGCCCACACAGTGGGCTTTTTCAAGTCACAAACAGAACTACCTGGGGTGGAAGGAACGCGAGTATTTATAGTCCAGCTATAAATACTCGCGTTCCTTCCACCCCACAAAACCAGCATTCTACACCAGAGCACTGCTTACTCACGATGCATTACTCTAACAGAGTAAAGATCAAACCAGCGAGTGGCAAAAACCAATGGTCGCCAAATAGCATTTGAAGCTGTCGTTGTGGCAGGCTGCAAGTAAAATGTAATGCGATTTTATCGCTCAAAGAGGCCTTTTTTGTGTCTGACAGCGACACAGGGTGAGAACTATTTACCACCCTGTTTCTACCACTTACGAGCCCGGGGATTTCTTGTCTTGACTTCCCGCACGGGGGCAGGAGATGTGTTCCTCAAGCGACTCGACAACCTTATCATGTACGGGCCCATGAAAAAATCAAGTCATTATCGAAGCAAAGAACCCCTTGGGCCAAGGTGGATTAATTACAAAAAACCCCAAATGTTCACCCTGCTAAAGGTCACTTCAGTGACGTCAACATGGCACCCAGGTCTCGTGAGGGCCTGGCTATTCACTATTCCTCAACCCACCCCTTCATCAAAGCAGAAAAACCCAACATTCTCACAGGCTAAAAATTGTTATATACTTCCCCCACAAATGATTGCCCTACCAAGGACAAGAAGTTTTGCTCCCCCTTTTGGGCCGGAGGGTCTGACTTCAAGAATTGCATACTGCTTCACCCCCTAAATGCTTTAACTGCAAGAATGACCACCATACTCTTGCTCCCAGGTCCCCCTCCCAAAAAGAGAAAAATAAAGAAACAACAACAACAAAAAAAACCCAACCCACAAGCAACCACATTTCTGCTTCCCCAAGCTTAAAGCAGACACTCCCAAGTATACATGCCACGCAAGCTGCTCCCCCACTTCCCTGCCAGCCTATTCCCGACTCCCCAAGATTTTTGTTGCTTTATGTATGTCATGTACGAATCAGCTGAGCCGGTTCCCTTAACACCCCCATCAATAAACTTTTAAAACAAAAATAATATCCCCTGGCTGCATTCCTGCATCACCACTTCCACTGAGATCCTAAATCACTGAAAAATATTACCAGCATCACCGCTGCTCCACGCTGTAAAAACCTCCACTAGAAAAGGGAGTGGACCAATCAGGCCTTGAGACGTCGGCAAAACCCCCCAATGAGAGTCCACCCCCGCTTTCATCCTGTAGGAACTGCCAGTGGGAAAAATTCCCCCTTCCCCAGTTCAGCCACCAGAAAAAAGAAAAAAAGAAGACATGCGGATGCACCCCCGGGTCCCATGTCACTGACACTGTGACAAACGGGCCCGATATTGAAGGGGGTTTTCTTTACAAAACCCAAGGAGTTAAAAACACAATGCTGTTTTCAGAAATCCATCATCACCTCCAGGACGGAACAGTCAAGTATCCCCCGACCAAACTGCTACTTACACACTAAAGACATGACCAGTTTACCATGCCAACACCAACACCTTGTGGAATCGGGTACCCTAAAAAGGGGAAAAATTCGGATGCTTCAGAATGGGACTTAAAGCGGTCCCCTCGTTAGCACGACCCCCTGACCATTCACCAGCACTTTGTGTCCTAAAGTTGGGGTGGGGGCTCCAATAAACCCCTGTAACTGCTGCCTCTGCCCGCTGCGCTTCTCTTTGGGGAAAGTCAGCGCAAGATGAAGAAGAAAAACACCCTCCCCGGGGGCCCAAAGAAAAAGAAAAAAAAAGGAGATTATCACACCCCCCCCCCGGGGGGCCACTCCCGGGGTCACCATCTGGGAAGACCGGGGGCCAAAAGGACCTGGAATCAAATGAATGAAATAAACACCAAACACCGACACTCCAACAGGAGAGCAGCGCTCCCCGATCGACACCTTGCATTCCCTTTCTAGGGCAGGGTTTGGTCCCAGACCCGGTTTTATTTACAAGATGAGGGGGGTACTTGTGCCCCCTCCCGGGGGATTAGGTCTCAGAACTCCCTAGCAGGGGCCAGTGCCGGGCCCAACTGGGGGGCCCCGGCGGGAAAATACCGGCGAATTTTTAAACAACAACACCCGGGTAGTTCTGTTTGTGACTTAAAAAAACCCCACTTGTGGGTGAAATATCTTTGGATCACATTATACGCATTTGTGTTTTTTGAACATAAAAAACATAAAAATGTAGGAAAACTGCAGAAGGCCTAATGGCCCCTACGGGCAGGTCCTTTTCAAAACGAATCTACCAAAGCATCAAGAAACAACTCCCCCACCCCCAACACCAAACAAAAACCCGCCCCTCCATGTATTTCGTCCCGTTCTTCTTAAAGTACCCAAGGTCCTAGCCTCATCACCCATGGAAGCTGTTCCCGCATCTAAAACTTGTTAGAAAACCCCGTACTTACCTTTCTTTCTAAAATTAAAATTTTTCCAACTTAAAAACCTTATTCCTGGTTCTTTTCCCGGTTCGACCCTCGGACTTTATTAATGTCTCCCTTGTTTATGCCCCTATCCACTTATACACTTCAATGATATCTCCCCCCTTCTACGCCTCTCCGAGAGTGGAGATTTAAGCTTTAAATCTTTCTTCATACGGGGTTCCTTAACAGTAAATCTTTTAGTCATTCTTTTTGTATGTTTCTAATGAGTCTATGTCCTCTGGTAAGGGGACCAAATGGCGTAATCTAATGAGGCCTCCTAGGTTATAGGCTGTAAAATAACTTTTGGATTTGTTTCTTTTATTCTTGGATAAAACAAGTAAATTTTTGGCCTTGTTGCCCACTGAGGATGCTGTCTTGGTTTAGATTTCTGCTTACCCTGACCCCCAAGTCTTTTTTACATTCTGTATGACCAAGCTCTATTCACCCAGTTATAGCTTCGAGGGTTATTTTTTTTACCAAGGGCAAGTACCTTACACTTTTCCACATTAAACTTCTCTGCCTTTTTAGACCAAGCTTTAAATTTTTTAAATCGTCCTGGGGGGTTCATTGATATCCTCCTCAGAGTGAATTATCGGCCCATCTTTGTATCAAAAGTAAACTTCTCATGTCACAAGTAATCCCTTCTCAAAGGGCATTAATGTAAATTTTGAAAAAAGAGAGGGCCTAAAAAGATCCCTTTTGGAAGGCCACTAGTGACTAATCCCCCTTCAGATTTCACTCCATTAATGGTAAATCTTGCTTTTTTTTGGTAAGCCCTGCCTCAATCCAGCTAGAACTTTCCCTTCTATACTGAGTGCCCCTTTTTTAAGAGTCTCTTGGGAGGTACTCTGTCGAAGGCTTTTCTAAAATCCCAAATAAACAATATTATTCCTTATTACTGTAACTGCCCCAAAAGTTCATTAAGAAGTCAGTAAGTTTTTCAGGCAGGAAGACCCCTCGTGAATCCATGTGAGATTCTTTTTTAAGTTATTTTCCTTAAAGGGGACTTCTGATAATGTCGCTATAATTGATTCTAAAAAACTTGCCCCTTAGATGTCAGGGTTATTGGACGGTAAATTTTAAGGGGTGGACTTATCCCCCATTTGAAAAAATAGGAACCCCCATTAGCCTCTTCCAACTCTGGGACAACACTGGTAAGGAGGCGCATTGAAAACACTCGTTAATGGCTGACTAAGTCCATTTTTGCTTCCTTAATTTCCCTTGGAAAACAATCAGGGCCCGGGGGCTTATTTTGTTTGTTTGCTATTGTTTAATAACCCTGTCCCCCGTGACGTAAAATTGTTAACTTAAATTCATCAGGAACCCAAAAAATTGTTTATTTTGGAATTCATTTACATTTCGTGTAAAAAGACAAAAAATAGTCATTAAATAAGGGAACAATTTCCCGTTCATTTCCGTCAGCTGTCCATTCCCCCGTTTAGGGCCCACTTTCTCCTTCACCTTTTGTCCTTTCATTGAAAGAACCCCCTTTTGGGTTGTCTTTTTTCATTAGCAACCCAATTTCATAGTCAGTTTGCCTTTCTAATCCCTTTTTTACTTTCCCTTTTAAGCTGAACATATTGGTCATAAAGGGTTAACCTTCCCCTTTTTGATGCGCCTAAAACCCCTTTTTCCCCTATAGATGCTTTAACCCCCCCGTTAACCCCTTTGGGATGTTATTTTTAGACCAATTTCTTTTGGGGAATGTTATACTCTGGGCATGTGTACTTTTTAAGAAAACAATCTTAAAAGCAGATCCCTTCATTTTCAAAATTTGTTTCGTAAATAAAATCATTAGCTAGAAAACCCCCAATCAGATTAGACAGATTTTCCCCTAATCCTTTATAATCGGCAGAACAAAAAATCGGGGATTTTTATTTTATTATCTTATTTTGATTCCCAATTAATGCTAAGGTGATGGATTTGTGATCACTTGCCCCAAGCTTTTTCAGTGATCTCCAGATTTTTCACTAGTGTTTCCTTATTTGACAAGATAGGCTGCAAATTATTCCCCCGGTTGGGTTTTCATTTTCCATTTGTTTCAAAAAAACGGGCCTGAACTTTTTCCCATGAAGTCATGGATTAGATTACTGTAAAGAATTCCAGTCAATTGGCTAAAGTAAAATCCCCTACTATGACTAGTTCTGTGTCCAAAACCCCTAAAAATTTCGTCCCAAAGAAGTCTCCCTCTATCGTGACCAAGCCTGGAGGTCGGTATTTTAAACCCCTAGAATTAGTTTTTCTTGACCCTCCAGAACTCTCCCCCAAACGACTCTGTTAGCCCCATCTATTTTTATACTTTTTTTTATGAAAACAATTAATTTTTTAAACATAAAATGAAATTTTCCCCCCCCCTTCCCATTACTCTTCCACATTGATAACTTAAATCCCTGAATATTCACTCAGCGTCATATCCGACTCTTTTTAAACATACCCGTTTCAGTTTTAATGAGTTGGTAGAAAATTTCCCACAATATGTAAATAAAAGGGCACAAATGCAACTAATGTGCATTTATTGTGGCAAAGTTTCGCTCTCCCGGGGCTTTATCAAGCCATTACAAAAAACTGGACACAGGGGGTATATAAGTTTTAGAGTGAGGTGAATATGGAGGACCTTTCGATGTTCATAGTGGTGTAGTAGTGGTAGGAAAAAGCAATTAATTGACAGAGTAAAAGGATATAAAAATAAACTTGGGAAAAAAAAAAAATAGGTTGGACAAATTTAAAGGGGTGAGGCAGGGGGGTTTCAGTGTTCACTTGTGCTTTTTTGTGTATAACAGGAGAGGGCTATGTGATGGGAGGGGTTTTCTGTTTTCAGGAGGATTCTTGCTAAGACTTCGGAGATGGTGAAGCTGCCGTTGTTTTGTTTAATTGTATTCGAAACAGCGATCAGTGCTGATTCAGGCACTTGCGTGTGCGGAAATTAGTTTCTTTTATCATAATTGGGCGTCTCTGAATTTCATAAGATGATTGGTGGAATTTCGGTGTTGTACAAGGCGTTGTTTAATTGTCGTTCCTACATGCGTATATGTGTTCATTGAGGCGGGTTTTGTCGAGGTTTCTTGCTGTTTCACCTACGTAGTCTTGTCACAGCTCCACAGGGTATAGTGTAAACTCCTGCTTGACTGGTTCGTGGTTTTTGGGTTTTGTCCCGGTTAGATCCTTTATTGAAGTGGTAGAAGCGATGGCGACTCTGGTGTTAGCTTGTGAAAGTACTTTTGAGACGTTTAGTGCAACCCTGGCTGTTGGGAAGAATTATAACTTTGTTGGAGCGGTGTTGATGCGTGGAGAATTGATGATCTGAAGAGCTCTTTTCTTGCAGTCTTTGATGAAAAAGAAGGAAATTGTAACCAGTGAATGTTTGGTGAATGTAAGTACATTCCTCGTCAAGAAATCAGGACTACAAATTCGGTATGCTCTTAAGGAAAAACCCGATTATGCCTCTTTTGGTCTTGGTATCTTGACTGGAATAGAAGTGTGTGAGATATTTTTATTGGTGGGTTTCCGAAAAACTTGAATCTTAGGTTGTTGTCTACTTTGTGAATGAGGACGCGAGGAAAGGTAGCTTGTCATTGACTCTTCTAGTGTAAAACTGAATCGCTGGTTCAACTGCGTTGAGCCTTCCCTGAAGATCCCGTACATAAAAACGTTTTGGAGTTATTACGAGGACATCGTCCAGTAACGTAACCAAGTGACGCTTGAAGGGATGATGTTGGCGAAGTGTTCGGACTCTAGGTGTTCCATGTATAAGTTGGCTAGGACGGCACTTATTGGGACCCCATTCCCATGCCGTGGTTTTTTTGGGTAGAGCTTGTTATTGAAGGAAAAACAGTTGAATTTAAACCCACAGAGTTCAATCAAGTCAAAAAAATTTCCCCGGGAGGTAAAGGAAGATTAAGGTCCTGGTTGACTTTACGCGTAGAAAACCTCGATGGCTTTTTTGGTAGGTACTTTTGTGAAGAGGGAAGTCACATCCAAATGCTTAGTTTCTTGTTACGGATGGAGAGGTTACGGATGCGGTTGAGAAGGTCGCCTGAGTGTTTAAAGATGAGCGGGGCTGATGGTCCCCAGAAGGCAGGAAAGATGTTTGGCAAGAACTCCGGCTAGTTTGTGTGGAGCACTGCCTATTCCTGACGTGATTGGTCTGAGAGGAATATTGTGTTTATGGGTCTTGGGTAAACCATACATGTGTGCTGGTTTAGGGTTGCTTGGTAACAAGTACAGAAGTTTCTTCCCTTCTCTAGTGCGTTTGAGTATTTGTCTGCTTTTGTATAGAAAGTCTTTGGTGAGCGTCTCCCACTGTTGAGTGCTGATAGGTTCGTATGGTACCTCACTAGTATTCACCTCACTCTGAGCCTTTATATACCCTCTGTGTCCATGTATTGTTTGTAATGGCTTGATAAAGCTCCTGGAGAGCGAAACGTTGCCACAATAAATGTCACATTAGTTGCACTTGTGTCCTTTTACTTTACACGTTTCAGTTAATGCAATGATATCAAAGTTCCCAGCACATGCTACCAAACGTAGTTCATTAATTTTATTTCTTGCACTTCGACTGTTAGCATAAAATACCATATGTTTTTTCTTCTGCACATTTTTCCTATTCATCTTTGTTTTTACACAATTTCTGAAATTATCATTACCCAGAGTTACTCCATGACAGTTACTATTAAGATTCTTAATATCAGAGCATAAGTCAATATATCCATACTCATTATTAATCATTTCTAAACCCATACCTCTAACTAATCCTAGTTTAAAGTCCTAACAACCCCCTCAACTGAGTTAGCAAGAAAAACCCAACCTGCCTGGATAAGTGAACCCCATCCCTAGCATACCCTGTCATTTCGGCCATAGAAGTTGTCCCAGTTGTCAATGAATGGTACTGCATTATCCATAGTGTTTATCCAGCCAACAATTAATACCAATTGCTCTGGACAACCAAATTTATTACCAACACCTCTTCTTGGCAAAATGCCCCATATAAAAAGGGCGCCCCCCCCTTCTTCCTAATCATGTCTCTAGCTGTCCTGAAATTTCTAACTAAATCCTCACTTCTACGCTTGCTACATCATTGCCTCCAGCACTGAGGCAAATAATAGGATTGATCCCATTACCGTTCATGAAAGTTGTCAAGCCGGTAACAATGTCCCCCATCCCAGCCCCCGGAAAGCATACCTTTGTCTCCTACTCCTGTCCTTCAAGCAGAATGCCCTATCCATGTATCTAAAACCCGGCTATCCCCAACAACAAAATTTTACCTTCCTTGTCGTTCGTTTGTGACGATCCAGTAGTAGACTCACATTCGTCGGGTGCACCGAGAATGCGTTGAGGTTTCCACGGGAGTTTCCACAGCAGTCTCTTTCTTCTTCATCGTTTCTGGCTTTCCATTCGTCTTCTTGATCGTCAACTTCGTCCCCTGCTGTCCAGCCACTGACCACGATCCCTTCTTGACCTGAGGACTCGAAACAGGGAGGACTACTACGAATCCTCTTGTTTTCCTCGGTCAATCGCCGTATCTCCATCTTCGCTGCCTTCAATTCTTCCTTAAGTTGCTGGTAAAGTTGCTCGATGGAGGGCATCTTGGTTCAGTCCACGGGAGCAAACAAGACACTTCTTCAGAGTTAAGTACAGGTCAGCACTGCCGTATGTGTCACGAATAATCAAAGGTAGAAGCACCTGTGCGGACTGAGGCGTAACTACACCCTGCACTAAATCAAAGCACACTGTGTTGATTCGCCTTCTGATAGTCTGTGCCATCTTGTGAAAATCAATCTGCGCAGGAAGGCCTCTCAACTAGGAGTGTGCGCAGCACAACCTCAAGGCAATAAAGCGATGAGGTCAATGATCTTAGGGATTTACTGACTTTCTTCACTAAGGTGTTTGAGGAGGTAGATCATGATATTGAATATATTGTGTATATGGACTTCAGTAAGGATTTCGATAGAGTACCACATCAGAGGCTATTGAGAAAATTTAAGGCACACGGAATAGGAGAAATTTTTTCCTGTTTGAGAAGGACCTGCCCTCTCAAAGCAACCTACGTCTCACCTCCTGGCACTATATAAAGCCCCATCCTGTCACTTCAACTTCATATTGTTTCAGACAACGGAACAATGCTCTTCTCCAGACTGAGGGACTGACCACCTCAAAACTTTAAGGGTGATGGACTGATTACATCGTCGTCAAGTATCTTCTGCTTCTATCAACTTTCTGTACTCGACTGAAGAAGCCTACTGTGTAGGCGAAACGTTTCGAAATAAAGATACCTAACTGTTGCATATGTGTTTTACCTAACAATCTGTCGGTATTTTATACCATTTTAATGTTCATCGTGTAGAGGCATGGTTGACAAATAGGCAGCAGAGTTTGCATTAATGGGGAGAAATTAGAATGGGGGCACATCGAAAGCGGTGTTCCACAGGGGTTAGTGTTGGGCACCTTGTTGTTCACAACTTAAATAAACGACATATATGAGGGAATAAATAGCGACATAAGCAAATTTGCTGATGACGCCAAAATAGGCCGTCCAATTAATTCTAACGAGGACACTAGAGCATTCCAGTATCATTTGAATAGACTGATGCTGTGGTCGGAGAAATGGCAGATGCAGTTTAATATAGACAAATGCAAAGTTCTAAATGTTGGACAGTTAAATAACCATGCCACATATAAACTAAATAATGTAGATCTTAATACTACTGAATGCGAAAATTATTTAGTTCTGGTAGCAGTAATCTGAAACCAAGACAACAGTGCATATTTATTTGCAATAAAGCTAACAGAATCCTTGGCTTCATAGCAAGAAGTATAAATAATAGAAGTCTTCAGATTGTTCTTCAACTTTATATATCCTTGTGCAAGAAAGGTATGTGCAAGAAAGGTATAAAATACCGACAATATGAAAGTTAAGACACATGTGCAACATCTGGATATCTTTATTGTAGTAGACGTTTCGCCATCCAGTGGCTTTATCAATACAATATTGATAAAGTTGGTAGAATTACCGACAATATGTAAAGTAAAAGGACACAAGTGCAACTAATGTGACATTTATTGTGGCAACGTTTCGCTCTCCAGGAGCTTTATCAAGCCATTACGGTAATGTTAGGTAAGACACATATGCAACAGTTAGGTATCTTTATTTCGAAACGTTTCGCCTACACAGTAGGCTTCTTCAGTCGAGTACAGAAAAGCTGATAGAAGCAGAAGATACTTGAAGACGATGTAATCAGTCCATCACCCTTAAAGTTTTGAGGTGGTCAGTCCCTCAGTCTGGAGAAGAGCATTGTTCCGTTGTCTGAAACAATATGAAGTTGAAGTGACAGGATGGAGCCTTTATATAGTGCCAGGAGGTGAGACGTAGGTTGCTTTGGGAGGGCAGGTCCCTCTCAAACCCAGCCGTTCTCACTAGTCGGCATTTTAATGTTCATTCTGTCAGACACTGCAACACAAGGGTATCTTGGTACAGACCATCAACTTCGACCTCTACTAGTGAGAACGGCTGGGTTTGAGAGGGACCTGCCCTCCCAAAGCAACCTACGTCTCACCTCCTGGCACTATATAAAGGCTCCATCCTGTCACTTCAACTTCATATTGTTTCAGACAACGGAACAATGCTCTTCTCCAGACTGAGGGACTGACCACCTCAAAACTTTAAGGGTGATGGACTGATTACATCGTCTTCAAGTATCTTCTGCTTCTATCAGCTTTTCTGTACTCGACTGAAGAAGCCTACTGTGTAGGCGAAACGTTTCGAAATAAAGATACCTAACTGTTGCATATGTGTCTTACCTAACAATCTGTCGGTATTTTATACCATTTTAATGTTCATTCTGTCAGACACTGCAAACAAGGTATCTTGGTACAGACCATCAACTTCGACCTCTACTAGTGAGAACGGCTGGGTTGAGAGGGACCTGCCCTCCCAAAGCAACCTACGTCTCACCTCCTGGCACTATATAAAGGCTCCATCCTGTCACTTCAACTTCATATTGTTTCAGACAACGGAACAATGCTCTTCTCCAGACTGAGGGACTGACCACCTCAAAACTTTAAGGGTGATGGACTGATTACATCGTCTTCAAGTATCTTCTGCTTCTATCAGCTTTTCTGTACTCGACTGAAGAAGCCTACTGTGTAGGCGAAACGTTTCGAAATAAAGATACCTAACTGTTGCATATGTGTCTTACCTAACAATCTGTCGGTATTTTATACCATTTTAATGTTCATTACGGTAATGGCTTGATAAAGCTCCTGGAGAGCGAAACGTTGCCACAATAAATGTCACATTAGTTGCACTTGTGTCCTTTTACTTTAAATATTGATAAAGCCACTGGATGGCGAAACGTCTACTACAATAAAGATATCCAGATTGTAATAAAGTTGGTAGAATTACCGACAATATGTAAAGTAAAAGGACACAAGTGCAACTAATGTGACATTTATTGTGGCAACGTTTCGCTCTCCAGGAGCTCCTGGAGAGCGAAACGTTGCCACAATAAATGTCACATTAGTTGCACTTGTGTCCTTTTACTTTAGATATCCAGATGTTGCACATGTGTCTTAACTTTTATATATCCTTGGTAAGGCCTCATTTAGATTATGCTGTACAGTTCTGGTCACCGTATTACAGAATGGATATGGAAACATAAACACATATGTTTGTTAGTGGGATGAATTGTAAAGGACCTGCCTAGTATGGGCCAACAGGCCTGCTGCAGTGTTCCTCCTTTCTTATGTTCTTATGTTCTTATATGCAGTTTAATGTGATCCTTTATTGACAACGTTTCACCCACACAGTGGGCTTTTTCAAGTCACACACAGATCTACCTGGGGTGGAAGGTACGGGAGTATTTATTGTCACGTTCAGAATGTTGAGGTCAGGTAGAAAATGCCGCATCTGATCTACCGGGTGGGGTTATAGAGTCTTCGGTAGCTTGGCAGGGGGTATTGGACAAGTTGTGAGTAGACCTTCTGCAGTGTTCTATGTTCTTATGTGGGATAGCGATGAAGTAGTTTCTTGGCGAGTGGTTCAGTTATGTTATAGAAGCCGTTGTTCTGGTTGAAATTGTTGGTTATAGAGATAAGCGATGATTCCAGGATTCTTCGGTATTGAGTGTTGTCTTCTGTGTGTGACTTGAAAAAGCCCACTGTGTGGGTGAAACGTTGTCAATAAAGGATCACATTAAACTGCGTATGTGTTTGTTTCCATTGTGTCGGTATTAAGAACATAAGAATGTAGGAACACTGCAGAAGGCCTACTGGCCCATACGAGGCAGGTCCTAATCAAAACGGTCTCTACCTAAAGCTACTCAAGAAACAACTCCCGCACCCCCCAACACCAATCAAACCCAGCCCCTCCCACTCATATATTTGTCCAGTCTCTTCTTAAAGCTACCCAAGGTCCTAGCCTCTATCACCCCACTGGGAAGACTGTTCCACGCATCTACAACTCTGTTAGAAAACCAGTACTTACCTATGTCCTTTCTAAATCTAAATTTATCCAACTTAAATCCATTATTCCTGGTTCTTACCTGGTTCGACACCCTCAGTACTTTATTAATGTCTCCCTTGAAAGTTAAGACACATGTGCAACATCTGGATATCTTTATTGTAGTAGACGTTTCGCCATCCAGTGGCTTTATCAATACAGATTCTAGGACATAATATTATGTCCTAGAATCTGTATTGATAAAGCCACTGGATGGCGAAACGTCTACTACAATAAAGATATCCAGATGTTGCACATGTGTCTTAACTTTCATATTGTCGGTATTTTATACCTTTCTTTGCACAATGTCTCCCTTGTTTATGCCCGTCATCCACTTGTACACTTCAATGATATCTCCCCTCATTCTACGCCTCTCCAGAGAGTGGAGATTTAAGGCTTTAAGTCTATCTTCATACGGGAGGTTCCTTACACAGTAAATCATTTTAGTCATTCTTCTCTGTATGTTCTCTAATGAGTCTGTCCATCCTGTAGTAAGGGGACCAAAACTGAGCAGCATAATCTAAATGAGGCCTCACTAGTGATGTATAGAGCTGTAAAATAACTTTTGGACTTCTGTTACTTATACTTCTTGAGATAAATCCAAGTAATCTGTTGGCCTTGTTGCGCACACTGAGGCACTGCTGTCTTGGCTTTAGATTTCTGCTTACCATGACTCCCAAGTCTTTTTCACATTCTGTATGACCAAGCTCTACTTCACCTAGATTATAGCTTCGAGGGTTATTTTCATTACCAAGGGCAAGTACCTTACACTTATCCACATTAAACTTCATCTGCCATTTCTCAGACCAAGACATTAATTTGTTCAAATCGTCCTGGAGTTCATTGATATCCTCCTCAGAGTGAATTATACGGCCTATCTTTGTATCATCAGCAAACTTACTCATGTCACTAGTAATCCCTTCATCAAGGTCATTAATGTAAATTATGAACAAGAGAGGGCCTAAAACTGATCCTTGTGGAACGCCACAGTGACTAATCCCCATTCAATTTCACTCCATAAAGGAAACTCTCTGCTTTCTATTGGTAAGCCATGCCTCAACCATGCTAGAACTTTACCCCATACCATGAACTGCCATTTTCTTAAGAGTCTCTTGTGAGGTACCCGTCGAAGGTTTTAAACTAAAATCCAAATAAAAAATATCTTTCCTTATCACGTCAACCCCTCAAATTTCATTGAAGAACGTCAGTAATTTGTCGGGCAGAACGACCTCTCGGAACCCATGCAAATTTCTTTTATCAATTTTAGCCTTCAAGGTGACTTCTGAAAATTTGAAAATTAAAATGGTATAAAATCCGACAGGTTTTTAGAAACCATATGAAACTTTTTGGTACTTTTTTTCGAAAACTTTTTCGCCTACACAGAGGTTTTTCATCGATACAGAAAAGTTGATGAAAAAAAGATACTTGAAGACGAGTAATCCCCCCATCCCCCTTTAAATTTTGGGGTGGTCAGCCCCTCAGTCTGGAGAAGAGCATTGTTCCATAATAAACAAATTGTTTCATACTATGGAACAATGCTCTTCTCCAACTGAGGGACTGACCACCTCAAAATTTTAAGGGTAGGGCTGATTACATCTCTTCAAGTATCTTTTTCTTCTACAACTTTTCTGTACTCGACGAAGAGCCACTGTGTGGCGAAACGTTTCGAAATAAAAAACCCTAACTTTTTGCATATGTTTTACCTAACAACTTCTGATAAGTCAGCTATAATTGATTTAAAATTTCCCACTATAGATGCAGGTTATTGGAGGGAAAATTTGAAGGGAGGGACTTACCCCTGATTTAAATATAGGAACCACATGGCCCTTTTTCCACATCTCGGGCACAACACTGGAAAGGAGGGACGCATTGAATACACTCGTTTTTTTTTGGGTGACTAAGCCCATCTTGCTTCCTTAAGTACCCTTGAAAACAACTCATCGGGTCCCGGGGGCTTATTTTTTTTCAGTTTTTCTATCTGTTTAATAAACCCTGTCCCTCGTGACAGAATATTATTAACTTAAAGGGATTGGGTAATTTTGCAAACTTACCCAATTTCCCTTTCCAACTACCCAATTTTTTGACTCTATAAAACCCCATCGTACATCTCAATGCAGCTCTTCACCTGACTCAGCCGGGCTTAAAAAAAACTATAAACACATCACTATCAAAAATCCATCTGGGAACAAAAATGGGGTCAAAACCCCAATGCGCAAAACCACATTACGTATTTTTAAATACAGGAAAGTGATCCTCCATTACCGTCGAAATCAGAACAGCTGACACCCCCACTTACTTCCCTATCACACAAACTGTCACGTCCTTGGGGTTAATCTTGACACCTTTTTTCGTTTACCCCGGACACATCCTCAAGGCATCAAAGCTATAAGGCCCTTGCGGCCTCTACAAGCTGAAACATGCCTCTAACGCACCAAACACACCTCTACAAATCCCTAAACGTCCTCTGATAACTTTCTCTCCCTAGCCCCTCTCTCTTCAGCAAAAAAAAATTACTTAACTGCAGCGTGTCCAAAAAAAGGGGCTGCGCTGGGGCTTGATGTCAGATGGGGGACCGCCACAACGAGTTCTCCATCCCCTTAGACGTCCCTGCGCGAATCTGTACTGGAAGGGCCCTGGGGCAGACAGATAACAAACTTGAGACACACATGACTACTGGGCCCCCCCCTTGACGAAGACATTCCCCAGACCCACAAACCAACACAACCTTTTTTACTCCTTGCATGATCCTGCTCCAACCCTACTTTTCAAAAAACCTTGGGTCCGCTGACAGGGACCTTCTAAACAGGGACCATTCTCTGACCCACGTTGCCTTGCTTTTTTGGGGTTTTCACTCCTCTCAGCTTAAACGTCGCAATCCCTTTCTCCCAGTCACCCCCCCCGAGTCCCCAAAAGAAAACCGGAATTTTCTTTTCAAAATCTTCCCACGATCGCCGTTGCTGTGGGGTTTAAACCCGGCTCTATTCACGACTAAAACACTTCTCCCAGCACTATTCTTCGTCGTCCCGCTTCCCCCCCCCTTTCCCCTTTTGGGGTCTTACCTGAAATTTCGT
The DNA here is from genome assembly GCF_026875155.1 of Cherax quadricarinatus. Classification (NCBI taxonomy): domain Eukaryota; kingdom Metazoa; phylum Arthropoda; class Malacostraca; order Decapoda; family Parastacidae; genus Cherax; species Cherax quadricarinatus. The sequence goes on along the minus strand of NC_069416.1, from coordinate 11,090,097 downwards.
TTTGTTCTTCGTTCATCTATAAAGACCTCACTACGAAACGCAGTCCCACACCCTAACTTCTACAGCGGGCGCTACATTTTTCCCTGTGGGTTCTGTCCCAAAAATATGTAGCGAGACAGGCAGAGATCTTGCAGTCGCCTGAATGAGCACGAAATGCTCTAACAGAGACATTGTAAGGTACGCCTGTGTCCTCCACAGATCTCCACTGGGCATTTGATGAACTGTGCGAGGCACAAACGTTCTCACCGAACCAGTACCTCAACTCCGACGGTGCCTAGAATCCTCACTAATCGCCGTCAACCGACACTAAGAAACGCAACACTGGAAACTACAAATTCAAAAACATTGGCATACATGATACCTAAGCAGCACCAACCGACAACACAGGAGTTCACGATGATTCATCGTCCTGTTAGGTGACACTATCAACATGGTACTTTAATTTTGAAAACGTTCCTACGGCGAAACGTTTCAAAATAAAATACAAATGTTGCATTTGTGTCTAACCAACACAACCGTCGATTTATACCATTTTAATGTTCAACATTTCATCGTCTACCCGTCCTCATCATAGGTAGAGGTTGTTTTGATAAGGACCTGTCTCGCATGGGCCAGTAGGCCTTCTACAGTGTTCCTCCACTCTTATGTTCTTATAACATTCCTCAGGTCACGTACGTCACATCTCACTCTCCGCCTATATATATAATGTCTTTCTACCTCTGTATGTTAGAAGTGATCAAGGTCCCAGGACCGAAACGTTTTCTAATAAATATGTTAGTGTTTGCTTACGTGTCTTTCTAAACCATCAGAAATTTTCCCTATGAGGATACTGAGGGCCCTGAATCTGCACTCTAGAAAGGCGTAGAATTAGGGGTATATGATTGAGGCGTATAAATGGAAAACGGGAATTAATAAAGGATGTAAATGGCGTGCTAAAAATGTTTAAAATAGACAGGACTCGCAGCAATGGTTTTAATTGGAAAAATTCAGATTCAGGAAGGACATAGGAAAGCACTGGTTCGGTAATAGTTGTGGATGAGTGGAACAAACTCCCGAGTACCGCCATAAAACAAAGGCGTTGTGTGTTTTAAAAATAGATTGGATAAATACACGAGTGGGTGTGGGTGGGTGTGAGGTAGACATGGACTAGCTTGTGGTACAAGGTCAGATGCCGTGCTCCTCTTAAATTGACGTGTCAGAAGTGATCAAGGTCCCAGGACTGAAACGTTTTCTAATAAATATGTCAGTGTTTGCTTAAGTGTCTTTCTAAACCAGATTATGATATCTCTCTCACTTGCGCTATAGTGAGTACAAATCGTGCTTCCAGGCGTTTCCCAGTACTTAAGGTGTTTGATATAACTAGTACGGGCAGTGTTCGCATCGCTATTGGGCCGTGCGGACGTGAAGTGCTGCGCAGTAGCTCCTGATTGAGTTGGCTTTTGCGCAGTGGTGACGTGTACTTAGCTCTGTGAAGACCTGTTTTGCGCGCGCTCTACGAATTGAAGCAAGATGCCCTCCATCGAGCAACTTTACCAACAGCTTAACGAAGAATTGAGGATGGCGAAGATGGAAATTCGGCGACTGACCGAGGAAAACAAGAAGATTCGTAGTAGTCCTCCTGTTTTGAGTCCTCAGGTCAAGAAGGGAAATTGGACAGTGGCTGGACAGCAGGGAACTAAGTTGACGATCAAGAAGACGAATGGAAAGGTAGAAACGATGAAGAAAGACTGCCGTGGAAACTGTTGTGGAAACATCTAATACTCAGTGCTACCCAACGAATGTGAGTCAACTACTGGGAACGTCACGACGAAAGACATTAAGGAAGGTAAGAATATTGTTGTTCTAGGGGATAGCCAAGTTAGGTAATGGATAGGGCGTTCGCTTGAAGACAGGGAGTAGGAGACAGTTTGCTTTCCTGGGCTGGGTGGAGATATTGTTAGCCGTCTGGGGAACATGAGAGGTAATGGGGGCAATCCA
>NC_069416.1:11030394-11087620 GCF_026875155.1 Cherax quadricarinatus | reverse complement strand
GAATGAGGCGGGTTTTTTTTCAGTTTTCACTCTGTGCTTTGTGTATTTAAAACAGGAGAAAATATGTGAGGGCAGGGTTTACTGTTTTCAGGAGGTTTTTTGCTAAGACTTGGGAGATGGTGAAGCTCCCGTTTTTTTTTTTTAATTGTATTCGAAACACGATCAGTGCTGATTAAGGGCCCTTTGCGTGTGCGGAAATTAGTTTCTTTATCACTAATTGGGGTTTGAATTTCAAAAAGATGATTGGGGGAATTTCGGTGTTGTCAAGGCGTTTTTAATTGTCTTTCCTACATGCGTATATGTGTTCATTGAGGGGGGTTCGAGGTTTCTTGCGTTTCCCCTACTAGATCTTGTCACACCCCTCCAAGGGATAGTGTAAACCCTGATTGAGGGTTCGTGGTGTTGGGGTTTTGTCCTGGTTGATCCTTTATTAAAGTGGTAGAAGCGATGGCGACTTGGTGTTAGCGTGAAGTATTTTTGAGACGTTTGGGTGCAACCTGGCTGTTGGGAAGTTTATAATTTTTGTGGGGCGGTGTTGATCGTGGAAAATTTGTGATCTGAAGAGTCTTTTCTTGCAGTCTTTGATGAAAAAAGAAGGAAATTGTAACTCATAATGTTTGGTGAATGTAATACATTCCTCGTCAAGAAACCGGCTAAAAATTCGGTAGCTCTTGGGAAAAAACCCCATTATGCCTCTTTTGGTCTTGGTATTTGACGGGAAATAGAAGTGTGTGAGTCATTTTTTTTGGGGGGTTTCCGAAAAACTTAAATCTTAGGTTGTTTCTACTTTGTGAATGAGGGTCGGGGAAAGGGTTTGTCATTGGACTTTTCTTTTAACTAAAAACGCTGGTTCAACTGCGTTGAGCCTTGCCTGAAGATCCGTACATAAAAACGTTTTGATTATTACAGACATCGTCCACGAAACGAAACCCAAAGTGCGCTTGAGGGATATGTTGGCGAAGTGTTCGGACTCTGGGTGTTCCATGTAAATTTTGGCTAGGAGGGCACTTATTGGGGCCCCCCTTTCCCCATGCGTGGGTTTTTTTTGTAGACTTGTTATTGAAGGAAAAACAGTTGAAGTTAACCCCCGAGTTCAATCAAGTCAACAAAATCTCCGGGAGGAAAAGGGAATTTTAAGGGTCCTGGTTGACTTTACGTCGTAAACCTCGATGGCTTTTTTGGTAGGTACTTTTGTGAAGAGGGAATACACCAAATGCTTGTTTCTTGTTACGGGTGGAGAGGTTACGGGCGGGTTTAGAAGGTCCCTGAGTGTTTAAGATGGCGGGGCTGTGGTCCCCAGAAGGAGGAAAGATGTTTGGCAAGAACTCCGGGTAGTTTTTGTGGGCACGCCTATTCCTGACGTGATTGGTCGAAGGAATATTGTGTTTAAGGGTCTTGGGGAAACCATACATTTCTGGTTTTGGGTTCTTGGAAAAAAGTACAGAAGTTTCTTCCCTTCTCTATGCGTTTGATTATTTGTCTGCTTTTGTATAAAAGTCTTTGGTGACGTCTCCCACTTTGAGTGTAAAAAGGGTTCGTATGGCCCCACTAGTTTTCACCTCACTCTGGTTTTTATATACCCTCTGTGCCATGATTTTTTTGTAAGGTTGATAAAGCCCTGGAGAGCAAAACGTTGCCACAAAAAATGTCCATTATTTGCACTTGTGTCCTTTTATTTTCCCACGTTTCATTTAATGCAATGAACAAATTTCCCCCAAAATGCTACCAAAGTTTCATTAATTTTTATTTCTTGCACTTCGACTTTTAGCATAAAATACCATATGTTTTTTTTTTTTGCACTTTTTTTCCTATTCTCTTTGTTTTTACAAAATTTCTAAAATTTTCATTACCCCCGAGTTCCCATGACAGTTATTTTTAAGATTTTTAATTCAAGCATAAGTCAATAATCCATACTCATTATTAATCTTTTTAAAACCCATACCTCTAACTAACCTATTTTAAAGTCCTAAAAACCCCCCTCAACTGAGTTACAAAAAAAACCCACACCTCCCCTGGAAAGTGAACCCCATCCCTACTACATTCATTTGGGCCCATAGAAGTTGTCCCGTTGCAATGAATGGTACTGCATTACCCTTTAGTGTTTATCCAGCCAACAATTTAAAACCCAATTGCTCTGGACAACCATTCTTTCCCAACACCTCTTTTTTGGCAAAATGCCACATATAACGGGGCCCCCCCCCCCCTTCTTCCTAATCATGTTTAGCTGCCCTAACTTTCTAAACAAAATCCCCCATTTCAAACCTTGCCTACATTTGCCTCCAGCACTGAGGCAAAAAATGGATTGCCCCATTCCCGTTCATATGTTTAAAGCCGGCTAACAATGTCCTCCTCCCAGCCCGGGAAAGCTCCCCCTTTGCTCCTACCCCTGTCCTTCAAGCAAATCCCCTATCCATGTATTAACCGGGCTATCCCCAACACAATATCTTACCTCCTTGTCGTTCGTCGTGACGATCCCAGTATAGACTCCTTCGTCGGGTACACCGAGAATGCGTTGGGGGTTTTCCCACGGGATTTCCAAGCAGTCTCTTTTTTCCCCTTCTCTTTCTGGCTTTCCTTCGCTTTCTTGATCGTAAACTTCGTCCCCCTCTGCCGGGGCCACTCCCCACGATCCCTTCTTGACCTGGGGGACTGAACGGAGGCTACTACAAATCCCTTTTTTTTTCCTCGGTCAATCCCCGGTATTCCATCTTCGCTGCCTTTAATTCCCCTTTAAGTTGCTGGTAAAGTTCCGATGGAGGGCATCTTGGTTCAGTCCACGGGAAGCAAACAAGACACTTCTTCAGGTTAAGTAAGGTCACATGCCTATGGTCACGAATAATAAAAAGGTAAAGCCCCCCTTTGGGGACTACAACACACCCTGCACAAAATCAAAGCACACGTGTTGTTCGCTTCTGATAGTCTGTCCCATCTTGTGAAAATCAATCTGGCAGGAAGGCCCTCAACTGGGAGTGTGCGCAGCACAACCTAAGGCAAAAGCATGGGGTCAATGATCTTAGGGGATTTACGACTTTCTTCACAAAGGGTGTTTGAGAGGTAGATCTGATATTTAATAATTGGTATATGGACTTCAGTAAGGATTTCGATAGAGTCCACATCAGGCTATTTAGAAAATTTTTGGGAACGGAATAAGGAAAAAATTTTTTCCTTTTTGGGAAGGGCCCCGCCCCCTCAAAGCAAACCTACGTTTTCACCTCCCGGCACTATAAAAGCCCCACCCGTCACTTCAACTTCATATTTTTCAGAAACGGAACAATTCCTTCCCAGACTGAGGGGCTGACCACCTCAAAAACTTTTAAGGGGGATGACGATTACATGTCGTCATATCTTTCTCTTCTATCAACTTTTCTGTACCGACTGAAGAACCACTGTGTAGGAAAAGTTTCGAAATAAAAATACCTAACGTTTGCATATGTGTTTTACCTAACAATCGTCGGGATTTTAACCATTTTTGTTTATCGTGTAGAGGCATGGTTGACAATAGGCCAGAGTTTTTCATTAATGGGGGGGAAAAATTAAATGGGGGACATGAAACGGTGTTCCCCAGGGGTTAAGGGGTTTGGGGACCTTTTTGTTCACAACTTAAATAAACGACTATTGAGGGGGAAAAAATAGCGGGCTAAGCAAATTTGCTGATGACGCCAAAAAGGGCCTCCAATTAATTCTAAAGAGGGGCCTGGCATTCCAGTTATTTTAAAAGACTGATGCTGGGTCGGAAAATTGGGAGATGCAGTTTAATTAACAAATGCAAATCAAAGTTGGACAGTTAAAAAACCATGCCCCAATATAAACTAAAAAAATGTAATTTAATCTACTGAATGCGAAAAATTTTTTAGTTCTGGTACAGTAATCTGAAACAAGACAACAGGCATATTTTTTTTGCAATAAAGCAACAGAATCCTTGTTTTATAGCAAGAAGTATAAATAATAGAATCTTCAGTTGTTCTTAACTTTATATTCCTTGTGCAGAAAGGTATGTGCAAGAAAGGGATAAAAAACCGACAAATGAAAGTTAAGACCATGGCAACATCGGATATCTTTTTGTAGTAGACGTTTTGCCTCCAGTGGCTTTATCAAAAACAATAAAGATAAAATTGGTAAATTACCGACAAAAATTTTAAAGTAAAAAGGGCACAATGCAATAATGTGACATTTATTGTGGCAACTTTCGCTCTCCAGGAGCTTTCAAGCCATTCGGTAAGTTAGGTAAAAACATATGCAAAAGTTTTGGTATCTTTATTTCGAAACTTTTTCGCCTACACAGTAGGCTTTTTCAGTCGAGTCGAAAAAATGATAGAAGCAGAAGATACTTTAAGACGAGTAAACAGTCCCTCACCCTTTAAAATTTTTTAGGGGTCAGGGCCCTCGTCTGGAGAAGAGCTTTTTCCGTTGTCTAAACAATAAGAAGTTAAGTGACAGGAGGAGCCTTTATATAGTGCCAGGAGGTGAGAGTAGGTTCTTTGGGAGGGCAGTTCCCCCCCCAAACCCAGCCGTTTTTCACTAGTAAGGTCGAAGTGATGGGTTTTACCAAAATCCCTTTTGTTTTCGTTCTAAGAATGAACATTAAAAAGCCGACGTGAGAACGGCGGGTTTTTAGAGGGGCCTGCCCTCCCCGCAACCCCCCTCACCTCCTGGCGCAAAAAAGGGCTCCATCCTGTCACTTCAACTTCATATTGTTTCAGACAAGGAACAATCTCTTCCCAGCTAGGGATGACCACCTCAAACTTTAAGGGTGTGGCTGATTACATCTCTTCAAGATTTCTGCTTCTATCAGTTTTTTCTGTACTCGATGAAGAACCTACGTGTAGGCAAAAACGTTTCAAAATAAAGATACCAAACGTTAATGTGTCTTACCTAAAAATCTGTGGGTATTTTTACCTTTTTAATGTTCTTTTGTCGACACTGCAAACAAAAGGGACTTGGACAGCCCATCAATTTCGACCTCTACAGTGGAACGGCGGGTTGGAGGGCCCTGCCCCCCAAAGAAACCACGTCTCACCTCCTGGCACTATATAAAGGCCCACCTGCACTTAAACTTCATATTGTTTCAGACAACGGAACAATGCTTTTCTCCAGCTGGGGGATGCCACCTCAAAATTTAAGGGGAGGGACTGATTACACGTCTTCAAGTATTTCGCTTCTTCCTTTTCTGTATCGATGAAGAAGCCACTGTTAGGCGAAATTTTTCGAAATAAAAACCAACTGTTCATATGTTCTTACCTAAAAATCTGTCGGTTTTTATCCCATTTTAATGTTCATTACGGTAATGGCTTGATAAAGCCCCTGGAGGGGGAAAAGTTCCCCCAAAAAAAGTCAATTAGTTGCATTGTGTCCTTTTACTTTAATTTTATAAACCCATGGAGGGAAAAACTTTCTACTACAATAAAGATATCCGATTGTAATAAAGTTGGTAGAATTCCCGACAAATGTAAAGAAAAAAGGACACAAGGAACTATTGACATTTATTGTGGCAACTTTCGCTCCCCGGGAGCCCCGGAGGGGGGAAAAACGTTCCCACAAAAATGTCACATTGTTGCACTTGTGCCCTTTTTACTTTAAAAACCAGATGTTGCAAATGGTTTTAATTTTTATATATCCTGGTAAGGCCTCATTTAATTATGCTGTACATTCTGGCACCGTATTACGAAGGGATAGGGAAAAAAATAAACACATATTTTTGTTAGTGGGATAAATTGTAAAGGACCTGCCTGTAGGGGCCAACGGCCTGTGCAGTTTCCTCTTTTTTATTTTCTTTGTTCTATATGCAGTTAATGTGATCCTTTATTGACAACGTTTCCCCACACAGTGGGCTTTTAAAGTCACCACGATCTACCTGGGGGGGAAAAGGTGGGGGAGTATTTTTTGTCACGTTCGAATGTTGAGGTCAGGTAGAAAAGGCCGCATTGATCTACCGGGGGGTTTAGAGTCTTGGTACTTGGCAGGGGGTATTGGACAAGTTGTGAGTAGACCTTCTGCGTGTTCATTTTTCTTATTGGGGGATAGCGTGAAGTAGTTTTCTTGGCGAGTGGTTCAGTTATTTTTATAGAACCGTTGTTCTGGTTGAAAGTTGGTTTAGAAAAAGCGATGATTCCGGGATTCTTCGGTATTGAGTGTTGTCTTCTGTTGTGATTTAAAAAAAGCCCACTGTGGGGGTGAAACTTTGTCAAAAAGGATCACAAAAAAAGCGTATGTTTTTTTCCATTGTGTCGGTATTAAGAAATAAGAATGTGGAAACTGCAAAAGGGCCCTTTGGGCCCCATACGAGGCAGGTCCTAATCAAAAGGGTCTTACCAAAGCTACTCAAAAAAAACCCCCCGCCCCCCCAACCCCAATAAAAACCCAGCCCCTCCCACTATATATTTGTCCAGCCTTTTAAAGCTACCCAAGGTCCTAGCCTCTTTCCCCCCACTGGGAAGACTGTTCCACGCTCTAAAACTTTTTTAAAAAACCCAGTTTTTCCTTGTCCTTTCTAAATCTAAATTTACCCAATTAAATCCATTATTCCTGGTTCTTCCCTGGTTCGACACCCTCAGTACTTTATATGCTCCCTTGAAAGTTAAGACACGTGCAACTTTGGGATATCTTTATTGTAGTAGACTTTCCCCATCAGTGGTTTTTATCAATACAGATTCTAGGACAAATATTATGCCCTAGAATTGTATTGAAAAACCCACTGGAGGGCAAAAACGTCACACAATAAAGATACCCAGATTTTGCACATTGTTTAAACTTTCATATTGTCGGTTTTTTATACCTTTCTTTGCAAAATGTCTCCCTTGTTTTGCCCTCTCCACTTTACACTTCAATGATATTCCCTCATTCTACGCCTCTCCAGAGAGGGAGATTTAAGGCTTTAAGTTATTTCATCGGGAGGTTCCTTACCAGTAAATCATTTTAGTCATTTTCTCTGTATTTTCCCTAATGAGTCTGTCCATCCTGTAGAAAGGGGGGCCAAAAGGGGCAGCATAATCTAAATGAGGCCTCACTAGTGATGTATAGAGTGTAAAATAACTTTTGGATTTGTTACTTATACTTCTTGAGATAAATCCAATAATTTTTTTTGGTTTTTGCGCACCTGAGGCATGCTGTCTTGGTTTTAGATTTCTGTTTTCCATGATCCCAAGTCTTTTTCCATTCTGATGACCAAGCTTATTTCCCTAGATTAAGTTTCGAGGGTTATTTTCATTACCAGGGCAAGTACCTTACACTTTCCACTTTAAAACTCATCTGCCATTTCTCAGCCCAAGCATTAATTTGTTCAAATCGCCTGGGTTCATTGATATCCCCCTCGAGTGAATTAAGGGCCTATCTTTGTATCATCAGCAAAACTTCTCATGTCATAGTAATCCCTTCATCAAGGTCATTAATGTAAATTATGAACAAGAGAGGGCCTAAAACTGTCCTTGTGGCGCCACTAGGATAATCCCCATTCAGATTTCACCCCAAAAAAGGAACTCTTGCTTTCTATTGGTAAGCCATGCCTCAATCCATGCTAAAACTTTACCTCCTATACCATGAACTGCCATTTTCTTAAGAGTCTCTTGTGAGGTACCGTCGAGGCTTTCTAAAATCCAAATAAAAAATTCATTTCCTTATCACTGTCAACTCCCTCAAATTTTATTAAAGAACGTCAGAAATTTGTCAGGAAAAACGACCTCTGGGAAATCTGCTGAATTCATTTATAAGTTATGCTCTTCAAGGTGACTTTGATAATTAAAACTTTAAAATGTTAAAATACCGACAGGTTTTTGGGTAAGACACATATGAACATTGGTACTTTATTTCGAAACTTTTTCCCCTCCCACAGAGGTTTTTTCATCGGTACAAAAAAGTTGATGAAGAAAAGTCTTAAAGACGATGTAATCGTCCATCCCCCTTTAAAATTTGAGGGGTCAGTCCCTCGTCTGGAGAAGAGATTGCCCATTATGAAAAATATTTTTTCATACTAGGGGACAATGTCTTCTCCAGACTGGGGGACTGACCCCCTCAAAACTTTAAGGGGTGATGGCTGTTACATCGTCTTCAAGTATCTTCTTTTCTATCAACTTTTCTGTACTCGAAAAGAAGCCTACTGTGTAGGCGAAACGTTTCGAAAAAAAGCCCAAACTTTTTGCTTTGTGTTTACCAACAACTTCTGATAATGCAGATAATTGTTCTAAAACTTGCCCATATAGTTTTCAGGCTTTTTGGAGGGTAATTTAAAGGGAGTGGACTTATCCCCTGATTTAAATATAGGAACCAAATGGCCTCTTTCCAATCTTGGGCAAAACATGGTAAGGTGGAGCATTGAATACACTCGTTAATGGGGACTAAGCTCCATCTTGCATTCTTAAGTCCCCTAAAAACAACTCTCGGGCCCAGGGGACTTATTTTTTTTCTTTTGTTATCTTTAATACCATGTCCCTCGTGACAGTAATATTTTAACTTAAAGGAGATTGGTAATTTGCAAACTTACCCAAATCCCCTTTTCCCAACTACCCAATTTTTAGACTCTATACCCCCACTCGGTAATCTAATGCGCATTCTTCACCTGACCTCAGCGGACATAAATACATAAACACATCATTATCAAAATCCATCTGGGAAAAAAAGGGAGGTAAAAACCCCAATGAGCAAAATCCAGCATTACGTATTTTAACTACAGGAAAGTGACCCTCCATTCCGTCAAACTCAAAACAGCTGACACCCGCACTTATTCCCCTATCACACATCTGTCCTGCCCCGGGTTTAATCTTGACACCTTCTTCGTTTACACGGAAAATTTCACTCAAGGCGCAAAGCTATTTTAAGGCCCTTGCGGGCCTCTACAAGCTGAAACATGCCTCTAAGCACAAACTACCCCTCTACAAATCCCTAATACGTCCCTGAAAACTTCTCTCCTCTGCCCTCTCTCTTGCAGCAAAAACAAACTTACTTAAACTGCAGCGTGTCCAGAACAAGGCGCTGCGCTGGGTGCTTGATGTCAGATGGGAGGACTTCGCCACAAGCGAGTCTCTCCATGCCCAGTTAGACGTCCCTGCGCTGAATCTGTACTGGAAGAGGCTCAGTGACAGACAGATAGACAAACTTGAGACACGACATGACTACTGGACCTCTCTCCTTGACGAAGACATTCGCAGACCCACAAACCAACACAACCTTTTCTACTCCTTGCATGACCCTGCTCCTAACCCTACTTACAAATAACCTTGGATCCGCTGACAGGTACCTTCTAAGACAGGTACCATTCTCTGACCCACGTTCGCCTTAGCTTTTTTGGGTTCTGCACTCCTCTCTAGCTCTAAACGTCGCAAGTCCCTTACTCCCAGCTCACCCCACCGGAGTCCCAACAGAAGAACCGGAATTTCTCTTTTCAATATCTGTCCCACGATCGCCGTTGCTGCTGGGTTAAGCCCTGGCTCTATTTCTACGACTAAGAACACTTCTCTCCAGCACTATTCTTCGTCTGTCCCGTCTTCCCCGCTCATCCCATTTGGGATCTTACCTGAACTTTCGTTCGTTCGTTCGTTCATCTATCAAAGACCTCACTACGAAACGCAGTCCCACACCTCTAACTTCTACAGCGGGCGTCTACATTATCCCCTGTGGGTTCTGTCCCAAGAAATATGTAGGCGAGACAGGCAGAGATCTTGCAGTCGGCCTGAATGAGCATCGAAATGCCTCTAACAGAGACGATGTAAGGTACGCCTGTGTCCTCCACAGAGACTCCACGGGGCATTTGATGAACTGGAACGAGGCACAACTCGTTCTCACCGAACCAGACCTCAGACGCCGACGGTGCCTAGAAGCCTCACTAATCGCCGTCACCGACACTATAGAACGCAACACTGGAAACTACAAAATTTCAAAAACATTGGCATACATGATACCTAAGCAGCACCAACCCGGGCAACACAGGAGTCACATGATTTCATCGTCTACCCCCTCCTCATCATAGGTAGAGGTTGTTTTGATAAGGACCTGTCTCGCATGGGCCAGTAGGCCTTCTACAGTGTTCCTCCACTCTTATGTTCTTATAACATTCCTCAGGTCACGTACGTCACATCTCACTCTCCGCCTATATATATAATGTCTTTCTACCTCTGTATGTTAGAAGTGATCAAGGTCCCGGACCCAAACGTTTCTAATAAATATGTTAGTGTTTGCTTACGTGTCTTTCTAAACCATCCAAAAATTTTCCCTATGAGGATACTGAGGGCCCTGAATCTGCAAATCTAGAAAAAGGCGTAGAATTAGGGGTATATGATTGAGGCGTATAAATGGAAAACGGGAATTAATAAAGGATGTAAATGGCGTGCTAAAAATGTTTAAAATAGACAGGACTCGCAGCAATGGTTTTAATTGGAAAAATTCAGATTCAGGAAGGACATAGGAAAGCACTGGTTCGGTAATAGTTGTGGATGAGTGGAACAAACTCCCGAGTACCGCCATAAAACAAAGGCGTTGTGTGTTTTAAAAATAGATTGGATAAATACACGAGTGGGTGTGGGTGGGTGTGAGGTAGACATGACTAGCTTGTGGTACAAGGTCAGATGCCGTGCTCCTCTTAATTGACGTGTCAGAAGTGATCAAGGTCCCAGGACTGAAACGTTTTCTAATAAATATGTCAGTGTTTGCTTAAGTGTCTTTCTAAACCAGATTATGATATCTCTCTCACTTGCGCTATAGTGAGTACAAATCGTGCTTCCAGGCGTTCCCAGTACTTAAGGTGTTTGATATAACTAGTACGGGCAGTGTTCGCATCGCTATTGGGCCGTGCGGACGTGAAGTGCTGCGCAGTAGCTCCTGATTGAGTTGGCTTTTGCGCAGTGGTGACGTGTACTTAGCTCTGTGAAGACCTGTTTGCGCGCGCTCTACGAATTGAAGCAAGATGCCCTCCATCGAGCAACTTTACCAACAGCTTAACGAAGAATTGAGGATGGCGAAGATAGGAAAATTCGGCGACTGACCGAGGAAAACAAGAAGATTCGTAGTAGTCCTCCTGTTTTGAGTCCTCAGGTCAAGAAGGGAAATTGGACAGTGGCTGGACAGCAGGGAACTAAGTTGACGATCAAGAAGACGAATGGAAAGGTAGAAACGATGAAGAAAGACTGCCGTGGAAACTGTTGTGGAAACATCTAATACTCAGTGCTACCCAACGAATGTGAGTCAACTACTGGGAACGTCACGACGAAAGACATTAAGGAAGGTAAGAATATTGTTGTTCTAGGGGATAGCCAAGTTAGGTATATGGATAGGGCGTTCTGCTTGAAGGACAGGAGTAGGAGACAGTTTGCTTTCCTGGGGCTGGGATGGAGGATATTGTTAGCCGTCTGGATGACATCATGAGAGGTAATGGGAGCAATCCTATTATGTCTCAGTGCTGGAGGCAACGATGTTGGCAGACGGAGTGAAGACCTGATTAGCAGGTATAGGTCAGCAATAGAAATAATTAGGAGTAAGGGTGGGAACCCTGTCATATGTGGTATTTTGCCAAGGAGAGGAGTTGGAAATGAATGGTTGTCCAGGGCAATTGGTGTCAATTGCTGGCTGGACAAATACTGTAAGGAAAATGCGGTAACATTCATTGACAACTGGGACCTCTTCTTTGGCAGAAATGACATGTATGCCAGGGATGGGGTTCACTTATCTAGGTCAGGGGTGGTAGCACTGGCAACTGCAGTGGAGGGAGCAGTTAGGACTTCAAACTAGGAATAGTTAGTGGTATGGGTTTTGGCAGGAAAACAGTGAAGTCCCAGTGTAGTAATATTACGAGTTCTAGGGGAACTAGTAATAAGCAGAACTAGGTAGATATTGAAAAGCCAGGGACTTTGGGTGATAAGGACAGTGATAGGTTTAGTAGAAAAACAGAAATGAGCAGGAAGGGTAAAGAGAGAGTCTTTCAATGTTTATTATGCTAATTGCCGTAGTGCTAGGAATAAGATGGACGAGTTGAGATTAGTTGCTAGTGCAGGTAACATTGATGTATTTGCCTTAACTGAGACGTGGTTTAATTAAAAAAAGTCGGGACATGCCTGCGGAATGTCATATTCAGGGTTTTAAATTGTTCCAAGTAGATAGAAGTATCGGGGAGGGGGGTGGGGTGGCATTGTATGTCCGAGATCGCTTGAACTGTTGCATAAAAACGGGTATTAAGTCTGAAGTAACACATACAGAGTCTGTTTGGATAGAATTTTCAGAGGGGCATGAAAAACTGATTTTAGGAGTGATGTATCGTCCCCCAAATTTAGATAGGGACCAAGGGAGACTACCATGGGAGGAAATTAAGGCCACAAGGCACGATAATGTAGTAATTCTAGGAAACTTTAACTTTAGTCATATTGATTGGAATTTCTTGACTGGGAATTTAGAATCATACGACTTCTTAGAAGTATTTCAGGATTGTTTTTTGAAGCAGTTTGTGACAGAACCTACAAGGGGAAATAACCTGCTTGACTTAGTTATGGCAAACAATGAATCCCTTGTTAATAATTTAGAAATTTCAGAGGAACTGGGTGCTAGCGACCACAAATCAATTACATTTAGCATTGAATGGAAGTACGATAGTAGCGATAACTCGGTAACAGTCCCAGATTTTCGCTTAGCAGATTACGATGGGCTTAAAGAACACTTATCTGTTGACTGGGGTAACGAAGAGAGCTATCAATATGACAGTTTTCTGAACACTATACATGCTGCTCAAAGAACGTTTATCCCATATAAAGAAATTATATCAAATAGAAATGACCCAAAATGGATGAATAATAGGCTCAAATATCTACTAGGGCATAAGAAAGGAATTTATAGGCGTATCAAAAGAGGTGAGGGTCATCTTATGAATCAGTATATTGACATTAAGAGGGACATTAAAAGGGGATAAGAAAAGCTAAAAGGGACTATGAAATTAAAGTTGCTAGGGATTCTAAAACTAACCCAAAAAGTTTTTCCAGGTCTATAGAACAAAAGTTAGAGATAAGATAGGTCCCCTTAAAAATAACTATGGGCACCTTACTGACAAAGACAATGAAATGTGCTCGATTTTAAATAATTATTTTCTGTTTTTACACAGGAAGACACTAACAATATTCCAGTAATTAATTTTTATAGTGGGCTAGAAGAAGATAAAGTATGGAACTTCAATCACTAGTGAATTGGTTGTGAAGTAGATAGACAGACTGAAGCAAAATAAGTCGCCGGGTCCTGATGAGGTTTTTTCAAGGGTTCTTAAGGAATGCAAAATGGAACTATGTGAACCATTAACTAATATTTTTAATTTATCTCTTCAAACAGGTGTAGTGTCTGATATGTGGAAGATGGCTAATGTAATTCCTATTTTTAAAACAGGGGACAAGTCGTTACCGCCCAATAAGCCTGACCTCAATTGTAGGCAAATTACTAGTCAATTATAGCTGAAGATTGAGACACTTATGCAGCATATGGGAATCTTTATTCAGGAAACGTTTCGCCACACAGTGGCTTCATCAGTCCATTACAAAGAGGAAGGCGTAAGGAGAGGAGGAGTATGAGGTAATCAGTCCCTCAGCCTGGAGTCTATGTGTTCAGTCCATCAATCTTGTAGAGTGTACAGCATAGGGCCGTAGACGTGGCTTATATACTGTAGTGAGGTGACTTGAAGCAGGTGGAGGCGGGATCATAGTGGTATCATCCACTAGTCGAAGTAGGTCTTTGTCCAAAGGTTGAACAAGCGTTGAAGAATTCTTTGTAAGAAGATCCCATGATGCTGCAGTGTCAGACACTGCAGCATCATGGGATCTTCTTACAAAGAATTCTTCAACGCTTGTTCAACCTTTGGACAAAGACCTACTTCGACTAGTGGATGATACCACTATGATCCCGCCTCCACCTGCTTCAAGTCACCTCACTACAGTATATAAGCCACGTCTACGGCCCTATGCTGTACACTCTACAAGATTGATGGACTGAACACATAGACTCCAGGCTGAGGGACTGATTACCTCATACTCCTCCTCTCCTTACGCCTTCCTCTTTGTAATGGACTGATGAAGCCACTGTGTGGCGAAACGTTTCCTGAATAAAGATTCCCATATGCTGCATAAGTGTCTCAATCTTCAACTTGTCGGTTTTTCAAACCATTCATCACAATTATAGCTGAGATTATAAGAAGCCATCTCGATAAGCATAGCTTGATTAATGATACTCAGCATGGATTCACAAGAGGCCGGTCTTGTCTAACTAATTTATTAACTTTCTTCAGTAAAGCTTTTGAGGCTGTTGACCACGATAAAGAATTTGATATTATTTACTTAGATTTTAGTAAGGCTTTTGATAGAGTTCCGCACCATAGACTGTTAAATAAAGTGGCAGCTCATGGCATTGGGGGAAAAGTGCTCTCGTGGATCGAGTCATGGCTCACTGACAGGAAGCAGAGAGTGTCCATAAATGGGGTTAAATCCGAGTGGGGATCTGTAACAAGTGGCGTTCCACATGGATCAGTCTTGGGCCCGTTGTTTATAATATATATCAATGATCTTGATGAGGGAATTACTACTGATATGAGCAAATTCGCCGATGACACAAAGATAGGTAGGATAATTGATTCAAACGTAGATGTTATGGAACTTCAGGAGGATTTAAACGAACTCTATTCTTGGTCAGAAAAGTTGCAGATGCAGTTCAATGTAGATAAATGCAAGGTTCTGAAGCTTGGGAGTGCCCATAACCCTAGTACTTACAAGTTAAATGATGTAGAACTTAGCCATACAGATTGCGAAAAGGACTTTGTTATGGTGAGCAGCAACCTTAAACCAAGACAGCAATGCCTAAGCGTACGTAATAAGGCAAATAGATTTCTGGGATTTATATCAAGAAGTGTAAGCAACAGAAGTCCAGAGGTCATACTGCAGCTTTATACATCATTAGTATGGCCTCGCCTAGATTATGCAGCTCAGTTCTGGTCTCCATATTACAGAATGGACATAAATTCGTTAGAAAACATTCAGCGTAGGATGACTAAATTAATACATAGCATTAGAAATCTTCCTTATGAAGAAAGATTGAAGACTCTTAAGTTACATTCACTTGTTAGACGAAGAATGAGGAGAGACCTGATCGAAGTAAGTGGAAGATAGGTATTAATAAAGGGGATATTAATAAGGTCTTGAGGATGTCTCTCCAAGAGAACCCACAGTAATGGATTTAAATTAGATAAGTTTAGATTTAGAAAGGACATGGGAAAGTATTGGTTTGGAAATAGGGTAGGATGAGGGGAAAGTCTACCTATTTGGGTTTATTAAGGCGGGACTTTGGGTATTTCAAATTATTTTGGAAAAGTACATGAGTGGGGGGGGGTTGGTTTTGAGGGGGACTTTCACATCAGAGTTTTTTTTGGTGGCATTGAAAATTTTGGGGTTGGGAAAAGTTTTGTGGGGATGAATTTAAAGGACCTGCCATATGGCCAAAAGGGCCTCCTGCAGTGTTCCTCCTTTCTTATGTTCTTATGTCTGCCTCATAGGTAAAGGCTGGCGTAACCGGGGGGGGAAATTTGGCCCTGCCTCGCATAGGCCAATGGGGCCTGTTTCGTGTTTCGATTTCACCATTTTTTCTGTATTGAACTAAAAAAAAAAAAGAAGAAAAGTTTCCACAAAAATGGGGGCCTAAAAAGTTTCTTAAGGGGTAATTTACCCGCACACCCAAACGCGTCCACGTCTACGAACTTTTTTATCATGCTGAAGTAACCTAACACTTGGAACATTTTTTAGGTAAGACACAATGCAACAGTTGTATGAATGGTTTGAAAAACCCACATGTTAAATTTTAGCATTTGCAGCATATGGGGAAACTTTATTCAGGGAAAAGTTTCGCCCCGCAGTGGCTTCACAGTCCAAAACAAAGGGAAAGGGGTAAGGAAGGAGGAGAATGAGGTAATCAGCCCTCAACCGTCAGACACAGCAGCATCATGGATCTTGTTACAAGAATTTTTCAACATTTTCAACCTTTTGGACGAAAGACCTACTTCGACTAGGGAGGTACCACTATGACCCCGCCTCCAACGGCTTCAACGTCACTCACTACAGTATATAAGCCACGTCCTGGGCCCTATGCGTAAAATCTACAAGATTGATGGATTTAAACACATCGACTCCAGGTTGGGACGATTACCTCATTCTCCCCTCTCCTTACGCCTTCCCTTTGTAAGGGACGATAAGCCACTGCGTGGCGAAACGTTTCCTGAATAAAGATCCCATAGCTGCATAAGTGTCTCAATCTTCAACATGTGTTTTTCAAACCATTCATCACAACTGTCAGACACAGCAGCATCATGGGATCTTGTTACAAAAAATTCTTCAACACTTGTTCAACCTTTGGACGAAGACCTACTTCGACTAGGGGATGGTACCCCCTGACCCCGCCCCCAAACCTGCTTCACGTCACCTCACTACAGTATATAAGCCACGTCTACGGCCCTATGCTGTACATTCTACAAGATTGATGGACTGAACACACGACTCCGGGTTGGGGGACTGATTACCTCATTCTCCTCCTCTCCTTACGCCTTCCTCTTTGTATTGGACTGATGAAGCCACTGCGTGGCAAAACGTTTTTCCTGAATAAAAAATCCCATATGCTGCAAAAGTGTCTCAATCTTCAACATATGCAACATTAGACAACTTTATTCCGAAACGTTTCGCCTACACAGTAGGCTTCTCATCGAATACAGAAAGTGGGCGGGAACAGTAGATGAACATAAAAATGGTATACAATACCGACAGGTTTGTTAGGTAAGACACATATGCAACAGTTAGACAACTTTATCCGAAACGTTTCGCCTACACAGTAGGCTTCTTCAGTCGAATACAGAAAGTGGGCAGGAACAGTAGAGATGTGAAGACGATGTAATCAGTCCATCACCCTTAAAGTCGAAGAATTTGAGGTTGTCAGTCCCTGGGCCTGGAGAAGTTCAGTTCCATAGTCAGGAACTACTGAAGATTAAGCGACAGTGCGGAGACTTAAATACTGTCGGAAGGAGAGGTGCAGGGTAGTAGTAGTAGTAATAGTAGTAGTGAGAGGCAACTGAGAGGTCAGTCCCTCTCAGATCCAACCCTTCTCACTTGAAAAGCTTGTTCAAGGGTTTTCTGTACCAAGATGCCACGTGTTGCAGTGTCTGACAAGATGAATATCAAAATGGTATACAATACCGACAGGTTGTATACCATATGTGTCTTACCTAACAACCTGTCGGTATTGTATACCATTTTGATATTCATCTTGTCAGACACTGCAACACGTGGCATCTTGGTACAGAAAACACCTTGAACAAGCTTTTCAAGTGAGAAGGGTTGGATCTGAGAGGGACATGACCTCTCAGTTGCCTCTCACTACTACTATTACTACTACTACTACCCTGCACCTCTCCTTCCGACAGTATTTAAGTCTCCGCACTGTCGCTTGATCTTCAACTGCAAGAATGACCACCATACTCTTGCTGCCAGGTGCCCTACCAGAAGAGACATACTCAAGAAACAACAACAACAAAAGAAACCCAACCCACAAGCAACCACATATTCTGCTATCGCCAAGCTTCAAGCAGACACTACCAAGATACTACATGCCACGCAAGCTGCTCCCACCACTTCCCTGCCAGCACCTACTGCCGACTCCACCAAGATTCTTTGTTGCATTATGTATGCTCATGTACAGAATGCAGCTGAGCCTGGTTCCTTCAACACCACCATCAATGAACTTTTCAAACTAAATAATATGCCTGGCCTCACATTCCCTGCATCACCACCTTCCACTGAGATCCTAAAATCTACTGCAAATATTACCAGCATCACCGCTGCTCCACCGCTGTCACAACCTCCACTAGACACAGAGATGGACCAATCAGAGACCTCTGAGACGTCGGCAAAACCCACCAATGAGAGTCCACTACCGCTTTCATCCACTGCTAGAGCAACTGACCAGTCGGAAATCTCGCCTTCACCAGTTCAGCCACCAGCCAAGAAAGCAAAAACACAAGACACTGTGGATGCACCTCACGGTGCCACTGTCACTGACACTGCTGCACCACAACGGGTCCGATATCTGAAGGGCGTATACTTCTACACAACCAAGGAGTATAAGAACACAATGCTGTCTTCAGAAATCCATCATCACCTCCAGGACGGAACAGTCAAGTATACCTACGACCAAACTGCTACATACACCACTGAAGACATGACCAGACTACTCACTGCCAACACCCAACACCTTGTGGAAGTCAAGTACACCTCAAAGAGGAAATTCAGGATGCTTCAGAATAGGGACCTTGAAGACGGTACCCTCGTCTAGCACGACTATCCATGACCATTCACCCAGCACTTTGCTGTCCGCTAAAGCTGGGGTGTGGCTCCAATCAACCCTGTAACTGCTGCCTCTGCGCAAGATAGAAGAAGACGACATCCTCCAACCGGAGGGCCAAGAAAGAAGAAAGATGATTATCGTCACCCCCCACCCGGGGGGCCACTGCCGGGTCACCATCTGGAGAAGACCTGGGCCAGAAGGACCTGCGAATCAACATGAATGAAAATGAACACCAACACACGACACTCCACACAGGAGAGCACTGCGCTAGCAAGATCGACACCATGCATTGCCCTTCTAGGGCATGGTTGGTGCCAGAGCCCGAGTTTGTACCTTACAAGATGAGGGGGGTACTTGTGCCTCCTCCCATGGGAGACTTAGGTCTCAGACACTCCCTAGACAGGGAGCCAGTGCCGGGCCACCACTTGGAAGGGCCCGGGCCGGGAAAATACCGGCGAATCTTTAACAACAACAACAACAGCTTGATCTTCAGATAGTTCCTGACTATGGAACTGAACTTCTCCAGGCCGAGGGACTGACAACCTCAAATTCTACGACTTTAAGGGTGATGGACTGATTACATCGTCTTCACATCTCTACTGTTCCTGCCTACTTTCTGTATTCGACTGAAGAAGCCTACTGTGTAGGCGAAACGTTTCGGAATAAAGTTGTCTAACTGTTGCATATGTGTCTTACCTAACAACCTGTCGGTATTGTATACCATTTTGATATCCACTTGGAACATTGTACATTCACTACTCTACCTCGTATTTGCTTTCGTTGTAATTTATATTACCAGGAAGTTTGAAGATCTCGAGGAACTGTCAGGACATTCCATTAACAGTGAGAGACTAATGCATTTTTTTACTGGTTATTTGAAGATTGAGACACTTATGCAGCATATGGGAATCTTTATTCAGGAAACGTTTCGCGCCACAGTGGCGAAACGTTTCCTGAATAAAGATTCCCATATGTTGCATAAGTGTCTCAATCTTCAACTTGTCGGTTTTTCAAACCATTCATCACAACTGGTTATTTCTTAACTTGTTGTAATAGTATTTATTCTATTTTGTGCTATTAGTTTTATTTGATTTTATGGATGTCCTTGACAATATTTTGTCACGAAGTACTGACTGATCTCTGAGGCCAGAATTTTGCAAATATATCTGCTTATTTCCTCTGATTAATTTCATTGCGTCCCCATTCCCTTATTTCTCAAGTACTGTACAGCCCCTACGAGTTTAGTGATTCTTTGTGAAGACCATATTGGAATACCAGGTTCCATATACCGAAGATGCAGTATCATCTCTCACATTTTTTGAAAGTTCTGGATTAATGGCGAAGACAAATACCTGAGTGTAGTTAAGGTCAGGTCCAGCACCAGGCAGTATACACCACAGTAGTTAAGGTCAGGTCCAGCATCAGGCAGTATACACCACAGTAGTTAAGGTCAGGTCCAGCACCAGGCAGTGTACACCACAGTAAAGGTCAGGTCCAGCATCAGGCAGTATACACCACAGTAGTTAAGGTCAGGTCCAGCACCAGACAGTATATACCACAGTAGTTGAGGTCAGGTCCAGCACCAGGCAGTATATACCACAGTAGTTAAGGTCAGGTCCAGCATCAGGCAGTGTACACCACAGTAAAGGTCAGGTCCAGCACCAGGCAGTATACACAACAGTTAAGGTCAGGTCCAGCACCAGGCAGTATATACCACAGTAGTTAAGGTCAGGTCAAGCACCAGGCAGTATACACCACAGCAGTTAAGGTCAGGTCCAGCACCAGGCAGTATATTGCTCTACAAACTGGAAACGAATAATAAAAGTTTATTGGCTAAATGGAAAACTTTTTTTTTTTCCGCATTGCAGGTTTGAATAGAAAAAAAACCTCGTGTACAGTTTATTAATGCTTGTTTCCCAAGTCAAAGATAACCAGCCTGAGTCCATATCTACAAGTAGAACAAATTTTCAATTTTATGTATCGTCTCTGTATTGAGTGACCCAAAATTAGTAAAGAATCACTAGTTATATTTTAGCATTCTGCTATAGTGGTGACGTGTACTTAGCTCAGTGGTGACGTGTACTTAGCTCAGTGGTGACGTGTACTTAGCTCTGTGAAGACCTGTTTGTGTGCTCTCTGTGAATCTGAACCAGGATGCCCTCTCTTGAGCAGCTTTACCAGCAGCTGAGAGAAGAACTCAGAGTTGCTAAACTGGAGATACGGCGATTAACGGAGGAGAACAAGAGGATTCGTAGTAATCCTCCTGTTGTGAGTCCCCAGGTTAAGAGGGGAGCTTGGTCAGTGGCCGGGCAACATGGAACCAAGCTGAAGATTAAGAAAACGGTTGGAGAGGCAGAAACAATGAGAAACCAGAAGACTGCCGTGGAAACTTCCAACTCATTCTCGGTGCTACCTGACGAATGTGAGTGTTCTACTGGGAATGCCACAACGAGCACCAAGGAAGCATTGGCAGACGTGAACACCCCTAGAAAACCCAACGAAGACCATCGAGAACGTCATGACGAATTCTACAAGTGGTGTAATGCTACCTGGCGAATGTGAGTCGACTACTCGGAGCATCACTACGGACGACGCCAAGGAAGGTAAAAACATTGTTGTTGTTGGGGATAGCCAGATTAGGTACATGGATAGAGCATTCTGTTTGAAGGATAGGAGTAGGAGGCAGAGAGTGTGTTTTCCTGGGGCTGGGATGAAGGATATTGTTAGCCGTCTGGATGACATCAGAGAGGTAATGGGAGCAATCCTGTTACCTGTCTCAGTGCTGGAGGCAACGATGTTGGCAGACGTAGGAGGAGGACCTGATTAGCAGGTATAGGTCAGCAATAGAGATAATTAGGAAGAAGGGTGGGAAACCTGTCATATGTGGCATTTTGCCAAGGAGAGGAGTTGGAAATAAATGGTTGTCCAGAGCAATTGGTGTCAATTGCTGGCTGGACAAATACTGTAAGGAAAATGCGGAAACATTCATTGACAACTGGGACCTCTTCTATGGCAGAAATGACATGTATGCCAGGGATGGGTTTTCACTTGTCTAGGTGTGGGGTGGGAGCACTGGCCAACGCAGTGGAGGGAGCTGTTAGGTCTTTAAACTAGGAATAGTTAGGGGTATGGGTTTTGGCGGGGAAAACTGAAGTCGCAGGGTAGTAACATGAGTACTAGGAGAACTAGTAATAGGCAAAATGAGGAGGATATTGGAAACCCAGTTGGCACTAATTGACAATGTAGTAATAGGTTTAGTGGAAACAAAAAGGAGCAGGAAGGGTAAAGAGATAGGAGGGTCATTAAATATTATTACACAAATAGTCGCAGTGCAGGAATAAGATGGACGAGTTGAGACTAGTTGCTAGTGCAGGTAACATAGATGTATTTGCCATTACTGAGCGTGGTTTAATTCAAAAAGTCGGGACATGCCTGCAGAATGTCACGTTCAGGGTTTTAAATTGTTCCAAGTAGATAGAAGTATCGGGGGGGGGGGGTGGGGTGGCATTGTATGTCCGAGATCGCTTGAACTGTTGCATAAAAACGGGTATTAAGTCTGAAGTAACACATACAGAGTCTTTTTGAATAGAATTTTCAGAGGGCATAAAAAATTTAATTTTAGGTGTGATATACCGTCCCCCAAATTTAGATAGGGACCAGGGAGACTACTATGGGGGGGAAATTGTTAGGGCCACAAGTCACGATAATGTAGTAATTCTAGGAGACTAACTTTAGTCATATTGATTGGAATTTCTTGACTGGGAATTGAATCATACGATTCTTAGAAGTAGTTCGGGATTGTTTTTTAAAGGGCAGTTTGTGACGGAACCTAAAAGGGGTAATAACCTGCTTGACTTAGTTCTGGCAAACAATGAATCCCTTGTTAATAATTTAGAAGTTTCAGAGGAACTGGGTGCTAGCGACCACAAATCAATTACATGTAGTATTGAATGGAAGTATGATAGTAGGGATAACTCAGTAACAGTCCCAGATTTTCGCCTTAGCAGATTACATGGGCTTAGAGAACCATACTGTTGACTGGGGTAACGAAGAGAGCTATCAATATGACAGTTTTCTGAACACAATACATGCTGCTCAAAGAACGTTTATCCCTTATAAGGAAATTAGATCAAATAGAAATGACCCAAAATGGATGAATACTAGGCTGAAATATCTACTAGGCATAAGAAAGGAATTTATAGGCGTATCAAAAGAGGCGAAAGGGGCATCTTATGAATCAGTATATTGACATTAAGAGGGACATTAAAAAGGGGATAAGAAAAGCTAAAAGGGGCTATGAAATTAAAGTTGCTAGGGATTCTAAAACTAACCCAAAAAGTTTTTCCAGGTCTATAGAACAAAAGTCAGAGATAAGATAGGTCCCCTAAAAATAACTATGGGCATCTTACTGACAAAGAAATGAAATGTGCTCGATTTTAAATAATTATTTTCTCTCGGGTTTTTTCACAGGAAGACACTAATAATATTCCGGTAAAAATTAATTTTTATAGTGGATCAGAAGATAAATTATGTAACATCACAGTTACTAGTGAAATGGTTGGGGAAGCAGATACAGACTGAAGCAAAAATAAGTCACCGGGTCCTGATGAGGTTTTTTCAAGGGTTCTAAAGGAATGCAAAATGGAAGTCTGTGAACCATTAACTAATATTTTTAATTTATCTCTTCAAACAGGTGCAGTGTCTGATATGTGGAAGATGGCTAATGTAATTCCTATTTTTAAAACAGGGGACAAGTCGTACCGTCAAATTACCGCCCAATAAGCCTGACCTCAATTGTAGGCAAAATTTCTAGTCAATTTATAGCTGAGATTATAAGAAGCCATCGATTAAGCATAGCTTGATTAATGATACTCACATGGATTCACAAGAGGCCGGTCTTGTCTAACTAATTTATTGACTTTCTTCAGTAAAGCTTTTGAAGCTGTTGACCACGATAAAGAATTTGATATTATTTACTTAGAAATTTTTGTAAGGCATTTGATAGAGTTCCGCACCAAAGACTGGGTTTAAGAAAGTAGCAGCTCATGGCATTGGGAAGGGTGCTCTCGTGGATCGAATCATGGCTCACAGACAGGAAGCAAAGAGTGTCCATAAATGGGGTTAAATCCGAGTGGGGATCAGTAACAAGTGGCGTTCCACAGGGATCAGTCTTGGGCCCGTTGTTGTTTATAATATATATCGATGATCTTGATGAAGGAATTACTAGTGATATGAGCAAATTCGCCGATGACAAAGAAGATAGGTAGGATAATTGATTCAAACGTAGATGTTAGGGACTTTAGGAGGGTTTAGACAAACTTACTTCTTGGTCAGAAAAGTGGCAGATGCAGTTCAATGTAGATAAATGCAAGGTTCTGAAGCTCGGGAGTGTCCATAACCCTAGCACTTTAAGTTAAATAATGTAGAACTTAACCATACAGATTGCGAAAAGGACTTGGGGTTATGGTAAGCAGCAACCTTAAACAAAGACAGCAATGCCTAAGCGTACGTAATAAGGCAAAAAGATTACTGGATTTATATCAAGAAGGGTAAGCAACAGAAGTCCAGAGGTCATACTGCAGCTTTATAATCATTAGTAAGGCCTCACCTAGATTATGCAGTTCAATTCTGGTCTCCATATTACAGAATGGACATAAAAATTCGTTAGAAAACATTCAGCGTAGGATGACTAAATTAATACATGCATTAGAAATCTTCCTTATGAAAAAAAGATTGAAGACTCTTAAGTTACATTCACTTGTTAGACGAAGAATGAGGGGAGACCTGATCGAAGTGTATAAGTGGAAGATAGGGATTAATAAAGGGGGGTTTTTAACAAGGTCTTGAGGATGGTCTCTCCAAGAGAGAACCCGCATAATGGATTTAAATTAGATAAGTTTTTGATTAGAAAGGACATAGGTAAGTATTGGTTTGGAAATAGGGTAGTAGATGAGTGGAACAGTCTACCTAGTTGGGTTATTGAGGCTAGGACTTTGGGTAGTTTCAAATTTAGGTTGGATAAATACATGAGTGGGATGGGTTGGATTTGAGTGGGACTTGCACATCAGAGCTTATTTCTTGGGTAGCATTGGAAATTGGGTAGGTCAAATGTTTGTTAGTGGGATGAATTGTAAAGGACCTGCCTAGTATGGGCCAACAGGCCTCCTGCAGTGTTCCTCCTTTCTTATGTTCTTATAACCCAGTGTATTGAAAACTGGAGAAACTGCCATCAACGTACCCTGCTAGGACCATAGTTAACTAACGTGCTCTACAGTTTCCCTAACTCATCAACGTTCAGTACCAAATATAAAAAATTCTCTACTGTTGCAACAGGAAACAGTTGCTAACGCATGTTTAAAATAATTATTGTACAATGCTTGTTAGTCCAAGAATATTTTAATCATGATTGACTTAATGTTGCACAGGTCGCCAGCGAGGGTTGATAGACTCTCTGAGAGTCCAGTCCTGGAGTTCCTGAGGCCAACATCCTTGTACCTCACTGAAAGACTTTCCCCATCAACCCACCAGCACACGCCACTCATTCAAGGAGTTGAGCCCCAGCCTGGTGTTAGTTTGGTCAGTCAGGATCACCTGCAGCCCCCACAACACCCTCAGCGACGTCATTCTTTCCACCATCTGCCGCCGGCAACGCACGCCTCGCATACTCTTGGTCAACACTCTCCTAGTGCCATACTCTTCTCTCCCTCCACAAACTTCCTGAGATCTCCTAAGGTAAGACTGTCTAGCTTTTATTCAAATCGCCCGAGTTGTCACCTTAGATTTCTCTATACTCTAAAATGGTCCCACCGAATCATCCTAAGGTTTCTCTGGCAAGTGCGAGTATTAGATGAATTAACTCCTGTCAGGATTTTTAATTTTGTCTGAAGTGACAAACCTGGTTATAAAAATTATTTCTATTCAATATATCTTTACATCTCTCGTCACTCCTGAAGGGTTTTGTTTCCATCTTAATATGTGAGAAGCTTCAGTAAGCTTCTGAATGGCTTCAGTCTTTGAAAGTTGTATTCTCAGTGTGATACCCAGCTTGTTGAGGCTTTGTAAATTCCAATTTCACACTTTCCTAACTTGTTAAATAAAGCTGGAATGTCAATAACTATTAATAATAATCTTTTTCTACATATACAAGGTGTACATGCCTAGCTAACATCAGTGACATGCTATATAGAAAGCCCCTTGTTATTCAGAGTATTTCTGGCAAATTATTCCAGGATGCGACCCATCCCAGTCAACTAACGCCCAGGTCCCTATTTACTGCTAGGTGAACATGGACAGCAGGTGTCTTAAGATAAGCTGTCCTAATGTTTCAACCCGTAACGGGGATCGAATCGTAAACCTCTGTGAGAGCTGAGTGAACAAGCAATCGATAGGCTTCAAACTTGAAGTGATGGTTGGCATTAGTTAGTTTAGTTTAATATGTTTATTATGCACCCCATACCCATCCTGTGGGCGGTAGTCAAAAGATTACAGAGGTACATAATTGGTCCAGGGACTGGACTCCAAAGTTTTGATAGCTGAGCAAGTTACAGAGGTAATGAACTCACAATTTACAAAGGTAATGAACTCTCAATTTACAAAGGTAATGAACTCCAGGTAAGTCTGGTCACAATCATGACAAGTTACAAAGGTATTTACAGATTAGAGGTACGTAATGGGTCCAGGGACTGGGCCCCCAAAGTTTTGATAGCTGAACTAGGTACAAAGGTAATGAGCTCACAAGTTACAAAGGTAATGAATTCTGTAGAATGGTTACTTACGTTTATACATGGCTACAATCATGAACAAATTTATTGAGTAATGAGCAATTCAAACTTCCACACCCGGTCACAACTGTAATGAGTTATTGGTGCAAATATTGATTGTTGAGTCACACAACACACACACACACACACACACACACACACACACACACACACACACACTTTAGTTTAATATCTTTATGCACCCCATACCCATCCTGTGGGCGGTAGTCAAAAGATTACAAAGGTACATAATGGGTCCAGGGACTGGACCCCAAAGTTATGATAGCTGAACTAGTTACAAAGGTAATGAACTCCAGGTAGATCTGGTCACAATCATGGCAAGTTACAGAGGTAATGAATCAGCTTCACTCCTATACATGGTTACAGTCATGAACAAATTACAAAGTAATGAACCACTGACACGTCCACACCTGGTCACAATTGTAATGAGTTATAAATACAAATATTAAGTGGATCATACACCCACACTAGCGCGCGCGCGCACAGACATGTGCACACGAGCGTACAAATATATGCATACACACAAGGACACACACACACACACACACACACACACACACACACACACACACACACACACACACACACACACACACACACACACACACACACACACACATGGTTGGCATTATGCATAGAAAAGGTCAAATTATTTTTATCTGCTTGTTGTAGTTTCCTAATTTCGCTAAATAAATTTAGCATCAAACCATAAAAGGTGAATTGTACTTGAAAAATTTTAGTATATATATTGGGCTGCCTGACTGGAAAATTTCCAATTATAGTTTACTTTTAATGCGAAACTTTTTGCACAAGTTGTCAGCTCGGCTTGAAACTTGCTGCTAATTTATTTTACCTGAGAAGTTTTGGAAAATTTCTTTCCAGTTGGCACTAATTACCCGTATTTTACTTGACCCCTCGAGGTGCCTCTTCTGGCACCGCACACATGGCACCAATATTCCACTCGACCCCTCGAGGCACCGCTCACATGGCACCTCACGTGGCACCTCACATGGCACCTCACGTGGCACCTCACATGGCACCTCACATGGCACCTCACATGGCACCGCACACATGGCACCAATATTCCACTCGACCCCTCGAGGCACCGCACACATGGCACCTCACATGGAACCTCACATGGCACCTCACGTGGCACCTCACATGGCACCTCACATGGCACCTCACATGGCACCTCACATGGCACCGCACACATGGCACCAATATTCCACTCGACCCCTCGAGGCACCGCACACATGGCACCTCACGTGGCACCTCACATGGCACCTCACGTGGCACCTCACGTGGCACCTCACATGGCACCTCACATGGCACCTCACATGGCACCTCACATGGCACCGCACACATGGCACCAATATTCCACTAGACCCCTCAAGGCACCGCACACATGGCACCTCACGTGGCACCTCACGTGGCACCTCACGTGGCACCTCACATGGCACCTCACGTGGCACCTCACGTGGCACGTCACATTGCACGTCACGTGGCACGTCACGTGGCACGTCACGTGGCACGTCACGTGGCACCTCACGTGGCACCTCACATGGCACCTCACATGGCACCTCACATGGCACCACACATGGCACCTCACGTGGCACCTCACGTGGCACCTCACGTGGCACCTCACGTGGCACCTCACGTGGCACCTCACGTGGCACCTCACGTGGCACTCACATTGCACTCACGTGGCACCTCACGTGGCACCTCACGTGGCACCTCACGTGGCACCTCACATGGCACCTCACATGGCACCTCACATGGCACCACACATGGCACCTCACATGGCACCACACATGGCACCTCACATGGCACCACACATGGCACCAACATTCCACTCTTAACACATCGAATAATTTTCATATAGACGGTAAATAATTCCACGTCAATATAATTGACAAAAGAAACTTTGGGTTTTTATAAAGTTTTTCGAACTTAGGAAATAATTTATTATAAAATTTTGGTAGTTTTATTCCAGAACTGCAACATATAATTTGCTTGTTTTAATTTTTCAGTGACTTTTTAAGTCTCATTCGATCAGCTTCACATGTCAGCGCTGATGTACTATATTCACTGACAGTTCATGAAACTGATATGTGCAAATTCCCTGTGGTCGATTTTATATATATTACATTCCCGAACTTTGGTTTGTCATGCGATAAACTGAGAGCCTCTTCTGTTTTTTGTTCTCCAACTTTCGATTCTGTTGTATCTTAGAGCTGCCCACTAAATTTAAAAATGCAAGGTATTGTATTTTTCTCTACATTTAAAATGCATGACTGTTCTGAAGAGTATCCATCTTTATTGTCTGATGCCTCTTAGGTGAAGGATGGTACCTTCTATGTTTATCTGGTGCAAATTTATAGTAAATTAAATGTCAGTTAACTCGCATTTGTTAAATTCGGTGTATTAAATGAAGAATGACTTCTGATAGGCATTACATTTATTTGAGTACGCTGAGGTCAGTGGTCACCTGCGATCATACCTGTCTTAAGCTCTGGGAGTTAGCGTGGGCTGTTACCAAGCACCATGGCTTGTTGTAGTGTTTAAGAATCTCAGGTTAGTGTTGAAGGAGGTTCTACTTCTTCAGGAGGAAAATTGGAGGCTGAAGCTTCACCTAGATGAGTTTGGGAGTGAGTGTGAGAAAGATTTAGCTGGTAAGGAGGAAAGAGTCACCAGCAGTGATAGTGACAGCCGCTTTAAGTGGCAAGTGGTTCACAGTTCAGGAAGAAAGAAGATAAGGAGGGTTAACAGAGAAGATGTGAAGATAGGAAATCGATTATCTGTTCTCCAGGATGACTGCACTTCAGTGCTTAGTGAGGTTGAAGATACCACTGATTCTCCTGTTAATCAAGGTAAGAATATTTTAATAGTAGGAGATTCTCAGGTAAGATATATGGACCGTGCTTTTTGTAACAGACAGGAAGGTCAGACAGAGGGTGTGCCTTCCAGGAGCTGGTGTTGGTGACATAGTCAGCAGGTTGGATAATATTATGGCAGGTAATGGGAACAAGCCCATTATCTGTCTTTGTGCAGGGGATAATGACATTGGGAAGGGCAGGAGACAGGAGCTGCTGGACAAGTACAGGTCAGCCATAGTAGTTAGGTTTAAGGGAGGGATCCCAGTCATATGTAGCATCTTGCCTAAAAAGAGAGTGGGCAATAAATGGATGTCTAGGGCAATTGGTATAAATTGCTGGCTAGACAGGTACTGCAAGGAACTTGCAATCCCATTCATTAATAACTGGGACCTATTCTTTGGCAAATGTGATATGTATGCAAGGGACGGAGTTCATCTCTCTGGGGATGGAGTGGTTGCATTAGCCAATTCAATTGAGAGGGCAATTGATGACTTGTCTAGGAATTTAAATTGATAGATTATAGAGGTACGGGTGTTTGTGGGAAACAATCAGGTTGCAGTATTAGGGTTAAAAACAGCAATTACAGGGATACCTCAGGGATATGTTTAAAAGACAATATTCAAAATAAAGTTGCTAGTAATGGCAAATCAGTTTAAAATGCAGTTTAAAATGCAGTTTAAAAACTGTAGTGTAAAGCACCCTTCTGGCAAGACAGTGATGGAGTGAATGATGGTGAAAGTTTTTCTTTTTCGGGCCACCCTGCCTTGGTGGGAATCGGCCGGTGTGATAATAAAAATAAAAAGATAGTAGAGGGCAACGAGTGACTAGCTCCCTTAAGGTTTACTATACAAATAGTAGGAGTCTAAGAAATAAGATAGATGAGCTAAGATTACATGCAAGTGTAAGTAATATAGATGATATTGGTATAACAGATAACTGGTTCAACCTGAAAGATAGAGAAATGCCTTCTGAGTGCAACATACAGGGTTATAAACTATTCCACACTGACAGGGTCAACAGGAAGGGTGGTGGTGTGGCGATTTATGTCAGAGAAAATTTTAATTGTTGTCTTAGACATGATATACGATTAGAAACATTGAACACAATCTGTTGGGCAACAGTTTCTTGAGGGTCATGACAAAATAATTTTGGGTGTGATTTATAAGCCCCCAAACCTTGATAGGGAATGCAGTAAGCTGTTATGGGACGAATTTCATAAGGCATCTAGATATGAAAATGTTGTGATAAAGGGAGATTTTAACTTTAGACAAATTGATTGGAACAATATGACAGGAAATCAAGAGTCTAGTGACTTTCTTGATACGGTTCAGGATTGCTTTTTAGAACAGGTTGTGATAGAACCAACTAGAGGAAACAATCTGCTTGACTTATTTCTTGCCAACAAAGCGTCACTAATTAATGATCTTGAGGTTAATGATGATCTTGGAAAGTGATCACATATCACTTAGTTTCAATATATCATGGAATTACCCAGATAACTGCAATCAAATCTGTCCCAGATTTTCGCTTGGCCGACTTCATGGGACTGAAAATTTTCCTGGGTGGGCTAAATTGGGTTGTTCTGACTATGGGTCAGGTAGGTGATCTTGGTTGCCAATATGACTTTTTTTCAGAGCATAGTTCTAGCTGCCCAGACAACTTTTGTTCCGAGTAGAGAGATTAGATCTAACAAAAATAATCCCAAATGGATGAACAATGGATTAAAACATCTCATTGATCAAAAGAGAGGCATATATAGGCGTATCAAAAGAGGGGATGGGCAGTTAAGAAATCAAAATATTCAATTAAAGAGAGAAATAAAGAAAGGAATAAAAAAAGCAAAAAGGGATTATGAGGCTAAAGTTGCAAGGGATTCAAAGACTAACCCAAAAGGGTTCTTTCAGGTATACAGAAGTAAGATTAGGGGCAAGATTGGCCCACTTAAGAGTAACTCTGGTCAGATCACTGACAGTGATATGGATATGTGTGAAATTATCAATATCTATTTCCTCTGTTTTCACCCAGGAAAATACTAGCGATATTCCTGAAATAATAGATTATTTAGAACAGGACGATAATAAACTATGCACGATTGTGGTAACTAGTGACATGGTCCTCAGACAAATAGAGAAACTAAAACCTAACAAATCCCCAGGCCCTGATGAACTGTTTTCAAGGGTGTTAAAGGAATGTAAAGAGGAACTTAGCATACCTTTGGCTAATCTTTTTAACATATCACTACAAACTGGCATAGTTCCTGATAAGTGGAAAATGGCAAATGTAATACCTATTTACATGGCAGGTGACAGGTCCTTGGCTTTGAACTCCCCTCAAGGAAGGTTCCATTATGTTGGTGAGGGGCTCTTGATTTAGGGAATTGGATCTGTGCTCCAGTTCCCCGAATTAAGCCTGAATGCCTTCCACATCCCCCCTAGGTGCTGTATAATCCTCCGGGTTTAACGCTTCCCACTTGATTATAATAATAATTGGCTTCGAACTATAGACTAATAAGCCTTACTTCCATAGTGGGAAAATTTATGGAATCAATAATTGCCAAAGCAATTCGTAGCCATCTTGATAGGCATAAATTGATTAATGAATCTCGACAAGGTTTTACAAAGGGGCGTTCCTGTCTTAGGAATTTACTAACATTTTTCACTACGGTGTTTGAGGAGGTAGATCATGGTAATAAATATGATAGTGTATATGGACTTCAGTAAGGCTTTCGATAGAGTTTCACATCAGAGGCTATTGAGGAAACTTAAGACACACGGAAGAGGTGGAAATTTTTTCCTGGGTAGAGGCATGAAACATAACAGAGGAGGATGACAAGATGAACCAAGTATCAGAAATCTTCCTATGAGGATAGACTAAGGCCCTGAATCTGCACTCTCTCGAAAGGCGTAGAATTAAAGGGGATATGATGGAGGTGTATAAATGGAGAACAAGAATAAATAAAGGGGATGTAAATAGCATGCTGAAAATATCCAGCCAAGACAGGACTCGCAGCAATGATTTAAAGTTGGAAAAAATTCAGATTCAGGATGGATATAGGAACTCTAGCAGCGTTGTTCCCTAAATAGAGCAGTGTGGATGTGGTGGAACAAACTCCGTGTACAGTTATTGAGGCTAAAACGTTGTGTAGTTTTAAAAATAGGTTAAATACATGAGTGGGCGTGAGTTCGACCTGACTAGCTTGTGCTGCTGGGTCTGGTGCCGTGCTCCTTCCTTGAGTGGAGGTGACCAGACTGGATGGGTCTTTGAGGCTAATCCGAAGGGGGGGGGACATGGATCTGCCTCACTGGGTCAGCAAGGTCTGTTGCATGTTCCTTCTTTCTTATGTTCTTTTGGTCATACTGTAAAATTACTGCCGAAGTAGTGAGGTTAGATTGGGGGGGGGGGTGACTAAGGGATACGTGTCGACATGCATCTAATTATTTTTCTGACGATTCAGTTTGTTTAAAATTGTAATTACTGGTGGATTCGTCAGAACTTTGCACTAGCGCGTGTGCTGAACTTGATATATAGATCGGAATGACCATTTAGCCAACAACATGCTTTCAGCTTCTTTATCGTCCGCTTTCCTCATCTTCCACTTGCCAAGTTCATGCTTTCCTTCCTGCTTAATTCAAGGTCCACCGAAAAAGGTACGAACAGAAGTCCGTTCAGTGATGGGTCGCCACTTTCTCCCTGCCCGGAGCTCTCTCCCACCAACACCCAGTTCATCTACCAGTACGAAGAACAGGAGAGTGCAAGAGGACTCGCGCAGGTTATGTTGAGGGGTGCCCCCCCCCCCCCCCCCCAGTGACGTATGGGATGGTGCGTGGTTTGGTAGGACGATATATACTGTACAGGAATTGTAGTGAAAGGTTGTTGGATGTTCCTCAAATTATCTTGAACACACCAGAGACTTGTGAGTTAAGGACCACCTTGGAAATGTATGCTTTATTTCAAGACTTCAGTGTCTAATGAAATATGCTTTAACATAACGGTATACATCTGTTCACACAATCTAATTTGCTCCTACTGTCTCTTTATAATAAACAGCAAGAACATTTTATTTTCTGTAGCTCTTCTGAATTCAGTGGACTTGGAAACTACCCAAGCCAGTTGCGTCTGCAGTCCACACTGTTGCTGCCGCTTAGAACTGCCAGGGATAACTATGGAGAATGTGATGGGATTACATACGATTTTCAAGTTGATATTTTAGCGCTGTTGGACGTACAAGGAGGTCAGTCATGATTGATTCCTGGCCTGAAGTGCTGCGTGGCTGGGTAGTCTATAGACACATCAGTCTGCTGCTCCTGCAGCCGGAGGGGGATGTTAGCTTCATGGGTTGGGGTTTTGGAACTTAGGTGACTAATGGAGGGTTGCTTGTATACTATGTGGTGTTAATATTTCGGGGGGGGGTATTAGTTTGGTGGTTGAATTATGTTTGGGGGGGTGGTTGGGGGTGTGAGGGGTGTGTATGTGAGTGTGTGTTGTGTGTGTGGTTATGTTGGGTGTGTGTGTGTGTCATGTGTTGCGTGTGTGTGGTGTGGTGTGAGTGTGTGTGTGTGTTGTTAGTGTGTGATGGGTGTGGGTTGTTGGTGTCGTGTGTTGTGTGTGTAGTGTGGGTGGGTGTGGGTTGTTTTGGCTGTGTGTGTGTGTGTTGTGTGTGGGTGTGGGTTGTCTGGTGTGTGTGTTGTGTGTTGTGTGTGGGTGTGGGTGTGTTGGTGGTGTGTGTGTGTCGTGGTGTGTTTTAGTAGTGTGTGTGTGTGTGTGTGTGTGTGGGGGTGTGGGTTGTTGGTGTGTTTGTGTCGTGTGTGGTGTGTGTGGGTGTGGGTTTGTTTGGTGTGTGCTGTGGTGTGTGGTGTGTGGTGTGGGTTGTTTGTGTGTGTGTGGTGTGTGTGTGTGTGTGTGGTGTGGGTTGTTGGTGTGTGTGTGTGTGGCTGGTGTTGCGTGTTGGTGTGTCGATGTGTGTGTGTGCTTTGGGTGTGTTTGTTGGTGGTGTAGTGTCGTGTGAGTGTGGGGTGTGTAGTGCTGTTGTTGGTGGGTTGTTGTTGTGTGGGTGTGTGTTGTTGGTGTGTGTGTGTGTGGGTGTGTGTTGTGGGTCGTGTTTGTGTGTGTGGTTGTGTGTTGTTGGTGTGTGTGTGTGTGGTTGTGTGTTTTTGGTGTGTGTGTGTGTGGGGTGTGAGTTGTTGGTGTGTGTGGCGTGTGGGTGTGTGTTTACTGTGTTGTGGGTGTGTGGTTTGTTGGTGTGTTGTGGGTGTGTGTTGTTGGGTGTGTGGGTGTGTGTTTAGCTCTGGTGTGTGTGGGTCGTGTGTTGTTGGTGTAGTTTGTGTGGGAGTGTTTGTTGGTGCTGGGTGTGTGGGTGTGTGTTGTTGGTGTGTGTGTGTGGGTGTGTGTTGTTGGGTGTGTGTGTGTGGGTGGTGTTGTTGGTGTGTGTGTGTGGGTGTGTGTTTGTTGGTGATGTGTGAGTGGGTGTGTTGTTGTTGGTGGTGTGTGTGGGTGTGTGTTTGTTGCGTAGTGTGTGTGTGGGTAGTGTGTGGTTGGTTGTTTGTGGGTTGGGTGTGTGATGTTGGTGTGTGTCTGTGGGTGTCAGTTGTTGTGGTGGATGTGTGTGGGTGTGTGTTGTGTGTGTGTGTGTGTGGGTCGTGTGTTGTTGGTGTTTGTGTTGGGGGTGTGTGGTTTGTTGGTGTGTGTGTGTGGGTAGTGTGTTCGTTTCGGTGGTGTGTGTGCGGTGTGTGCTTGTTGGTGGGTGTGGGTGTGTCGTGTCGTTCGTTGGTGTCGTGTGTGTTGGGTGTGTGTTGTTGGTGTGTGTGTGTGGTGGTGTTGTTGGTGTAGAGTGTTGGGTGTGGTTGTTGGTTGTGTGTCGTGTGGGTGTGTGTTGTTGCGTTGTGGTGTGTGGGTGTGTGTTGGTTGGTGTGTTGTGTGGTGTCGTGTTAGTTGGTGTGTGTGTGTGAGGTGTCGTGTTGTTGGGTGTGTGTGTGTGGGTGTGTGTTGTTGGTGTGTGTGTGTGGGTGTGTGTTGTTGGTGTGTGTGGTGTGGGTGTGTGTTGTTGGCTGTGTGTGCTGTGGGCTGTGTGTTGCTTGGTGTGTTTGTGTGGGTGTGTGTTGTTGGTGTGTGTGTGTGGGTGTGTGTTGTTGGTGTCGTGTCGTGTGGGTGTGTAGTTGTTGGCTGTGTGTGGGTGGGTGTGTGTTGTTGGGGTGCTGTGTGTGGGTGTGTGTGTTGTGTGTTGTGTGTGGGTGTGTGTTGTTGGAGTGTGGTGTGTGGTGTGGTGTTGTTGTTGTTGTGTGTGGTGTGTGTTGTGGGTGGTCGTGTGTGGGTGGAGTGTTGTTGGTAGTGTGTGTGTGGGTGTGTGGTTGTTGGTGTGGTGTGTGGGTGTGTGTTTGTTGGTTGTGTTGTGTGGGTGTGGTGTTGTGTGGTGTGTGTGTGTGGGTGTGTGTTGTTGGTGTGTGTGTGTTGGGTGTGTGTTGTGTGCGTATACTTCCACATCGGAATGTTTTGTGTGTGGGTGTGTGCTTTGGGTTTTTTTTATTTTTTTTTTTTTTGGTTTGTGTGTGTGGGGTGTGTGTTGTTGGTGGTGGTCGTGTGGGTGTGTGTTGTTGGTGTAGTGTGTGTGGGTGTGTGGTTGTTGGTGTGGGTGTGTGTGTGTGTGTTGTTGGTGTGTGTTGTGTGGGTGTGTGTTGGTTGCGTGTGTTTGTGTGGGTGGTGCTTGTTGGTGTGTGTGTGTGGGTGTGTGTTGTTGGTGTAGTGGGTGTGTGTGGGTGTGATGTTGTTGGATGGTTGTGTGTGTGGGTGTGTGTTGTTGGTGTGTGTGTGTGTGTGGGTGTGTGTTGTTGGTGTGATGTGTGTGTGTGGGTGTGTGTTGTTGGTGTGTTGTTTTGGTGTGTGGGTTTGACTGTGTTGTTGGTGTCAGGTAGTGGGTTGTTTGGGTGTGATGTTGTTGAATTGTGTGTGTGTGTGGGTAGTTGTGTTGTGGTTGTGTGTAGTGTGTTGTGGGGGTGTGTTGTTGCGTTGTGTGTGTACATTATTCGTCACTGCACTGATCTCCTTTGATTGAATGTCGTTGTTGGTGTGTTGTGTGTGGGAGTGTGTTTCGTCTGTGTGTGTGTTGTTCGTGGGTAGATGTTGTTGAGTTGCGTGTGTGTGGGTGCTGTGATGTGTGTAGGTCCCCTCCCCCCCCCCCAGCCCCCCATTTTGTGTGTGTGCTGTGGGTTTGTTTTGTTGTGTGTGTTTGTGTGTGTGTGGGAGTGTGTTGTTGGTGTGTGTGTGTGTGTGTGGTGTGTGTGTTGTTTGGTGTGTGTGTGTGAGTGGGTTGTGGTTGTTGGTGTCGTGGGTGTGTGTGTGGGTGTGTGTTGTGGTGTGAGTGGTGTGTGTGGGTGTGTGTTGTTGGGTGTGTGTGTGTGTGTGGGTGTGTGTTGGTTGGTGGTGTGTGATGTTTGTGGGTGTGTGTTGTTTGGTGTGTGTGTGTTGTGTGGGTGTGTGTTTAGGTGTGAGTGTGTGTGTGGGTGTGTGATTGTTGTTGTGTGTGAGGAGTGTGTGTGGTTGGTGTGTGTGTTTGTCGAGTGGGTGTGTGTTCGTTGGTGTGTGTCGTCGTTTGGGGTGTGTGTTGTTGGTGTGTGTGTGTGAGTGGGTGTGTGTGTTGGTGTGTGTGTGTGTGGGTCGTGTGTTGTTGGTGTGTGTAGTGAGTGGTGTGTGTTGTTGGTTTGTCGTGGTGTGTGTGGGTGTGTGTTGTTGGTGTGTGTGTGTGTGGGTGTGTGTTGTTGGGTGTGTGTGTGTGGGTGTGTGTTGTTGGTGTGTGTGTGCTGTGTGTGGGTGTGTGTGTTGGTGTGGTGTGTGGTGTGGCGTAGTGTGTTGTGGTGTGTGTAGTGTGTGTTGGTGTGTGTTGTTGGTGTGTGTGTGTAGTGGGTGTGTGTATTTTGGTGTCGTGTGTGTGTGGGTGTGTGTTGGTTGGTGTGTGTGTGTGTGGGTGTGTGTTGTTGGTGTGTGTGTGTGTTTTGTGTGTTGTGGGTGTGTTGTGTGTGTGGGTGTGTGTTGTTGGTGTGTGTGTGTGTGGAGTGTGTGATTGTTGGTGTGTGTGTTTGTGGGTGTGTGTCTGTTGGTAGTGTGTGTGTGTGGGAGTGTGTTGTTGGTGTGGTGTGTGTGTGGGGTGTGTGTGTTGGTGTGTGTGTGTGTGGGTGTGTGTTGTTGGATGGTGTGTGTTTGGGTGTGTGTTGTTGGGTTGTGGTGTGTGTGTGGGTGGGTTGTTGTTGGTGTGTGTGTGTGTGGGTGTAGTGTTGTTGTGTGTGTGTGTGTATGGGTGTGTGTTGTAGGTGTTGTGTGTGTGTGGGTGTGTGTTGTCTTGGTGTGTGTGTGTGTGGGTGTGGTGTTGTTGGTGTTGTGTGTGTGTGGGTGGTGTTGTTGATGTGTGTGTGTGTGGGTGTTGTTTGTTGGTGTGTGGGTGTGTGGGTGCTGTGTTGTTGGTGTGTGTGTGTTGGTGGGTGTGTTGTTGGTGTTGTGTGTGTGTGGGTGTGTGTTGTTGGTGTGTGTGTGTGTGGTGTGTGTTGTTGGTGTGTGTGTGTGTGGGTGTGTGTTGTTGGTGTGTGTGTGGTGTGTGTGTGTTTTAAGTGTGTGTGAGTGTTGGGTGTCGTGTTGTTAGTGGGTGTGTGTGTTGGGTGTGTGTTGTTTTAGTTGTGTTGTGGTGTTGTGTGGGTGTGTGTTGTTAGTGTTGTGTGTTGTGTGTGGGTGTGTGTTGTTAGTGTGTGTTTGTGTTGTGGGTGTGTGTTAAGTGTTGTGTGTGTGTGTGGTGTGTGGTGTTTGTGTGTGTGTGTGTGTGGGTGTGTGGTGTTAGATGTGTGTGTGTGTGTGGGTGTGTGTTTGTTAGTGTGGTAGTGTGTGTGGGTGTGTGTTGTTAGTGTGTGTGTGTGTGTGTGTGTTGATAGTGTGTGTGTGTGTTGGGTGTGTGTTGTTAGTGTGTGTGTGTGTGTGGGTGTGTGTTAGTTAGTGTGTGTGTGTGGTGTGGGTGTGTGTTGTTAGTGTGTGTGTGTGTGTGGGTGTGTGTTGTTAGTGTGTGTGTGGTGTTTTTGTGGGTGTGAGTTGTTAGTAGTGTAGTGTGTGTGTTGGGGTGTGAGGGTTACGTGTTTGTGTGAGTGTGGGGTGTGTTGTTAGTGTGTGCTGTGTAGTGGTGGGTGTGTGTTGTAGTGTGTGTGTGTGTGTGGGTGTGTGTTGTTAGTGTGTGTGTGGGTGTGGGTGTCGTGTGTTAGTGTTGTGTGTGTTGTGGGTGTGTGTTGTTAGTGTGTGTGTGTGTGTGGGTTTGTGTGTTGTTTAGTGTGTGTGTGTGTGTGGGGGTGTGTTGTTAGTGTGTGTGTGTGTGTGGGTGTGTGTTGTTTTAGTGGTGTGTGGTGTG
Organism: Cherax quadricarinatus; assembly: GCF_026875155.1. NCBI lineage: Eukaryota > Metazoa > Arthropoda > Malacostraca > Decapoda > Parastacidae > Cherax > Cherax quadricarinatus. The sequence continues at coordinate 11,049,272 of NC_069416.1, read as the reverse complement.
TGGGTCGTGTGTTGTCCGTGTGTGGTGTGTGTGTGTGGGTGTGAGTTGTTTAGTGTGTGGTGTGTGAGTGGTCGTGTGTGGGTGTGTGTTGTTCGTTGTGTGTGTGTGGTGTGTGTGCGGTGTTTGTTGTTAGTTCCTGAGGTGGTGTGTGTGGTGTGGGGTGTGTGTTGTTACGTGTGTGGTGTGTGTGGGTGTGTCGTTGTTTCGTGGTGTGTGTGTGTGGGGTGTGTTGTTCGTTGTGTGTGTGTGGGTGCTGTGTTGTTTAGTTTGAGTTGTATGTGTGTGGTGTGTGTGTGTGTGTTTGTGTGTCTATGTGTGTGTTGTGTGTGTGTGTAGGTGTGTGTGTGGGGGGGTTTGTGATTGTGTGGGGGAGGGTGTGTGTGTGTGTCGGGGGGGTGTGTGTGTGTGTGGGGGGGTGTGTGTGTGTGTGGGGGGTGTGTAGTGTGTGTGGGGGGGTGAGTGTGTGTGTGTGTGGGGTGGGTGTGTGTGTGTGGGGGGTGTTGTGTGGTGGGGTGGGGTGTGTGTGTGTGTGGGGGGTTGTGTGTGTGGTGTGTGTGGGGGGTGTAGAAGTGTGTGGGGGGGGTTGAGTGTGTGGTGTTGGGGGGGGTTGTGAGTGTGTGTGGGGGGTGTGTGTGTGTGAGTGGGGGTGGGTGTGTGGTTGGGGGGAGGTGTGTGCTGTGTGTGGGGGTGTGTGTGTCTTGTGTGTGTTTGGGGGTCGTGTGTGTGGAGTGTGTGGGGTGTGTGTGTGTGTGTGTTGGGGTGTTTGTGTTTGTGTGTGGGGTGTGTGTTTGTGTTGTGGGGGTTTGTTGTGTGTGAGTGGGGGCTGTGTGTGTGTGGTGGGGGTGTGTGTGTGTGTGTGTGTGGGGGTGTTTGTGTGTGTGTGGGGGTGTGCTGTGTGTGTGCTGGGGGTTGTCGCTGTGTGTGGTGTGTGGGGTTGTGTGAGTTGTGTTTTTGTGGGGGTGTGTGTGGTGTGTGTGTGGGTGTGGGGGTGTGTGTGTCGTGTGCTGTGGGGGGTGTTTGTGTGTGTGTGTCGGGGGAGTGTGTTGGTTTTCCTGGGGGTGTGTGTGTGTGTGTGGGGGTGTGTTAGTGTGTGTGGTTGTTGTGGTGGTGTGTTGCTGTGGTGTGTGTGTGTGGGGGTGTGTAGTGTAGTGTGTGTGGGGGTGTGTGTAGTGTGTCGTGTGTGTGGGGGTGTGTGTTTGTGTGTGGCGGGGTGTGGTGTGTGTGGGGGTGTTTTGTGTGAGTGTGGGGGTGTGTGGTGTGTGTGTGTGGGGGTGTGTGTGTGTGTTTGGGGGTGTGTGTTTGTTGTGTGGGGGTGTGTGTGTGTGTTTTGGGGGTTTGTGTTTTTGTGTGTGTTTGTGGGGTGTGTGTGAGTGTGGGGGTGTGTGTGTGGGGGTGTGAGTGTGAAGTGTGGGGGTGTGTGTGTGGGGTGTGGGGGTTTGTGTGGTGGGGGTGAGAGATTGTTGTGGTTTGGTGTGAGGTGGTGTGGGGGTGTGTGTTTGGGGTGTCGTGTGTGTGTGTGTGGGGGTGTGTGTGTGTGTGTGGGGGCTGTGTGTGTGTGTGGGGGTGTGAGTGTGTGTGTGGGTGTGTGTGTGTGTGTGGGGGTGTGAGTGCGTGTTATGGGGGCTGTGTGTGTGTGTGTGCTGGGGGCTTTGCTGTGTGTGTGGGTGTGTGAGTGTGTGTTGGGGTGGGTGTCGTGTGTGTGGGTGTGTGTTTGTGTGTGGGGGTGTGGGTGTAGTCGTGTTGTGTGGGGGTGGTGAGAGTGTGTGTGTGTGTGTGGGGATTGTGTGAGAGGTGTGTTGAGGTGTGTGTGTGTGTGAGTGGGGTGAGTGTGTGTGTGTGTGGGGTGTGTGTGAGTGTGTGTGTGGGGGTGTGTGTGTGTGTGTGTTGTGGGGGTGTGTGTGTGTGTGTGTGTGTGGTTGTGTGGTGTGTGTGTGTGTGGGAGCTGTGAGTGTGTGTGTGTGTGTGTGGTGTTAGTGGGGGTGTGTGGTGTTGGGGTGGTGGTGTTTGTTGAGGGGCGTGTGTGTGTCTGTGTTGTGGGGGGTGTGTGTTGTGTGGGGGTGTGTGTGTTGTGGGGGTAAGTGTGGTGTGTGGGGGTGAGTGTGTGTGTGGGGGTGTGTGGTGTGAGTGGGGGTGTGTGTGTGTGTGTGGGGGTGTGAGTGTGTGTGGGGGGGTGTGAGTGTGTGTGGAAGGTGTGTGTTGTGTGTGGTGGGTGTGGTTTGTGTGTGGGGGGTGTCGTGTTGTGTGTGGGGGGTGTGTGTTTGAGTGGGGAGTGTGTGTGAGTGTGGGGGGGGGAGTGTGTGTGTGTGGGCGGTGTGTGAGTGTGAGTGGGTGTGTGTGTGATGAGAGTGGGGGTGTGTGTGTTTGTGGGGGTGTGTGTGTTTGTGTGTGGGGGTGTGTGTGTGTGGTGTGTGGGGGTGTGTGTGTGTGTGTGTGGGGGTGTGTGTGTTTGATTGGGGGGGGGGTGGGTTGTGTGTGTGTGTGGGGGTTTGTAGTGTGTGTGGGGGTGTGTGTGTGTGTGGGGGTGTGTTGTGTGTGGGGGTGTGTGTGTGTTGGGGGTGTGTGTATGTGTGGTGGTGTTGTTTGTGTGTGTGGGGGAGATGTGTGTGAGTGGGGGTACAGCTGTGTGTGTGTGGGGGTGTGTGTGTGTGTGTGGGGGTGTGAGTGTGTGTGGGGGTGTTGTGTGTTGTGCGTGGTGTGTGTGTGTGTGGGGGTGTGTGTGTGAGTGTGTGTGTGTGTGAGTGTGTGTGTGTGTGTGGGGGTGTTGGTGTGTGAGGTGGTGGGTGTGTGTGTGTGAGTGGGGGGTGTGGTGTGTGGGGGTTTGTGTGTGTGTGTTTGGGGGGGTGGAGTTTTGTGTGTTGTGGGGGTGTGTGTGTGTGTGTGGGGGTGTGTGTGTGTGTGTGGGGGTGTGTGAGTGGTGTGTGGGGGAGGTTGTGTGTGTGTGTGTGGGGGGGTTTGTGGTGTGTGTGTGTGTGTGGGTGGTGTGTAGTGTGTGTGTGGGGGTGGTGTGTGTGTGTGTGTGGGGGTGAGTGTGGCCAGTGGGTTTGTGTGTGTTTGGGGGTGTGTGTGTGTGTGTGAGGGGGGTGTGTGAGTTTGTGTGTGTGTGGGGTGTGTGTGTGGTGTGCTGTGTAGTGTGTGTGGGGGTGAGTGTGGGAGTGTTTGTGTGGGGGTTTGTTGTGTGTTGGTGTTTTGTGGTGGTGTGGGGGTGTTGTGTTGTGTTGGTGTGTGTGTGTGTGTGGGGGTTTTGTGTGTGTGTGGGGGTGTGTGAGTTGTTTGGGGGTGTGTGTGTTGTGTGTGGGGGTGTGTGTGTGTGTGGTGGTGCTATGTGTGGTGTGTGGAGGGTGTGAGATTGTTAGTGGGGGAGTGTGTCGTGTGTGTGTGGTGGTGTGTGTTAGTTGGTGTGTGTTGGGGGGTGTTAGTGAGTGCTGTGTGTGAGGGGGGTTGTTTTTGTGTGTGTCGTGTGTGGGGGTGTGTGTGTGAGTGTGTGGGTTTGTGTGTGATTGTGTGTGGGGGTTTGTGGTGTGAGTGTGTGTGGGGGTGTGTGTGTGTGTGTGTGTGGGGTGGTGATGTGTGTGGTGTGTGTGTGGGGGTGAGTAATTGTGTTTGGTGGGGGGTGTGTGTGTGTGTTGGGTGTAGATTGTGGTGGTGTGTGTTGGGAGGATAGGGGGTGTTTTGTGTGTGGTGGTGGTGGTGTGTGTGTGAGGGGCGTGTTGAGTGAGTGATGGGGTGATTGTGTTGTGTGGGGGTGAGATTGTGTGTGTGGGGGTGTGTGTGTGTGTTTGTGGGGGTGTGTGGTTGGGGTGTGTGTGTGGGTGAGTTGGGGTGTGTGTGGTGGGGGTGAGGTGTGTGATTGTGCTGGGGGTGTGTGTGTGTGTGCTGGGGTGTGTGTGTGTCGAGTGAGTGTGGGGGTGTTTAGTGAGTGTCGCGTGGGGGTGTCGTGTGGTGTGTGGGGGTGTGTGCTTTGTCAGTGTTTGTGGGGGGTGTGGAGTGTGATGTGTGTCGGGGGTGTAGTGTTGTGGTCGTTGTGTGTGTGGTGGTGGTGTGATGGTGTCGGGGGTGTGTGTGTGTGTGTGGGGGTGTGTGTGTGTGTGTGTGTGGGGGTGTGCTGTGTGTCAGTGTGTGTGGGGGTGAGTGTGTGGGTTTGTGTGGCGGGTGTGTGTGTGTGTGGTGTGGGGGGGTTTGTGTGTGTGTGGTGTGTGTCGAGGGGTGGTTTGTGTGTGTGGTGGGTGTGGTGGTGTGTGTGGTGGTGTGTGCAGTGTGGTGGTGTGTGTGTGTGTGTGAGTTAGTGGTGTATGAGTGTGTGTTGTGTTTGTGTTGTGGTGTGCTGTGTGTGTGTGTGTGTGGGGGGGTGTGTTTGTGTGGGTGTGTGTGTGTGGGGTGTGTGTTTTGTGTGTGTGTGTGTGGGGGTGTGTGTGTGGTGTGTCGTGGTGGGGGTGTGTGTGTGTGTGTGTGTGTGGGGGGGTGTGTGTGTGTGTGTGTGTGTGGGGGGTGTGTGTGTGTGTGTGTGTGTTGTGGGTGTGTGTTGTGTGTGGTGTGGGGGTGTGTGTGTGTGTGTGTGTGGGGGTGCGTGTGTGTAGTGTGTGTGTGGGGGTGTGTGTGTGTGTGTGTGGTGGGGGTGTGTGTGTGTGTGTGTGGGGGAGTGTGTGTGTTTGTGTGTGCGGGGTGTGTGTGTGTGTGTGTGGGGTGTTGTGTGTGTGGGTGTGTGGGGGTGTGTGTGTGTGTGGTGGGGGTACCCCCCCCCTGTATTGTGGTGTGAGTGTGGGTGTGTGTGTGTGTGTGTGGGGGTGTGTGTGTGTGAGGTGTGTGGGGGTGTGTGTGTGTGTGTGGGTAGTGTGTGTGCTGTGGGGGTGTGTGTGGTGTGTGTGGGGGTTGTGTGTGTGTGTGTGGTGGGGGTGTGTGTGTGTGTGTGGGGGGAGGTGTGTGTGTGTGTGTGTGGGGGTGTGTGTGTGTGTGTGTGTGGTGTGTGTGTGTGTCGTGGGGGTGTGTGGTGTGGTGTGTGGTGTGTGGGGGTTGTGTGTGTTTGATGTGTGTGTGGGGGTGTGTGTGTGTGTGTGTGGGGGGTGTGTGTGTGTGTGTGTGTGTGTGTGTGTGTATAAGTGTGTGGGGTGTGTGTGAGTGTGTGTGTGATATGTGGTTTGAGGTGTGTGTGTGTAATATGTGTGTGGTGTGTGTGTGTGTGTATATGGTGTGTGATGTGTAGTTGTAGTGTGTGTATATGTGTGTTGTTTTTTTTTATGTGTGTGTGTATATCGGTGTGTGTGTGTGTGTGGTCATATGTGGAGTGTGTGTGGTGTGTGTATATGTGCATTGTGTGTGTGTATATGTGTGTGTGTGTGTGTGTGTATATGTGTATTGTGTGTGTATATGTGTGCTGTGTGTGTATGTGTGTCGTTGTGTGTTATCATGGTGTGTGTGTGTGTGTGTGTGTATTGTGTGTGGTGTGTGTGTCTGTGTGTGTATGTGTGTGTGTATATTGGGTGTATGTGTGGTGTATATGTGTGTGTGTGTGTGTGTGGTTATGTGTGTGTGTGTGTGGTATATGTGTGTGTGTGGGTGTGGGTATATGGTGTGGTGTGTGTGTGTACTATGTGTGTGTGGTAGTGTGTGTGTATATGTGTGTGTGTGTGTGTGTGTATATGTGTGTGTGTGTGTGTGTGTATATGTGTGTTGAGTGCGTGTGATGTATATGTGTGTGTGTGAGGTGTGGTGTTATTGTGTGTGTGTGTGTGTGTGTGTCATATATGTGTGGTGTGTGTGTGTGTGTATATGTGTGTGTTGTGTGTGTGTGTGTCTATGTGTGTGTGTGTGTGTGCTGTTGTGTGGTATCTGTGTGTGTGATGTGTGTGTGTGTGTATATGTGTTGTGTGGTGTGGGTGTGAGTGTGTATATGTGTGTTGTGTGGTGTGTGTATATGTGTGTGTGTGTGTCGTGTGTGTGCGTATATGTGTTGTGTGTGTGTGTGTGTATATGTGTGGTGTGTGTGTGTGTGTGTATATGTGTGTTTGTGTGTGTGTGTGTTATATGTGTGTGTGTGAGTGGGGTATTGTCTTGTTGTGTGTGTGTGTGCTATTGTGTGTGTGTGAGTGTGGTATATTTGTGTGTGTGGGGTGTGTGTATATGTGTGGGGGTGGTGTGTGTGTATATGTGTGTGTGTGTGTGTATATGGTGTGTGTGTGTGTGTGTGTGTATTTGTGTGTGTGTGTGTGAGTGTACTACATGTGTGGTGTGTGTGAGTGTTGTATATTGTGTGTGTGTGTGTGTTATGTGTGTGGTGTGTGTGTGTATATGTGTGTGGTGTGTGTGTGTGTATGTGTGTGGGTGTGTGTCTATGTGTGTCGTGTGTGTGTGATATGTGGTGTGTGTAGTATATGTGTTTGTGTGTGTGTGTAGTATATGTGTGTGTGTGTATATGTGTGTGTTGGTGTGTATATGTGTGTGTGGTGTGTATATGTGTGTGTGTGTGTGTAATATGTGTGTGTGTGTCGTATAATGTCGTGTGTGTGGTGTGTATATGTGTGTGTGTGTGTGGTATATGTGTTGGGTGGTGTTGTGTGTGTATATGTTTGTGTGTGTGTTATGTGTGTGTGTGATGTATATGTGTTGTGTGTGAGTTGTGATGTATATGTAGTGTGATGTGTAAGTGTGTGTGCTATATATCGTGTTGTGTGTGTTTGTGTGTCTATGTGTGTGTGTGTGTGTGTGTATATGTGTAGTGGGTGTGTGTGTATGTGTGTGTACTGTGTGTGTATATGTGTGGGGAGTTGTCGTGTGTGTGTATATATGAGTTGTGTGTGTGTGTGTCTATATGTGTGTTGTGTGTGTGTGTATATGTGTTGTGTGTGTGTGATGCTCAATGTGTGTGTGTGTGTGTATATGGTGTGTGTGTTTGTGAGTATGTGTGTGTGTGTGTGTATATGTGTGTGTGTGTGTGTGTAATGTGTGTGTTTGGTGTGTATATTGTGTGTGTGTGTGTGTATATAGTGTGTGTGTGTGTATATGTGGTGTGTCTGTGTGTTATATGGGTGTGTGTGGTGTGTATGTGTGTGTGTGTGTAACATGTGTGTGTTTTGTGTGTGTGTATATGAGTGTGTGTGTGTGTGTGGGTGTGTGTATAATATGTGTGTGTGTTGTGTGTGTGTGTATATAGTGAGTGTGTGTAGTGTGTAAATGTGTGTGTTGTGTGTGTGTAGTATGGGTGTGTCTATGTGTGTGGTGTGTGTGTGTATTAGTGTAGTGTGTTGTGTGTGTATGTGTGTGTGTGTGTGTGCTGTGTATATATGGTGTGTGTCGTGCTCGTGTGTATTATGTGTGTGGTGTGTGTGGTATATGTGTGTGTGTGTGTGTATGGTGTGTGTGTGCTGGGGTATATGTGTGTGTGTGCTGTGCTTTATATGTGTGGTGTGTGTCGTGGTATATGTGTGTGGTGTCGTATATGTGAGTGTGTGTGAGTATATAGTGTGTCGTGTGTGTGTATACTGGTGTGTGTGGTGGTGTGTGTGTATGCGGATGTGTGTGTGTGTGTGTGTCATATGTGTGTGTGTGTGTATATGTGTGTGTGTGTGTATATGTGTGTGTTTGTGTATATGTGTGGTGTGTGTGGATATGTGTGTGTGTGTGTATATGTGTGTGTGTGTGTATACTGTGTGTGTGTGTGTGTATATGTGTGTGTGTGTGTATATGTGTGAGTGTGTGTAAATGTGTGTGTGGGGGTTTTTGGTGTGTGGGTTGTGTGTGGTTATATTTGGTGTGGTGTTGTAATATTTGGGGGGGTGTGTGTGTTTTTTGGGTAGTTTATTGTATTTGGGGTGTGTGTGGTGGTGTGTGTATATGGTGTGTGGGGGGTGTGTGTGTGTATTTTGGGTGTGTGGGTTTGGGTATTTGTTGTGTGGGGTGTGTGTGTATTTGGTGGGGGGTTGTGTGGTTATTGGTGGGGGTGTGTGTGTGTATATTGGTGTGTGGTGTTGTGGTGTTTTGGGGGTGTGGGGTGTTTTTTGGTGGGGGTTTGGGGGTGTGGTGTTGTGTGTGTGTTGTGTGGTGTGTTTGGTTTTAGTGGGGGTGTGTGTGTTTTAATTGGGGGTTGGGTGGGGTGTATATTGGTGGGGGTGGTTGTGTGTAAAATTGGGTGTGTGGTGTTTGGTGTATTTGGTGGTGGTGTTGGGTTTATATGGTGTGGGGGTTGGGGTTGTGTATATTGGTGGGTGGGTGTGTGGTGTATTTTGGTTGGGTTGGTGGTGTATTTGGGGTGGTGTGGTGTTTTAAATTGGGGGGTGGTGTGGTGTGTTTTGGGGGGGTGTTTTTGGTGGGTGTTGTGTGGGGGTGGTTTTGTGGTTGTGTGTTTTTTGGGTGTGTGGGGTGGTGGTATTTGTGGTGGTGGTGTGTTATGGTGGGGGTGAGGTTGTGGTTTATTGGTGGGTGGTGTGTTTTGTATTTTGGGTTTTGTGGGGTGGGTGTTTGTGTTTTTGGTGGTGGGGGTGTGTGTTGTATATTGTTTGTGGTTGTGTGTTTGTTATTGGTGGGTTGGGGTTGTTTGGTATTTTTTGGGGTGTGGTGTGTGATTTGTGTGGTGGGTGGTGTGTGAAGTGTTTGTGGTGTGTGTGAGTGGGGGGGTTTGGGGTGTGTTTTTGGTGGGTGTGGGGTTGTTATTTGGGTGTGTTTTGGTGGGGGAGATTTTTTGTGTGTGTGTTTGGTTTTTTGGGTTTGTGTTGGGTTTATTTCTTGGGTTGGTTTGAAATTTTTTTTTTTTAAATTTTTTTTAAAAAAAATTTTTTAAATTTTTTGGAAAATTTTTTTTTTTAATCCCTTTTGGGTTTTTTTTTAAATTTTTTTTTTTTTATATTTTTTTTTTTATTTTTTTTTTTTTATTATAAAAATTTTATTTTTTTTTTTTTAAAAAATTTTTTTTATTTATATATTTTTTTTTTTAAAAAAAATATATTTTTTAAACAAATTTTTTTATTTTTTTAATTTTATTATATAAAAAATTTTTTATATTTTTATTTCAAAATTAATAAAATTTTTAAAATATAAAAAAATTATATATTTTTATTTAAAATAAAATTTTTATATTAATATATAAAATTATATATTTAAAAATATATAAAACAATTATATTTTTATATATATATAAAAAATTATATTTTTTATATATATAAAAAATTAAATATATTTTAATATATATATACAATTTTTAAAAATTTTTAATAAACAATATATTATATACACAATTTATATATAATTTACAAAAAAAACATATATATTATTATATATAATTTTTATATATAATGTTATTAAAATGTTAATAATAATACACACAATTATACATTAATCCAATTTATTATTATAATATACACTTTTAATATATTATATATATATTTATTATATATATATAACAATTAATATGTTTATTATTTTATACACAATTATTAGTTAATATTATATATATATATATATATATATATATATTATATATATATATAAAAATATTATATATTATATTATATATATTACACAATTTTATTATTAAATATATTATACACAATTATTTTTTAAATATATATATAACAAATTATATTTTAATTATTATTTACACACAATTATATTATATTTAATATCACACAATTATATATATTATATTAATATACACAATTTATTTTTATATATTATACACAATTATATTATTAATTATATATCACAAAATTATATATATTTAATATTATTTACAAAATTATATTTTTATATATATACACAAATTATATTTTTATATTATAACACAATTATTAATATTAAATATATTACACAATTATTTTATTATATTATTACCCAAAATTTATATATTATATAATATCACAATTATATTTTATATTATATAACAATTTATATTTTAAAATTTTTTACACAAATTATAATTATATATACACAATTTAATATTATTTTTAAAATTATACAAAATTTATATTTATTATATTATACAAAATTTAAATTTATATATATATATTATACAAAATTATTATATAAAATTATTATATACACAATTATATATAATATATTATATATATACAAATTATAAAATTTTAAATATATACAACAATTATATATATTATATATATATACACAATTATATATATTATATATATATATATTATATACACAATTATATATATTATATATATATATATATACACAATTATATATATTATATATAATATATATATACACAATTATATATATTATATATATATACACATTTATATATTATTATATATACACTATATATATTATATATATACACAATTATATATATACACAATTATATATATTATTATATATATATACACAATTATTATATATTATATATATATATATACACAATTATATATTATATATATATATACACAATTATATATATTATATATATATATACACAATTATATATATTATATATATATACACAATTATATATATTATATATATATATACACAATTATATATATTATATATATATATACACAATTATATATATTATATATATATATATATACACAATTATATATATTATATATATATATATACACAATTATATATATTATATATATATATATACACAATTATATATATTATATATATATATATATACACAATTATATATATTATATATATATATATACACAATTATATATATATATATATATATATATATATATATATATATACAATTTTATATATATATATATATATATATATATATATATATCACACAATTATACATATATATATACACACAATTCTATATATATATATATATATATATATATATATATATATATATATATATATATATATGTAATAAATATATATATATATATATATATATATAAATATATATATATTTATATATGTATATAAATATATATAAAATATTATATATATATAAATATATATATTATATATATATATAGCCATTTGAGTATTCCACTTCCCCTACCACCCCATCATTTAAACTTTTTTTTTTTTACCAATAGGAATATTTTATTACATAATATGGCACAGAAGATTTAAGAGATGCATTGTTAATATTAAGGTGGCATATACAGTACATGTTGTTACGTGTGTATCACTCATTATAAGGCGAAAATCTCATCCAGCTCCTCAGAGCTGGGGTGTGTGCCCAAAATGCAGCAGGCATTACCCCTTTGAACAGCCGCTCTGAGCCGCTGTAACATAAAACTAGCTGCCCTGGGATCCCTAGTTACCCTGATGAGTCTTTTTCCCAGTTCCTTAAGGAAATTAGATGCACTCTTTCCCCATGAGCCAAGGGTCTCTGAGCCTATGGGAACAAACATATAATGATGGGCAAGTTCTCCATATTTTCTAGACTTTTGGGACTCCTGAAGCTGGCAGCTGCCCCTCCTTCCTCCCTGGTGTATTGGAGATAGGTATCAGCCAAGGTAGATGCACATGTATAGTCCCACACCACCTGCTTCCCATCTGTCCAGGCTTGAAGGGTGATACCATCTGGACGCTTCTGGCTGCCATCAGATCTGCATAGTTGGGGTGGCTCCGTTACTGCTGGGCATCCAGCTGTTGTGAGGCTCCTCTTGATAATGTTATTAACCTCCTCATGTCTTGCAATCTTTCCCTCGGATTTACGGCACACAAGACCATGGTACCCGAATCGGTCTGCTGCTTCACTGCCACAAATACACCTGTGTTCGGCGAGAATAGGGGCGGCAAGTCGAAGGGCAACACCAATGCGGATGGTCTGTGGGTCAAGGCGTGTGCCAAGGCTGGAGTTGGGAACAGCCAACAGAAAGTCCCCAGTATGAGGGGCTCTCACTGCCAGGAGGCGGGCTCTATCCTTCCCTGACACACTCTGAAGCATTGTTGAGGCATTATTTTGCACTATTGGACCATCCCAGTGCGATTGTTTGTAGTTGTTGGGGGGAGCAGGTCTGGTTTCTGAGCCCGTTAGATTATCCCAGATCATTGCTCCGTCAATGAATTTTTGGTCCTGGACTCCAATCTTGTCCTTAAGATGTTCAGGGAGAATCGCTGTTACAAGCTCTCTGGATGCAATACACGAGGACAGAAAAGCAGGTAACGCAATCTGTGATGACTTGCGGACACCAATGCCTCCTAGTCTGACTGGAAGTGTAGCTTGGTTCCACTGCCCGTCTTCTAGAGTAAGGTTAAGTACTTTCGTAAAAATCTGCCTCAGAATACTGTCATATTCGTGCAGTATAGGGTTATCATATGAAGGTGCACATCTTAAGAAATATGTCAACCTGGGCAGACTCAAGCACAAATTATATAATTTATATATATATATATAATATATATATATATATATATATATATATATATATAAATATATATATATATATATACTATATATATATATATATATATAGTGCTGCGTGCGTAGCGTTGTGCGTGCGTGCGTGCGTGCGTGCGTGTGTGTGATTAAAGCAGAGATTAATTTTAACGTTGTTTGCCCGTTCCTGTAGTCCTGTTCATTCTTGTTATAATTGTGGTCCACTCTGAACGTCGTGCAATAACATGGACTGTGGGTTCGAAATCACACTAGGGCGGTTAGCACCGGCAACCATTGTGACCACAAAGCAAGTTTTTAGATTCATTTCACACCGACATCTCTGTGACAAGCTCTAGCTCTAGTCCCTTTAGAGAGTTGTTAATAATTGAGAGGGGCTGCTAGTTAAAGAAACTGTCACACTTACGTTGCTATGAGACGTCCGTCAACACCTGCTGGATCCCTCCACTAGCTTCAGGCATAGATCCGTTAGCTTCCTATTTTCCTGTAGCCTCCTGTGACCTTCTGTCATCGTCTTTTTCAAATCAGTTTTGCCCATTACGTCATTCGTTGTTTGGGTCTAAGAACAGAGCCTTATGGCACTCGTTCTCCCCTAACACACACTCCTCCCAGCACGCTCATCTCCCAAGACTAAACATTGTGAGTTTACTCATTACTTCTATCCATCATTTCCCCCGTCATTCTTCAAATTCACCACCATTCTCTCCACCACCATTCTCTCCACCACCATTCTCTCCACCACCATTCTCTCCACCACCATTCTCTCCACCACCATTCTCTCCACCACCATTCTCTCCACCACCATTCTCTCCTGAAGCGGAAAGAAAAAAAAACCCTGAAAGAACCCTCATTACTCATAAATGATGAACATGCTGTATTAAGCGTCTGCAACTCAATTTCCTTCTCAGAGCAATTATACACAGAGCTAATTAGATTTTCAGGGTTATTAAGTATTAACGGGGTTGTGGGGGAGGGATGGATAGTAGGGGTGTAGGAGTGGTGGAGGGCTTTGAGATGTGGGGGGTGGATAGTGAATGTGGGTGGGGAGTGTGGAGGGGGTGATTGGGGTGTTGATGGAGTTGTAAGGTTGTAGAAGGGGTTGTGGAGGTGGATAGGGGCATGATATGGAGTTGTGGGAGTGGGGATGGACAGAGGTGGGGGTGTGGAGTGGAGGGTGTATACGATATAGAGATGTACGGAGTGAAGATGGCTTTAGTGTAGATTCCAGATCAGGCCTCCTGAATCAAGGCCTGATCAATTAAGCTATTATTGCTGGCACTAAGCAACCCATGGTACAAACCACACCAGAGCTGGACAGAGAACAATTTGAGGAACTTGTTCAGCGCTGTCTTGAAGACAGCCAGAGGTTTCTTGGTAATTCACCTTATGCACGAAGGGAGGGCGTTGGAAAGTCGGGGACCTCTTGAGATATTTGTAAGTGTACTCAACGCACCTTTGCTGGGCACTACACCGTCTGCTATACCTCTTTCCATAAGGAGTGACTTCAGGATTTTCCATGTGTAAATTATGATTTGCCTTTCACGCCTACGTTCCAAGGAGTACAAATAAAGCGACTTTCACCGCCCGAATGAATACGGGCGGTGAAGGTCTATGTCCTACACACATTTGACCGAAGGCCAGTTGGCCGAACGGACATTTCACCGAACGGATAATTAGGTTTTGTTTTATGCTGTGATTAACCGGCTCAGCATCTGTCTTGAACATTTAGTTATCCAGATCATTTTCCTTGCGGTATCAAGAGCAACATTGTTGTGATCCTTGAAAGAGGGATCTCGTATAAACCTTGTCTCGCAGAAGTCGAGGGAGGGAGAGAGGTGAAGTTAGATAGTGAGGGAGTGTGGAGTGAGGGGTAGATGGAATGCGGAGCGGGGGTGGACAGGGAGTGTAAAGTGTGGAGTGGAAGCGAGAGTCCAGAATAAACACAGCGAGGCCGAATTACGAAAGTTCTTATTTTTTCTAACATTCTGTATCCGGATACTCGTTACCCAATACTTTGCTTCAAGCAGATACTAGAGGTTCTTACACAGAAATGAAGGGTTCTCAGACACAGGATGTAACATCCCAGCAGGTACTGGAGGTTCTTACACATAAATGAAGGATTCTCAGACACAGGATGTAACATCCCAGCAGGTACTGGAGGTTTTTACACATAGGACTGGAGTTTCCTACCACTTTCTCTCTGGAGTCGAGCCACAACAGAGCTAACACACGGGTACATACTTCACTCCAAGGTGAACAAGGGCGTCAGAAAGGAAACTTTCTCAATTTACAATGGAGTGAAGGGTAACTGGAGGATCGTGGAGGGTCAAGGAGTGGTTGAGGGATGGAGGGTTAGGAGTGCAAGAGGGGTGTCCGGAAGGAGTGCAGGGGGGGTCAAGGAGGATCAGGGGAGGGGGAAGAAAGGTCAGGGAGGGGTGGAGGGAAGTCGTACGAAGGAAATGGAGAAGAGGATTGCCCTAATTAGTTGGTCCTTAAGCGATATTAATTAGGCAAGAAAGCTGCAAAACGAGTTTGTTTTCCGGTCAGGGGTAATCCCCCTCCTGTGGTCAGGGGTCAACCCCTCCCCTCCTGTGGTCAGGGGTCAACCCCTTCCCTCCTGTGGTCAGGGGTCAACCCCTCCCCTCCTGTGGTCAGGGGTCAACCCCTCCCCTCCTGAGGTCAGGGGTCAACCCTCCCCCTCCTGAGGTCAGGGGTCAAACCCCCCTCCTGTGGTCAGGGGTCAAACCCCCCTCCTGTGGTCAGGGATCAAACCCCCCTCCTGTGGTCAGGGGTCAAACCCCCCTCCTGTGGTCAGGGGTCAACCCCCCCTCCTGTAGTCAGGGGTCAACCCCCCCTCCTGTAGTCAGGGGTCAACCCCCCCTCCTGTAGTCAGGGGTCAACCCCCCCTCCTGTAGTCAGGGGTCAACCCCCCTCCTGTAGTCAGGGGTCAGCTTCCCCTCCTGTGGTCAGGGGTCAGCTTCCCCTCTTGTGGTCAGGGGTCAGCTTCCCCTCCTGTGGTCAGGGGTCAGCTTCCCCTCCTGTGGTCAGGGGCCAGCTTCCCCTCCTGTGGTCAGGGGCCAGCTTCCCCTCCTGTGGTCAGGGGCCAACCCCCCTTCCTGTGGTCAGGGGCCAACCCCCCTTCCTGTTGTCAGGGGCCAACCCCCCCTTCCTGTGGTCAGGGGCCAACCCCCCTTCCTGTTGTCAGGGGCCAACCCCCCTTCCTGTTGTCAGGGGCCAACCCCCCCTTCCTGTTGTCAGGGGCCAACCCCCCTTCCTGTTGTCAGGGGTCCCCCCTTCCTGTTGACAGTCCCCCCTCCCCCCGTAAACTTCTCGCGAAGACAGACTTCGTTACTGTGACGGGTTGGTAACCAACCCTTCATCAACACGACCCGCGGACGGAGGATCGAGCCTCCGACACTCCTGGCGCTGAATTTCTCCATACGGGTCTACCGCTTTTCATAATGCTTTACGTTCCCGATAACAAAAAAAAATAAAAATACCCCAGCCACAAAAATAAATCAAAACACACTTTCTTTTTTTTTATTAGCTCAGTTGATATTGTTTTGTTCTGCAGAGCTCAATGGGGAAACTTGAGCGCCTGAGTTTTTTCAGAGTGTTGAAGGGCGAGGGGCATAGATTCTGAGATTTTATATATATATATATATATATATATATATATATATATATATATATATATATATATATATATATATATATATATATATATTATATATATATATATGCAAAACAACCACTCTGAAAGAATAGAGAAATTCCAAGCGCTTTCGTGATTACTCACATTATCATTATCCTTGATAATGTGAGTAGTCACGAAAGCGCTTGGAATTTCTCTATTCTTTCAGAGTGGTTGTTTTGCATATTTTGAAATCACCTGTTTACTGTGATCTTACTGCATTATATATATATATATATATATATATATATATATATATATATATATATATATATATATATATATATATATATATATATATATATATGTAACACATACACCACTTTCAGAACAACTTTTATTCATCAACGCCACTCAATGCTTCACCTCAGAGCAAACTACATCATTAGCAACACAATATAAAGGAATTTTTGGTTTTAGAGAGGTTTAAATTCTACACTTGACAGGAGATGACAGTGAGGGGGAAGGAGAATATGCTGCAGGAACATGTAACAGACTTATGAACAGAGAAATGTGATCAAAGGGAACTTGTCTCTGAGTGCTGGGCAAAGATGGTAGAGGAACTGCTGAGGATAATTTAGGAGCAAGAAAGATGGAAGAGAATTTCATGTACTTGTGTCCAGAGAGGAATAGTAACAGCGGCAGTAATATGCGATCAAACCAGGAAACTAGTGAGGGATTGAAACTGACAAAAGAGTCTTAAAACACATTTGTGTTATTATGGTTTTGAGAGTCATAATATACGATCCTTCACCTCCAAGGTTGAGGGACTGATTACCTCATCTTTTGTATATAGTTCTGATTTCTTATTATGTCCAAGAATCTGTATTGATAAAGCCACTGGATGGCGAAACGTCTACAATAAAGATAACCAGATGTTGCACAAGTGTCTTAACTTTCGATCCTTCACCCAGTAAGAGAAGGTAAAGGACAAAGATGTGAGCATTGGTGACTGTCCGAGTCGAGTTAACGAAGCTAAACAGATATATTACAAACATAATCAGGTTTGTTCCAAAAGGGTAGCTGCAGTTCCTTGGATCTAGAGCCTTTCGCCAGTACCAACGTAAACTCCAACCTTTGCAGGGTCACAGTTCCCTCTAAACAATGATCCACCTCCACCTTCCCTACCTCATCTTCCTCGTATGCCTATTCCACCTCTTCCTCTTTTACCTTCCCTCACCACAATCCTGCCACCCCTCCCCCTTCCCCTCCCCATCACCTCCCCCTTTCCCTTCCCCTCCCTCCTTCCCTCCCCCCTTCTCCCTCTTTTTTTCTCTCTTGCTGAAATATTAATGCGACGAAATTAGTATGGAATGTGAAATTGCTTTCTGAGCTTGTTCACAAATGTGACACCAGCACGCATTAGTGTGTGTCACTGTGGCACCAGCACGCATTAGTGTGTGTCACTGTGGCACCAGCACGCATTAGTGTGTGTCACTGTGGCACCAGCACGCATTAGTGTGTGTCACTGTGCACCAGCACGCATTAGTGTGTGTCACTATGGCACCAGCACGATTATGTGTGTCGTGGCACCAGACGCATTAGTGTGTCACTGTGGCACCAGCACGCATTAGTAGTGTCACTGTGCACCAGCACGCATTATGTGTGTCACTGTGACACCAGCACGCATTAGTGTGTCACTGTGACACCAGCACGCATTAGTGTGTCACTGTGACACCAGCACGCATTAGTGTGTCACTGTGGCACCAGCACGCATTAGTGTGTCACTGTGACACCAGCACGCATTAGTGTGTCACTGTGGCACCAGCACGCATTAGTGTGTCACTGTGGCACCAGCACGCATTAGTGTGTCACTGTGGCACCAGCACGCATTAGTGTGTCACTGTGACACCAGCACGCATTAGTGTGTCACTGACACCAGCACGCATTAGTGTGTGTCACTGTGACACCAGCACGCATTAGTGTGTGTCACTGTGGCACCAGCACGCATTAGTGTGTCACTGTGACACCAGCACGCATTAGTGTGTCACTGTGACACCAGCACGCATTAGTGTGTCACTGTGACACCAGCACGCATTAGTGTGTCACTGTGACACCAGCACGCATTAGTGTGTCACTGTGACACCAGCACGCATTAGTGTGTCACTGTGACACCAGCACGCATTAGTGTGTCACTGTGACACCAGCACGCATTAGTGTGTGTGTATCACTGACACCAGCACGCATTAGTGTGTGTGTGTCACTGACACCAGCACGCATTAGTGTGTGTGTGTCACTGACACCAGCACGCATTAGTGTGTGTGTCACTGACACCAGCACGCATTAGTGTGTGTGTGTCACTGACACCAGCACGCATTAGTGTGTGTGTCACTGACACCAGCACGCATTAGTGTGTGTGTCACTGACACCAGCACGCATTAGTGTGTGTGTCACTGACACCAGCACGCATTAGTGTGTCACTGACACCAGCACGCATTAGTGTGTCAACGTGGCGCCAACACGCATTAGTGCGTCAACGTACACTGAATTCCTCTTATATGAGGAAAAACTAAAATGTCTCCTAGTTAAGGCTTGTGAAATTTCGAGTGACCTTAAGTTCTCTCCCCCTGAAGAATGTTGAGCACACTGGCACCTTAGTGCATCTCTCTCTCTCTCACGTACGTTTCAATTTTTTTTTTTTTTTAATTTCTCGAAATTATATTAGTTATTATTCAGCCCCTTGAGTGTTTGATTTTAGTGTAGTGACTAGATGTTGCTCTTGAAATGACTTACTACTACCACCACCTGTCCTACACCACGCCTTCACCACCACCTGCCCTACAGCACGCCTTCACCACCACCTGCCCTACAGCACGCCTTCACCACCACCTGTCCTACACCACGCCTTCACCACCACCT
>NC_069416.1:11015394-11025394 GCF_026875155.1 Cherax quadricarinatus | reverse complement strand
CTTATACCAGGAAGCTATCTAGCTTCTTGGGAGCTTCTATACAAGTTTAAATACTACTAATATTTGCTAATATTAGGTTGAAGAGTCTTGGGCCCTGGATGTTAACGCACTGTTCTAATTGTACTCATGTCATCCCTGCTCTTCACCGGGTTTATAGTTTCTCCTACAAGATTCACTGTGGTAAAAAGTTATGACAGTGTCAGCGTCCAGGATCCCCCGGACAGTTCAGTTAGTATTAATAATTTCTATATTTAAGAATATCTTCAGTAACAACGTCTGAAGCGAAATTTTTTCCTTCACTAGTGCTGGTAGGACAAAATTGGGGAATCCACATAAAACTGATATGTTTATATATATTTTGTTTTTGCAGACCGTGCGGCGGCGGGGTACGGGACCCTGGGTCGCCGCAACACCACGCCCGACCACTATAACATTACTGCTGCTGACGACCACTACCCGCTCTCCAACCGCTACAACACCTACCAGCCTCCGCCCGCTCCGCTCACCCCCCTCGCCAGCACCCAAAACAACGGGTCGTTACGGAGGAATCCGCCTTCCAAGCTCCACTTCCCAAAGGACTACATCCGCAACGGGTCTATGAACATCCCCGTGTCGTCATCGTCGTCTACGGGCGTGGGTGTGGGTGGTGGCCAGTACAGTAGCAAGCCTCAGTCTCCCACCCGCGCCCACCCGCCCCCACACACGCCCATGCTTTCCACCTTCGCTCCGGATGCTGGTCAGCTCTCTGCGGCTGGTGTTCCCTTGGAGCACCGAGGTCATTTGGTGTGAGGCTGGAGTTAAAGACAGCTAAAAAAAAAAATTAGAGTCTTCAACAGCTAAGGGTAAAAAAAAAAAGTGTTGTGCACCAGATCAAAGTGGGCACTGATCTGGCCAGGTGCTCGGCCCTCGCTGGTGAGTGTGTGAGGTCTGCTCCTCACACAGCAGCCCTCTCAGTCCCTCTCGTGGTGTCCCAGGTATGCTGAACACTACCTGTTGATGCTACCTGCTGAGGTTAGTTGCTAGAGGCTTCGTGCCAAGCTAACAATACCAACTTTACAACGAGCCTCTTCCATTTTAGGTTTGGTAATGAGCTGACTACGACGATTTGAAGTGACCTTTTTCAGTAACTCTCTAGGAGCCTAAAGTGAACCAGGTGATGTGTACCCTGGTGGTAATTAAGCACTAAAGTGAAGTCCTCAGTAAGTCTCAAAACACATTAATCACCCTGAAACTGATGAATGTTTGGTGCGTTCTTTTTGTGTGAAAATGAGACCGAAGAATTCTGACAACAGAACTTTAGCGGGAATGATCGGAACAATAGCAACTCGTGTGTGTGATTTCTGCAAGTTTCCCAGATAGATTTTGAGAAATCTCTAGACAGTGGCATTACAGATAAACTCAGTAAGAGGATGATGGCTTCCCATGAAACCTGGAACGTCACGCTCATTACAACTTTCCAGTTGTGACAGTCAATTGGTCTTTCTGCTGCCATGGAGATAAACTCATGACACGTGAGGTCTGGAAAAGATTGGTGTGCATTCTCCTTCATTTGATACCTGGAAATAAGGGGTGCTTGGGAGAGCAGCTATTTCAGTGTCGTAAAGTTTACCGAGCAACCAGTCTCAATGCTTTCACTTTTATTCCTTCTCGATGAATGAAAGTGAGGTTCATTGAGTTAGCGCACGAGGGTAAAAGTCACTCTCCACACGCGTGCTTCTTCTGGTGAAAAAGCATCAAGGCACACACATATCAGGAACAGTTGGTGCTTCACTTGCTTCTCCAAGAGGAGCGTGTGCGTGACGACGTGTGGAGGTGGCTCAGTGCAGCCCCATCGTGCACAGCAAATGCTCAAAAATGTGATGTAAGATAGTGTAATTTTAGGCATCTATTGGAGAAAGAGCCTTGAGGCCTGGGGACTTACCTAGGTCATGTGTTCCTTCTTCATTGGAACTCCCGCCGCACCCCCCTTCCCAACCTTTCCTTCCCTTCCCATCTCTCACTTCGACTTAAGATAATTCATCACTCCCAACATACCCGAAGATGAACATGTCAAGATGTCAGTCACATCCTGACAAGGCTACATAGGTGCGTGCATGCGTGTGCGCGTGCGCATGTGCGTGTGTGTAATCATTACAATGCTGTGTGACTTGTGTGCGACAAGTACCATGCTCGTGAGATACATACCCACATTTTCACAGGTGAAAAGTACCAGGAGTCTGTCCCGTTAATAGGAGAACTTCCGCTGCTGGCGGACTAGCCTGAAGGATGCGAGACTGCGGGATCCAGGCGGACATGGAAGTGCCTTGTAGTGGGTCCTGGCGCTGGATTCCAGCTTACAGGAACCTTACCTATGTTCCAGGATATCCTCTTTTTTTAATCTTCGCCATTGCAAAGCCTGACTCCATCTAGACCTTCATGTTGGCTGTATCGTGCGTCTAACACACGGACACAGCTTATACTCTCAAGACAAAATATAGTATGTATAAAATTTTATATACATATATACATATTAAAAATATTAATAATATATATATATATATATATATATATATATATATATATATATATATATATATAAACCGTTTTGAAGTGCTCATCTCAGTTTGTTTTGATTCTGAACCACTTTTCGATTTTTTGAAGAGGATGGACTAAGAAGAGAACTGTGAAGAGTCTTATAAAGTAGGTAAATTGATGTTCTTAAGTCCCACATTGTTAAAGACTTCATGGACTTTTTTTACGAAAAAAATGCTTATTGGTTCATGTAAGGGAAAAACTGAATGGTACACTATCCATTCTTTCCTGATTTTTCTCTTTGATAAGATCAAGCTTTGAACACCAAAGGTCCAATGGACCTTTTAATTTTTTAATTTATATATATATATATATATATATATATATATATATATATAATATATATATATATATATATATATATATATATATTAATATAATGTATTATATAAAATCATATCCATTTTGACCAAAACTTTGTTTTATATACACTCATTAAACAGTTACAAAAAAATACAAAGGAAGCCTCGTTACATTTTACACCCGAGTTTGTTGCATTTTTAAAAAAAATTTACGAGTGGTTTGAAAGTAATGTTTCGATCGAAGTTTTGAGTGAGAGATGACAACATGTGGTTATTGTAGCTTCGCTCAATTGTGTGATGCAAAAACTCTTAAGTCTGGTTCTGGTGCAAAGAGAAGTACATTGCTAGGTAACTCCAGAATTTTTTTTCTCAAATATGTTTCGACATTTATAATACTAATGTATATACATGCACGTATACCTGTGACATACACTCACGCAGGAGGAGGGTAATTTGTTTTGCGATTGTCTGCAAAATGTTTTAAACTGTGCGAAGAAAACGTTTGTGTAGCAGTATGTTTACGAAGGAACTAGAGTGAGGGAAGATAACTTGTCATCAGTACTGACTCTTTCACGTACTACAAGAGGAAGAAATTTCAAGTGTAATATGTCTGAACCCGTGTATAAAGGCTTAGCAATGGAGGTGTTTAAAGATATTGCTTTCACACCTGACACCTCCCTCCTAACCTGACATGCCGTTTAAGTCTGACACCTCGAACTCTGATTCTGATGATATCTCATCCAAAACTGACACCACCTCTACACCCGGCTTCCCTAACACCTAACATAAGCAACTTATTATAAATTTTCAAGCTTTAAACATTTTGTTTCAGAGGATCAGATGACGAAGCATCAAAACCAGACTAAGAAAGTCGGCATCAACAATGGTCAAAATAATATTCAATGGAGTGCTGTTGTGTGATCCTGTATCTGTGTGTGTGTGTTTGTATTATTGTTATGTATATATGTACCGTGCCAAAAGAACCATTGTTGGGAAAAAAAAAGAAGTGTCACGACCAGGGGTGATGACCTCTTTTTGGATCTTCCTAAAATCAAAATATTTGCAATAAAATTTTTCAGAATTTATAATACTAGGTTTTTATATTCAACAAGTATGGGGGGTTGGACTCTTGTTTTTAATTATTTATTTTATTTAAGGAGAGTTAGTAACAGGTTTATTTCCGCATTTGATTGTTTTCCATTTGTCCAAAAGATTAAACGCAAAGCATTGATGGGGAAGATCTAGGAAGGCTCTCTCCATCTTCCCCTCACTGTTACGCCAACCCTCTCCCTCGCCACCCTCTCCCTCGCCACCCTCTCCCTCACAGCACTGATTTCGTAAAACCTCTCCATTTATTAGTATTTTTTTTATTTAATGTAAGATGCACTGAATTTAGCTGATAGCCAAGAGAACACTTAGTGTGACGTATCACACGATATTAGTCGCATTTCCTTGTTGTAACCTAATGGAACGTTTTTTACCGAACAGCTGGTTATACTGATTCTCCTTTACTGTGACGACCACACTGGAAGAGGCGCTCCTTGTGTGACAACCACACTGGAAGAGGCGCTATTTGTGTGACAACCACACTGGAAGAGGCGCTCCTTGTGTGAAACACCTTGAAGAGGCCTTTATTCGAAGTTACAACCATGAAGGGCGTATTTGTGTGACACCCCTGGAAAGGTGGGTCCATATAGTGTCAAACACACTGGAAGAGCGCTTTGTGTGACAACCACCTGGAAGGGCGCTATTTGTGACAACCACACTGGAAGAGGCGCTATTTGTGTGACAACCACACTGGAAGAGGCGCTATTTGTGTGACAACCACACTGGAAGAGGCGCTATTTGTGTGACAACCACACTGGAAGAGGGAATCTTGACACTGTTAAAACATGCTCTTTGCATAGTCTTTATTCAAGCAAGATTTACATTGTACCATTTTATGTAAAGGGGATACGTTCTTTGTGTGGTTCCCCCTGGATCATCAGTGTGGGTCCAGAACTAGTGTCAAAAAGAACCTAGAGTGATAGTGGAAAAAGCCCCAGAGAGAACTGAGCAAGTTCTAGATTTGAGAAGACACGGAGTCTTAGAGTCGGGCAGTTTCTTGTTCAAGCGAACCCTAGAGAAAGTCAAGCAGACTCTAGGGAGTGAGAGAGAGAGTAGAACCGACCCCTAGAGTGCAATGGGCCCCTCGAGTGGAACAGATCATCTGTACAAGTATTACTCAGTCATCAAGACGTAACGAGGCGGCAGGACGAGTGACAGTCACTGGAAGATAAAAAAAAAAAGTAAATGTATTTCTGTTGCCTTCTCTCCTTCCCTCACACACATACTACCCCCACAGTGGGGGTGCACGCCACCCCACAGTGGGGGTGCACGCCACCCCAGAGTTGGTGAACAAACATGGTATCTTGGAAGTGTTTAGCCCGCAGGAGTCATGCAGCTCCTTGGAACGAGGCGATAAAACAAATTTAATCCAAGGAGAAAGGGTTGCTAAAGTTCCTCGGATAAAGAGCCTGTTACCAGCACCAAAGCTTCCCCAGAGGTCTTCAACTTCACCGTACAAGGTCACGGTTCAAGGTTTCACGCTGCTCCAGGGGTCTTGATCCAAGGAATTAGAGCTATCCTCCCCTTCCTTGGATTGAACCTCATTGCCTCGCATGGTGCAGTAGCTGAACGAGGAGGGGGCCGTGGGTAAACGAGGAGAGGGCCGTGGGTAAACGAGGAGAGAGACGTGGGTAAACGAGGAGAGAGAACGTGGGTAAACGAGGAGAGAGACGTGGGTAAACGAGGAGGGCCGTGGGTAAACGAGGAGAGGGCCGTGCGTAAACGAGGAGAGAGCCGTGGGTAAAGGAGGCGAGGGCCGTGGCCACTGTGCTGTGGGTCATTCCAGTTCTTTGGAAATAATGACCTTTATGGTCGTGGCTTCGACCTGACAGCTATAGCTGTAGCGTTGAGTCTTCTTCAGCAGGTGTTGTTTAACATATGTTTAATCATACGTTTATCACAAGAGGATGAGCAGGTGTTGAGCTGGTGTTCAACAGGAGTTAATCAGCAGACAATGAACAACAGTTTCATCACCTGAAGCTCCACAGACATCATATTTGCCAAATATTAATATGTACTTAATTTATAGTTATTATCTGAGTGAGTGAGTGAGAGAGAGAGAGAGAGAGAGAGAGAGAAGAGAGAGAGAGAGAGAGAGAGAGAGAATGAATGCTTGCAATCGCTCACATTTTCGCCAACACTCTTGCTAAGAGAAATATAGCCCGTGAAAACCAAAAAAATTAATAAACATCTTTCCCTCACGTTCTAGTTGGGAGGATCTAGTCATCCCAGACATGCGACACAGACTGTGTCTACCAAAGACAATTTCTTCTTTCCTCTTTCCTCCCCTAACATTAGGTATCTTAGCACGAAATGCTGAATATCCTTAGTCCCAAACACTGGGCATCATAGCACCAAACACTGGGCATCCTAGCACCAAACACTGGGCATCCTAGCACCAAACACTGGGCATCCTAGCACCAAACACTGGGCATCCTAGCCCCCAAGCATTGGGCATCCCAGTGCCACCATAACCAGTAGCTGGCATTGAAGAAGCAAAGACAAATTGTATATTTGCCGCTCTGCATTTTTTCCACGGTCATGTTAAGAAAATCTACCACTGGTCAGTGCCTGTACTTGGAGTAGCTGTAACGCTCGCCAGTGTTACAAAAGTTTAGTGGTTCAGTCTTGCACTTTTTTCTTATGTTCACAAGAATACACTGTTTATAAATTCGTTGCTTTTATGGATTGCTCTGGTTATGAAGTGTGATACTTTACTGACTTGGTCTAATTTATCGAAGTCTTTCATTCCCCCCTCTGAGTTTAACATCTTACTTAGTTTCTCTTTAGTGTTGTTGTGTCTCTTCTGCTTTAAGCTTAACACATTCATTTAAACAGCGGAACATGTACATTGTGTTGCGGTTTATGACACGAGCGAAGTGAAGCAGCATGCAGGTCTTGTTATTCACATGTAGCCATGATTTAACCCAATATTAAGATACGTTACGCCTTTATAAACAAGTATTACGTTAGAATACAAATGGGTTGTACCTGCAAACATGCATTACGCCTGTATGCAAACGTGTCACGTCTTTACAAGCATGATTTAACATGTACCATCAAGAGACTTGCTAGTAAATTCTATGGCTATCAGATTTGAGTTTACCATTCAAAAAAAAAAAAAAAACGGGATTCTTACTAAAGTAATAAAATCGGTGTAACACTCATGTTTACAGTAAAACAGTTGTGCATGTCAAGTTTCAGATAGGCAATTATGAATGCATTCTCGCAAGTATGTCTAAAGGCACTATTAATTATATTTACCTTAGGGCGAATCGTCAAGGCTTTTGGATTTAGCCCATCTTAAAAAAAAAATGTTCTAAGTTTTTTTTTCCCTGGGGCATCTCGCTGAAAAATCTCACGTCAGTCTGTGTAAAGTTGATCCTGGGACCGCCCGCTTTAATAGTCACTAAAGGGGTTTATGGTCTTTTGTGTGACAAGTCGTGTTTTGGCCCAATTTGATGGCTCATCTCCCTTCAAGCAGTGAGGTGCCTTAATGCTAGTGAAGGGCTCTTAAATCAAGGAACTGGAACTACTCTCGTTTCCCTTCGCTCATAAACCCTTCACTAGCATCTGTGCACCTCCCTGGAAGACTGGCCCTTCACTGCAGCAAGGTCAGAGTGCAGAGGACGTCCACTGTGTGGCCAACCTTCAGCAAAAGGCAATGTTACTGTCTAGACTCGTGCTGATTTTTTACTGTTTTGTATGCTCAGAACATAGATGTTTGTACATATTTTTGTTATATGAACTCGCAGCAGGAATAAAGTGGTTCGTTGCGTTGCGAGTTTGCAACATAAGCGTACCTTCTGTGCCATGGAATCAGCAGACAGAAGTGTAAAGCCTTTGCCACAATCTTGCAGCAGCACAGACGTGCTGTGTCGCACCACTGAAGGGACGAAGTTGGAGCAGCAGCTGCCGATCAGATATCAAAAGTTTTTTTTTTTTCATGGGTTCCGTCCAATTGCCCTTAATCATAATCTCTGATCTTTCCATAGTTCCCTACGCAAACTCTAGCATGTTCTGCCCTCCCCTCTATCCCTAAATGTATTCTATCTCTTCCCCATCACTAAACCTTTCCCTTCCTAAGTCCTTCACCCTGCAGCTGGACTTGAGCTACGCTTGTCTTGCACGCACAGAGTGGAAGACACGCACTCTGATCTTTTGTTAGCCATCTCAGAGACGTTTTACTTTTTTTTGGTTGACCACCTCAATAGTATTTCTGTTCACTCAGTCAATACCAAGTGTTTCATGGCGCACACAACTTAATATTTTGTACCCCCAACAGATAACACGAATATGCTTTGGTTCATACATTACGTACTAGTTTTTAGAAGGTTAATGCGGAGCATCTCATGGAGTGGCACATCTCCCCAACTCGCACTGGTAGAAACAGTCGTAGACGAAAAAACAGAGAATTTTGATCAATTGGAAACTGAAGTTTACACGCTCTAATTATCGATTGCCAAACGCGAGTTTAATCGCGTTGTTGAATAATTCCATCAGTTCAGTACAGGGAGTTTCGTGGTCATCACACACGTACACTGTTGACGTTCCACTCACATGACTAAACTTTATATAAAGTTGCATGGTAGCAGCAAAATCTCAGCCCCAGAGCTGGATCTGGTGGCAGTGGTGTATACGCCAGGAGACAGCAACAGTGTCTCCTGAACACGGGCTTTAGTCACACGAGAATTCGTTCAGTGGTTCAGCATCCGCTGGTCTACCCTAGGCTGGGTCCCACATCTCATAAGAACCAAAGGAGCGCTACGTAGTAGTGAATCCTAAGATAAGGTTATTCATGACTAAAAGCGGTGATGACTACACTTATCTGTTGGAGTGGCTTACCGATTCGTCTTTCGAAGTCCACCTTTAATACTGTAGCAACTCGCACATTTATTGTGTTGCCACCCATGAACTCTTTTGCCACCTATAAACACTGTTTTGCCTCCTTTCGTGAGAGCGCCGAGAGGCATTTAGCCAACACCAGTGACAGGGGGGATGAAAGCTTGTGACCTGCCTGAAGACTTGTAACAAGACTAACGAGCAACAAAATACGTACGAAGACATGATCGAACCCCTTACACTCGCAGGGTCATAAATACGTGTCTGAGAGATAATGTTAATCTCCACTACTTGTTCTCTTTGAAAAGACAAAATAATATTGCTCATCTTTAGACAAATATAGTTGGAATGTGTCATCTAAGTCATCTAATTACAACATTTTCTTGGAGAAGCGGTAAGCCCGTACGAATCAGGTTGATGCATAGAAGGGAAGGGTAGCTCCAATTCCTCGCATCAGGAACCCTTCATCGGCATCGAGGCACCCCCCCCCCCCCCGGGAGGGTCCACCGTATCAAAATTATTAATCTTACTTCATGTAACGTTATATGTTTTATGCCAGATTTTTGAGTTGTGTTTTGGTAGAGAGATTTGAAGAGTTACGTAAAGAATAGACAGAATATTGACAACCATAGCCAGGAACGATTTAGAATTGTCTGTTGGGGGTCTTGGAGCGACCAGAACCAAGACAGGAAGTCTGTCCATGTTACCATGACCACTGTGCCATGGTCTCGAGAGGTCTTGGGGCTATTATCAGCTGAAAGGCTGCCATGCCCCTCACCCGACCCGAGAGTCAATCTGCCAAACAACACTTCCAAACACAAACACCCCCCTCCCCCCCCACACACACACAAACATTCTCATTGTGTTTTTTCCTGCATCATAAACATCGCGATTTAAACATCCCGGTTCGGGATTTGTAAACATTATCTTTTTTGTATTGTATAATACCCAGATAACTTAGTCTTTTTTATACGTGAATATAAAAAATGAGAGGGGCCGACGCTCTCCGGTTTCTCTGTTATTGGCCGCTCAAGCAAGCTGTTGGTGGTGGCAGCGGCCCCGACTAGCCAGCTGCACCACCGCTCTATAAAAGGGATATGTTTTATATGTAAAGGACGTGCCACAATAAAATTTATGTTAAAATGGGGTTTTGTCTTCCCAAAATTCCCAAAAGGAAA
>NC_069416.1:10992206-11014894 GCF_026875155.1 Cherax quadricarinatus | reverse complement strand
CCCCCGGATTTTAATGTTTGTGTTTAAAGGGCCCACAACCCCATCCGTTTACAATCTGCTTTATTGTCCAACGAAACCGTTGAAACCATCCCGGTTGGGACCAGTAAAGGGTTCGGACCTCAAGGGTCCGGCCCATCGATCTGCTCTGATCAGGGGGTCACTTATTTAAAACATACTGGTGGGTTTTTTGGGCAACACATGAAGGATCTACTGAAATTATCTACCCGAGTAATATGTGTTTGACTGAACAAAAGTAAACTTGCGTTTGAAACCCGGGTGATATCTGGCAGCCCCCTACAATGACGAACGGTCCCCTCCTGTTTATCAATCGTGTATCTGGTTTTTTCTATTTTTTTTTTTTTTTCCCGCCCACCACAATAAATCTATATTACACATAGTTGACGGGTGAAAATTTTTGGAGAAGGCCCTTTTTTCTGTAAAATAATTGCTTCTCGTTGGAATTTTGCACCCGGGTAACTACAGGTTATATGAAATTCACAGAAAACGTCCGTATTTCAAGAAAAAAAACTAATAAAGTCCTCCACTCCACTAATACCATTATAATACGGGTTTATTTTCTACTAAAAAACCGTTTTCTGCTTTTCCTGGTACACTAATTAAATCAGTACACTAGCGGGCCCAGAAAATTTATTAAAAAACAGCGACCTGGGTAATTTTCGGCACTTCGGCACCTTCCCTCTATAGCTTATCACTTCATTTACAAATTCCCTTTTTCAAAAGACACTTTACCTTTATCATCAATATACTAGGGGGCCACGTAAATACACTATACCTATGTATACTCAATGTTATCGGGGGACTTTTTTTTCCTCTGACAAAAAGTTCAATTATTATTATTTTTTCCACACGGGACACAGGGCCTTTAATCCCCTCTGGGAGTAAACCGCTACGTGTGCCACTAATTTTCCTTTTTTGACTCAGTAATAATGTTTTCCGCCCAAGAGGTTCCAGGGGTAGAGGATTTTCGTATAGGATTTTTTGACACAAATTAAAGTTCTACACGTAAGAGCGACCGTGAAAACACGAGAAAACCCGGAGCACAACGAGGCACGCTGACACGCTGACTTGAGCACGTGCAATGACGTGCAATGACGATAGATTTAGGTTTTTCGGACCATTGTGCCGTTTTGGCAGAGATGGCATGGGAAGGGATGGTTCGTAGGTATGTGGGTTATTGGAAAATGAATGTGAGGCTACTTCAGGGAGAGGGGGAGGGGTTGTTTTTTAGGGAATGGTGGAAGCAACTATGGGAGGCTCGCAACGAAGAGGAGGATGTCTTGGAATGGTGGGAGAAGCACGCTAAATTGCAGATTAGGGAGTATTACCAGCATAGAGGACGGGATGAGGCGAGGTGGAGGTATGGTTTACAGAAATATTTAGAGGGGCAGCTAAATGATTGTTATGAAGGGGAAGGGGGGGCTAGACATGGAGAAATAAGAGGTTTTAAGGGGAAGATTGAGGGATATACAAAATTCTCGTTTTGATGCAATACGTGTGAGGGAAGGTTTAGAGGAGGTTCTATGGGGTGACAAACCATCAGGATGTGTTTCGAGGAGATTTAGGAATAGGCAACAGATGACCACGATTATGGGTTTAGAGGTGTGTAAAGGGGTGGGGGGATATAGCATGGGGCAGGTACTTAATACCACCGATGGAATCAGCAATTATGCTGATCATTGGTTTAGGGAGAAATTTAAGCAGGGGAGGGAGGAGAGAGGGAGGAGAGATTCTGGGAGAAGGAATTCGAGGTTTTTTAGGGAAGGAGGAGAGAGCGGTAATGGAGGGTAGGATCAGTGAGGAGGAGGTGGAGGAGGCGTTAATGGGCTTGAGTAGGGGAAAAGCACCGGCATTGATGGAATTCCTAATGATTTCTATATTACACATTGGGATTGTATGAAGGAATGTCTGGTCCTGTTGTTTTTAACTGTATGAAGGAAAGGGAGTGTTGGGGGAATCGCAGAGCATGGGGGTAGTAGTTTTGGTCTATAAGGGAGGAGGGGAAGACCTTGGGTGCTTTTAGGGCGATCTCCCTCATGTGTGCAGATTATAAAGTTTTTGCGAAGGTTTTAGGTAACCGTATGAAAAAGGTGCTTGACCGAGTCCTACATAGAGGTCAGTGTAGGGTTTCCAGGTCGAAGTACGTGTGAGGAGCATGGAAGAATTAAGGATTTTGTGGAGGGAAGACAAGGGGGGGGGATCTTGGGGATTGATTGGAAGCAGGCTTATGACAGTGTAGATAGACATATGTTGTGGAGTATTTTACAAAAACAGGGTTTTGGGGATGAGATTGTGCACTGGGAGACTACTTTGTATACGCCTGCAACGGTCAGGGTACAGGTTAAAGGGAAGTTAGGGTTGCTGGTGCAGATGGGGATGGGTTTGCGACAGGGTTGCCCCTTGTCTCAAATCCTTTTTGCATGCATGCAGGACCCTTTTTATAGGCTTATAGAGGAAGGAGTGTGGGAACAGGGAGAGGTGGGACATGGGAGATGTGGTATTGTGGGGTATGTGGCTGACACCACAGTTTTGGTGGGAGGGGAAATAGATTGGGGAATGTGGGACGTATAATAGAGATTTTTGGCGGGGCGACAGGGATGAGGGTTAATGGAGCATAGTCAAAGTTATTAGAAGTAGGCACGTGGGTGGGGGGGGGTTTGGGGGAACAGTATGGGTGGAACGTAGTGATAGAATTAAGATATGTGGGGTTGTGTATATGGCGGACGCTAGGAGGCGCAGAGAATAAATTCAAAGAAGTTGTGAGTAGAGCGATGGTAGGATGCGCGCGGTGGAGGGCTGGGGATTGTAACATTGCAGCAGAGGGTGGTGTAGTAAATACACTTGTGTACAGTAAAGTGTGGGGCGTGGCAGAAATATATCCCCTGAGGTCGTGCAATATTCAGGAACTGGAGGGGGTAGTTTGAGGTATGTTTGGGGTTATGGGAACCATGCTATGGGAAGGTGGTGAGATGGGTTTAGGGGGGGCAGGGGGATGGGCCCTTATACTTTTGGACACATTCGGGGTGAAGCAGTGTATGTGAAGCAGCGGTAAAATTGAGGTGGAGGGGAATGGTAAAGGGTGGAGAGGTCATGGAGGATGGCGAAAATGGTGGAAGGGGAAGGCACTACTGAGTGTAAGAGTTAGTTAGTTAATAGTTTAAGCACCCCATACCCATCCGTGGGCGTAGTCAAAAGATTACAAGTACATAATGGTCCAGGGACTGGCCCAAAGTTTGATGCGAGCAAGTTACAGAGGTAATAATTCACAATTACAAAATAATGAACCCAGTATCAGTCACAATCATGACAAGCACAAAGGTAAACAATATAAGGTACAAAAATGGTCCAGGGACTGGGCCCAAAGTTTAAATGCGAACTAGGTAAAGGTAAACGAACTCAAAAAGTTACAAAGTAAGAATACTAAGAATGTTAAACTTGCGTTAACATGGCAAACAATCATGAACAAATTTTAGAGTAATGAGCAATTCCACACTTCCAACCCGGTCACAACTGTATGAGTTATTGGTGCAAATATTGATTGTTGAGACACACACACACACACACACACACACATACACATACACATACACATACACAAACTCAACACACACACACACACACAAAACACACACTCATACACCACACAAAACACACACCAACACACACTCAAAACACACACAACACACACACACACACACAAAACACACACACTCATAACATACACAAACACGCACACACACATCTCAGTAGAACTCCCACATGATACACCACACCCCACAGGAGCTTGGACTCGACCCCTGCAATCTCAACTAGGTGAGTGCACACACACACACACACACACACCACACACACACACACACACACACACAAACACACAACACACACATGCACATGTGTGGTAATGCTTTATTTACAGCAGCAAAGTCAGGGTATTTCTCCAGAATGGTCTGTAAATATACCACTTTTGGATAAAATACTTAGCCATTCTTGAACATTCTGAGTGAGTTGTTTCTAAATTCATTAATTTTATCGCACTCCATACATAATGACGCAGGGTGTGACAATAGTCCATCTGGCAAAGTTTACATTTCGTTTGGGCCCTACATCGGGTGGTGGTGATTTAACCTGCCAAAGATACTTGTAACCCCAGCCGGAGCCGGGCAGTAGTGACACCAAGAGTCTGTTTAAATTTGTTGGATGCACCATAGACATGTGGCTCCTCCTGCATGATAGAATGATGATAATGGACTCACTGGTGTCAATCTCCCTGAGCCTTAAGTCCATAAATTCAGCTGAAGTTCTTTTCGTATTATTGTTCTCAAACTACTACCTGACAAGCCAAGATTGTAATCTACTCCCTCTTTGAAAGCATACAGCTTAGCCAATTTATCAGTTCTATCATGCATCTGAAGACCAATGTGAATGGAATCCACAGCATGTGCACTCTGACTCCACTGTCCACAATCCTACCATATCTGTTCTGGCTCTGACACAAAGCATGCCACAATTTATGCTTAATGAGTTGAGAGCATTTATGGATGACAGAGAATCAGTTACAATTAAATTGTCAATTTTTGATAAAATAGATGCATTTCAGTGCAAGGAGTATGGCAAACAGTTCTGTCTGAAGGGCAGAGGCCCAATTATTGATGCGTGCTCCAATTTCTTTAAGAGAGCCATCACTCTGTACGACAACAGCAGCACTACCAGCTGCACCAGTGGTTTGGGGTGAACAGAACCATCAGCGTAAATAATTTGGCGAGAGTGTGTCTGTGTGACAAATTACAATACAGCTTAAGGCCTCATGTTTGGCTCAAGGCGAAGTTTTGGTTGTGATTTAAGTAGTTTGAGGGGAAATGGAGGAATGGTAGTTTGAAATAGGGTAATATTCCATGGAGCGGAGAAGTGCCGCTGTTGCCTTACTTGACATAGATCATGTATCTGATTCATGCGGAGGTCGGTTCCAGTTTTTTCGTTTACATCTAGAGGAGTGTTCACCAGTGCTGAGGAAAGTTTGGAGGGCTTCTGTGCAGGGGTTTGAATGAGCTTGCCTGAGCATATTAACCCAATTAGTGATATTTTCAGTAACACGATCTCTGATGCTTGGAATATCAAGTTCTTTTTGTATATTTAAAATTTTGGCAGTACGAGGGCATCCTAAAATGATCCTCATTGCTTCGTTCTGCAGTTTTTCCAGCCCTCCAAGTTTCCCAGTCAGACACAAGAGCAAGTAGTGGCGCAGCATAATCAACCAATGATCTAATATAAGCAAGATACATCATTTTCAAAATTTTAATATTAGCACCATACCTGGGTGAAGCCCTGCCACAACTCTAATGCTCTTATCTTTCTTTGTATTGGCAAACAAAGTCTTGTTACAACAGGTCCAAGTAGTGGAACCTCAAAGCCTAATACCTGTATCTGCTTACAAAATTCTAGAAGAGACCCATCATGCAATTGGATCTGACGAACTGTGCCTCTCTGTCGAGGAGGACGCCAATGAGTATCTTTGTTTTATCAGAAGTTTAATCAACCCCAGGTCCTGACACGAGGCTAGTACATGTTTAAAAGAATGTTTTGGGTGTTGGAGAACCCGGTGGTGTGAATCATTATGTCATCAGCAAAACTAATCACATAATGATGGGGCTGACTGGGCATAGCATTAAGTAATGCATTAATTAGAATATTGAACAGTGTGGACTGAGCACACCTCCCTGTGGGTTCCTAATTCAAAGTCTTTAGTTACACTTCTATGTCCCTGGAACAACACAGACGATTTTCTTTTGGGAAAAAGGTAACCTTTAATCCAGGGGAGAAGCCATCCTCCAACATCCATTCTGGCAAGTTACTAATGATTACATGTCGGTTGGCTACATCGAAAGCGGATTAAGGTCAAGGAAGGTAGTGTAATGAGCTGTCAGTGTGCAGAGTGAGAAAGGTGGCTATGCAATAAATGCACGCTCCTTCCATGCATAAAAACCATGTAACCGGGAGACAAAAATTGTTTGATCTGTACATGAACAAATTAAGAATCATTCTCTCAAATGTTTTACACAAGCAGCTAGTAAGAGATATTGGGCGAAATGCATTTTGTTGATTGGGCTTAGGAATTGGAATGATGAGCTGTTGACCCAAAGATTGAGGGAGCTCCCCAGTTACAAAGTCAGTTATATAATTCAAGTAATGGATTACCTGGTACTCGACACAGCAATCTGAGTATGTTGTAAGTAAACCACCCTCACCAGGCGACGTGGAGTTGCCCTTAGTTAGTGCTGCATCAAGTTCAAAATAGTGAAAGGAATGTTGCAGTCATCTGCCTTGCCGAGCATAAAAGCAAACAAGTCTCTCCCTTGCATCATATTTGTCTTTTTAATTTTGCCTGTGTGGTACGGGGAAGATTGTCATGTTAGATGTAGCAGCCCAAGCACTGACTAACTCATTCCCCCATGCAAGGGATGAGGGTGCGCGATCTGCCCAGTTCTGTTACCCTTAATTCTATTTATGTCCCTCCATCCCCGGCAAAGTGGGGTGTGAGCATTAAGACCGTTGAAAAATTTTTTCCCATCTTTTTTCCCGGGCAGCTCTGTCATCGCTCTCTGCAGCAGCAAGGGCAGTTTGGAAGAGCCTCAGCATTCCGGGGGTACGATGTTTTCTATAGGCTAGGCCTAGCTGCGACAGTACTTTTTCAGTGTACGAAGTTTAGAATCTTTGTAATAAGTAGGGTTTTTTTGAAGGAGGTATGATTATTATGGAAGTTTGTTGGTTTAGAGTACCAAGAGGTTTCAGTGGCGGCTCTAAGTAGTTCGAATACTGCTCACAAGATCTTTGTTAAAGGTCTCTACAAGGAACACTCAAGGAATTAAACCAGTCAGTCACATTGCAACAAAGTCATCATGCTGATCAGTGGAACATTGAAACTTTTCCCGTTTGAATATCCCACCAGGAAGGATAGTATTACCAATATCTATTTGAGGTTAGCCTAGGGAAATGATCAACGCTATATCTTTTTACAATGGAAGACTCACAGCTGGCAGAAGTAATGTTGAAGCCCAGGCACAGATCAAGGACCCCTCCATGATATGTGTGGGTTCAAGGTCACCTACAATTTGGATATTATCATGACTGTTTAAGAGTGACAAAAAGCTGATTGCCCTTACGATTACCAAACTGTGAGTTTCCAATGCTTTTGTGTCTTGCATTGTAATCGCCAAATAAGAGTAGGCTCAGAAGAGCACAAGTGGGAGCTCCAAGTAATTAAACTTATCAGCAGGGGCGTACAAGTTAAATAGTTGAGAGCAGAGTTCCCAATAAAATCCTAACACCGTGAATTGTAGCCCTCTGTTTTCTTATGTGCAAGAAGTTGATGGGGGAAATGATTTTTTAATATATAGAACACAAGAGTTAGTAATTTGAGGTTATAATCAACATAAGATGGTAATTTAGGGGGTTGGGATTTTTCAGGGACTCTGCACTCTTGTAGACACACAACATCAATGGGTTCGGTGGTTATTTTGAGAAGGTCAGGGAAATCTTTTTCCAAGTGATGCAATGTTCCAGCTTTTAAAATAGAAAGTTTATACGAGTTTTGATCCATTATAGTAGTCCTGGGATCATCTCGAAGTTTCTCAGCATAATGAAAAAATTGTTCATATAAATAGCAGACCTTATCAATGTCAACAGTGTACCATTGTCCATGAGTTTTGTAAGTGCACTTCCAGTTTTTAAAGGCCTCGTGGGAGTCTTCGTAAACTCAGAGCACGACGCTGTTTGTGTGTGAATGTATGATAGGTGACACACCACTCCATTCCCTCCTCCACAAAAATTACACGTACACTACAGCTTCATCACAAAGCCACTACCAACATTGTGTTCATTACATTTATCAACAGTATTGTATTCAACATTAATGTCTATGTGGTTAACCTCATCACACTCGCACCACCACTTATATTACGCCCCATCACATTACTAACATTATAGACACCCCCGCTCTCAATCACACTCTTCACCACCACTTATATTACGCTCATCACTATTTCTAACATCATAGACACCATTTCTTTTTGTGATGCTCACTATAGTTATCAACACAAGTATTATATTCGTCATTACTGTAATTAAGAACACCACCACCACCTTGTTCAGCAGCCTTACACTTGCTTTCACAAATTGTGACAATCTTGTTATTGGTACACTCTACACATCTTTCCTTGTGTTGTTCAAATTGTTGTTTCAGGAGAAATTGTTGTGTTTCCAGTACTTTTATGCGTGACATCAGATTGTATACCACTTGTCGGTTTTTCAAACCATTCATCACAACTGTCAGACACTGCAGCATCATGGGATCTTGTTACAAAGAATTCTTCAACACTTGTTCAATCTTTGGACGAAGACCTACTTCGACTAGTGGATGTTACCACTATGACCCCGCCTCCACCTGCTTCACGTCACCTCACTACAGTATATAAGCCACGTCTACGGCCCTATGCTGTACATTCTACAAGATTGATGGACTGAACACATCGACTCCAGGTTGAGGGACTGATTACCTCATTCTCCTCCTCTCCTTACGCCTTCCTCTTTGTATTGGACTGATGAAGCCACTGTGTGGCGAAACGTTTCCTGAATAAAGATTCCCATATGCTGCATAAGTGTCTCAATCTTCAAGACTTGGAACATCTGGAGACGTGAAGTCCCGGTCAGCTGAGCTCATTGGCTGACTGTCAGCTGACTCAGCTAGGCTGGTATTGACAGCCGACGTGATGGAGGTCTGTTGACGTTGCCCCCAGTGAAAGGGGCTCAACCCCATTGTCTAGGGCAGGGATGACCAGTATTCATACCCCAGGTACCTGGTAGTCCTGGGGGGTCATAATGAGGGGGACAGGGTGAAGTGCGGTTGGCTGTGATGCGATCAGCCCTCACACTGCAGTCAGCATGAGCTGCTGTGACTCCTGAGGTCTTACAATTGATACATTTTTAGCAACAGTCTGTTGCTGTTTGATCATATCATAACACCGTTCAAAAGGATGAGCATTGGCACACACTGCACACCAGTGTGACTTAGATTGGGGATTTCCTGGCAATGTGGCCCCAGCGTTGACACTTATAACACGACGTTAAGGAGGTCTGTACAATGCAATGTAATAGCGTCCCGTTGAGGGCTGCATGGGAGTGAATTTTAGCGTGGCAGAGTCCCCTGGCCAGTCCCCCTCAGCTAATATCAGACCGTTGGAAAGTCGACGAGGGCTTGCAACTTGCTCTGACGCCAGATATTGAGGATTTAAGTGCTTGTTGACGTGTAGATGACAATAAGCACTTTAGGTCCCTTGGTGGGGCAGCTCGGAGTTGATGTTGGCATATTCGCAAGTGAGAATTTGTCTATAAATGCTGAATCATTAGGCACAAAGACGTAGTTATCCTCATCGCGGACAAACTTGATCGTTTTCTCATGATTGTTTACACTAGCTTCGAAAAACCATTAAACTTGGTCTCTTGATCAGTGTTGTTAGGAAATCTAACCTGACAGCTTTGGGAGGTGTGCGCCCACTGTATTGCTTTTAGCAAGCTTTCTCTGGAAGCCTCGTTCTTTTTTCCGAGCCTGTTTACTAAAATATGTTTCAAATCTGCCTTCACCATCATCTACGTCAACCCATCAGCTATACTCATAGCTGACAGGGGTTTCACACTGGCGATGGCTAAAGGATAACGGTGAAGAGAAGGGACAAGGAAGGGATATTCACTTCGCTAGACACAGGCAATATGGCTGTAGTGGCCTGCGGGTCTCAGTGCGATTTCAAGGTCATTCAGTGGGCCCACAGTCGTCACGAGAGTTACCCAAAACGTAAATACTTGTTAATTACTCCAAACCCGCAGCACTTAACACATCTAGCACACGTGTCTTGGAATACAGACAAATTTTCACTCATAAGAACAGTTCTCACAACACCGAAGGTACGGCCGGAACACTGTAGAACGTTCACGAAAAGGGTGGCTTGGAGCGCTGTTTAGCCTGGATCAGCAAAAACTCGCCCTTATCTCATATGTAGATAATACGACGAGTTAAGGATACCGGTGAATAGGGAAAGTCGAGGAAGGGACATTCACCCACTAGACAAACGCAGTATGGGTGAAGTGCATGCAGGTCTTATAGTGCCATTTTCAAGGTCACCCAGCAGGCCAGACATTCCTTACTCATTTTAAGCCTACGTAGGTACTGATGGTTAGCACAATGTCCTAAGTAAGTGAAATCCACTCGTGCAAATAGTTACAACAAATCTGCAGCACTTTAAAACTTCTACACAAACTTACTATGTTTATAGGGAAAACCCCTGGCATGTCCCACTTAAAAAGTCAGTACTGCAATGCTCGTTAAGTTGTTCTTAACTAAGCCACTAAAAGGAAACACTGGTATGCCAGCAGCAAATGTAGAACGTATACATAGACATGCTGGGGGTCAGGAGGCTGTAACTGCAGGCTGCCTTTGCTTGTCCTGGCTAGGTTGAATGCTGCTTCAAGCTTGCTTGAATGTGCTTGCTAAGACCGTGTCAACCACTTGGATATTTGCTTGTAGCAGGCAGGTAGGCACACAGGAGAAAATATTCGTAAGACGAGTGGAGTGCGGCACAGAGGACTGACACGGGCACTCAAGCATTTATGTGGGCTGGCAAAAACCGCCTCAGACCATAAGTAAATAGAGGCGAATGGCCTAGTTCCAAATCGAGGAAGGAGGGGAGAGAGGCGAGGTGGAGTGAAGGTGTAGCCTCCTACAGCCACTTCAAATCAACATGTTTGTGTTTCACTAGGTATATCACTAGTCACAGTTCACACATAAGAGTTCCAGCAGCAATTCAGCTGCGCTCCAACGATATTTGTTGCATGATGAGTTATCAGTCGGGTGAGATAAGCAGTTCTGATATAGAAGGCCTAGGACTTCACTCAACACACACGTCCTCTCCCCTCAACCACTCAGGCCTCACTGGAGTGTGAAGATATGGTGCGAAATTTATTAGCAGTAAAGGAAGCAAAAAAAGTGAGGGTAAGTAGGCTGGGGAGGACAGGTTGGCAGGGTACAATGATACAGGGAGTAGCTACATACCCGATGTATGATTGGAAGGGCATTTGGGAAGACTTTCGGAAGATCAG
This sequence comes from Cherax quadricarinatus, assembly GCF_026875155.1. NCBI lineage: Eukaryota > Metazoa > Arthropoda > Malacostraca > Decapoda > Parastacidae > Cherax > Cherax quadricarinatus. Next base: position 11,003,734 of record NC_069416.1, on the reverse strand, counting down.
ATTAAAGCCAAGGGTTCGTGAAGTGGTTTATAGATTCTTTATGGGAATTCTAGCCACAAGGTCAGCGCTGTATAGAATGGGTTATGTAGGTGCTGGCACTTGTTTGCATTGTGGGGAAGAGGAGACGGTTTTTCATGTTATATATTTTTGTGAGAACTTGGTTTTTGTAAGGACATGGTTAGCGAGAGTTTTGGGTATAGTGGCGGGAGGGGAGAGAAACATTTCGACTTTGAGGGCTTTGCATTTTGATGTGGGAGGGGTTTCCAAGGACATTCGGAGGGCAGTGATGTATGTAGTGGCAGATTTTTTGTATGTGTCTTGGTGCATGCGGGAGGTGGGGGGTGGATGTAGGGTGCGGGCGCTTGCGGCGAGTGTGTATCGTACAGTATGCAGAAATAGGCTACTATATGGGAGGTTGTGGGTAAATAGTTTTCCCTTGGGTTATCGTAATCTGACGGTAGGGGTAATGTTAGGGTTGGGTGTAGTTTAGAGCTGGATTGGTGGTTTTTCCCTAAACTGGCATTTTTGTCTTTTTTGAGATTAGTGGAGGATGGAAGGTGGAATAAAAGTGTGGTAGTGGAGCACATGGGTGTAAAGTCGTTAGGAATGAGGTGGGGGGGCGTAGGGGGGGTGAACTGGTGACATTTGGTTAAGAGACAGGGGTTGTATGACTATCGACGTCAGGTACGAACTTGAGCATGGAAAGGAATGTGAGTTTGTGGTTTTTAATACAGATAGCATGGGGTCAGGGGATGGCAGGGGGTGGCTTTCTGAAGTGTCTTTTGCCAGGTTGGTGTTGTTAATGATTGAGGTAGTACTGACCGGTACATGTTTTATTAGGAGCCATAAGTTATATTGTGTAACTTAGTGCGTGACAGAGTAAGTCTGATAATGCTCTGGAACATTGCTAATAAATATATATATCTTGTTGAACATGATAATACATAAAAAATGGGAATATGTATTAGTGTGTGAGTTACAATTTCTAGTGTACTGTTACCATATTAGTTGGTATTCTTTACTTTGTCAAATAATTACTATCTATATATTGTTATAAGTTATTATGTCAGCTCTTATTTTATACGAACAAATGTAATTGTGTTGTGACGTCTAGTGCAAGTGGATTTTATCTTGCACTGGGGAAAAGAAGTGTAATGTAAATATGATTGGATCATAACGAAAGGTCATTGGATATATGTACACTGTATTTAGAAGGCAGGAAAGATTGTGAGGATTGTCAATATATGTATTAATTCTTATGTAAATTTCATGGAACTCAGGGTGATAATAATGTACACTTATTAGCCGGATGATAAGTATTGATATTATTATGCTTATTGTAATATAATTTTGATTGATGAAATGTATAATAAGGTTTTAGCTTTGGAGTAAAGAGATAAAAATCATAGGGGATGGGGGATATTTTGTAAGCACAAAGATGAATCAGCAATATGTATTTAGAAAATGTAAAAATTTTATTTTTCTGTGGAAGAGTCGATAAGGGGTTCTTATATTCCCTTATTTTATTGTATTCTAATGTATTTTTAAAATTCAATAACTGAAGGTGATTATGAGTGGTGACGGCAGACACAGTTACTAGGCAAGTGGGGGGGGGGGTGAAGAGTCAGCGGTAGTGTATTAAACCCACCACCGTGCACGATATTGATTGTTATCATGAGGTATATGAGGGTTAGGGTGTGGATTGGTTTCATTAGTGGATGTGTGCCATCATGTTCAGATATTCCTTGTATTATAGTCAGCCTTTTAGATGGCAGGATTGTGGTTTATACATGTTGTCAATGAAGTCCTTAAAGCTCTTATAAATGTATAAGAGATGTCAATGAGTATACTAAGGAGAAAGTGGTAGTTTTTCAAGGGAGGGAGGGTAAGCATTACTAGGTAGGACTATCGTTTTTTATTATAAGACCATCTTTTCATGTGAAGTACAGTACATAAAAGTAGTGTTTGACTGGAGTGCAAAAGCCAGTCTGATGTCATTATATAAGTGCTTCTTTGGTATTTGTGTAGTCACTGAAGATTATCGTTTTACTGCTTGTATCTTGTTACATATTAAGTGCCCATATATTTTGTACCTGAGTTTTAAATAAAATATAAAAAAAAATGGAAGATTTCTGATGATCCCTAACATTTACACATGATGTGTGCTAAATAAACTACAAAATAAACTGACACAATTAAAATCGCGGAAAGAACTAAAAGCCATAAATGAAATCGAAAGAAACCCAAAGTATTTCTTCTCCTATGCCAAATCAAAGTCGAGAACAACGTCCAGTATTGGGCCCCTACTTAAACAAGATGGGTCCTACACAGATGACAGCAAGGAAATGAGTGAGCTACTCAAGTCCCAATATGACTCAGTTTTTAGCAAGCCGCTAACCAGACTGAGAGTCGAAGATCAAAATGAATTTTTTTATGAGAGAGCCACAGAATTTGGTTAACACAAGCCTATCCGATGTTATCCTGACGCCAAATGACTTCGAACAGGCGATAAATGACATGCCCATGCACTCTGCCCCAGGGCCAGACTCATGGAACTCCGTGTTCATCAAGAACTGCAAGAAGCCCCTATCACGAGCCTTTTCCATCCTATGGAGAGGGAGCATGGACACGGGGGTCGTCCCACAGTTACTAAAAACAACAGACATAGCCCCACTCCACAAAGGGGGCAGTAAAGCAACAGCAAAGAACTACAGACCGATAGCACTAACATCCCATATCATAAAAATCTTTGAAAGGGTCCTAAGAAGCAAGATCACCACCCATCTAGAAACCCATCAGTTACACAACCCAGGGCAACATGGGTTTAGAACAGGTCGCTCCTGTCTGTCTCAACTATTGAATCACTATGACAAGGTCCTAAATGCACTAGAAGACAAAAAGAATGCAGATGTAATATATACAGACTTTGAAAAAGCCTTCGACAAGTGTGACCATGGCGTAATAGCGCACAAAATGCGTGCTTTTAAAGGAATAACAGGAAAAGTCGGTCGATGGATCTATAATTTCCTCACTAACAGAACACAGAGAGTAGTCGTCAACAGAGTAAAGTCCGAGGCAGCTACGGTGAAAAACTCTGTTCCACAAGGCACAGTACTCGCTCCCATCTTGTTCCTCATCCTCATATCCGACATAGACAAGGATGTCAGCCACAGCACCGTGTCTTCCTTTGCAGATGACACCCGAATCTTCATGACAGTGTCTTCCATTGCAGACACTGCAAGGCTCCAGGCGGACATCAACCAAATCTTTCAGTGGGCTGCAGAAAACAATATGAAGTTCAACGATGAGAAATTTCAATTACTCAGATATGGTAAACACGAGGAAATTAAATCTTCATCAGAGTACAAAACAAATTCTGGCCACAAAATAGAGCGAAACACCAACGTCAAAGACCTGGGAGTGATTATGTCGTAGGATCTCACCTTCAAGGACCATAACATTGTATCAATCGCATCTGCTAGAAAAATGACAGGATGGATATTGAGAACCTTCAAAACTAGGGAGGCCAAGCCCATGATGACACTCTTCAGGTCACTTGTTCTATCTAGGCTGGAATATTGCTGCACACTAACAGCATCTTTCAAGGCAGGTGAAATTGCTGACCTAGAAAATGTACAGAGAACTTTCACGGCGCGCATAACGGAGATAAAACACCTCAATTACTGTGAGCGCTTGAGGTTCCTAAACCTGTATTCCCTGGAACGCAGGCGGGAGAGATACATGATTATATACACCTGGAAAATCCTAGAGGGACAAGTACCGAACTTGCACACGAAAATCACTCACTACGAAAGCAAAAGACTTGGCAGACGATGCAACATCCCCCAATGAAAAGCAGGGGTGTCACTAGCACGTTAAGAGACCATACAATAAGTGTCAGGGGCCCGAGACTGTTCAACTGCCTCCCAGCACACATAAGGGGGATTACCAACAGACCCCTGGCAGTCTTCAAGCTGGCACTGGACAAGCACCTAAAGTCGGTTCCTGACCAGCCGGGCTGTGGCTTGTACGTTGGTTTGCGTGCAGCCAGCAGCAATAGCCTGGTTGATCAGGCTCTGATCCACCAGGAGGCCTGGTCATAGACCGGGCCGCGGGGGCGTTGACCCCCGGAACTCTCTCCAGGTAAACTCCAGGTATTAACACCTGATCATACCACATACACCACTTCCCTTTCTTTCAGCACTTTTTTATTCCAAAATGTTAAAAATGTTTTGATTGTTCCCTCTTGTAGTTGTCTCACTTACAAAGATCTTTTTTTTTTTTTTTTTTTTTTTTTTTTGTTAAACTCTTATACATTCTTGTATTTGTTGTAAGTTTTAAATAAAAATATATATAAAAAAAATGTCATTACTTCTAGGATTTTTTTTATTTTATTGAAAAAGACACAACACAAGATATAAATAAATAAAAGAACACAATAATTAGCCACTTGCAAATACAATGATCTAGTGTTAACCCCATCAGACCCCAAGTGTTACAATCATATCGTATTAAAGGGTAAACCATCACCTAACAATGAAAAGAGCATTATAATACCTGCTCAGAAAATACACTAACAGAATCTAAACCTACAATACACTCCTGTTACACGGTACAATAAAACCTTGCATAAAGCACACAGAAGATATGATAAACATAGGAATAAAAACATTATACATTACAATAATGAAACAAAAGGCAAACCTAAGCCTTCAATAAAATTGGCAAGACATACCACCATAATACGTCCCGCAAAGTGCTGGAACCGCCTAACAGAGCTCCAGCACCGAACAAAACCATTAACACAAAGTGCTGGAAGCGCCTAACAGAGCTCCAGCATGGAACAAAAGCAGTAACACAAACAAAGCTTACAATTTATGTCAGCGCTCACACCAACCTCCCGCTGCTCTGTTAAATAAGACCCCTTGCACAAGTTGCACTGTAAATGTAACACAACCTACAAATTTTAAAAATACAGAACATTGACCTAAAACGTTAGGCAAAACAAAGCCTATAATAAACATTACATTAGGGCATTTCACAATGAAACCCCACCTAAACACTGGGCAAGACACATCCGCAAGTAAAAGATTAACATTATGTATACAAGTACAATCCATACAAATAACAAATCCTATCGTAAAGGTATCAAAACGATCTAGTTACAGTACTTTAAAAACCCTTATTTCCCTTTTTGAAGCACAAAAAATACATCATGAGAAGTTATATAACAAGCCTTAATCTGGCACTGAGTAACATTAACGTAGAAAAAAAAATACAAAACACGTAATAATTAAAGATTGTGCTAGTAGGTTCTATACATATATCCCAGATTTATAAGCCATGTGAAGGCTGATACCTTTTAAAGAACCATACATCAAATACATACTTTTTTGAATATGCTTGGGCTAAGCCAAGCATTAACAGGATATATACACATATGACCGTCACGTTCAACTATTAGCAATACACGACAGGCCATTGCTTGAGATTATCTCATGCGTCGGTGTTCGACATTTATCCATTATCAGTATCACAACAATAATACAATTATCTTAAATGTTGACCCTAAGGTACATCAGTGTATAACTAACAGCGACGAGGGTCGCCGACGTATGCCAGGGATTGCTCAAACCTCTATATATGCAGCGCTGTATAGTCCTTGTGGCTTAGCGCTTCTTTTTGATTATAATAATAATAATCAAACCTCTATAGTTTCAAAATCTAACCTTAAGGCGTCATCATACTGACGACAATGTTACTATAGCATGTGTCGATTCTGCTACACAAATGATGTGTATTATAAAAGGTTAACGTACAATTTATTCGATCTATTCACTTGGCAAACAATATAACATAATTTTTTTTTTTCAAAGCCCCGGTTCGTTCTCGTTTATACCTTCTAGACCTTACATGACCTTACATGACCTTACATGACCTTACATGACCTTACATGACCGCCCCTTCCCAATGTTTCATCATTATTCCTCACCATTTCGAATTCAACCGTCACTCTCGCTCACACACGAAAAGGTCAGCCACGTCTACCCTCTATGGTACTAATGCCCATAAATCACGAACATGAAAATTACAATATCCCACTGAAAAAGTCGAAAGCCATCTACCCCCAGCAATCTCTCTATTCCTCTGCTGTGTACCATAAAAAATCGCTGCCAGCGCCCTGATCCTCTCTCTTGCTGATACGTGTCTGCAGGCCCATGAAGTATATACAAAGTCAGTGACTAGATATCCAATCGCCCTTTGTACCGGCAACCCTACCCCCCCCCCCACATTTAGACTTAATGCTCTTAAGACACTAATTCCCTCACCTCCCACCATCTGTATAACTCTGCTAAACCACACTCTTACCGCGTGGAAAGCCGTGTCAATATCCCCACACACAACGCTCCTTACCCACTTGTACACGTCTATTCGCTAAAACCTCCCCGGAAGGCAATGTATTGTAAAGGGAAATTTTATACATGACCTCCCGTACCCCGGCCCTCAATCGTAACTCCTTCAAGCGACCCCAAATATCACGCTATGCATACATTGGATATATACCCTCTACGCTAGCCACCCCCTCCCTCTCTCCCACCCTTGCCAGTTTTCTAATCTTGATTCGACTTGGATCCCTTGCATAAATTAAAAACCCTCAGCATGTTCTCGCTCTCGTAACATCCCCCCCAATTCATCCATCGTACCAAATCCACTCGAATCCAATTCAAACCTGTACAACCCTCCGACCTCACGCAAAAAAACTATGTTTAAACGTACTTTACCTAATATTCTCATGTGCAGATTCATTAACCAGTCCACCCCGACTAGTCGGAAAATACACAACATCTCTCGCTAACCAATCCCCAACCTGAACCCCATATATATCTAAATACACGCTTCAATAAACGTTTCTCATCACACGCAACTAACGGATACATACTTACCACTGCCACAACTTACCAAACAAAAGCACATTCGCTACAATTACACGCTGATGCAAATTTTAAGCCTCCTGCACGCAACCCCGCCAAGCAAACCTAACACCCTATCCCACAACCTCACTCAAATTTAAAACCTTTTCCTCGCTCCTGAATGTTTCTCATATAAACAATTCCACATACCTTGATGTGATTTACAAAAGGGCCCAAACCCCTCCTCCTGACCTAGTCCCCACTAATGCAATCTCCCACGTGCATAAGCATTGACTATCCTTATTGACCATCATCTCCGTTGCTCTCCCAAAAAATTTTTACCAATTCACCTACTTTTCGTAAATCCCGTGATCCCCTATATAAAATCGTGGTGTCATCCACATAGCCTACGATTCCCGCTTTTATCCCCACCCTTCCTCGCATTTCACCATCATTCACACCCTCCCGTACAGCTCTGAAAAAAGGATCCTGAAGAAAACGCAAAAGAATCTGCGATTACAGGACACCCTGCCTTAAACCACGTTCATTCCAATTAAATTCCCTAACCTGCCAATTCATCTGTACCTAAAACATAGCCTGCTCATACAAAGCCATCGTCCAACTTACTATTTCCTTTCCGAATCCCTTCCACTGCATGAACTTCCATAAAGCCTCATGCTCCACACAATCGTATGCCGCATGCCAGTCCAAAGCCAGTATTCCCCTGCATTTCCCTTCCCGCTTTCGTCAATAAAACCTGCGTATAATACCTTGCCCCACACACATTGATTTTCCCGGGTACCCATATTGCCCTTCATCCAAAACCTTCTCTAATACCCTTTAATTCTATTACCTAACATTTTCGCAAATATTTTATAATCACCAACATTAATGTTATCGACCTATAATTTGGACACAGTTTCCCCGTAGCCTTTTTTGGAATCATAACCACAACGCCTGTTCTTTGTTGTTCCCCGATCTTGCTTGTTTCATTCGTTAAATAATACACTAGAAAGTCGCGTAGGCATTCCCAGTTTTCCTTATAGAAATCGCAAGGGATACCCCTCGATCCCCGGTGATTTCCCAGCACTCATACTCTCTACCACTACCCCAACCTCCTCCTCACTTATGCTTCCATTCAAATTCATTCGATCCTTATTTTCTAAATCACAACATACCCATTCACCATTTTTTCTAGCACCTCCTTAGAGATCCCCACATTCTCATATTGCGATTGTACCAATTTTTCCACATAGCAACTCATTCCCTCAGTTGTCATAATGTAAATGTCCCTGCTATACGCCCCCATTGCCGTGCATTCCAATCCCATTAATTCTGTCGCCCTTCGGCGTTTGCCCTGCTCCCACAGGACAACCACCGAAGGGCGATCTCCCCATAATACCTCCTGTATGCCACTCACTATCCGTGCCGCATCAAAATTTTCGATTATGGATATCCCCTATCATGAGCTTTAAGTTTTCAATTTCCCCCACCGGGTACACCCCCGTACCATTCACATAACAGTCCTGCAGTTGGTTTCCAGATAAGACAAAGTTTTCCCCGTTGCATTTTTCGTTCTCTACCCCACTCCTCTGATAGAAGTCCCTCACCTTCCTCTTGCCAATCGTGTCCCACCAATCAATAATACACTCCCTACCGTAACGGTTTATCCCACCATTCCTTCCCTACACTCGCAAAAGATTCCCTCACGCTCCTTTTACGCATTAACCCAACATTCATTTTCCAGAAACCCCTGTACCGCCTCGGTAATCCCTCCCAATCCACTTCCACCATGACTCTTCTATGGTCAGAGAAACTCACATTTAGAGCACAAACGGTTCGAACCATGATTCCCCTAGAAACATATATGCGGTCCAATCATGCTGCATACTCCCTCCTAATAAACGTATGCACACTCCTCCCTACCTCATCCCCCCCACATCAAAGACATTCACACCCCGCAGTAAGTCCCCTAAAAAAACGAAAAAAAAAAACTTCCCCTAGGTTCGACATCCTTACGGCGATCAAGACAATTCCAATCTCCCCCAATGATCGTGACGGCTGGCAGTGACCTTAAATGATACACCAAAACATCCCTTAAAAAAACGTTTTTATTTTGCATAAACACTTTTCCGTGGTCCATAGACGCCGATGAATCCCACCTGCACCCCACCCCATGCCCCAACCACCCGCACCACCCTTCCCTCCTCCCCAACCTCACAGGTGTGTAAAGAAAACGGGCTGGCCTCTTTTATTAACACTGCCACACCTCCTTTCAATCTGCTAGAACAGCCCATGTACACTACATATTCAGGAATTATCAATTCCCCGGGAGATTTGTGATTGTGTTCCTGTAAAAACACAACGTCAGGAACATGTTTCCTCAAAAACTCCACCAGACAGTTACGCTTGTTGTCTGATTTCAAACCATTAACATTTAGAGTTATACACCTGAAGGTTTCATTGATGGTTTACCCTTAGATATCCTAACACTCTTAACACCTTTGCGATTCTCTCCACTTCTTCCCCGACGACCTCCTATGCCTTCCTCTCTATCTTGCTGAACATTGTAGATGAATGGTTCAGAGAACCGACATGTTGATAAATTAGACACATGTGCAACTCTTGGGAATCTTTATTGAGGAAACGTTTCGCCACACAGTGGCTTCATCAGTCCATACAAAGGAGAATCTTGAAGAACAGGAGGAGAATGAGGTAATCAGTCCCTCAACCTTGAGTCGATGTGGTCAGTCCATCAATCTTGAATAGAATACGGCATACGTGCGGAGGAGCTTATAAACCGTTGGTAGGAGAGGTGCAGCAGTCATAGGTGGTGTCACATTTGTTCAATGTGGAAGTAGGTCATACGTATGCCGTATTCTATTCAAGATTGATGGACTGACCACATCGGCTCAAGGTTGAGGGACTGATTACCTCATTCTCCTCCTGTTCTTCAAGATTCTCCTTTGTATGGACTGATGAAGCCACTGTGTGGCGAAACGTTTCCTCAATAAAGATACCCAAGAGTTGCACATGTGTCTAATTTATCAACTTGCTGAACATTGTTGGGTCCGCCCGCTCCTCTACGGGTCTCATCGTGCCATGTCTTTTTCCCCGATCTTTGTCCGGGAGTTAGAACGTCGTCACTGTCACCGCAGCCCTTTTGCGACAGCCACGATCGGTGATCATGTCAACTTCGGATCTATCATCCCTGTGTACCTCCACAGTCACAACCTGGTGTTCTACAGTCGGCTTTGTGACACCTCCTCCTCCCTCTTGTACACTGACATCCTCCAGCCCACCATGGAGTCCATCAGCTGTTGAAGCTTCCAACAAAACATTTAAAGCCTCTCGAATGGATGCCTCCATGTCATTCTGGGCGGGTGCGTATGCATCCTCCAGTGTCGCTGACACCACGCCTACGTCCTCCTCCACACCCGGTAGAGTTACGCAGGCAGGTGACTCCTCTGTCTCCCCCTCTACCTCCTCACTCCACAGTTTCCCACGCTGTGTAGCCCCAGCGTATGACTGCGGTACTGCTGTCACCTCCTTCCTCGTCGCGACCTCTGGTCTTTCACGCCTCGTCGGACATTGTGCGCAATGTGGTCATACACCCCACAGAGTCTACACTGCGCCTTTGACCTGAATATGTCACATACACTTGCGTTTCTAAATCCTCCATTACCACATACGACGGTTTTCGGGTGCTTAAGGGACATTTTTAAAGAAAAAGACCTTCCGGCATGCCAACAAGGGGGCCGTCACGCCAGTGTCCCAACGCTGCCAGATGCACGATGCCGTAACGGTCAAAAACATTCCTTAAATCGCTTTCGTCCGCTTCAAAGGGTACATTGCGCACCTTCACCCATGTGTAAACACGGGAGAACATCTCGAAGGCGGGCGGTAACACCAGGGTTAACGGTCTTTATCACATCCTGGTATTTAGCAACCATATTCTCATAGGTGCAGCCTTGTCTGAATTTGACGAATAACCTCGTATTGCCATTTAATGCTACACCATAAAGGTCTTCATTGGCAATTCCATATGTATCTTTCAGGATCGCCGTCAGCAGAATATGAGTATTCTGACTATTAAAAGAGCCAGTCACTAAATCAAGGCAGTGTTGACGCGCCTGCATCCTCCTTCTGCCATTGTGAGTAGACTGGTGAAAACTGTGCAGAGACTAGACGAATCAGGAGCTACTGCACAGTCTGTCCACACAGCCCAAAAGCGATACGAACAAATGTCCTTACAAAGATCATTTACCTTAATAAAACTATGATCATCAATGACCTGTTGTTTTTGAACACATGGCTAAACTAAAACATTCACTCACCAGAAAACTCTCCAATTACACCACATCTGACATGTCATCCCCTCCCATACTATTCTCCTAACAATCCTTCCACATTTACATATCCTTCAGTATGGTCATATACGTTCTATAAAAGGAAAATGGTCCCTTAGTACTTAAGTAGCCAAATTACTGAGTCCCTTTACCGTTATATTTCTATATGCCTCCGGGAACGCAGTTGCCCACCTTTTACCATAAATGAGTTTATTTCTACAGACGTGCGATAAACTGCTGCTTGCAATTGCCCTTACCTAATCCCCCC
>NC_069416.1:10972216-10991706 GCF_026875155.1 Cherax quadricarinatus | reverse complement strand
TGATAGTTTTTACCTTTTTCGTTCGCGGTGTAGGACATCATCCATCAGAAGCACCTGCCTCTCTTTTTACGTGATGCCTCTACTATTGCATTCCCTCATTTTCAAATTCAAACGTTGTTGTCTTCAACCACAACCCACTACCCCTTTTTATTCATACCCCATCACCCACATTACTCACCTCTTAATTTCCCTTTCCTCACCATAATTTTCCCACTGCCCACCATTTTAGTGTCCCGTCCTCATTCTGATTACCCAAGAATTCTTGAATAAACAGTGTCATTGTAGCCGTAACCTGACTACAAAAATCCACCGTCTCACCTCATCCTCCAACGCAATTCTCAATACCTGAAAAACCCCCCGGTAATGTTACACATCTTCCGGATTGTCCTTCACGATTTTATCCATGTTCTATGACTTGAAATCCCCCCCTGTAGACGGGGCGTCACCCTCTCTCCTTCCCCACTCCTTTTTCCCTCTCCATATTTCTCGGGTTTCCATCGACGAGACACATTGCGCCAATGATCAAAGGCTCCACACAGTCACATGTTCGTTTTTTGCCCCCATATTTTACATATACCTGTTTTTCGAAATCACTCATAGCCCCACTTAAAGGTATAATTTGCCAAAGACATTTTTGGGGTAAAGGACCCTCACGCAGTCCAGCAAATATCAAACCACCTTTCCACTGATGCCTGATGTAAAACACCATACTCATTAAATGTTGCTTTTATACCCTTCTTATCCGCTTAAAATGGACTTCGTATCTTTCCCCCAAGTAAAAATACTTGGTTTACGTCCCTCATTCGACTTCCAAACCAGGTTTAAAAACCTTCATAAAACACTCTTGGTTTTTTTCCACCATCTTGTCTATGTCGACCGTCAAAAAATTTCACAAAGATCCTGTTGCCCTTTTAAAGGCAAACCATACAGATCCTTTGTTGATGCGTTACCCCGTTATGGCGGGCAGCTAACAAAGATTTGGTTTATAAACCGCCCTTTAAACCCCCTCAATACCATTTGTTTTCTCCGCCTGATAGCCTGGCCATTTTTGAAAATCACTCAGTGCACCAACGGGTGCTAGCTCAACCCCCAAATGTCCGTCCTTCCCAAGGCGAGTGACGAAGCAAAAGGAAAGGGCGCAGCACAGCCTCAGGGCCCAGAGCGTGGGGGTCAAATGTTTTTTCACTTTTTACCTTCATACCCGGGCACTTTTCAAACACACGCACAACATTTTTCCAACCCTTTCATAGACTTTTCGTTTCCACCCCAAAAACATCGATCATCCCAAAACCATTAAGCCGCCAACAATCCCCTTTCCCCCTACCCCCCCCCCACCCCGGGAACTAACTTGCCTCAACCATCCGTAAAAGGGATCCTAAAATCACGCAAAAAAGGGACTGTGACATGGGGCACCCTTGCTTAAACCTCTACCCATCTCAAAGCCGTCCCCATACACCCTTTTTGTACCCTCATCGTTCCCCCCTTTACAGCGTGTTTACCCACCCAACATTTCTTCTCCATAACCCTTTCTCCGAAGAATACTCTCAGTGCACCCCTTTTTCCACTCTAAAAGGCGGCCCGCCAGTCCAAGGCCTAAAGCCCCCCCCCCCCCCCCCCCTTTTGATCCAAAAAATTTTCTTATAAGCCCGTGCCTTCTAACTCGACCTGCCCGGAAACCCCATCTGCGAGGGCGAAACGACCCCCCCCACCCGCATTTACCCATTACCAAAAATTTTTTTGCAAAACCTTATAGTCTGCACAGAGCAACGGTATTGCCCATACTGCCCAATTTTTTGGCTCCCTTTGCCTTTCGGGCCCAACACCACAACTGCCGAATTCGCTTATCCCCTAACGACCCTTCTCCTTCAACTTTTTAATAACTTACCATGAATTTCCCAATCAACCCCCAATGCGCAAAAAAAATTCCACCGGAAACCATCAATCCCCGGGGGCCTTCCCCCCCCTTCCGTGTAAAGAAATTTCAGTTTCCTCCTCATAATAACCTCACCCAAACCTTCCCATCACTGTGACCCAAAATCACTTAGCATACTGCACACTTTTTTAAATTTTCCACTTCTCCACGCCACACTATCCAATGTTTTTTATACCACGATCCGCATACCTATACTTTTGTGTTCGTACACTTGCCCTCTCTATGTTTCCCCATCGCTCTTTTACCTCCAAGCTCGGGATTCCCGTCAGCGCCTGTTTTGATTTTGTTGTCTAAACACACACGCATGGCTTGTCTCCCACAAAACTTTTTCTAATCTGCTTGCAACCCCACCGCTTGAAACCGCTCTTTATGCAACGTTCGCAAGCCTCTTTTAGTCTACAATCTCGCCCATGGGGTAAACCCAAACCGACCCTGCCCAAAAACAATTTCGAATCGATCCTCTAAATAATTCGCTACCCTATTTTAAAGTGTTTATACCCCTACCCTCCCTCACGAAAAAGGGATTTTACCCTTCCTTTGCCCCCAGTCCCACCACTACAATGTCTTCCACCTCCTGACTTCCCTTGAAACCTTTCCATACCATGAAAAAAACCCTCTAACCCCCCCTCGTACTTAACACACTAAATTTAATTTTTCCAATAATTTTTTTAAAAATTTCCCCCTTTTTTCCCCCCCCCTACCCCACTAAACTGCCCTATGATCTACAAGACCGTCTCCACCGAATTAAAAGACTTTACAACACTCCCTGAGAAATATACACTGTCTAACCTTGCAGCATTCCCTTCTGTTAAAGTATGTTCTGTTTCCCCCACCCCCTCCCAAACACACTCGTAACTTAAATCCCTCAAAAAATTCGGAGTGCGCACATGCCCACCCCCCTTTGGGGTTGACGTCAGCCGCCCTGAGACACGTTCCATCACCCCCCACTATCGCTCCCTTTCCGGAAGACACGCAAAAAATAAAAAAGGGTCCTCACACACAAAATCCTTTTTTCGAACCTTCGTGTCTTTTCCCGCGGGGGCATAGACACTTACCAAGGTACACGTTTTCCCCATCCAAGCCCCCATCCCCGTAAAAACCTCCCCCCACCCCCCCACATCTCTGCAACACCCCGCCCCACCCCCCTCACATCCGCAACCCCCCTCCCCCCACCCCCCTCCATCTCTCCCAAAAAACCCCCCCCCCCACCCCCCTCACATCTCTGCAACACCCCCCCCCACCCCCCCACACTCTGCAACACCCCCCCCCCCCCCCCTCACATCTCTGCAACACCCCCCCCCACCCCCCCAGACTCTGCACCACCCCTCCCCCCACCCCCTCAAAATCTCTGAACACCCTCCCCCCACCCCCCCCCATCCCAACACCCTCCCCCCCCCCCCCTCACACTCGAAACACCCCCCCCCCCACCCCGCTCACATCTCTGCAACACCCTCCCCCCCCACCCCCCCACATTCGCAACACCCTCCGCCCACCCCCCTCACACTCTGAAACACCCCCCCCCACCCCCCTCACATCTCTCCCCCCCCCCCCCCCCCCCCTCACACTCTGCAACACCCACCCCCCACCCCCCCACACCGCAACACCCCCCCCCCACCCCCCCCACATCTCTGAAACACCCCACCCCCCACCCCCCCACACCGCAACACAAACGGGCTCTCTCTTTTTTTAAAAAAGACCCACACCACCTTTCAAACGGATATGGCAGGGTCAGTACGAAACCTCAACCTGCAACATTTTCTCCTTCTTTGAAAAGTTTCTTGAAAAAGAGAACACAATTCTATTTTTTGCTAAAAAACTTTAAACCAATCTCTTTTAATCGAAAAAAAAACCCGTTAACTTTAGCATCATCACCAAGGGCCTTTTTTAATTTTCCCCCCTTTCCCTTCTCCCCCGGGGTTTCCCACTTGATTTTTTTACGTCAATGGTTTTTTTTTACAGTACCTTTTCCTTTTCGCCTCCCTTTTTTGCGATGGCGTCCCTCCTGACTCCCCCACCCCTCCCCCACCCACCTCTCATTTTTTTTCCATCCTCGGCCGGCGTCAGACGTCATCCGAATCTGACGTAGCTGCCTTTTCCTCGTAACGTTTTATCCCCCATGTCAAAAAACCAGGAAGCCTCAGGGTGTCCCTCAACACCACCTCACAATGAGGTAGAATCCCCCGTTTCCCCCAGTCTCGTCTTCTCTTCCGAGTCTCATTGTTCAATCCGGACCAGAAATCTAAAAGCTAGTCTTCCGGAGACGGGGCTTCCACCACTTGCGGGGAAAGGGCCTTTAAAAATTCTCTAAATTTTTCACCTAATCAAAAGTCATGCCGGTACCAATCCAGCAGATGGCGGCAACGACTCAGGTGCAGAGAGCTGAGGGAGGACTCACTCTCATTTGAAAAGCCTGTTCCACCATCCACTCCACAAACGACCCCGCCCTTTCCCCGACGAACGTGCCCCTTCATCACGGGATGGGCTACTTCTTTCACAGGTTTTGGGCACGCTCTGTTCTTTTCGCTGCCGCCGCATTGTCAAACCCCCACAATGGACAACGTACGGCTGCCCCGGATATAAAACCATTTCCTGTGTCCTAAAATCTTGAAGATACACATAGACGGTAGGGTTGGCGCAACCATCTTAAGGCTGAAAGTACCTTCCGGGATACCGGGGTAGGGACCCTTACCATTTACCCTGCTGGGCAGAATCACAGTTTCCCTTTTCTCAAATCTTTTTTTGAGTCAGCTTTGTTTGCCTCGAAGGGGGCATTCCCAACTTTTCCAGGGAAATACGAGACCACCACCGTCCCCACCGCACAGCACGTAACGTCAAAACCAATCTTGAAAGCGGTAACCACCGATTAAAACTGTCGCAGCAAGCTTTCACAAATCCTTTGCGCTCCCTTCAGCGGCTACCCCAACAATCACCATCTTGCTGCCTTAAGTCCCCGATTTTCTTGGGGAAAGTATTTAGCTGAACTAGGTTAATCGCACCCCGAAGTAGTTCAATACCAAATAAATTTCGCGTCTGCGATGACAAACCCCCATCTTAACACCAGTAAATTTCCCCGCGTGTCAAAAGAAACACAACAACACCTCCTCATCCCACTGCTGTCAGGTTTTGAGGAGCTTCAGGGAAGGGGTCTACACAGCCCAAGAGCGATGCAGACAATGAAAATTGTAAACGTTTTGAAAAGGCTTTTGGGGATGTCAATTAAAAAGGAGAAAACGAAGTATAGGATCTTGGGGAGGGTTACTGAGGAATGGAAAATATTGAAAGGTGAAAAAGGGACCAAATTTCTATAGTGGGGGCGTTTATGAAGTGATATCAAGTTTGCACAAAAATAAATTAGTGCGTATTGTAATGGTGTCTGAAGCGCCCAGGTTTTTACACTCACACTTAAATTGCATCAAAGAGTGATTTTCAAAGAAAATTCCATTAATAAACTTTGGCATGTAGCAGCAATATATTTTGATACTTCGTATGAGAAAAAAAAGGTTCAAAAGCCGTTTTTTTTGATTCATTTGGGGGACTGGGAAACGAATGGGTTTGGAAGCGGGTTTTCACAGCCGGGTTTCCGAGGGGGGTTGGGTCTTATAGCTGTTGAAAAGGGATTAGATGTTATTTGAAACGTATTTTAAGCGGGAGGGGGGGGGGGGAGGAAGGCGGACTTCAAAGATACGCAGGATATCAACGGTGGTGGGTGGGTAGGGGGTTCATAATAGGTGAGGCAATGTTCCGGGGCCATAAAAATGAGCATCCTTCACATATTAAATTGGGAAACCTTAAGGGTGGGGAAAGGGAAGGGATGGTACAGTGGTAGAAGGGTTTATCCATTATTATTGGCTAAAATCTGGGGGCGTTTGAACAAATTGCGTTTAAAAAAACCAAAGTACGAGAAGTTATGTATAGATTTTTACTGGGGTCTTACCCTCGGAAAGGTTTTTTTTCCCCTAAAAGAATACGGGAGGATGGGAATAGCAAGGCTTGGGGGATTGAGACTGTTTTCCATAGGTGTATTTTTGCGAATGTATTGACTAAAAAGGGTTTTTTTGGGCAAGGTAATAAGGTTAGGGGAGGGGGGGGGGTTTGCAGGTGTTGAGGGTTTAATTAAGCTTTTAAAATAGGTGGGGGGAAACAGATGGGAGAGAATGCGGTAGGGTATATAATTACGGATTATTTTTATATTCTTTTGGGTAGAGGGACGAAAGTGTGTGAAAGAATTTTCATTAACAGCAACTTTTTATGGGCAAAGTGAAAAATTGGAGTGTATGGGGGGGGGAAAAGGGGGAAGGGATTTAAGTGAGGGTTTTAGGGAAATTTTACTTACGGGGGTTTTTCGGAGTTGAAAGGGAGGGAAGGGGGATAAATGGGGGGTTTCCTAGAATGGGCGTAGCATGATGATTTGTTTATAATGTTATATGAGGGAGTCTGGGGGGAATTTTTTCATTATTTGTTCGAGGTTTTAAGACAAAAAAGTTTATAATATAATTTAAAAAAATATATATAAAATATAAAATAATATATATATATAAATATAATATAAAAAATATATATAATATAATAAATAATATGTTTCTTTTATATACCATTTTTTTTTTTTTTTTAAATTTTTTTCAAAACAAAATACAAAAATATAAATAAAAAACACAATAAAGCCACTTTCGAATACAAGATCTAGTGCAACCCCCATCAGACCCCCGGTTACAACAATAAAAGGGAAACCCCCACCTAACAATGAAAAAACATGATAATACCTGCTAGAAAATCACTTCAGAACTAAAAACCCACAATACACCCTGTTACACTGTACAATAAAAACCCCCTTTACAAACACACACAAATAGATAAACATAGGCATAAAAACATTATACTTACAAAAATGAAACAAAAGGCAAACCCAAAAACCTTCAATAAAATGCCAAACAACCACCAAAACGTCCCCGAGTGCGGAACCCCGAAAAGAATAAAATACGGCCTGGCTTGCTAAAAATCTGCAGCCATAAGGTGCCACCCCACGAGCCCCTTTGGGGCGGGGGAGATGGCAACCAAGGCCTAGCTTCTCCCCACGAGCCCCGTGAGGGCGGGGAATTGGCTAGGCTGGGGACACTGGTCCCAAAGATTAGGGGTACTGTACCTCCTCCCATGGGAGACTTTAAATCTCGAGACACCCCCAGAAGGGAGCCAAGCCGGGGCACCCACTTGGGGAAAAAACTCGGGCCGGGAGAAAAAACCGGCAAAAAAAAAAAATAGCGAACTCCACACGTAAAAAAACCATTAACACAAACAAAGCTTACAATTATGTCAAACTCACACCAACCCCCACTATCTGTTAAAAAAGACCCTTGCCAATTGCAGTAAAAATCACAACCTACAAAAATTTTTAAAAAAACAGAACCAAAACGTTAGGCAAAACCCAAATAAAAAATTTCATTAGGGCACTCACATGAAAACCCCACCAAAAAATTTTGGAAGACACATCCCCAAGTAAAAAATTTAACTTAAAGTATCAATACAAACCATACAAATAACAAAATCTATCGTAAGGATCAAACGATCAGTTACAGTACATTAAAACCTTATTTCCCCCATTTGAAGCACAAAAACATCATGAAGTTTCATAACAAGCCAAATCTGGCATTGGTAACATTTAAAGAGAAAAAAAATTTAAACACGTAAAAATTAAAAATTGTGATAGTAGGGTTTATATACATATATCCCAGATTATATAAGCCATGTAAAGGCTGTACCTTTTTAAAAAACCAACACAAGTACATACATTTTTGAAATGCTTGAGGTAAACCAAGATTAACAGGGTATATACACTTTTACCGTCACGTTCACCTATTTGCGATACCGACAGGGGGCCTTTCTTTAGATTTAAACCATGCGTCGGGGTTCGAAAATTATTCATTTTTAGTTCACAATAACTATACAGTTTTAAATGTCGACCCAAGGTACTCAGTGTATAACTAATAGCGACGAGGTCGCCGACTATGCCCGGGGTTGCTCAAACCTCATAGTTTTTAAAACTAACCTTTAAAAACGTCATCAACTGCGACAATTTACAAAAGCAGTTCATTTTACTACACAAATGATGTGTATTATAAAAGGTTAACGTACATTTTATTCGATGTATTCACTTGGCAAACAATATAACATAAATTTTTTTTCCAAAACCCCGATTCGTTCTCGTTTATACCTTCTAGACCTTACATGACCTTACATGACCTTACATGACCTTACATGACCTTACATGACCTTACATGACCGCCCCTTCCCAATGTTTCATCATTATTCCTCACCATTTCGAATCCAACAGTCACTCTCGCTCACACACGAAAAGACCAGCCACGTCTACCCTCTATGGTACTAATGCCCATAAATCACGTACATGGAAATTACAATATCCCACCGAAAAAGATGAAAGCCATCTACCCCCAGCAATCTCTCTATTCCTCTGCTGTGTACCATAAAAAATCGCTGCCAGCGCCCTGATCCTCTCTCTTGCTGATACGTGTCTGCAGGCCCATGAAGTATATACAAAGTCAGTGACTAAATATCCAATCGCCCTTTGTACCGGCAACCCCCCCCCCCCCCACATCTAGACTTAACGCTCTTAAGATACTAATTCCCTCACCTCCCACCATCTGTATAACTCTGCTAAACCACACTCTTACCGCTTCCAATCTCTCACAAAAATACACTGCGTGGAAAGCCGTGTCAATATCCCCACACACACAAAACGCTCCTTACCCACTTGCACACGTCTATTCGCTAACACCTCCCCGGAAGGCAATATATTGTGAAGGAATTTATACATGACCTCCCGTACCCCGGCCCTCAATCGTAACTCCTTATAGCGACCCCAAATATCGCGCCATGCATACATTGGATATATCCCCTCTACGCTAGCCACCCTCTCTCTCTTTCCCACCCTTGCCAGTTTTCTAATCTTGATTCGACTTGGATCCCTTGCATAAATTAAAACCCTCAGCATGTTCTCGCATCTCGTAACATCCCCACCATTCATCCATCGTACCAAATCCCCTCGAATCCAATTCAAACCTGTACCAACCCTCCGACCCTCACGCAAATAACTATGTTTAACGTACATACCTAATATTCTCATGTGCAGATTCAATAACCCCAGTCCACCCCGACTAGTCGGTAAATACACAACATCTCTCGCTAACCAATCACAACCGGAACCCCATATATATCTAAATACACGCTTCAATAAACGTTTCTCATCACACGCAACTAACGGATACATGCTTACCACATGCCACAACTTACCAAACAAAAGCACATTCGCTACAATTACACGCTGATGCAAAGTTAAGCCTCCTGCACGCAACCCCGCCAAGCGACCTAACACCCTATCCACAACCTCACTCGAATTAACCTTCCTCGCTTCCTGAATGTTTCTCATATGAACAATTCCACATACCTTGATGTGAGTTACTAAAGGCCAACCCTCCTCCTGACCTATGTCCCCACTAATGCTATCTCCCACTTATCCTTATTGACCATCATCCCCGTTGCTCTCCCAAAAAGTTTTACCAATTCACCTACTTTTCGTAAATCTCGTGATCTCCTATATAAAATCGTGGTGTCATTCACATAGCCTACGATTCCCGCTTTTATCCCCATCCTTCCTCGCATTTCACCCTCATTCACACTCTCCCGTACAGCTCTGAAAAAAGGGTCCTGAAGTAACGCAAAAAGAATCTGCGATACAGGACACCCCTGCCTCAAACCACGTTTCATTCCAATTAAATTCCCTAACCTGCCATTTATCTGTACCCTAAACATAGCCTGCTTATACAAAGCCATCGTCCGACTTACTATTTCCTTCCCGAATCCTTTTCACTGCATGAACTTCCATAAAGCCTCACGCTCCACACAATCGTATGCCGCATGCCAGTCCAAAGCCAGTATTCCCCCTGCATTACCCTTCCCGCTTTCGTCAATGAACCTGCGTATAATACCTTGCCCCACACACATTGATCTTCCGGGTACCCCATATTGCCATATTACCGAAAAATAGCTTAACTCTTTGGCAACACAATGGTACCAGAATGAATGTTCTACGACGTTTCTACAAGAAATTATAGTCATTTATATCAGGTATGGTGACGGTGATATTGGTAGCGAGTCTGCTCACAGCCCATATATATTTTGGAAATTTTTCCTTGTTTTTTTTATCGCTTTTTCTTGCATTATTTCTTGCATTATTCTTTCTAATATAATAACTGACTATTTGGCATCATAAAACAGAAGGCGGAGCTTATCCCTAGACTTAGAGACAACCATTAATCAAAAGGGGATCGCTCGGCAGTGCTCCCGCTCAAGATAGAGCCGGGATAAATCACTTCTTATTATGCTTATATCAGCTTATAAAACAACTCTACGGCTTATTTATCTATCAGAATTGATCTAATGTGATATAATAAACACTCTAAATAACATACAAACATGTTATATAGGCCATAATATGGCGAGAGATTATAGGGAATATTTCGATATAAATGAATTACTGCTCTCTATGTCGTCTCTGAGTAAAGAAAACGGTGTTTTTGGAAGAGGATAACTGCACTAGAACATCAGTTTACTAAGAAATACACCCTAACAAACGCGATTTTCGCGAATTTTTTTTTTTTTTTTTTGAGACTGTGCGCCGGCCGGCGCTCCCGGCCAATATCTCGGAAGTAACTTATTCACCTAAGGTACCTATTTCTGCCTTTATTACTTAATTAAATGGAATAATATTCACAGAAATTGTAGAATAATGATTTCTCTAATTTTCTCCAAGCTTTTTTTGGAAATATTCCAAATGCTTTCGGAGTTATGTGGGAGTAAAGGGCAGATTTTTTGCAAAATTCCAGGAACTAACAAACTTTATTTTTTTTGTGAAATAAAGATAAGTTATTTAGAGAAAAGGTGTTATTATACTGTACTAGTCTTCTGTGTTATTGAACTGTACAGGTCTTCTGTGTTAAGGTGCTGTACTGGTCCTCTGTATTATTTTACTGTACCTGTCTTCTGTGTATTGTCTGTACTTGGTCTTCTGCGTTGTTGTTATGTACTGGTCTTCTGTGTTACTGTAATGTACTGGTCTTCTGTGTTACTGTAATGTACTGGTCTTCTGTGTATTGTACTCTACTGGTCTTCTGAGTTTTTGTGCTGTACTGGTTTTCTGTGTCACTGTACTGCACTGGTCTTCTGTGTTATTATGTTCTGGACTTCCCGTGTTATTGTGCTCTACTTGTCTTCTGGTTATTGTACTGGGCCTTCTGTGTTATTGTACCGCTACTGGTTTGTGTGTTGTTTTATACTGGTCTTTTGTGCAATTGTACTGTACTCTTCTTCTGTGATTTAAAATGTACTGGTCTTCTGTGTTATTGAACCGTAGTGGTCCTCTGTGTAACTGTACTGAATGTTCCTGTGTTGTACTGTACTGTACTGGTCTTCTGTGTTAGTGAACTGTATTGCTAGTCTACGTTATTGTAAAGTACTGTTCTTGTGTTATTCTTTGTGCTAGTCTACTGTGTACTGGTACTCTGTGTTATTGTAATATTCTCGTCTTCTGCGTTATTAGTCTGTTACTGGCATATCTGTGTTATAGTACTGTACTTGGTCTTTTGTGTATTGTTTGTTCTGGTCTTCTGGTTATTATAACTGCACTGATTTTCTGCGTTATGCATGTTAATGATGTTCTGTGTTACTGTACTGTACTGGTCTTCTGTCTTATGTAATTATGGTCTTCATGTCTTTATTGTAATATACTGGTCTTCTGTGTTATTGTACTGTACTGGTCTTACTGTGTTATTGTACTGTGTGGTCTTGTGTGTTATTGTACTGTACTGGTCTTCTGTTGTTATTGTACTGTACTGGTCTTCTGCATTATGTTTACTGTACTGTCTTCTGTGTTATTGTACTGTATGGTCTTTTGTGCTATTGTTACTGTATGGTCCTTTTGTGTTATTGTACTGTACTGGTCTTCTGTGTTATTATACTGTACTGGTCTTCTGTATTATTGTACTGTACTGGTCTTCTGTATTATTGTACTGTACTGGTCTTTCTGTGTTATTTTGTACTGTACTGGTCTATCTGGTTATTGTATGTATGGTCTTCTTTTTTTTTTTTTCTGTGTTATTGTACTGTACTGGTTCTTCTGTGTTATTGTACTGTACTTTTGTCTTTGTGTATTGTACTGTACTGCGTCTTCTGTGTTATTGTTACTGTACTGGTCATTGTATTATTGTGTACTGTACTGGTCTTCTGTATTATTTGTACTGTTACTGGTCTTCTGTATTATTGTACTGTATGAATTCTGTGTTATAGACGGTACTGGTCTTTTGTGTTATTGTACTGTACTGGTCTTCTGTGTTATTGTATGTATGGTCTTTGTGCTATTGTACTGTACAGGTGTCTGTGTTACTGTACTGTGCTTCACTGGTATGTGTGTAGTATACTTTGCTTGTCTTCTGTGTTATTAAGCTTTACTGAACTGTGTTAGTGTACTGTGCTTGTCGTATATGTTATGGTATTCTGTGTATTGTTTCTGTACGGGTCTCTGTGTTATTTTACTGTACTGGCTTCTGTGATTGAGCTCTTTTGGGTTATCTGTGTTTTTGTACTGTACGGGTCTTCTGTGTTATTGTTACTGTGCTGGTCTTTTGAGTTTTCTGTGCCGTATGGTCCTCTGTGTTACTGTACTGTACTGCGCTGGTATTGTGTGCATTGTACTCTTATGTCTTCTGTGTTATGTACTGTGTTGCGTACTGTGCTGGTCGCCTGTGTTACTGTATACCGTACTAGTCCTCTGTGTAATGTACTGCGCTGTATTCTGTGTTTGTGTTCTGTACTTGTTTATGTGTTAGTGAACTGTACTTGTTTCTGTGTTATTGTATGTACTGGTTTTCAGCGTTATTGTACTTTTATTAGTTCTTCTGATGTTATTGTACTTTACTGGTCTTCTGTGTTATTGTTACTGTACTGGTCCTTGTGTGTTTTTGACTGTACTGGGTTCTTCAGTGTTATTGTACTGTACTGGTCTTCTGTGTTATTGTACTGTACTGGTCTTCTGTGTTATTGTACTGTACTGGTCTTCTGTGTTATTGTACTGTACTGGTTTTCTGTGTTATTGTACTGTACTGGTTCTCTGTATTATTGTACTATACCGGTCTTCTGTGTTATGTACTGTACTAGTCTTCTGTGTTATTGTACTGTAAGGTCTTCTTGTGTTATTGTACTGTACTGGCTCTTCTGTGTTATTGTTACTGTTACTGGTCTCTGTGTTATTGTACTGTACTAGTCTTCTGTGTTATTGTACTGTACTGGTCTTCTGTGTTGTTGTACTGTACTGGTCTTCTGTGTTATTGTACTGTACTGGTCTTCTGTGTTATTGTACTGTACTGGTCTTCTGTTGTTATTGTACTGTCAACTGGTCTTCTGTGTTATTGTACTGTACCGGTCTTCTGTGTTATTGTTCTGCACTGGTCTTCTGTGTTTTTGTACTGTACTGGTTCTCTGTATTATTGTACTGTACTGGTCTTCTGTGTTAATGAATTGTATTGCTCGTCTGTGTTATAGTACTGCACTGGTCTTCTGTGTTATCTGTACTGTCTGGTCTTTTTGTGTTATTGTACGTACTGTCTTCTGTGTTACTGTTCCTTATTCGTCTTCTGTGTTACTGTACTAGTCCACTGTCTTACTGTACAGTGCTGGTCCACTGTGTTACTGTACTGCACTCGTATTCTGTGTTATTGTACTCCTCTTCTGTGCTACTATACTGCACTGGTCTCCTGTGGTTACTGTAATGTACTGGTCTCTGTGTTTCTTGACTGTTATGCTTTTGTGTATTGTACTGTTTATTTTCGTTCTCTGTATTGAATTGTACTGTTCTTCTGTGTTATTGCACTGTACTGGTCTTTTGTGTTATTGTACTATACTCCACTTGTCTTCTGAGATATTGTGCTGTATGGGTCCTGTGTGTTAATGTACTATACTGTTATCTGTGTATTATTCTGTACTGCGTCTTCCGTGTTTATTGTACACTTCTGGTCTTCGTGTTATGTTACATTCTGGCCTTCCGATGTTATTGTACACTTCTGTCTCTGTGTTATTGTACTGTACTGGTCTTTTGTGTTATTGTTCTGTTCTGGTTCTTCCTGTGTATTTATACTGCACTGAATTTCTGCGTATTGCTCTATAATGATGTTCTGTGTTACTTGTCTGTACTGGTCTTCTGTCTTTTTGTAATATACGGGTCTTCTGTCTTATTGTAATTACTGGTCCCTGTGTTATTGTACTGTACTGGTCTTCTGTGTTATTGTACTGTACTGGTCTTGTGTGTTTATTGTACTGTACGGGTCTTTCTGTGTTATTATATGTACTGGTCTTCTGCATTATTGTATGTACTGGTCTTCGGTTATTGTACTTACTGGTCTTTTGTGCTATTGTACTGTACTGGTCTTTTGTGTTATTGTACTGTACTGGTCCTTCTGTGTATTGTACTGTACTGCGTCTTCTGTATTATTGTACTGTAATGGTCTTCTGTATTATTGTACTGTACTGTCTTCTGTGTTATTGTGACTGTACTGGTCTTCTGTGTATTGTACTGTAATGGTCTTCTGTGTTATTGTACTGTATGGTTTCTGTGTTATTGTACTGTACTGGTTCTTCTGTGTTATTGTACTGTACTGGTATTCTGTGTTATTGTACTGTTTACTGGTCTTCTGTATTATTGTACTGTACTGGTTCTTCTGTTATTATTGTACTGTACTGGTCTTCTGTATTATTGTACTGTACTGGCATTCTGTGTTATAGTTCATGTACTGGTCTTTTGTGTTATTGTACTGTACTGGTCTCTGTGTTATTTGTACTGTACGGGCTTTTGTGATATTGTACTGTACAGGTCTTCTGTGTTACTGTACTGTGCTTCACTTGGTATTGTGTGTAGGTTACTTTGTGGTCTTCTGTGTTATTAAGCTTTACTGATCTGTTGTTAGTGTACTGGCTTGTAGTTACTGTTATGGTATTCTGTGTATTGTTCTGCTACGGGTCTCTCTGTGTTTTTTTACTGTACTGGTCGATCTGTGATTGAGCTCTATTTTGGTTTTCTGTGTTTTTGTACTGTACGGGTCTTTCTGTGGTATTGTACTGTGCTGGTCTTTTGAGTGTCTGTGCCGTTCTGGTCCTCTGTGTTACTGTACTGTACTGCGCTGGTATTGTGTGCATGGTACTCTTATAGTCTTCTGTGTTATTGTACTGTGTTGGTGTACTGTGCTGGTCGCTGTGTTACTGTACCGTTACTAGTCCTCTGTGGTTAATGTACTGCGCTTGGTATCTGTGTTTTGTTCTGTACTTGTCTATTGTGTTAGGAACTGTGCAGGTCTTCTGTGTTATTGTAATGTACTGGTTTTCAGCGTTATTGTACTTTAATTAGTCTTCTGTGTTATTGTACTATACGGTCTTCTGTAGTTATTGTACTGTACTGGTCTTGTGTGTTATTTTTACTGTACTGTTCTTCGTGTTATTTGTACTGTATGGTCTTCTGTGCTTATTGTACTGTTTTTACTGGTCTTCTGTGTTATTGTACAGTATGTTCTTCTTGTGTTATTGTACTGTTCATGGGTTTTTCTGTGTTATTGTACTGTACTGGTTCTCTGTATTATTGTACTATACCGTCTTCTGTGTTTATTTGTACTGTACTTGTCTTCTGTGTTATTGTACTTTATGGTCTTCTGTGTTATGTATGTACTGGTCCCCTTCTGTGTTATTGTACTGTACTGGTCTTCTGTGTTATTGTACTGTACTAGTCTTCTGTGTTTATTGTACTGTACTGGTCTTCTCTGTGTCTATTGTTACTGTATGGTCTTCTGTGTTATAGTACAGTACTGGTCTTCTGTGTTATTGTACTGTACTGGTCTTCTGTGTTATTGTTACTGTACTGGTCTTCTGGTTATTGTACTATACTCCGGTCTTCTGTGTTATTGTTCTGCACTGGTTTCTGTGTTTTTGTACTGTCCTGGTTCTCTGTATTATTGTACTGTACTGGTCTTCTGGGTTTTTGAATTGTATTGTCGTCTGTGTTATAGAATACTGCACTGGTCTTCTGTGTTACTGTACGTTCTGGTCTTTTTGTTTATTGTACTGTACTGGTCTTCTGTGTAACTGTTCCGTATTCGTCTTCTGTGATTACTGTACTATTTTTTTTTTGTTTTTTTTGTGACAATGTCTTACTGTACAGTGCTGGTCCACTGTGTACTTGTACTGCATGTATTCTGTGTTATTGTACTCTCTTCTGTGCTACTATACTGCACGGTCTTCCTGTGTTAATGTACTGTATGGTCTTCTGTGTTTTTGCACTGTAATGGTCTTTTGTGTTATTGTACTGTTATTTTCTTCTCTGTTATTGTATTGTACTGTTCTTCTGTGTTATTGCACTGTACTGGTCTTTTGTGTTATTTGTACCTATACTCACTTGTCTTCTGAGATCATTGTGCTGTACTGGTCCTGTGTGTTAAATGTACTATACTGTTCATCTGTGTATATTATTCTGTACTGGTCTTCCGTGTATTGTAACTTCTGGTTCTTCCGTGTATTTGTACACTTCTGCCTTCGTGTTATTGTACACTTCTGGTCATCTGTGTATTATACTGTACTGGTCTTCTGTGTTATTGTACTGCACTGGTTTTCTCTGATTTAAACTGCACTTCTTTTCTGTGTTTTTTTACTGCACAGATTTTTGTGTTATTGTACTGTGATGGTCTTTTGTGTTTCTCTACCGTATGTCCTCTGTGTTACTGTACTGTTTCTGTACTGATATTGTGTGTATTAACACTGTACTGGTCCTGTGTGTTATTGTACTGTGTTGGTGTTTTGTGTATAGTGTACTGCGGTTGTTTTATGTGTTACTGTAAAGTACTGATCTGTGTTTTAATTACTGTAATGGGATCTGTGTATTGTTTGTACTGGTCTTCTGTGTTGTTTGTTCTTTACTGGTCATCTGTGTTACATGTTACTGTACTGGGTTTTCTGTCTTGTAATGTACTGGTGTTCCGTGTTATTGTTCTGTATGGTTCTTTTGTGTTACTGTGCTGTACTGGTCTTTGTGGTTTGGACTGTACTGGTTTTCTTCTGTTTTTGTACTGTGCTGGTCTTCTGTGTTACTGTACCGTACTGGTCCTCCTCGTTACGTACTGTACTGCACTCGTATGTGTGTATTTTACTGTATGGTCTTTGTGTTATTGTACTGTACTGATATTCTGTGTTATTGTACTGTTACTGGTCTTCTGTGTTATTGTACTGTACTGGTCTTCTGTGTTATTGTACTGTACTGTTCTTCTGTGTTATTGTTCTGTACTGGTCTTCTGTGTTATTGTACTGTACTGGTCTTCTGTGTTATTGTACTGTACTGGTTTTCTGTGTTATTGTAATGGTACTGGTCTTCTGTGTTATTGTACTGTACTGAATCTTCTGTGTTACTGTACTCGTGCTGGTCTTCTGTGTTACTGTACTGTATATACTTGCACTCGTATGTGTGTATTATACTGTACTGATTTCTGTGTTATTGTACTGTACTGGTCTTCTGTGTAATTGTACTGTTACTTGTTTCTGTGTTTTGTCTGTACTGGTCTTCTGTGTTATTGTACTGTACTGATCTTCTGTGTTATTTGTCACTGTACCGGTCTTCTGTGTTATTTACTTTACTGGTCTTCTTGTGTTGTTGTACTGTTATGATCTTCTGCTGTTATGGTACTGTGCTGGTCTTCTGTGTTATTGTTACTGTACTGGTCTTTCTGTGTTAATTGTACTGTACTGGGTCTATCTGTGTTATTGTACTTGTACTGTCTTCGTGTTATTGTACTGTACTGATCTTCTGTGTTACTGTACTGTGCTGGGTCTTTTGTTACTTGTACGTACTGCACTGTACTGTGTGTATTATTACTGTACTGAATCTTTTTCTGTGTTATTGTACAGTTACTGGTCTTCTATGTTATTGTACTGTACTGGTCTTCTGTGTTATTGTACTGCTACTGGTCTTGCTGTGTTATTGTACTGTATGGTCTTCTGTGCTTATTGTACTGTAATGGTTCTTCTGTGTTATTGTACTGTACTGGTCTTCTGTGTTATTGTATGTACTGGTCTCTGTGTTATTGTACTGTACTGGTCTTTGTGTTATTGTTTACAGTACTGCGTCTTCGTGGTTTTGTACTGTACTGGTCTTCTGTGTTATTGTACTGTTTTTTATTTACATTATATTTTTGTGTGTATTTATGATTGGTTTGTTTTTTATTAAGCTTTTTTATGTGTTATCGTACTTATTTATTTGTCACTACAATGTTTTATGTCTCAATTTACTTTTTTATGTATTTATCTAATGATTTGTGCCACTATACTTTTTTATTGTTATGATACTTATGAGTTACTTTCATGTTTTGTGTGTTAATACACTGTTTTATTGTCACTGTAAAACATTCTGACTTGATTCATCTTAACCAAACCATACCACGGGCGGGATTTGAGACTCTCTGACCGCGGGTTCAAATCCCGCCCGAGGTTTGGTTTGTTTGCAATCGTGAGTCTGGTTTTATTCATCTTATACGTTACAAACGAATCGCTACCTAAAGTCTTTTACCAATAGAGTGTTGCCAAAACTCTTTCCAACAGAAACCTACCGGAGGTCTTCTACTAAAAGTCTTCTGGTAACAGTCCTTCCAGTAGTAATCTCATAATAGCGTCCAGTCTTATAAACTTGATTCCTACCAACACAATCCTAAGAAAAGAATTCTGTCAAGTTTTCTATCAGGTATTTACCAGACAGGTTACATAGAGTATTATTAACTCTGGTGTATCAGACAGACTTTATACACAACACAACACAACGATGGTGGTGAAAAAAACACATAACAGCAGAGAGGAACTTTCAACTGTGAAACAAACTCATTCATTCAATAGTTCCCTTCTACAGTTTTGTCTTTTTCATTACTTTCCAGCTATATGCCATATATCTCTGCAACATTCAGTGTGCCATATATCTCTGCAACATAGTACACCACAACATTCAGTATGTCATATATCTCTGCAACATAGTGCACCACAACATTCAGTGTGTCATATATCTCTGCAACATAGTGCACCACAACATTCAGTATGTCATATATCTCTGCAACATAGTACACCACAACATTCAGTATGTCATATATCTCTGCAACATAGTGTACCCAACAAATTTAGTGTGCCATATATCTCGCAACATAGTACACACAAATTCAGTATGTCAAAATATCTCTGCAACATAGTGTACCACAACATTCAGTGTGTCATATATCTCTGGGAACATAGTGCACCCCAACATTCAGTGTGTTATATACTCTGCAACAGTGCACCACAACATTCAGTGTGTAATAAAATCTCTGCAACATAGTTTCACAACAACATTCAGTGTGTAATTACGTCCCCTTTTTTAAAATCACATAAATAACAACAGTTTGGGGGGCATTAACCAAAGGGTTTGGCCAGGTTTTGGAACACCAATCGT
>NC_069416.1:10943886-10971716 GCF_026875155.1 Cherax quadricarinatus | reverse complement strand
AAATCCATGAACTTAGCTAAAAATCAGGTTTGTCTGAGAAACGTTCTAAATGCTCGAAATGTCCAAATATGCGGGTAAAACATCATTTTTGCACATTTTCCCGATTTTTTCAATGCTTCAGGTATTTTTTAAAAATATATATGAAACATTCAAAATTTTTTTCTGAATTCATCAAAATTATAGGGGCTTTTTGAATATGTAATTACTTTAAATGTTGAAAAATGCTCGAAAATTTCAATTCCATCAGTAATTCTGATAAAAAGTTTGAAAATCCATGAATTTTAGCTGAAAAATTCCACTAAAACTCCATAAAAATCTCATCAATTTTGAATATTTCATACATTTTTTTTTAAATATGTTGGAAACCCTAAGAAAAATTTAGAAAAATGTCCTAAAATTGTCTTTTATTCCATATTCGACGATTTACAGTGTTTTGAGTGCTTTCTCACAAACATTCTTTTTTAGCTAAAATTTTCACCCTTTTTAATCACAATTACTTCTGCAATTGAATTTTATTCTTAAGCTAAGCTAAATTATGCAATTTCTCTGATGTACTTTGTAAACTCATTTTTAAATTAAAATTCTGAAATTTTTTCAAAAAATCTTCAAAATGTCTTCAATCGTCGAAAAAAAGCCAATATCATTTCTGATCAATTTTCAATATATGTCAATATTTTACATATTTCTCGAAAATAACACTAAGCTCAATAATAAAAAGTAATTGGAATATATTAATAATATATATATTATATATATATATATATATATTATATATATATATATATATATATATATATATATATATTATATATATATATATATATTATATATTACATAATATGGTACAGAAGATTTAAGAGTACATTGTGGATATAAAGGTTGCATTAGGTACATGTTGTTACGTGTGTATCACCGATTATGAGGCGAATAATATATATATATATTATATATATTATATATATATATATATATATATATATATTATATATATATATATATATTATATATATTATATATATATATATATATATATATAACATCTTGTAGGAGTGAGGAAGAGCAGTTGTGAGTGTGGGGGAAGTTCGTGAGGCAGTAGGTAAAATGAAAGGGGGTAAGGCAGCCGGGATTGATGGGATAAAGATAGAAATGTTAAAAGCAGGTGGGGATATAGTTTTGGAGTGGTTGGTGCAATTATTTAATAAATGTATGGAAGAGGGTAAGGTACCTAGGGATTGGCAGAGAGCATGCATAGTTCCTTTGTTATAAAGGCAAAGGGGACAAAGAGAGTACAAAAATTATAGGGGGATAAGTCTGTTGAGTACACCTGGTAAAGTGTTGGTAGAGTTATTATTGAAAGAATTAAAAGTAAGACGGAGAATAGGATAGCAGATGAACAAGGAGGCTTTAGGAAAGGTAGGGGGTGTGTGGACCAGGTGTTTACAGTGAAACATATAAGTGAACAGTATTTAGATAAGGCTAAAGAGGTCTTTGTGGCATTTATGGATTTGGAAAAGGCGTATGACAGGGTGGATAGGGGGCAATGTGGCAGGATGTTGCAGCTGTATGGTGTAGGAGGTAGGTTACTGAAAGCAGTGAAGAGTTTTTACGAGGATAGTTGAGGCTCAAGTTAGAGTACATAGGAAGAGGGAAATTATTTCCCAGTAAAAGTAGGCCTTAGACAAGGTGTGTGTTGTCTCCGTGGTTGGTTTAATATATATATAGTTGGGGGTTGTAAGGGAGAAGTAATGCGTGGGATCTTGACAAGAGGCGTGGAGTTAAAAGATAAAGAATCACACATAATAGTGGGAGTTGTAAAAGTTGGTTCTTTGCTGATGACACTCGTGCTTGGAGAGATTCTGAAGAGAAGTTGCAAAGATTGGTGGATTTGAATTTGGTAGGGTGTGCAAAAGAAGAAATTAAAAGTGAATACAGGAAAGAGTATGGTTTTGAGGATAACAAAAAATTAATAGGTGATGTATGTGGATATCAGATTGGATGGGAGAGAGTATTGGAGGAGGTGAAAGTATTCAGATATTTGGGATAGTGGACGTTTTAGTCAGCGGATGGGTCTATGAAGAATGAGGGATGGAATAATAGAAATTGATGAGGGGAAGAGGGAAAAGGGTGAGGGGTGCACTTAGGAGTCTGTGGACAAAGAACTTTGTCATAGGTAGGCAAAGAGGGGAATGTATGAGAGTATAGTTTTACCAACTCATATGGGTGTGAAGCATGAGTGCATGAATTTGCAGCGAGGAGAAGGCTGTGAGGCAGTGGAGATGTCATGTCTGAGGGCATGTGTGGTGTGAATATAATGCAGAGAGGCGTAGTTTGGAAAGTTCAGGAGGAGGGGCGGGTTTACCAAAAAATGTGTCCAGAGGGCTGAGGAATGGTTGTTGTGGTGGTTTCGGACATGTAGAGAGAATGAGAGCGAAACCGAAAAGACTTCAAGGAGTGTATCAGTCTCTAGTGAAGGAAGGCGGGGAGCGGGTAGGGTCGCCGAGGATGAGGTTGGAGGAAGGGGGTTGTTATGGCAGGGTTCTCCATGGACATGTTTCGTACATATTAGTGGGAAGTGTGCCACATTAATATGAATATTGTAGTTGTAAGGATTAATCTTTTAATTTTAATGTGCTTCGGAGGTAATGTATAAAGTACTCTAACTATAAATTATAAAGAATGGGTTAGTGATTTAATTTTCCAAGGATGTTTGGGTACGCAGAGTAAGCGTGGGGGATGGAGGTCACGATGCAGTTAGGATGGCGGGAGAAAGCTGGCGTCGAGATGCTGTATATTTTAAGTTAAGTTTGCAATAATACACTAATTTTGGTTTATCCAATCTAGCCATAGGCTTTCATATGGCTTACCTGTATGTTAACCAGGCTCTGACATGGTTGGGTGCTGTGAGATGAGTGATGAAGTAGTAGAAAATGAGGGTTTGTGGTGTCATGACGGCTGACGATGACGAAGCTAGAGTATTGGGACTGAAACTCCAGCCAGCTGAGTGTACTTCATTTGCAGGTTTGTAGAATTCAGGTTTTTAGGTTATGGTGATATATAGATATATTTTCTAATTGGGATTTTTGCCTAACTCTGTTAACCACCCCTTGAAGTAACAATACTGGTTTATCGCTTTCTGTTTTTAACTAGGATAGCCCGACCCGAGGTGGCCGGTTTGGGCTTGAGATGTGTGTAACTTTTACCTTTGCCTTAGACCAGGTCTCAAGCACCAGATATCCTACATTTCTGCGTAAATGGGGGACTGTCAATGGGAGAATTATCAACTTTTTGTGGGGTAATTCAAGTTTGCAACCTGGATGTAAATATTCATTCTTACTGGGTTGGTCAGAGGAAGCATTCACTATAACACTCACACAAATAATAATTTACCTTTGTTTGCCATATTGCTTGTTTTTAGCGGTTTTATTATTAATATAACACTTGTGAAATAATTTTACTTTTGTGTGCAACATTGGCTAGTTTTTTTAGGGTGTTATTATTAATTAATACCCTGTGAATACTTTACTTTTGTTTGCAATATTGCGGTTTTAGGGTGGTTTTATTAATTAATTTACCTTGTGAATAATTTCCATATTGTTATATTGTGGTTTTAGTGTTATTATTAATTAATGCTCTATAATCATTTACCTTTTCTGTACCATATTGTTGATTTTTTGGATGTTAATAATACTTGATGTTTTGTGCATAATTTACCCCTTGCAGGTAACAATCTTGCGATTTTTGGGAGGTTTTGTCACCTTAAATTTCTGGAAATAATTTTACCTTTGCAAGTGCAGTTAGCTCTTTATTTTTTTTCTGCCAGGATTTTCTTTTTGTGTGCAGTTCTCTTTAATTTGAGGGAGTACATGGACAACTCCTTGTGAATATCCTACTTCAGTATATGTACCATGTGTGTGCTTTATTATTTTATATCAGTAAGTTCTGTGGCTGGTAGTAGATTTGGTGCTATTATTTCCATAAATGCTGGACACTGGTGAAATTTGTGGATGACAGCATTGGAAGGTGACATTGAATCAAATCCCATGATAGGGACTGGATAGGAAAATTCGTAGTATTTTACAAATGATATTAACCTAAGTTGCAGAGAAAAGGACACGGTTAATAGAATTGAGCGTACCTAAGATACCAGGACATGAGAGCCTTAGAGGAGCTTAGGGGCTCAAGAAAAGCAAAAGAGAGGCAAGCTTGCTTCTCAACCAGACACAAGCACAAGGGTAGATGTTTTTCATATTGGCAAATAAAGCCATAAAATTTGTGCCCAAATTCCTGAGAAAGACCCAGAAACAGTTTTTTCTGTTATTTGAAAGTACGGCCAAATCCACAAGTGGCCGGAGGAAAAGGATAATGGGCGGACATTAGCAAGAACAATTAGTTGGGTTAAAAGGGTTACGGGCTGATTAGTTTCATGTTAGAAGCGATCCGCCTTTTCTGATTATCATAAGCTAAATGAGGTAGTTTTTACTGGCTTATCATATGTTGCCGGAAAGGTTCAGGCAGAAATTCTGAGGACATTTAGTTTTCAGTCAGGGCAGTCTTTGGTGGATTTTGGTAAGGAGACGTTGTCACTTCTAATAGGTGTGTCCGCTCAAAGGGGGTGGTAGGCAATTATGAAGGGTGTAATTCCTTAATTTTGTTTGGGATCTTTTGAGAAATGTTCTCCTGACTTAAGGCATAATCTTGAGGAGAAGATCTTGATGATTTTTAATAATGTTTAAAGCTGGGTGGATGACAGATTTTGAGATAACCAAAAATTTTAAACGACGTGTGCAGTCCACAACCACATACTAATAATTGTAAGTTTTCTCCACCCACAAATAGGAACTAGCAGACTTCTTCAAAAGTTTTTAAAGCTCACATTTATCAGCCTAATAATCAACAAGAGTTGTAATAACCCTAATTTCCAGTATCACTCGAAGGAGGGATTTTTAGTCAGTTGTCACAGGTCCAGGACTACAAGGAAAAGTGGGACGAGACCAGTTTCACAGATCATGGGCCCCAGCCTATGTCAAATGGGAGGGGGCCTTTAATCCATATTACTGTACTTATTGTCAAAACAGGGCATCTGCTGCCGTATGGCAAGGAAGATGCGTAGAGATCAAGCGCTAGCTGGAGGTTTTTTAAGGTAGATACACAAGGAACCCACCTGGTAGCTAATATTGATGCACCACATCCGGGTATGTCAGGTACCTCAGCAGGTTTGGACCTCGGAATTAGGTTTTACAAGCAAGTCCACCGTGGCCTTACACCAAAATGAAGGTTACAGGTTTGGGTTTTAACAGGTGTTCTATCTTGGAGGGACCACTGGTAGCACATACACTTTGCCTTCGTAGGGGATACTGCCAGTGACGGATGACTCATTACACTGGGTTGGACGTTTTGCTCAAAGGAATTAAGGATGCCTGTCAAGATCCAGTGCACAGGTTATGGGTGGAGTTGCATACCAGTGTGGTTATTAGCTGTAGGTATCGCGGAGGATATACCTTGTGCAGGGTTGATCTACTCTTAGGCATTTATGTCATGTGTTGTTCTTTGATGAAAGTGAGGGAACATCTGTGTTTGGAGGGACCCACCCTCACAAGTTGGGAGGAAAAAGCTAGGGCTACATTGACCAGAGTTATTTCCGTGTGTGCAGTAACAGGGAAAATGGACGGTTTGATCCTGGGGTATGATTTGGGTTTGGGGAAGGGGAAATTATTCCTCGAGCCTAGCCTGCAGTTGGCTCGGGGGTTTGTGATGAACCATCCTGGCAAGACCCTGTTGAGTGGGGGAGTCCTTGGAGTGGTATAGGGGGGGCGACTATATCGTGGCAGCTGTTCGAGGCCCAGGGGTGTGACGAAACCATACAAGCTATTCGGTTCATCTGCTGTTACGAGGAAGAGGCCTCTCAACTTACTGGTTTTTTTTTTGCTGACGGTCAGTATTTTAATGCGGGAAAGACCTTTTTCGGGTGCGACATCTAATGATGCGAGCACGCACAGGAACTCTTCCATGTGGTGGTGCCGGAACCATTTAGAGATCAGGTTTGGCGGTTTTTTTGGCCCACGATGTTCCCATGGGAGGACATTTAAGGTGTTAAAAAGGACTATGGGCAAGATTTCTAAACATTTTTACTGGCCCCAGGTATGGGGAATCGTGGGGTAAGTATGTGAATTAGCCCAGGTTTGCCAAAGATTAGGAAAAACCTAATCAAGGAATTAAACCGGCCCCTCTTACCCTATAACATGTCACCGAGAACCTTTTAGCCGGGTGGTGGTGGATTGTGTGGGGCCGCTACCCAGGACCAAGATGGGAATCAGTACTACTTACTATTATTTGTTCCTCTTCCAGATTTCCGGAGGCCATTCCACTACGTTAGTTTACCACACGTTGTAGGTCTTGAGAGCACTGGTGATACTTTTTTTACGCAGGTCGGGATCCATAAGGGAATTCTAAAGATCGGGGAGGTCTCAAATTTTACATTAACATATTCGCACAGTTTTGGGGGAGTTTATTATTAAAAATGTCGACCTCCAATGCCTATCACCAGAGAGTCAAGGTGTTGTGGAGCGTTCACCAGTCTACTCAAAACTATTGCTGCGGGCTTATTGGCCCAGTACCTGAAGGATTGAGAAGTGCGGTCCCCTCCTTATATTTAGCCGTGAGGGACAGCATTCAGGTATTTCATTACGATTATAGTCCTTTCGAACTGATCTATGGTCACCAGGTAAGGGGACCAACTGATGATTTTGAAAGATTACTGGCTTGGTGAAGGATTGTGATCTGCCCCCTCGAGGATATTCTCGCTTTCAGGAGAAACGTTTGGCTCACAAGAAGCATCTGGCGGCCTTGCGATCTCACATCAAGCCAAACCATGATGAAGATGAGAAAACATGTGAAACGCAAGGCCGTGCCTCGTACCCTTTGGTAGGAGAGGGAGGTTACTTGCATTGGGAGCCCGGTGCCTGGTAATGCCTTTAAAAGCAAAGTTCAGTGGGACGTACAAGGTCGTGGAGAAAATGTAAGGTTCAAAATTACAGTATTCCACACACCTGGGCGGACGGAAGTCTGATCGGGTGGTACATATAAAACAGGATGAAAAGGTACCACCATAAGAGGTGTGGCATGTGGTAAATATATAGGTGACCAAAGGTGTGGACACTGATGGCACAGGGGGCACAGTGTACACCTGTAGTGTAATCCAGGGCATTTGTTAAAAGATCCTTCACAATGTATGTTAGGTCTTAGTAAGGACAGGAAAGGGTTCTGAGTGGTTCAGGGCCCTTCTCGGAATTTTGAGGGATTTGTTTTGGGGATATCCCGCGTGTATGGCAAGCTAAAGCCCCATGTTATAGATGTAAGGGAAGCTGAACCAATTCGGAGGGTCCCTCTTACAGATTGTACCACAAAAGAGAAAAAGTATGGAGAAGGAGGTTGAAAATTTTTACTTGACAATGATTAATTATACCAAGCTGAGAGTGTGTGGGCTAGCATCCCCCTGTCTGATGGTTCCCAAACCAGATGGGGCTCCATGAGGTGTGCATGACTTACGTAGGTTAATTTAATAAAAGTAAGGCTGATTGTTTTCCTCTTCCTTAGAATGGATGATGTCATTGTTGCAGTGGGAGGGAGCTAAATATGTAAGTAAGTTAGACCTGTTGAAGGGTTATTTACCATTACCTTTAACCACAACGTGCCAGTGACACATCTATGCATTTGTTAAGCCGGATGGGCTTTTTCTAGTTCAAAGTTCTCCCTTTGGGCTTCGTATGCTCCCTCTGTTTTCAACGCAGAATGCAGGAGGTTATACGTGGCCTTTAGGGCGTGAGGTGTTATATTGTGGACTGGGTATTTTTTGCGACTGTTGGTCAGAGCATGTAAGGCAGCTTCGAGTGATTTTCTTTAGGCTCGATGGGTTACCTCAGCTCTACAGTTAATTTGGACAAAGGTGTTTCGGGCAAGCCCAGGTAACTTTTCCGAGGACATGTTTATTGGCCAGGGAAGGTGGCCCCAGTGGATTGCCAGGTGGTGGCTATAGACAAATTATCCTGTACCCAAAGACCCGGAAGGAGGGTTATGCGTTGTGTGGGCATCATGGTACATTTTATAGAAAGTTCTGTACAAATTTGTCATCAAGGTGATCCTCTCCACTCATGACCTGACTGAGCACCAAGGTGGTACATTTGTGGTGGGATATGAAGTGTCAGAGGGCATGTGACATGTAAAGCTTTGCTTACAAGTGCTCGGTATGGCTAGTCCTAATTTCACATTGCCTTTTCTTTACAGTAGATGCCAGTGATACTGGTGTTGGGGCTGTAATACTGTCAAGAAGTGGTAAGGACAATTGTTGCGTCAGCTACTTTTCGGCAAAACTTAAGAAACACCAGCAGCAACTATGCCACCATAGAAAAGGAAGGCTCTTGCTTTTAGTGTTAGAGTGATACATTTTGAGGTTTATGTTCTCCTCCTCAGTTCCAAAACCCTATAACTGTGTATAGTGTCAATAATCCCTTTCGTTTCCTTCACTTAAGAGGACCACAAATCAGAGACTTTCGGGTGGGCGTGTTCTCCAAACCTCTTAATCTGGGTGATTAATTATGTGAAGGGAGCGGAGAAGGAATGTAGTTGCTGATGCCTTGTCTCGTGTTTAAAGTGGCACAATGTAGTGTATAGATTAACTTATCTATTTTATTTTGCAGTGATTTTCGGTAGAAGAGTAGATGGAACTCTGGCCACCAAAGGAGAAGGGCAGGTTGAGGGGAGCTGGAGGTATCAGGATTTCCCTAGTGTGTGGGTATTTAGGGGGTAGTCTAACATCAAAGACCATGCCTGGTAAGTTATGCTACGTTTTTTAGGTGTTGGCTGGAATTGCCTCGCGCTGTTTTTTTGTTGGTTTAGGGACTGTTGGACTTACGTTTTAGTGAATGTGGGGCTGGCGGTGATGCCCTCCTCTGTTTGGGTATTGTCTTTTTGATCCAGAGTTGTTTGGTTCTCAGTCTCATTTTTCCAAATTTTTCCTTTTTGGATCACCATGGGTGTGACTCCAGGGTCCTTGAATGACATGTAGGTGGCGGTGGGAGGTCCACCTTTCGGGGGTTGCGTGAGGGACTCCAGGAGTTTTACGGCCGCGTTCCCACCAACAGAATTTATATGCCTTCACCCGTTGTTATTAGGGGCCTGATATTTTTTCTACCTCCTGTGCTCTCCTGATTCTCGTCAGAGGTGTGTCATGGGGAAATACAGTTTTGTTTACACAAAAATTGCTGTGAGATGGGAGTGTAATTGTGATGTTGCTTTCTAAGTAGAATTTTACAATAATGTAAATCTGTTTTTCTTTTCTTTGAACTCATGGAAAAATGTACTTTCTGTTTAAAGTTTTTTTTCGGTGGCAATCGTTTGGTCTGCCTTGCATACATTAGAACTTTTGGGTGTTACTTCATTAAACGGATCCTAGGGGCACTTTTG
Organism: Cherax quadricarinatus; assembly: GCF_026875155.1. Lineage (NCBI taxonomy): Eukaryota > Metazoa > Arthropoda > Malacostraca > Decapoda > Parastacidae > Cherax > Cherax quadricarinatus. The sequence continues at coordinate 10,962,257 of NC_069416.1, read as the reverse complement.
TACAAAGTTTACTTGCTTGTTTATAAGTTTTGCTTGATGTAACTTTTGGTAAAAATGCATCAACGCCTGCGCTGGCCAGCGCTGTGTTGTAATGGTGCCTTTTCCTAAAACAGCTGTCTAAGTGTGTGACTGTGAGCTCGTTGGGACGAGAACTTGAACACTTTTATGTTCGACGAGTTTCATATTGTCTGCACTATAGTACCTCAGTTTGTAATATTGTGCCATATTTGTAGTGACCAAAAGGACCGTGATTGTATGTTGGTCATTCCCAGTTTTCATTTTGCAGTTGCCTCAGACTTAATGTGGGGCTTATTTTCTTTTTTTTTCTTTTTGCCTAGCGGTGGAGTTGGGACCCCGCCTAGCAGAGTGAGACCTATGGTCTGGGGGTGGGGGTGTTATGCAGGGTTCTCCATGACATGTATGTACAATATTAGGGGGAAGTGTGCCATAATAATATGAATATTGTAGTTGTAAGGAATAATGTTATAATTAATAATGTTGGCTTTTGGAGGTACTGGAAGTACTACTACCTATAATTATAAAGAATGGAGGTTAGTGATTATTTTCCAAGATGTTTGTGTACGCAGAGTAAGCGTGGGGGGGAGGACGTGACGTTAGGATGGCGGTTAGTTTTGTAGAAGCTGGCGTCGGAGACGATGCGTATTATTTTTAAGTTAAGTTGTTAGATTACACTCATTTGTTAATCCTAATCAAGCCATAGCTTTCATATGGCTTACATTGTATGTTATCCAGGCACTGACATGGTCAGGGGGCTGTGGGATGAGTGAAGTAAGAAATGAGGTTTGTGGTGCAATGACGGCCTGACGCTGACGAAGCCTAGTGTTATGGTGGCTGAACCCCCAGCCAGCTGTGTGTACCTTCATTTGGGCGTGTAGAATTAAGGTTTTTATGTTATGGTGATTAATAGATATATTTTCCTAATTGGGATTTTTGCCTAATCCTCTGTTAACCAACCCCTTGAAGTAACACATACTGGTTTAGCGCTTTCTGTTTTTTAACTGGGATAGCCCGGGGTGGCCGGTTTGGGCTTGAGATGTGTGTAACTTTTACCTTTGCCCTTAGACCAGGATCAAGTCCCCAGCTATCCCACATTTTTGCGTAACAGGGGTAAAGGAGGTTTTGTGTGCGAGGGGCTTGGACTTGGGCCTGGCGTGCGTGAGCGTGTTTGATAGGAGTGAATGGAGACGAATGGTTTTTAATACTTGACGTGCTGTTGGAGTGTGAGCAAAGTAACATTTATGAAGGGGTTCAGGGAAACCGGCAGGCCGGACTTGAGTCCTGGAGATGGGAAGTACAGTGCCTGCACTCTGAAGGAGGGGTGTTTAATGTTGCAGTTTAAATACTGTAGTGTAAAGCACCCTTCTGGCAAAGACAGTGATGGAGTGAATGATGGTGAAAGTTTTTCTTTTTCGGGCCCAGTGTGATAAAATATATATATATATATATATATTATATATATATTATATATATTTATATATATATATATATATTTAAAATTTTTTTTCTTGAAACACTAAAAAAAAATCAGGAAAATGTGCTAAAACTTTTTTCATTGCATATTTCGATGATTTACATCGTTTTGAACGATTTTCTGACAAACCTAATTTTTTAGCTAAAATACATAGATTTCCACACTTTTTAATCATTATTACTGCATCAATTGAATAATTTTTTAAAATACTTGAAAGACTAAAAAACTCAAAAAAAATGTACTAAAATTGTTTTTATTACATAGTTTATAGCGCTTGCAACGCTTTTTTTAACAAACCTGATTTTTCAGCTAAAAGACATAGATTTTCACACCTTTTTAACCAGAATTACTGCACCAATTGAATTTTATGCTAAAAGAAAGCTAAATTATGTAATTTTTGTGATGTACTTTGTAAACACACATTTTAAATTAAAAAAATTGATACTTTTCAAAAAATCTTGAAAAAGTGTTGAATCGTCAAAAAAAAAAAAAACTATCATTTTCGTTCATATTTCATCATTTATCAAAATTTCATATACTTTCAAAAAAGTCTACTAAATCTTGATAAAAATAAAAAAAACATTTTAGAATATTTCGTATATCTGTTAAAAATAATTGAAACAATAAAAAAAATGAGAAAAATGTTCTAAAATGGTATTTTATTGCATATTTCGGCGATTTAGAGATCGTTTAGAACACATTTCTGAGAAACGTCCTTTATCAGCTAAAATTCCCAGATTTTCATACTTTATAATCAAAATTACCGCTGCAATTGAATTTCTATTAATAGTATGTTGAATTATTATGTTTTTGTGAAACATTTTCCTAAAACATATTTCAACTAAAAAATTGAGGTTTTTCAAGAAACGCTTGAAAATGTCTTGAATCCTTGAAATATATCCATCATATAATCATTTTCAACATTTATCAATAGTTTACATATTTTTTAAAAAATTCACTAAAACACGATAAAAATCAATATCAATTTTGAATATTTCATATATATTTTTTAAATATACTTGAAACACTAAAAAAATCAGAAAAAAAGTCCTAAAATTGTCTTTTAATGCATATATAGACTATATAAAGCGTTTTGAGAGCTTGTCTAACACATCTGATTTTTTTCGCTAAAACACATAGAATTTCACATTTTTAATCAGACTTACTATTGCAATTGAATTTTATGCTAAAACTAATCTAAGTTATGCAATTTTTCTAATGTACTTTTAAACACATATTTTAAATGAAAAATGGGAAATTTTTAAAAGAAATTCTTCAAAAAGCCTTCAATCGTCGAAAATAGCCAAAAAAGTATCACATTCGATCGTATTTCAATATTCATCATATTTTACATATTTTGAAAAATCCCACGAACATTTGATAAAAATATAAAATAACTGAGATTATTTCATATATTTTTTAAAAATAATTGAAACACTATTAAAACTCAGGTAAATGTGGTAAAATAGAGTTTTATAGCATATATCAACAATTTAGAGCGATTTGAACGCTTTTCTGAGAAACTTCATTTTTTCACACTTTTTAATCAGAATTACAGCTGCAATTGAATTTTATCCCAAAAGTACGCTAAATTATGCTATTTTTGACAAATATTTCGTCAATATATGTTTAACTAAAAGAGATTGAAGTTTTCGAAAAATGCTTTACAAAGCCTAGAATTGTCGAAATATGAAAAAAAAAAAAAAAAGATTTTTTCGATTATTTTTCAACACATATCAATATTTTACATACTTTTGAAAAGTCTCACTAAAACTAGATAGAAAAAATATTTGAGATTATTGCATATATTTTTTTAATAAATACTTGATACAATAAAAAGCACAGAAAAATGTGCTGAAATTGTGTTTTATGCATATCTCGACGATTTAGAGCGTTTTGAATGATTTTCTAAGAAGCTTCATTTTTTCTAAAATAATTTAGATTTTCACACTTTGTAATCATAATTACTGCAGCAATTGAATACTTAAAAAAAATACTTGAAACACTAAAAAGCTCAGAAAAATGTGGTATAATTGTGTTTTATTGTATACTTCGACGATTTAGAACGTTTTCAACGCTTTTCTGACAAACCTTATTTTTTATTTAAATACATAGATTTTCAAGCTTTTTAATCAGAAATACTTCAGCAATTGAATTTTATGCTAAAGGTAAGGTAAATTATGCATTTTTTGTAATGTACTTTGTAAACATATTTTAAATAAAAATTCTTAAATTTTTCTAAAAAAATATTGAAAAAACCTTGAATCGTCGAAAAAAAAAGTAAAAATTATAATTTTCGACCATATTTAAACATTTCTCAATATTCTACATATTTTTAAAAATTCCCACTAAAACTCGATGAAAATCAGAAATTTAGAATATATTATATATTTCTTCAAAAATACTTGAAGTTCTATAAAACTCAGATAAATGAGCTAAAATAGAGTTTTGTTGCATATTTAGACTATTTAGAGCGTTTTGAATGCTTTTATGAGAAACCTGATTTTTTAGCTAAAATGCATAGATTTTCAAACTTTTTAAACAGAATTACTCTTGCAATTGAATTTTATGCTAAAATTGAAGTTTCTCAAGGAAAGCTTGAAAAAGTCTTGAATCGTTGAAATATCCCGAAAAATATAATTTTCGATCATTTTTAAACTTTTTTCAATTTCTTATATATTTGTAAAAAATCCCACTAAAACTCGATAAAAATCACTATCAATTTTGAATATTTCGTATACTGTTTTTAAATATACTTGAAACACTAAAAAAAAATCAGAAAAATGTCCTAAAATTGTCTTTAATTGCATATTTCGACGATTTAGAGTGTTTTGAGTGCTTTTCTCAGAACCTTCTTTTATTACTACAGCAGTTGAATTTTATTCATAAAGCAAGCAATTTTTCTGATGTACTTTGTAAATACATATTTTAAATTAAAATTCTGAAAAATTTCAAAAAAATCTTCAAAATGCCTTCAATCGTAGGAAAAAGCCCAGAATTTTCATTTTAGATGAATTTTAAATTATATATAAAAATAACTTGAAACTTCATTTTTCAGTTAAAATTCATTCCTGAATCCTTGAAATATCTCCAATAAACCATATTCGATCATTTTTGAACATTTATCAATAGTTTACATATTTTTAAAAAATACCACTAAAACTCGATAAAAATCACCAGTTTTAAATATTTCATATATGTTTTTAAATATACTTGAAACGTTAAAAAAATCAGAAAAAAAACTAAAATTGTCTTTTATTGCATATGTCGACGATTTAGAGTCTTGACTGCTCTTGTCACAAACCTGTCTGAGTTAAAATATACAGATTTTCACACTTTTTACTGCAATTGATGTATTTTGTAAACACCTATTTTAAACAGAAATTCTGAAATTTTTCAAAAAAATCTTAAAAAATGCCTTCAATCGTCGAAAAAGCCAAAAATTATCATTTTCCATCATTTTTCAATATATATCAATATTTTACATATTTTAAAAAATCACATTAAAACTCGATAATATAAACTGTGCTATAATTGTCTTTTACTGCATACTTCGACGATTTAGAGCGTTTTAAACGCTTTTCTGACAAACCTCATTTTTTTTTAGCTAAAATACATAAATTTTCACATTTTTTAATCAGAAATACTGCAGAAATTGAATTTTATGCTAACAGTAAGCTCACTTATGCAATTTTTGTAATGTACTTTGTAAACACATATTTTAAACAAGAAATTTGAAATTTTTCTAAAAAATCTTATACGATTTAGAGCGTTTTGAATGCTTTTCTGAGAAACCTCATTTTTTTAGCTAAAATACATAGATTTTCACATTTTTAAACAGAATTACTGCTGCAAACTGAATTTTATGCTAAAAGTACGCTGAATTATTTTGTTTTTGTGAAGAACTTTCTCAAAATATATTATAAGTAGAAAAAGTAAAGTTTTTCAAGGAACGCTTGAAAAATTCTTGAATCGTTGAAATATCCCGAAAATATAATTTTCGAAATTTTTCATCTTTTTTTCAATATCTTACATATTTTTAAAAAAATCCACAAACTCAATAAAAATCATTATCAATTTTGAATATTTCATATATATTTTTAAATATATTTGAAACACTAAAGAAATCAGAAAAATGTCCTAAAATTGTCTTTTATTGCATATTTCGACGATTTAGAGTGTTTTGAGTGCTTTTCTCACAAACCGTTTTTTCAGCAAAAATTTTCACAATCAGAAATACTACTGCAATTGTATTTTATTCTTAAAATAAGCTAAATTATGCAATTTTTCTGATGTACTCTGTAACCTCATATTTTAAATTAAAATACTTAATTTTTTCAAAAAATCTTCAAAATGCCTTCAATCGTCGAAGTAAGCCAAAAATTATCATTTTAGATAATTTTTCAATATATATAAAATAATTTACATATATAAAGAAATTCACACTAAAACTCGATAATAAAAAAGTAATTGACAATATGTATATATTTAAAAATACTTGAAACACTAAAAAAAATCAGAAAAAAGTGCTAAAATTTTGTTTTATTGCATATTTCGATGATTTAGAGTTTTTTTGAACGATTTTCTGACAAACCTAATTTTTTAATCATAATTACTGCATGAATTGAATATTTTTTTAAAAATACTTAAAATAAAAAAAAATGTGAAAAAATTGTCCTTTATTGCATAATTCGATGGCTTATAGTTTTTTCTACGCTTTCCTGACAAACCTGATTTTTTCGATTTAGTATCTTGTCTTCTTTTCTCACAAACCTTCTGTTTTAGCTAAAATATATAGATTTACACACTTTTTAATCAGAATTACTACTGCTATTGAATTTTATTCTTAAAGTAAGCTAAATTATACAAAATTTTCTCATGTATTTTGTAAACACATATTTTAAATAAAAATTCTGAATTTTTTCAAAAAATCTTAAAAAAAATGCATTCGATCGTCGAAAAAGCCAAAAATTATCATTTTCCATCATTTTTCAACATATATCAATATTTTACAATTTTTTTAAAAAATCTCATTAAAACTCGATAATGAAATCTTGAAAAAATGTGCTAAAATTTTGTTTTATTTCATATTTCGACGATTTATAGCGTTTTCACTGCATTTCTGACAATCCTGATTTATCAGCTAAAATACATAGATTTTCACACTTTTAATCAGAATTACTGCAGCAATTGAATTTTATGCTAAAAGTTAGCCAAATTATGTAATTTTTGTGATGTACTTTGTAAACACATACTTTAAATAAAAATCTGATATTTTTCAAAAAATCTTGAAAAAGTCTTTAATCGTCGAAAAAATGCCGGAAACTATTATTTTCGAAAAATTTTCATCATTTATCAACATTTTCATACTTTTAAAAAATCTCACTAAAACTCGATAAAAAGAAAGTATTTGAAAATATTTCATACAATTTTTTAAAAATACTTGAAACACTGAAAAACTCAGAAAAAAAGTACTAAAACGGAATGTATTGCATATTTCGACGATTTAGAGCGTTTAGAATGCTTTTCTGAGAAATGTAATTTTTAGCTAATATACATAATTTTTCACAATTTTTATTCAGAATTACTGCTGCAATTGAATTTTATGCTAATAGTAAGCTGAATTATTATTTTTTTGTGAAAAACATTCCCAAAACATATTTTAGCTAAAAAAAAAAATGACGTTCTTCAAGAAACGCTTCAAAAAGTCTTGAATCGTTGAAATATCTCCAAAAATATAATTTACGATAATTTTTAACATTTATCAATACTTCACATATTTTTAAAAAAATACCACTAAAACTCGGTAAAAATCAATATTAATTTTGAATATATCATATTTTTTTTAAATATACTTGAAACACTACAAAACTCAGAAAACACCCTAAAATTGTCTTTTAATGCATATTTCGACTATTTAGAGCGTTTTGAGAGCTTTTGTCACAAACCTGATATTTTTCGCCAAAACACATAAAATCTCAGTTTTTATTGAGAATTACAACTGCAATTGAATTTTATGCTAAAATTTAATATAATTTATGCAATTTTTCTGATGTACTTTGTAAACACATATTTTAAAACGAAAAATGTGAAATTTAAAAAAAAAAATCCTTCAAAAAGTCTTCAATCGTCGAAAGCCAAAAAAAGTATCACTTTCGATCACATTTGAATATTAATCAATATTTTGCATATTTTTGAAAAATCCCACTAAATCTCGATAAAAATTATTTAATAATTTTTTGAAAAATAATTGAAAACACTACTAAAACTTAGGTAAATGTGCTAAAATAGTGTTATATTGCATATTTCTGAACGCTTTTCTGAGAAACTTCATTTTTAACACTTTTTATTCAGAATTCAGCTGCAAATGAATTTTATGCTAAAAGTATGCTAATTATGCTCTTTTTGACAAATATTTTATCAATGTATATTTTACTAAAAGAGATTGAAGTTTTCGAAAAATGATTGGAAAAGCCTTGAACCGTCGAAATATTGCAAAAATATTATTTTCGATTATTTTTCAACATTTATCAATATTTTACATACTTTTGAAAAGTCCCAATAAAACTAGATAAAATAATAATTTAGAATAATGCATATATTTTCTAAAAAATACTTGAAACACTAAAATACTCAGAAAAATATGCTAAAATTGTGTTTTATTGCATATTTCGACTATTTAGAGCGTTTCAAAGCTTTCCTGACAAAACCTTATTTTTTCTAAAATACATAGATTTTTACACTTTTCATTCAGAAATACTGCAGCAATTGAATTTTATGCTAAAAGTAAGCTAAATTATGCAATTTTTTGTAATGTACTTTGTAAACACACATTATAAGTAAAAATTCTGAAAATTTTCTAAAAAAATCTTGAGAAAGCCTTGAATCGTCGAAAAAAGTAAAAAATTATAATTTTCGACCATATATAAACATTTATCAATATTCTACATATTTTTAAAAATTCCCACTTCAACTCAATGAAATCAGAAATTTAGAATATTAAATATTTTAAATATTTTACAATTTTGCATATTAAAATATTAAATATTTTACATATTTTTTGAAAAATTCGAACTAAAACTCGATGAAACAAAAAATAACTGAGATTACTTTATATATGTTTTTAAAAATATTTGGAACACTATTAAAACTCAGGTAAATGAGCTAAAATAGTTTTTTTTTTTTTTTGCATATTTGAACGATTTAGAGCCATTTGAACGCTTTTCTGAAAACCTCATATTTTCACACATTTTAAACAGAATTAGAGTTGCAATTGAATTTTATTCTGAAAGTAAGCTAAATTATGCTGTTTTTGACAAATACTTTATCAGCATAAAAAAAATTATAATTCTCGACCATATTTAAACATTTATCAACATTCTGCATATTTTTAAAAATTATCACTAAAACTCGATGAAAATCAGAAATTTAGATTATTTCATATATTTCTTTAAGAATACTTGAAATTCTATAAAACTTAGATAAATGAGCTAAAATAATGTTTTGTTGCATATTTCGACGATTTAGAGAGTTTTGAATGCTTTTCTGAGAAACCTCATTTTTTAGCTAAAATACAGAGATTTTCACACTTTTTAAACAGAATAACTGCTGCAACTGAATTTTATGCTAACAGTACGCTGAATTATTTTGTTTTTATGAAGAACTTTCTCAAAACATAGTTTTGAGTAGAAAAATTGAAGTTTTTCAAGGAACTCTTGAAAAAGTCTTTAATCGTTGAAATATCCCGAAAAATATCATTTTCGATAATTTTTCAATTTTTTTCAATATCATATATATTTTTAAAAATCGCACTAAAACTCCAGATTCTTTTGGAGCAAAATTAAAAATTTTTACATTAACATTAATGAAAAAAATATATCATTAAACGTATAAGAGAAAAGTTTAGAAAGGACTTAATTTTAAATGAGTTCTTGTAATTGACCAGTTTTACATATTCGGCACGACATATATATATATATATATATATATATATATATATATATATATATATATATATATAATATATATATATAGATATAGATATAATATATATATATATAATATATATATATATATATATATATAATATATATATATATATATATATATATATATATATATATATATATATATATATATATATATATATATATATATATATGTCGTGCCGAATAGGCAGAACTTGCCATCTTGGCTTAAATAGCAACGCTCATCTTGCCATATAGGACAAGCGAAAATTTGTGTATGCAATAATTTCACCAAAATTATTCTGAGCCTAACGACAAAAATATATTTTACTGTGTTTGTTTAGTATTAAATTATTGTAAACAAATCTAAAATATATTTAGTAGAATAAGGCTAAAATAAATTGCGCTTGTTATAATTAGGTTAGGTAAGTTTTCTAAGATTCTTCTGGAACAAAATTAAAAATTTTTACATTAACTTTAATGAAAAAAATATATCTTTAAACGTATAAGAGAAAATTTTAGAAAGGACTTAATTTCAAATGAGTTCTTGCTAATTGACCAGTTTTACATATTCGGCACGACAAATATATATATATATATATATATATATATATATATATATATATATATATATATATATATATATATAAATATATATATATATATATATATATATATATATTTAAAAATACTTGAAGCACTAAAAAAATCAGAAAAAATGTGCTAAAATTGTCTTTTATTGAATATTTCGATTATTTATATCGTTTTGAACGATTTTCTGACAAACCTAATTTTTTAGCTAAAATACATAGATTTTCAAACTCTTTAATCATGAAACTGAATATTTTTTTTAAAAATACTTGAAACACTAAAAAAAAATATAAAAAAAATGTGCTAAAATTGTCTTTTATTGCATAGTTCGACGATTTATAGCGTTTTCACTGCATTTCTGACAAACCTGATTTTTCAGCTAAAATACAGATTTTCACACTTTTTAATCAGAATTAGTGCAGCAATTGAATTTTATGCTAAAAGTAAGCTAAATTATGTAAATTTTGTGATATACTTAATAAACACATATTTTAAATAAAAAAATCTGATATTTTTCAAAAAATTTTGAAAAAATCTTGAATCGTCAAAAAAGTGACGTTTTTCAAGAAACGCTTCAAAAATCTTGAATCGTTGAAATATCTCCAAAAATATAATTTACGATCGTTTTTTTAAACATTTTTCAAGATGGGTCGTACTAGTCCTGATTCTCCTATCATCAAACTAACAAGATGGGTCGTACTAGTCCTGATTCTCCTATCATCAAACTAACAAGATGGATCGTAGGAGTCCTGACTCTTCCTTCATCAATCTAACAAGATGGATCGTAGGAGTCCTGACTTTTCCATCATCAAACTAACAAGATGCGTCGTACTAGTCCTGACTCTCCTATCATCAAACTAACAAGATGGATCGTAGAGTCATGACTTTTCCATCATCAAACTAACAAGATGGATCGTAGGGTTCCTGACTGTTCCACCATCAAACTAACAATGTGGATCGTAGGAGTCCTTATTCTTCCTTCGTCAAACTAACAAGATGGATCGTAGGAGTCTTGACTCTTCCATCATCAAACTAACAAGATGGATCGTAGGAGTCCTGACTCTTCCATCGTCAAACTAAGAAGATGGATCGTAGGAGTTCTGACTCTTCGATGATCAAACTAACAAGATGGATCGTAGGAGTCCTGACTCATTCATCATCAAATTAACAAGATGGATCGTAGGAGTCCTGACTCTTCCATCATGAGACTAACACAATAGATCGTAGGAGTCCTGACTCTTCCATTATCAAACTAACAAGATGGATTCGAAGGAGTCTTGACTCTACATACATCAAACTAACAAGATGGATCGTAGGAATCCTGACTCTTCCATCGTCAAACTAAGAAGATGGATCGTAGGAGTCCTGATTCTTCCCTCATCAAACTAACAAGATGGATCGTAGGAGTCCTGACTCTTCCATCATCAAACTAACAAGATGGATCGTAGGAGTCTTGACTCTTCCATCATCAAACTAACAAGATTGGATCGTAGGAATCCCGACTCTTCCATCGTCAAACTAAAAGATGGATCGTAGGAGTCCTGACTCTTCCATCATCAAACTAACATGATGGATCGTAGGAGTCCTGATTCTTCCATCATCAAACTAACAAGATGGATCGTAGGAGTCCCGACTCTTCCATCATCAAACTAGCAAGATGGTTCGTAGGAGTCCTGACTCTCCTATCATCAAACTAAGAAGATGGATCGTAGGAGTCTTGACACTTCCATCATCAAAGTAACAAGATGGATCGTAGGGAATCCTGACCTCCCATCATCAAACTAACAAGATGGATCGTAGGAGTCCTGACTCCTCCATGGATAGGTGGAGTCCTGACTTTTCCATTATCAAACTAACAAATTGGGTCGTATAAGTCCTGACTCTCCTTTCATCAAACTAACAAGATGGATCGTAGGAGTCCTGACTTTTCCATCATCAAACTAACAAGATGGGTCGTAGAAGTCCTGACTCTTTTATCATCAAACTTGCAAGATGGATCGTAGGAGTCCTGACTCTTCCCCATCAAACTAACAAGAGACGAAATCGTAAGAGTCCTGACTCTTCCATCATCAAACTAACAAGATGGATCGTAGGAGTCCTGATTCTTCCTTCGTCAAGCTAACCAGATGGATCGTAGGAGTGGTGACTCTTCCGTCATCAAACTAACAAGATGGATCGTAGGAGTCCTGACTCTTCCATCATCAAACTAACAAGACGGTTCGTAGGAGTCCTGACTCTTCCATCATCAAACTAACAAGATGGATCGTATGAGTCTTGACACTTCCATCATCAAACTAACAAGATGGATCGTAGGAGTCCTGATTCTTCCTTCGTCACACTAACTAGATGGATCGTAGGAGTCCTAACTCTTCCATCATCAGACTAACAAATACATCACTCTTCCTTCATGCCATCGAATGTATATCATTTCTACTTTCCCCTGTAGTTCATGTTACACTATCACCTGTGTGTGTACTCGCCTAATAGAGTTTGCAGGTGTTGATTCATGGCTCCTGACCCTGCCTCTTAGCGTATATTATTTACATCTTTTATAGGTTTACAGTCTCGAGGGCGTAATCAAACCTACTCTTGAAGCTCTGTATGGCGTTTACCATACAGATACTCACACTCACGTGCATACGTACATACACACATGCACAGATACACAGAACACACACACGCACACAGATATATATTCAATGACATACACAGTCACTCATACATTCCATGATGCATAACACGCTCTCTTCTCTCTGTTAGATGTACTTAAATACATATAAAGACGCATATACACATATCTTTAAATTCATCGTTATGAACATACATACATTATTTACTTTCTTACTAGCTTCCTGTATTTACTTTCTTAAAAGTTCGTCAATCTTATATTGTTTCTGGCCTGTGTAAGTCCAAATTTATTGTGAGGAACAAACTGGAAACAACTAAAATTCAAAAATTACTATTATTGACACAAAGAATTATTCGACAACACTAACGCTTCCCTAATATTTTCTGACAAACTTGTATCAGTCGGCGGAATCTTTGATATGAGTACACATGGAAGGAAACACACGCATGATAAGAGTTCAAATAATTGAGAACGCACATGAACATATAACACAAATGAACAAAGAAAACATGAATAAAAAATGAGCATAAACATAATGCTCACAGATAACTCACACATGATGTGAAACAAATACTTGAATAGATAAAACATACACTCATAAAGAGGTAACACACACATGGACAGATAACACTCCTAAGAACCGATAACACACACTTATGAGCTGGTAACACACATATGGACAGATAACACTTTTAAGAACCGATAACACACACTTATTAGCTGGTAACACACTCATGGACAGGCAACAGTCACTTGAAAAAATAACACACGCACTTCTGAATAACACACACACACACACCCACACATAGTCTGGTAACACATACACATGGACAGGTAACAAACACATTAATAGGTAACACAACGCACACATGGACAGGTAACAAACACATTAATAGGTAACACACGCACACATGGACAGGTAACAAACACATTAATAGGTAACACACGCACACATGGACAGGTAACAAACACATTAATAGGTAACACACGCACACATGGACAGGTAACAAACACATTAATAGGTAACACACGCACACATGGACAGGTAACAAACACATTAATAGGTAACACACGCACACAGGGACAGGTAACAGACACATGAATAGGTAACACACGCACACATGGACAGGTAACAAACACATTAATAGGTAACACACGCCCGGTGGCTAAAGCTCCCGCTTCACACACGGAGGGCCCGGGTTCGATTCCCGGCGGGTGGAAACATTTCGACACGTTTCCTTACACCTGTTGTCCTGTTCACCTAGCAGCAAATAGGTACCTGGGTGTTAGTCGACTGGTGTGGGTCGCATCCTGGGGGACAAGATTAAGGACCCCAATGGAAATAAGTTAGACAGTCCTCGATGACGCACTGACTTTCTTGGGTTATCCTGGGTGGCTAACCCTCCGGGGTTAAAAATCCGAACGAAATCTTATCTTATCTTATCTTATCTTATCACAGGGACAGGTAACAGACACATGAATAGGTAACACACGCACACAGGGACAGGTAACAGACACATGAATAGGTAACACACGCACACAGGGACAGGTAACAGACACATGAATAGGTAACACACACACGCACACACATACATAAAACAAAATATAAAATATAAAGTACTTAATCTTCCGCATCGAAGAAGATATAAAGTCTGAAACTGAAGACACAATCAGTTTGTTTGTTATTTCATGAACATGATATACTATTTTAAAGTTCACTGTACACAATAACAAACTATGAAATTAACTAACAGAAACTTCCTGACAAAAATGTAGTCATAGTTTGTGATTTAAATTTCACTCAAATTATGTGAAATGTTTCACTAGAAATCTTGAGTCTTGCGACTTGCTGGACTGTTTTTATAACAGTTTGTGAATAAATTATCTGGTGTTGTACACTGTGTGAAACAACATATTCTTCACGGAAATAATGTCACATAAAAACTGTCCTAAATTAATGTATCAAAGTCTAATCTTATAACCCATTATATTTAGATTAATAAAGCTGGAAACATAATAAACATGAATATGGTTATTGCTTTAAATATCTGTTTATTAATTTAATTTCATTCATTATATTGTCGCAAAGAAGACATCAAAGTTTTTTTTTTTTGTTTTTTTTTTTTTTTGTATTTTCAAGAGTGTCTTGCGAGAATGTTTCATAGAAGTGTACATGAAGTTCATGCAAAGAATGTATTTCAAAGTATTCTCAAGAGTGTTTGGAGAAAATGTTTTATGTCAGTGTTTGTGAAGGTCAGGTGTTCGAGATCATGTATATCATCCAGATGTAAGGTGTTTCAGGAGAGTGATACAAATGACTCACGAAATCACAATGACACGATTACAAACAAAAACACAGTAGTACGGACGAACGCCTCGGTCTGTAGTGTTTACGACTCGCTCGCCACGAGTTCAGGCCCCGCCCGTTTAGTGTATAAAAATATGCGGTTTTAAGAAAGGTCAATGTTATTTATAATACATCTACGTAAGAAAAGTTTATCAAATTTTTCTCTTTAGTTCATATCAATTTTCAGTTCCAATATACATTCCACTTATACATTTTATCCAAGCTTTCACACCACTTCCTTCACTTCACCTACATATTTTTTTCCACGCATCTTAATATTATCTAACAATTCTTGTCAATAAATACATATGTATCATTCTTCATAAGTTGTTGCTTCATCCTCCCTAAAATTCCTCAGCACTGAAATCTCTCACTTCTAGACATTCCTCAAGATCTTTGCCAATTTGATTATAAATATATTGTTTATGCTGCTCTGGCTTTTCCTCGCTGAACCTTCCACCATCCTGAACCTCTATTATATCCCAGTCATAAGATAGAATATCTTTCAGACACATTACCGGAAGGTGAGGGTGTTTCCGTGGCCCGGTCCATGACCAGGCGTCGCAGTGGATTAGGGCCTGATCAACCAGGCTGTTACTGCCGGCCACAGGCAAACCATCGACCAGCTGGTCAGGTAGTAACTTTAGATGGTTGTCCAGCTCTCTCCTGAAGACAGCCAGGGGTCTGTTGGTAATCCCCCTTATGTATACTGGGAGGCAGTCAAATACTCTTGGGCCGAAAATCTTAGCTTAGCAAAGTCAGCTGATGATCGGGTTCTAAAGAGAGCTGACGACACTAGTGGTTGTGGAGCGTTGCAATAAGCCTGTAGCAAGATCTAACACAATTCTCTCCCGAACCTTTATCAGTGACTCTCAGTATCATAATAACATAATAGTACAGTAAACAGCTCACAGAATGAACAGAATTCAGCCATGTGTTGAATCCTGTCCAGTCATATAATTAACAAGTCACGTAATTAACCAGACACTTAATTAAACAGTCACATAATTAGCCAATACACAATCCCGTCCTAACAAGATTCATCCGTTTCATTAGCTGTTATTACGATTTCGTGAGATATGAATAACGACAATGAAGGGACATGGACAGCCGAGTTGGTGCGAGAATCGTCAGAAAAAAAATGCATTTGTCTTCACTGTACGGCTAATGCTAACTTTTCTAGTATATAGATAAATACCTAGTTGAATGAATCTTATTAGGCTGTCAAGGTGTAGTGGGCGCATCACTTACCTGTTAATTTTAAAAACAGTTTTAAAATTAACAGGCAAGTGATGCACCCATTTCACCTTGACAACCTAATAAGATTCATCTAACTAGGTATTTATCTATACATTGGAATAGTTAGCATTAGCCGTACTGTGACGACAAATGCTGTAGATTGGAATCCCGTCCCTTCCACGAAATGTTTACAGTCGTGTTACTACTGGAGAGCCAGGTTATACGGGAATAAATTCAGTGATATGGAAGGGCACCAGAGATGCAGCTTACGAGACCTAAGACTCCTCAACTTGTCACAGCAGATATTAAATGTATTAATCTTCAAATGGAAAGTGGATCACTACATCAGACAAGTGGCAGATCAACCTGGCTGTGATGACTATGTGGACCAGTTCGCCACTATCAACAGCAGCCATATTGAACAGCACTATCGACAGCACTGGGAGACCAGCAAAATGTCCACCAGTCATATCACACAATAGCACAATGCCAGTGGCAATAGCAAAATCCATCCTAAACCAAAGCAACAAAAGTGTTATATTCCTCTATTTGTTTGCAAAGATACAAGATTTGAAAATTAATAGAAATGGCAAAGTTAGTTACATAAGCGGACTCCTCGCTGATCCAAATGCTATTAGGAGTATTTACAGAAAATCACATATTCACTTTGTTAGACACTGCGATACAACGGCATCTTGGCAAAGAGAACATCTTCGAAAACTTTTTTGCCTGAGCACTAGTTACAAGTGAGTCAGACAAACACACAAGGATGTTTTAGATGGTGAGACAAAGATTAAATAGGTCACCGGCAGGAGTAGGACACTATTTGAGAGTCTTTCCTGGACAGTACTGATGAATTCTTCAACAGTGGAAAATAAGACTAGTAATTATTCTTGTATATAAAGCAGTGCCAGCAACTGTTCAGTATTTCATCTAGCACATAAGATAGATAACTACTTCGAAAGTCTTGAAATTCCTACATTCAGTTTTATCTTCCTTGGAGATTTCAACTTCCCAAATGTAAAATGGAAGATGGTAAACCACAATATTGTACCAGAAATAGTTCCTGACGGGTTAGGTCAGAGAGCTATTAAGTGAAAGTTTGCTTTGATTCAGCAGATAACAGAACCCACCACCCATTTGATCATCACAAACAACACAATAATTACAAGTCAGTTATACTGTGATCACAATATTATAGAGGTACAAAGAAGTATAAATTAAGTGGTGGAAACCTCCGCCAACAGTGCACCAGAATGAAAGTTCAGTAACATTCATTAATTTCAACAATCGTAGAACTGACGTGGACAAAATTAATAAAGAACTATCAGACATACGTTGGAAAACAGTCATAAACATCCAAAAACCTCAGTAATGCTTAGAAAATCTGAATACAAAGGCATACAAAGACTGCATTAAAAATGTACCACTAATTAGATTTTTGAGATTTTACTGCCAGAACGGATAGCTTATTGTGCAACCTATATCCATCCTGTGGACGGTGTGACTGTGACTTTGTAAATGGTCCAAGTCGGACCGAAACGTCGTCGTAAGCTCCTCTCTTCTATGTGCGGGTTATTTGTATACTAATCTCTGTATTCCTAAATAAGTGGACATTAAAACACATAGTGTTCAAGGTACTGACCATAGGGATAGCCACATACTCTGTATTTAGTTCTATCATCAACTGTGTGTCTGCCAGACTGCCAGAAGTACTTGTAACCAAACCTAAGCCTGGCTACTACAACATCAGTCAATCTGTTCATGTAAGTTGCTCCATAAACGCTTATCAACTTTCATGTTATCATAGTGGGTAATAGATCTTCTCAGGCTTCTAACCGCATTCCTATAACATTCACTTTCATTATTTACTTTTCTCCAACTATTTTTCTTAATTCTAGACACACAGTTACTTTTTGCATATTCCTTTGAGGTACTCTTTTGGCTAATTTATCAACTTTATCTCGAAGGAGTAATCCGGTGTGTGATGAAATCCATAACAATTGAACATTAATTCCTTTTTTTTCCAGGGCTTTGCAACATCTATATCTGGCTTCTCCAATAAGGATGTTATCATTATGTGTGTCAACAGAATCATAGAGTCAA
>NC_069416.1:10881161-10943386 GCF_026875155.1 Cherax quadricarinatus | reverse complement strand
CCATTTTTTTCCCCCACACTGCGCCGCGATGTGGTCATATGACCCACATAGCCGACACGTACGTTGTTGCCCCGCATACGTTACATAGATTTGAGTCCTTAATTCTTTCAACACAATATATGAAGGAATAGGGTGTCGAAGAGTCATTTTAACTGTATACGCGCCTTCCAGCGCACCTGCATACGGTCCAGTTGCCCATTTCCCTGCTGTGGCTACGTGAACCGTCCCATAAGTACGCAGTTCACTGGTAATATCAAAATCAGTCGCCTCAAAAGGCACATTACCTGATTTTCACCCAGGTGTAATGTCGAGATACATCATGAAGTCTCACCGACACAGCTGTATTAACCGTATGATGGTCTCCTGATACTTGTCGACCACTGCTCGTAGACTTGGCAGACGTCATTTTAACGAAGATTCTTGTCATTCCATTTAATGCGACACCACATATCTCCTCATTTGCTATACCATAGGTATCGCGAATGATCGCTGGTAATAATAAATCCATGTTGGATCCTGTGACAGCACCACGGATCATCTCAATGCAGACAGTGTTGATTCTTCTTCTGCTATTCAGCGCCATGTTGGAGAAAATAAAGTTTCCACCAAGCAACGCTAGGGGCAGCTCAATCAGGTAAACTGCTTATCGAGAGGACCCTATAGTGGTGTAGCCATCTTGGTTAAATTAGGATATACATTTAAAAATATACATGTTGATGAAGATAACATTCTTGCAATAGAACTAACAACGTCGCATGGACAACTAGTAATAGGAACTGGATATTTTCCCCCGAGACAGCCATATATAGAGTCAATTCCTCTACATAGGATATTAAGCAGAAATATTCCAACAATACTAGCTGGAGATTTTAATGCTCATCACCCTGCCCTCTTTAACTGTGGAGCTGGTATTCCACTGGGTGACTTAAAAGGAAAACAACTCTTTAATATCATGACAGCTAGAAACTTGTCATTTCAAGGCCCATTCTTCAAATCGTACATTGGACCTCATCCAGGAACACCAGATATTGTACTGACAAACAGAGACTGTGACATCTTTCACTGTCGTATATCTCCTGGTGGAAATGTAGGATCTGACCATATCCCTGTTATAATACAACTACAAACTTCTCCAGTTAGAATACCTGTAACTCCTAAACCCAATCTTAACACCCTAGGATTTGACCCCTTCAGGGCATATCTGGGTGAAGATGAAATTGTGTCTTTGGAAAATCTACCTTCCAGTGCAATTGATGATGCAATCAGGTCCCTGCACAATCGAATAATTGAAGCTACCAATGCAAATTGCCAATTAGCTTCCACGAAGATATACCAACAATATAAACCTACTAGGGAAATTAGAGACACTTTAAGAAATTATCAAGCAGAATGTCGAAGGCATCTTCAAACGCGACAACCACCAGCAGCTACACTGCACCGATTAAGGCACGAATTAATTAAACATGATTAGTCAACACAAACGAGACATATGGAAATTTCTAGTTCTTCAAGCTAATCAATATAAACGTGAACCAGCACAAATTTTGGAGTAAGATCCGACAACTTTTAGGGGCAAAGCACAAGGCTCCTAACTACCTAGTTCATACCTTCACTGATGAGGATGATGAAGATGTTGAAATTAAACTTGACGATCCACAGGACAGGCTAATTTGATGGGTGATGTATGGGAGAAAATTCTCTCTCACAATAATGTCGTAAATTTAAAATAATCATTTATTGTAAATGAATGGAGGATGAAAACTTGGATATCTACAACCACTACTACCATCGATACTTCACTCTTGAAAAACCCCACCGTTACTAGACCTTTACTTTTAAGGAAAAGTCAGGTTATTGGAAAAATGAGAAATAAGCCCGGCCTCTCTGGAAAAACAATGAAACAAAAAAATCCCTACCTAAAAATTGAAAACAGTCCTTGTAAATTCTTTAATGCCATTTTGGCCTAGGAATTTTTCCAGTTTTTTTTTGACTGCTAGAATGATCTTTTTGCTAACCCCAATAAAGACATCCCCAAACCCTGGAACTATACCCCCTATATCTTTATTGAGTCACTGGAAAAGTTTTGAAAAAGTCTTTTCCCCCAACAGATAAATTACTATATGGATTTTAATACTTGTTTACTGAAAAAAAAAATTTTGGCTTAGAACACATAAGGTCCCAATCATGCAAAAAATTTTATTTTTGCACGTAGCAAGTCTAAAACAGCAGGGCATTTTCCCTTAATTGCCACCAAGATTTTCATAAAGTTTTTTGATAGTTTTATGGCATGATGGCCTTTTATACAAAATATTGACCTACAGACCATAACTGGACTTTTTTCCCGAAATTTATAATTTCTTACCAAAGAAAAAACATTCCCACCCTTTTATGGGGAAATCGACGAACCTTTTTACCCCGGCTGGTGGGGCCCACAAGGTTCTTGTCTCGTCCACTTTTGTTTAACATTTTTTGTGAATGACCTTCCTCAACCAGAGTTTTGACCAATTGGACAATTTTAGATGATGTTATTCAGGGTTCATCAAAATCCAGTAAAAGGAAAATACAAGTATGAGAGGTCATAAAAAAAAAGAAAATTTAATTCGCGAACCCTCTAAATTGGGGAAGAAAAGGAGAATTTTCGACTAATCCTGACAAGGTCCGTTAGACGATAGGATGTTTTCACAACCATTGAAATAAAGGGGGTTCTCCTCAGAGGTAACCTGTAGCATTAAAACCCCAACAAGATCTTGGGATATGAAAAAAGACAGGCTGCTCCACTCAACATCTCATGTAACTAAAAAAATCAACACAGCCCCAAAGGGCCCGGGCTTTGCAGCCTTCGATTCAAAAGCCCCCCCCAAATGTCAAAAAACTTTAAAATATAATAGACCTAACTTTAATCCCTTGTGTCCCCAAAATTCTTTAAAAACAAAGACCCAAAATGCTCGGTTACAAAGGGGCCGAAAAAAGCTCTAAGAATTACCAAAACCAGGAGGGGAAAACGAGTTAAAAATTGGCGATTTTTAAAAACAACAAGATATCACTGCCCTAAATTCGCCTTGACACCCTAAAAAAAAAACAACTTTTACATGCAAGAACTATACATGCCAGATAGAGAACATCCTATACAAAATGAAAAAACCACCGATTACCCTTAATACTCCACTCACAGGGCTCAAAAAAGATCTCCCCAGAGGGTTCGTCGTTTTTTTCATAAAAATGATTACCCTCGACCCCTGATTTGAGCAACTTTCCTGACGAAGAAGATTTGGGAAAAACCCCGAACCCTTCTATGATACTGAAAAAACCTCGCCCCCCTTAGGGAGACACTTAATAACTTTCTAATGTAAAAATATGCTATTACTATTTTTGGACACCCCCCATTTAAAAAGCTTTTGTCACGAGCTCATAAACTGGCCAAAAAATATTGCCTTTCCTGTCGTATGAATATCCGTTGTGCAATCGCGAAAAAAAAAAAAAAAAAAAAAAAAAAAAAAAAGCAATTGCAACTTGTATAATTACAACCAATTCAGAGTCATGTACTTATATACATATTATATTTATGTGACTCTGATGGGTTAGTATTATACCTCTTAAAAAATAATCTTCTCAGTTCAAATACACTTTTTAAATTACACCAAAGTGGTTGGGCCACTTACCTTTTATATCCTACCTCTCCCCCCCCTCCAACCCTCTTCCAATATTTCCATCCTTACCCATCCTTCTTCCTTCCCCATCTTACCAAAGCTCTGGTCATTAGAAGCGAAGCCTTTGAAGCGGACGAAAGCGATTTAAGGAACGTTTTTGACCGTTACGGCACCGTGCATCTGGCGGCGTTGGGACACTGGCGTGACGGCCCCCTTGTTGGCATGCCGGAAGGGTCGTTTTCTTTGAAAATGTCCCTTAAGCACCCGATACCGTCGTATGTGGTAATGGAGGACTTCAGAACGCAAGTGTATGTGACATATTCAGGTCAAAGGCGCACGTGTAGACTCTGTGGGGTGTATGACCACATTGCAGCACAATGTCCGACGAGGCGTGGAAGACCAGGGGTCGCGACGAGGAAGGTGACAGCAGTACCGCAGTCATACGCTGGGGCTACACAGCGTGGGAAACTGGAGTGAGGAGGTAGAGGGGGAGACAGAGGAGTCACCTGCCTGCGTAACTCTACCGGGTGTGGAGGAGGACGTAGGCGTGGTGTCGGCGACGCTGGAGGATGCATACGCACCCGCCCAGGATGACATGGAGGCATCCATTCGAGAGGCTTTAAACGTTTTGTTGGAAGCTTCAACAGCTGATGGACTCCAGGGTGGGCTGGAGGATGTCAGTGTACAAGAGGGAGGAGGAGGTGTCACAAAGCCGACTGTAGAACACCAGGTTCTGACTGTGGAGGTACACAGGGATGATAGATCCGAAGTTGACATGATCACCGATCGTGGCTGTCGCAAAAGGGCTGCGGTGACGACGTTCTAACTCCCGGACAAAGATCGGGGAAAAAGACATGGCACGATGAGACCCGTAGATGAGCGGGCGGATCCAACAATGTTCAGCAAGATAGAGAGGAAGGCATAAGAGGTCGTGGGGGAAGAAGTGGAGAGAATCGCAAAGGTGTTAAGAGTGTTAGGACATCTAAGGGTAAACCATCAATGAAACCTTCAGGTGTATAACTCTAAATGTTAATGGTTTGAAATCAGACAACAAGAGTAATGTCGGTGGTTTTTTTTGGGGAAAAAACAGTTTCCGACGTTTGTTTTTTACGGGAACACAATCCAACTCCCCCCCGGGGAATGTTTAATTCCTGAAATGTGTGTACATGGGCTGTTCTAGCAGATTGAAAGGAGGGGTGGCAGTTTTAAAAAAAAGGGGCCCCACCCGTTTTCTTTACACACCTGGGGGTTTGGGGGGGAGGGGGGGCGGTGCGGGGGGTTTGGGGGATTGGTGGGGTCGGGTGGGTTTCCCCTCGGGTCTAGGGACCAGGGGGAAAAAAGTGATATGCGAAAAAAAAACGTTTTTTTTGGGGATGTTTTGGTGTATCTTTTAAAAGGTCGTCCCAGCCGTCACGATCATTGGGGGGAGTTTGGGAAATTTGTCTTAAATTAAAATTTCAAATTCAAATTTTTATTCTTATAAAGTTACATGTTGAATTTCAGAATTTGGTTGTTGTGTGGTTTACATGTATTAAATAATGATTACAGAGTGTCCACTAGAAAGCCTGCAGGCTAGGCATTTGGGCAGACTTAGTTTAATTCTTTATTTTAAAATATTACAAATTTGAGGTAATTGGTATTAGGCAAAGTGACAAATACTTTTTGAGAGTTTGCAATGTAAAATGCTTTTTTTTTTGGCACGTACATAGTTTCAGTTTTGGGATATCAGGTTCATTTTTTTTAAGATTGAGATTAATATTTCGTTTATGGTAAAATGGGTGATTGAGTGTAAGTGTAAACCCCCCGGGTGTTTCGTGTAGTTAGTTGAGGGGGTGTATCGGGGAGAAAAGAGTTTTTCAAAGGGATTTTAAAGGTGATAAAATGTGCTGCAGTTCTAGAGTTCTCGGTGGGTGTTCCAAATTTTAGGGCCTTTTGCATCTTGTTTTTTTGTAAATTTAGTCGGACAGGGGGAATGTCTTTGAGATTTTTGTTCTGGTGTTATCCCTGTGGGTTCGTCACAATATAAGAAGCGTTTTAGGTAAAGGTTGTTTTGGGATTTTAAGGGTCCTGTAAGTTTTGCACATTAGAAGTGTGGTGTCTAAACAGGGAGTAAGTTTAGATCTAGAAAGTGGGGGGGGGTGTTTTCCAGGGATGGGGTTTAAAAATTATTCTTACTGCAGCTTTTGTTGGGGTTTTTATTGGTTTGGTGTTTGCTGCGGTTTATCCCCAAGACAAATGCATAGGTGAGGTATGGATAAATAAGTGAGTGGGATAGTGTGAGAAGGGGATTTTGCGGGATGTATCGTATCTTGGGAGGATCCCAACCGTTTTGGGTACTTTTTTGGGTTTTGTTTTGGATATGGGTGCTGAAATTCAGGTTGTTGCAGGTAAGGCCTGGAATTTGCCCCCATTTGTCTGGAAATTTGTGTTGTCGATCTTAAAGTTAATTTGTGCATTCCCGCCTTTCTACCAAAAATAATATAGTAGGTTTGCAGTGTTAAGCGTAAGTTTATTGGGTGTCACCAAGTCGATATTTGATCACTCCTCGTTTTCAATGGTGTTGAGGTGGCAAGATTAGGTGAGAGATGACATAAGTCGTTTCGTCAGCAAAGAGAAAGGGTTTTTTGGTGTTGGGTACGTTTGGAAAATATTATGTATTGAGGGGAAAACAGGGGACCAAGGGCACTTCCCCCGGAACTCCAGTACAAGTGGCCTTTTTGTTTATGCTGTGTTTTTAATGTGACATACGAACCCATTTGTAAGGTAAGATTTGAAATAAGCAAGCGCATGGCCCCTTATACCGTAATGGTCAAGTTTGTGGAGTAGGATGTCGTGGTCTACTGTGTCAAAAGCTTTTCTTAGGTCAATAAAAATTCCTAGTGGATATTCCTTATTTTCCAATGCTGTGTAAAGCAGATCTAGCATTTTTATGATTGCATCATTAGTGCTTTTATTTTTCCTGAATCCAAATTGGCAGGGGTTGAGTATGTTTTGTGTTGTTATAAATGAATATAGTCTCCTGTGCACGAGTTTCTCAAAGATTTTGGATAGCAATGGTAAGTTTGATATTGGCCTATAGTTGTTTAAGTCTGTAGGGTCACCACCTTTATGTATTGGTGTAACCCTTGCCATCTTGAGTAGTTTCGGGAAGGTGCTAGTTTCAAGTGACTTGTTAAAAAGTAATGAAATAGCATGCAAAAGGATATGGGCCGCTCGCTTGTACAGTAATGGTGGGACATTAGACAGATTCCCTGAGTTGTTTTTAAGTGACTTTATAATCTCGGTGACTTCCGAGGGCTCAGTTGGTGCAAGATAGAAGGAATTTGGGAAATTCCCATCTAGGTAGTCCCCGGCATGGACATTGGTATGTGGGATTTTATTGGCGAGATTAGATCCTATGGTTGAGAAGAAGTCGTTTATCTTGTTAGCTGTGTCAGTGGGATGTAGTGGTGTTTCATTAGGTTTAGTTAGGACAATATTCTTGCTTTTTTCAGTTTGTGGGTCCCTAGAATCTGAGAGAGGGTTTTCCAGGTCTTTTTTCATATCTCCTCTAGTGTCTGTGAATCTACTGGAGTAGTATAGTTGTTTGGCTTTCTTTATTCTTTGGTGAAAAACTGATGAATGGGTTTTTAAGAATATTTTGTGTATTAAGCCTGCTATATTGCTTTTCTTTGGTGTTTTTGTAAATATTTTTAGTGTACGGGTTCCCATGGGAAACCAAGGTTTGTTTGTGATTGTTTCGTTTTTATAGGAAATGTTTGTTGTATATTTCAAAGTAATTTGTAAGAAAAATGTTTGCCCATCATCAACCCCTTTGGGCCCTTTGGGAGAATTTGTGGGCCAGTCAAAAATCTTAGGTCAGTGTGAATTCTTCTGGGCCAGTCTGGAGTCTAAATGAGCCCTTTGTTAATTTCAAGTGGTGGTTTACAAATGTTTGTCGGGGGGAAGGTAGGGTAGTGGTCGTAGTGCTATCTGTGATTACCCCTGATTTAAGGGGGGTATTTTAAATTGGTCCATATGTGGTTATTATGGTTGACTTGTCTCAGTGACCCTGGTTGGGTTTTGTTATTGTTGGTATGAGAAGTGGTTGTTTTTGTTGATGAAATCAGTTACGGCTGATCATCTGTAAACCAAGGTTGATGTTGAAGTCTCCAAACTAAAAGGGAAAGGGGGTGTTTATTCATTTGTCTGTTTGTTTTAGTGCTTTAATTTTTTCCACTGAAATTTGGGGTGTTTGTGTGAGGTATCCCGGTTTAAAGGCCCCTTGTTATAGGTGTCTTAAGGTTTTTTTCCCCGTAAAATTGCAAAAAAGTATTCCCCCCAATTTTATCACTAAAGGTGGGGGTAATACAAGATAATTGGTTAGGTATGATTGAATCCACCCCCCAACTTGGTTTGGTCTCGTTGTGAATTGCTGTGTTCTGGTAGAGGGTAGATATCTATTGTGCCGCTTAAGCCAGGTCTCAGTAAGAATAAGCAGGGGGGTTCTTTGTGATTTAAAGGAGTTCCCGGAGGTCATTAGTTTTGCTTAAGGACCTGATTTTTGTTAAGTATGATAGACTTTTAGCATTGTTTAGGATAGTGCTGACTTGTGTTGCTGTGTAATAAAGGCAGTTACTTTCCAATAGGTTTTGATTGGGTGTCAGATTATGGAGGTTTAGATCAGGGTCAACGTGATCAATCATCTTCTAGGTTTAA
Source organism: Cherax quadricarinatus (assembly GCF_026875155.1). Classification (NCBI taxonomy): domain Eukaryota; kingdom Metazoa; phylum Arthropoda; class Malacostraca; order Decapoda; family Parastacidae; genus Cherax; species Cherax quadricarinatus. Next base: position 10,935,041 of record NC_069416.1, on the reverse strand, counting down.
ATTATGGTTATTTATATCCTGAGTTGTGTGTTGAGTTCTAGTACTGATATCTGTAGTGGTGGGAAGTTTGGGTAAGTATATAGCTAGAGTATTTTGGTCACATAGAGTATAGTCACTATTACACATAATGAAGTTGATGTTGTCTATGTGTTGTGCTGGAATGAACTAAAGTACAACTAGGTATAAACTAGTAATATAAAAATACAAATTTAAAATAGAACAAGACTCTCACTTGTAATTGCACTAAGGTCTAATATAATGACTTTTGTGGAGTCTATGTTTTGAGCTAGAATGAGCTATAGTACAACTAGATTTAATCTAATAATATAAAAATACAAATTAAAAATAGCACCAGTCTCTCACTAGTAATTGCAATATGGTCTAATATAATGAATTTGGTATTGACTATAGTACAACTGTGTTTAATCTAATAATATAAAAAAGGCACAAGACTCTCAATTGTAATTGCACTAAGGTCTTATATAAGTTGTTTACAAGAATTAGAGTATAACTAGATTTAAATTGACAGGATAAAATACACAAGTTAAGGTAGCAAAAGAATAGTAATAAAAAAAAATGATAAAAATAAAAATGGCAATGACTTGGTTATAATATGCTAGTAAGATGGTAGACAGGATAATATAAAAGTTGTAGTTGAAAATACTAGTTTAAAAAAGTATAGAATAAAATGGTCAATAAAAGAAGTTTACAATAAGTTTGATCAATATAGTTTAAAGCAAAATTGGGCAATAATAGGGATTTTAGAATAAAATTGGGCAATTGAGTATTTGTTAAAGTGAGGTAGAATTATTGAGGACAAATTATGGCTAGTTTATAATAAAATAAGATAGAACAGTGATGTGGTAAGTTGTAAAAAAAGGAGATAGATTCTGTAGATATTAAACAAATTAAGACTATGAGGTAGAATGGTCGTTGAATACAACAATGACAATCAAAAGTAGTTGGGGTATTAGAATTTTAGGGGGGCACAAATTTATGACAATATAACACTAACTGTGGACTGTGGGTATTATCTGCACTTTTTAGGGGACTTACTGCGGGGTGTGAATGTCTTTGATGTGGGGGGGGATGAGGTAGGGAGGAGTGTGCATACGTTTATTAGGAGGGAGTATGCAGCACGATTGGACCGCATATATGTTTCTAGGGGAATCATGGTTCGAACCGTTTGTACTTTAAATGGTGGACGTGGATTGGGAGGGATTACCGAGGCGGTACAGGGGTTTCTGGAAAATGAATGCTGGGTTAATGCGTAAAAGGAGCGTGAGGGAATCTTTTGCGAGTGTATGGAAGGAATGGTGGGATAACCCTAGGGTAGGAAGTGATATTATTGAGTGGTGGGACACGATTGGCAAGAGGAAGGTGAGAGACTTCTATCAGAGGAGTGGGGTAGAGGAACGAAAAATGCAACGTGGAACTTTGTCTTATCTGGAAAACCAACTGCAGGACTGTTATGTGAATGGTACGGGGGTGTACCCGGTGGCGGAAATTGAAAACTTAAAGCGCATGATAGGGGATATCCATAATCGTAATTTTGATGCGGCGCGGATAGCGAGTGGCATACAGGAGGTATTATGGGTAGATCGCCCTTCGGCGGTTGTCCTGCGGGAGCAGGGCAAACGCCGAAGGGCGACAGAATTAATGGGATTGGAAGTGCACGAGCAAATGGGGGCGTATAGCAGGGGACAGTACATTACGACAACTGAGGGAATGAGTTGCTATGGTGGATAAATGGTATGAATCGCATATGAGATGTGGGGATCTCTAAGGAGGTGCTAGAAAAAATGGGTGAATGGGTATGTTGTGATTTAGAGAATAAGGATCGAATGAATTTGAATGGAAGCATAAGTGAGGAGGAGGTTAGGCTAGCGGTGGAGAGTATGAGTGCTGGGAAATCACCGGGGATCGATGGTATCCCTTGTGATTTCTATAAGGAAAACTGGGAATGCCTACGCGACTTTCTAGTGGTATTATTTAACGAAATGAAAACAAGCGGAAGACTCGGGGAACAAAGAACAGGCGTTGTGGTTATGATTCCAAAAAAGGCTACGGGGAACTGTGTCCAAAATTATAGGTCGATAACATTAATGTGTGGTGATTATAAAATATTTGCGAAAATGTTAGGTAATAGAATTAACAGGGTATTAGAGAAGGTTTTGGATGAAGGGCAATATGGGGTACCAGGAAGATCAATGTGTGTGGGGCAAGGTATTATACGCAGGTTCATTGACAAAAGCGGGAAGGAAAATGCAGGGGGAATACTGGCTTTGGACTGGCATGCGGCATACGATTGTGTGGAGCGTGAGGCTTTATGGAAGTTCATGCAGTGGAAGGGATTCGGGAAGGAAATAGTAAGTTGGACGATGGCTTTGTATGAGCAGGCTATGTTTAGGGTACAGATAAATGGCAGGTTAGGGAATTTAATTGGAATGAAACGTGGTTTAAGGCAGGGGTGTCCTGTATCGCAGATTCTTTTTGCGCGTTACTTCAGGATCCTTTTTTCAGAGCTGTACGGGAGGGTGTGAATGATGGTGAAATGCGAGGAAGGGTGGGGATAAAAACGGGAATCGTAGGCTATGTGGATGACACCACGATTTTATATAGGGGATCACGGGATTTACGAAAAGTAGATGAATTGGTAAAACTTTTTGGGAGAGCAACAGGGATGATGGTCAATAAAGATAAGTCAATGCTTATGCACGTGGGAGATAGCATTAGTGGGGACATAGGTCAGGAGGAGGGTTGGCCTTTAGTAACTCACATCAAGGTATGTGGAATTGTTCATATGAGAAACATTCAGGAAGCGAGGAAGGTTAATTCGAGTGAGGTTGTGGATAGGGTTTTAGGTCGCTTGGCGGGGTTGCGTGCAGGAGGCTTAACTTTGCATCAGCGTGTAATTGTAGCGAATGTGCTTTTGTTTGGTAAGTTGTGGCATGTGGTAAGTATGTATCCGTTAGTTGCGTGTGATGAGAAACGTTTATTGAAGCGTGTATTTAGATATATATGGGGTTCAGGTTGTGATTGGTTAGCGAGAGATGTGTATTTACCGACTAGTCGGGGTGGACTGGGGTTAATGAATCTGCACATGAGAATATTAGGTATGTACGTTAAACATAGTTATTTGCGTGAGGGTCGGAGGGTTGGTACAGGTTTGAATTGGATTCGAGGGGATTTGGTACGATGGATGAATGGTGGGGATGTTACGAGATGCGAGAACAGCGAGGGTTTTAATTTAGGGCAAGGGATCCAAGTCGAATAAAGATTAGAAAACTGGCAAGGGGGGGAGAGAGGGAGGGGGTGGCTAGTGTAGAGGGTATATATCCAATGTATGCAGGGCGTGATATTTGGGGTCGCTTAAAAGGAGTTACGATTGAGGGCCGGGGTACGGGAGGTATGTATAAATTCCTTCACAATATATTGCCTTCCGGGAGCTTTTAGCGAATAGACGTGTAAAAAGTGGGTAAGGAGCGTTGTGTTGGGGTGGGGGTTTTTGACACGGCTTTCCACGCAGTGTTTTTTTTGAGAGATTGGAAGCGGTAAGAGTGGTGGTTTAGCAGAGTTATTCAGATGGTGGGAGGTTTAGGGAATTAGTGTCTTAAGGCGTAAGTCTAATGTGGGGGGGGGGTAGGGTTGCCGGGACAAAGGGTGATTGGATATCTAGTCACTGACTTTGTATATACTTCATGGGCCTGCAGACACGTATCAGCAAGAGAGAGGATCAAAGGGGGCTGGCAGCGACTTTTTATGGTACACAGCGAGGAATAGAGAGATTGCTGGGGGTAGATGGCTTTCGACTTTTTTTAGTGGGATATTGTAATTTTCATGTTCGTGATTTATGGGCATTAGTACCATAGGGGTAGCGTGGCTGGCCTTTTCGTGTGTGAGCGGAGGCGGTTGGATTCGAAAGGGTTTTGGGAATAATGATGAAACTTTGGGAAAGGGGGCGGTCAGAAAGGTCATATAAGGTGTAAAAGGGTATAAAGGGAAACAAACCCGGGGGTTTTGAAAATTTTTTTATTTTATTTTGTTTGAAAAGTGAATGATCAAATAAAATGTACGTTAACCTTTTTATACAATCATTTTGTTGAAAAATCGACCTGCTATAGTAATTTGTCGTCGTATGATGACCCCTTTAAAGGTTGATTTTGAAATATAGAGGTTTGGGAGCAATCCTGGCATACGTCGGCGACCCTCGTCGTTTTATTTTAACCTGAGTACCTTGGGTGATTTTAAAAAAAAATTAATTGTTTGTTTTGTGATATGATAATGGAAAAATGTCGAACACCGAGCATGAGAAAACTCAAGAAAGGGCCTGTCGTGTTTTGCTAATGGGGTGCGTGCGGTCATTTTATATATCTGTTAAGCTTGTTAGCCAAGCATTTTCAAAAAAAGTTTGTTTTGTGTTGGTTTTTTAAAAAAGGGATCACCCTTTCCTGGCTTTTTTAATTTGGGGATTTTGTTTAAAATTACTATCCAATCTTTAATTATTACGTGTTTTTTTTTTTTTTTCTAGTTAATTTTCTCAGTGCGATTTAGGCTTGTTATAAACTTCTCTTGATGTTTTTTTGCTTCAAATGGGAAAAAAGGTTTTAAATGTACTGTAACTAGTCGTTTTGTATTTTCGTTAGGATTTTGTTTTTGTACGGATTGTATTGTATACATAAGTTAATTTTTTACTTGCGGATGTGTCTTCCCCCAGTGTTTAGGTGGGGTTTCATTGTAAAATGCCCTTAATGTAATTTTTATTTAGGCTTTGTTTTGCCTAAAGTTTTAGGTCAATGTTCTGTATTTTTAAAATTTGTAGGCTGTGTTTTACAGTGAATTGTGAAGGGGGGGTCTTTTTAAAATGAGCAGTGGGGGGTTGGTGGGCGCTGACATAAATTGTAAGCTTTGTTTGTTTTAAAAGGTTTTTTTTCCGTGCGGGAGCTTTTAGGCGCTTCCAGCACTTTGGGGACGTATTATGGTGGTTGTTTTGGGCAAATTTTTTTTGAAGGCTTGGGTTTTCCCTTTTGTTTCATTATTGTATGTTAATGTTTTTTTCCTATGTTTATCATATCTTCTTGTGCTTTGTGCAAGGAGGTTTTTGTCAGTTAAACGGAGGTATTGGGGTTTTTGATTTTTTTGTGATTTTCTGAGAGGTATTATCAGCTTTTTTCTTTGTTGGGTGTGGTTTCCCCTTTAAATACGATAGCTGTACATTGGGGTCTGAGGGGGTTGCCCTAGATCATTGTATTTGCAGTGGCTATTTTTGGGTTTTTCTTTTATTATTTATATCTTGTTTGTGTCTTTTTCAAAAAAATATATATAAAAAAAATTTCCTTTCACTCCACACTTCTTCATTGCCCATGAAGTGTACCAAAATCCTCACAATATGCCACCGTTTTTTTAAACCCCGGTACCCACCCATTAATGCCCAAACAAAAACACTTAAACACCTGAAAAACCCCCCCCCCTCCCTTAAAACAAAATAACCGCCTAACCATTCCTGACCCTCCCTTGCTTTCACAAAAATCCCTTTCATAAAAAATGGTTCCAATCACCCCCGCTCGGCATTCCCCTCCTTCCTGAGTTGCTTGTATAAGACGCCCCTGAGGGAAAATCCCGGAAAAAATCTGTACATTCCCGGGGTCCCCCCCGGCATTGCGAAATTCGGAGACGTTCCCAATGTCGGCCAGGATATGGGGTTTTGCCCCTTCCCCCACGGCCGTACCCCCAACCCCCCCCCCCCACTCTCCGATGACCAGTTAATTCTTTTTGGATTTTCGCCACCCATCAAAATTCGCGCTTTGCCTCCCCTATTTTAAATTTCCTTCCCAATCCACCCGTTTATGCCCTCTACCTTTCTCAACCCCTTCTCCTTTTTCCCCCCCCTTGTAAAAAAAACTCCTTTAAAAAAATACTCTAATTTTGTTCCAGCGGTTGGTCCCAGCCCCCGGGCCCCAAACGGCAGGGATTACCCCTTGTTAAAACCATTCACAGCCTGACCCAAAAAAAACGAAATACCCACGCAACAATTTCGAAACCTCTGATAAAAAGGGATTTCCACCCAGCCATAATTTACTATTAAAAGCCTTTTGTCCGATTACCCGTGGTGAAACGTGAGATTGCGACCCAAAATTCCCAAATTTTTTTTAATCACTTCTAAACCCGCACTGAGTTCACCTCACGGCCATCATTGGCTCACGAGCATCACAATCCCGCTTTTTTTAAGTTGGTCGACCTTCCCACCTACCCCTCCTCTCCCTTTTCATTTGATCCCAATTTCCGACCGCCATGAACTTAGTTTTTTGCATAATTTCTCATTCCAGTTGCTTCACCAAAAAAATTTACGATTCCCTCCACCTGAATAAATCAAATCTTCCTACCAAGCTGTAGTTCATAATAACCCACAATCCCGTCCACCCATCTCTCTCAAAAACCCCCCAAACCCCAAAAAAACTCCCCGCACCCCCTATAGAAAGGATCCTGAAAAACGCAAAAATATTGTGATAGGGGAACCCCTTTCCTTTAAACCCTGCCCTCTAAAACCGGAACACCAAACCGCCATTGCCCTGACAGGAAATCGCTCCTTTTTAAAAAGGTTGAGCCCAATGATGATTTCCCCCCAAAACCCTGCCAACGCTTTAAATGCCTAATGCACTTTTTTTAAAACGCTTCATATGCGTCCCCAATCTAAAGCGAAGATCCCCCCCCCTCCAAAAACGTCTCCTTTTATGAATTCGAATTATCCCATCCCCTTCGAATAGGGGACCTCCCTGGTATCCAATTTTTGTCCCCTTCTATAATTTTTCTAGTACCTTTTTCAGTCATTCCCAGAAACCTCGCAAACAACTTATAATCTCCACAATAAGCCGAAATCCCCTATGTCCATAATCGTTGATGGTTTCCCCTTTTTGGCCCCAAAAACCCACCCTGCCGTCCTTTGCAATTCCCAAAACCCCCGTCAGTCTTTAAGATGTTAATAAACCGAACTAGACCCCCCCCCCCCCACCAACTGTTCCTTTCTTGAATCCTCGTTTACCCCATGCCCAAAAATTTGGGACCTGCCTGGTACCCCATTTGTCCCTATCATAACTTTTTTGAAATTTTTCAGTCTTTTCCCCCGTAATCGCAAAAACTTTAATCCCCAACATAAGCGAATGGCCCATAGCCCCAAAATCGTTGAGGGTTTCCCCCTTTGTCACCAAAAACCACCTCGTCGTTGAATTCCCCCAAACCCCCGTCAGTCTTTAAGATGAAAAATAACCAAACTAGAAACCCCTTTTTACATCCCAATTCATCCATAGAAATCTTTTGGATCCCATCAAACCCGGATTTTCCTAAGCTCGCCCTGCCAGGGTGCCAATCTCACACTTATTTGCGTCAAGCCGACCTGCATTGTTACCGAATTTCCCGTATTTTTCCAATTACTTATCCCAAAACTAGACATGTAAACCTAAACCAAGCATCATATACCCGCTCATGCCCTCCCTCGTCACCCCCCCCCCCCCAAAAACCCCCCCCCCCCCCCCCCCCCCCCCCCCCCCCCCCCCCCCCCCCCCCCCCCCCCCCCCCAAAAACCCCCCCCCCCCACACGGACTCAAATCGTTTTTATCAAAACCCTTTTTCGTTGTTTTAAATTCCTCTATTTCATCCACAGGGTTCTTTTCCCCCATCACCCACGTAAAAAAATGGGTAACTGTTCTTCAAAAAACCCCCGAAGCCCATCAACAGTTTATTTTTTCCCCCCCCGACCGAACATAATAATCCGAAAACGTTTCTTAGCCCCCCACATCCCCCCACCTAACCGTTCACCCTCCAGGAGCCCCCGCTATAAACCCCTCCCAAAAGACCAAAAAAATTTTTTTTTCCTCCCCTTTTAAAAATTTAACATTCAATTTCCAATAATACGACCCCTCTTTGGTAAACCTTCCCCCCTGCGTCCCCGAGAACCCCTCATGATCAGAAAACCCACATCTTGATACGCCACTTTAATACGATGTTGCGCGGCAGTTACCTATCAAGTCGCGCTGCAATCCTCGAGTACAAAGGTATGCTCAACCTTGCCCCCCCCCCCACATCCATAAAACCCCCCCTGATATTAAATTCCCTCCTGAAAAGTACCCCCTTCCCGAGGTTAATCTTCGCCGGATACACAATTCCAATCCCCCCCTCAATAGCTCTTCAGGAGTGACCTCAAATAAAAATTTAAAAAACCTCTTTCCAAAGGTAGCTTTTACACGCCATCTTTCGGGGTGGACCTACACACAAATAAATGCCCCTTCACCCGTCCCCTAGTCCTTCTACCCTTATTATCCTCCCTTCCCCCCCTTCACTCGTCTCACAACAAAAGGCTAGTCTCCCCCGTCATGATGGTCGCCCCTTTCAACCGAAAGCATTCTTATTACACGTTATATCCTCCATCGCAACCTACCAATTTATTTTATTGTGTTCCTGTAGAAAAACCCAAGTCCACTTATTTGCACCAATTAAAACACGAACCGCACGCTTTCGTCAGTTCGAAACCTTAATATTTTTGAGGCCCTTAAAACGACAATGGGGGTTTCCTTTCGACATGAAAGTTTTTCACTAGATTTTTGTTCCCAATTTTCCCTTCCCCCCCCTTTTAAAAATCCTGATAACCCCCGAGCTTTGGGTGCACGGACCCCCCTCTGTGCCCCATCCCCCATGACTTCTTCCCGATCTTTGGGTGGGGTTAAACAAAAATCTCCCAATCTAAAGTGTAAAGAGTGCTTTCGCGTTACCCTTCCCCATTTTTGTCGTCCACAGTCAAACCTGGTGGATTTTTACCCCCACCGTTGTTTTGCAAGGGTCATGGCGACCCCTTCAGCTGCACCGTGGTCCCCCCCGCAGTGGCAGCCTGTCCCAAGTCTAGGGATGTGCCCTTTACAGAAAATATGCTGTCCTCCCTAAACAATCGTCTAACACAGGGACAATGGATTTTCCACATCAAAGGCCCGTCTTCCGCGAGGCCAATACCTTGAGTCTGCCCCCCAAAGGAGGGACACCCCGGGGTGTGCACCACCCTTTTCCTTTGGGCTCTCAACCTCTTCGCTCCAAGACAATCCTGAGGTTTGCACGGCGCTTAGGAATCTTGCCCTTTCACCTTCCCTTTCCCCAGATCCCCGCTCTGTTGTACAACCCCGGCACCCCGTCTTTTTTTACCTGCACCGCCAAAAAGATGTATGCTCCACACAACCCACAATAGCGTTGCCTGCATAAGTCACAAATACCTGAGTCTGAAGTCTTGCAGGATCACATATGAAAGGGGTTGGTTGTTTTAAGTCATTTTTACCGAAAAAGTTTCCCCCCAGGTATTCCTTCATATGGGCCATCAGCCCCCTGCTGCTGTAGCATGTGTATGGTGCCCTAATTTCCAGGGCAGCACGTATGTCAGTCCCCATCAGCCCCCAAAGGGTACGTTTCTTACTTTTACCCATGTATAATGGCGGGATACTCGTGTAGCTTCACAGACACCCCTGGTTAACCAACTAGATTAAACCTCCTGATACTTGTTCAACGACTCCGTTTTCTCGAGCAATACTTTACGAAGATTTCTTGTCACACCATTCATCGCTACACCGCACAAATCCTTCGTTGGCGATACCATGGTGTTCGGATGATCGCAGGCAATTATATCGCCCGTTGTTGGTTCCAAGTACTGCCCACGAGTTAATTCAAACACACAGTGTTGACGCGGCGTATGCCTGCCTGCGCCATGTTGAGAAAAAATGGAATGCCACCGAACACGTATAGAGGCAGAAAAACAGTGTATAAACGTTCCTCACTCCTCAATGGTCTGTGAGGACGAATGTGTGATGGAGAGGTTTAGGGTCATGTGGAGAGGAGGGCATGGGGATTGGGAGGTGAGATTAGCATGGGGGAAGTTGAGGAGGCTAGTGGTTCAACATGAGTACTGCAAGGCGCGGGTATAGATGGGATATCAAATGGATTTTTATAGAATTCAGTCGGTGAGCAATTAAGTACTGTCTGGTGTGGGTCATGGTTGTTATGCGAAGGGAGTAGGAACAGTTAGGACAGACTCAAGCGGAACGGGTGTAGTCGAATTAGTACGCACCAAAAAGGCAAGAGGGAAGTGCATTGAGTGAGTACAGAGCTATTTGCTAATGTTTGCCGACTACAAGATTTTCGCAAAGATACTGGGAATAGGTTGAAGAAGGTTGTTGGTGGGTTATTCAATAATGGGAGATGGGTATTCCGGGGCAGAAGCATGAGAGAGGGCATGGGCCGCCGCATTAGGGATATTTGGAGGGTTGCGCAGCGGAGGAGGGCTTTTGGGCATTGATTGGGAAAATGCATATTGGAGTGTGTGTATAGAACTTTCTGAGGGCTGTTTGTTAACATCTAGGTTTTGGCAGGGGAGTGGTGAGCGTGGGTTGATTAGCAATGTATTCATCTGCAATGGTCGACGAGTTCAAATTAATGGCAAGGTTGGAGGCCTGTAAGATGGAGAGGGGTTTGAGACAGGGGTGGGTCCCCTGTCCTCAAATATTGTTTGCGTTGTATGCAGCATTGTTCGCAGTCGCTATATGGCGTGCGGGAAGGGCTGCCGCAGTAAGCTCCTGATATCAACTGACTTCTTGGCAGTTTTCACAGACCACTACAAGTCACAAGATGGCGGACCGACAAGGCAGGAAGTTAACACGGTCTGTGTTGCATTCCACCACAAGGGCCCTCAGTGTTTCTACAATGCAACATAATGCCAAACATTATACGAGACGTATACGGCATCCCCAATTGAAGAAATTATATGGCGTAGCTTTGAATGGATGTCAAGGATATTATAAAATTCGTGAATGCCGGGCTTTAAACAAGATTGTGGAAACTTTTCAAGAAAGGAGAATGGTAGTGAATTCGGTGTGGAAGTGTGTCTACATGACGTGTCGACGTTGTCACCTGGGTCAAGGTGAGAAAATGTTGGCCTTTCGATGCGGAGGTGTACGATCTGCGGGATGTTTTCGGCAGTTCGGAACGGGCTGCAGCGACCAAGGGAGTGTGGAGAGAGGGCCATACGAGGGTCCGGGAGGGCTCCTTCACCATCAGGATGACGCTCCGCCAGTCGATTCCCTCCTTATGTACGTCTGGAGATAATATCGGACCCAGGTGTTTTTGTTCATTTACGCGGGCAAAGGAAGATTGCAGGACTATGCAATCATTTGAGCATATGGCTTCCAGTGCCCCCGTCGAACTGGTTGGCCCCTCCCCAGGACCGTCCTGTGGGCCTACTGGCTTGAGGGCCTTTCGTTGAATGAGCCTGGTACACTCAGCTGGGCAAGTTCCGAAACTCTGGAGTGATGAGATGCAACAGGAGGGTCACGCCCCAGTCTACTCGTTGTGTGCCACCCTGTCGTGGATGCATCGACCGTGCCCACGTTACAGTGGATCCTGGGGGCCTGAGGTTTTGCCACAGGATAAGATGCTGGAAGACGTTGTTGCAGTACCTTCTAGATGGAAAACAGAAAACATGTTCCTGTTGTTCGCATGGCGTGTCGTGAGTTCACGATGTGGAATCCCCTACATGGATATGCAGAACAATCCACGTTCGTACGGACGCATGAGGTGGTGGTGGAGTTCACCAGGAGGCTTCGTCAGCGAGGAGATGCTTGTGGATGGCAAGCTCCCGCAAACGTTCGGCGGGAGCGTGGGATGGAGCGTGGGGATCATGGATATGACGACGTCTTGACACCCAGGACAGCTCAACAGGGAGGAAATCGTGGGCGAAGTGGCTGAGCCGCCCGGTCACAGAAAGGATAGTTTCAAGGACCAGCATAAGGGTTAGAGTGCGGGGGGAGGGGGGTCTCGAGAAGGCCCGAATGACAAGTGTAACAGGGAAAGTGGGAGTGGGAACAGGAAAGAAAAGACCCAAAAATTAGAGGTGACTCATTTTTGGTATATTCAAGTGTGGTACTATCAATGCATTGGCTTAAGGACTGAAGTTTAAAAAGTGTGGATGGTCAGTGGTTTTTTGCCGTGCGTTCCGATGTGGATGTATGTTTTATGGCAAGAACATATTGATTATATTTGGAGAGAGTTAGGTTGAAAGGCTACCGAATGTATGCGAGTAATTCTATTATAAATTAAAGGGAGGGGTGGCTATAGCGGTGAAGGAGTTCCAGCCCTTGGGCATCTTGGGATGGGATGGAGGGGGGATGAGATGGAGGGTGGTATGGTGTGGATATGGGTATTGGGGGTCGGGGTCTAGAGTTTGTTTTATCGAGTTTATATGCCAGCGGACAGTTGCTCTAAAGTTAAATTAGGACTTTGTGAGGGATGCTTAACGTTTCACATCCGAGGTGTTTACCTTTAATTTCGGGTCTTAGTGTGGGGATTGGAATTGCTTATCCGCCCATGGGGATGTTGAGCCAAGGGGGTGGGGCGGGGTTGGTGTCTACCTGTACTAAGAAAAATCTACTGGGGGATGTAAGGGTTATGATGTAGTGGGGAAGGGTGTGGGTGGGGGGTGGAACATTAGTTTTGTGCGCAGAGGTTACGCCGGCCCGACTGGATAGGATTTATGTACACAAGGAACTTGAGTTGGGCGCCTGTGCAGACCCTTGATATGGGGTTTTCCGATCTCCACCGTGCAGTGCTAGCGGACTTGGACTGGGTGGGATTGATTCAGGGTATATTCAGGGCATTGAGAAACTGAATGGCAAGCTCTTGGAGGGGGAAGGGGATGGGTCGATTTTCAGGATTGGTGGAAAATATATCTGAGAAACGCGGGGAGGGCAGATGAATGTTTGTGGAATGGTGGGAGAAGGAAACACGGCCCAAACCGGAAGAGCCACGTTATTATAAGTAAGCGGGGAAGGAAAGGAAAGAAGGAAGCAGGTGGGAGGTTTCGGGCTACAAATTATTTGGAGGGGCAGCTTATGAATATTTGTGGAGGGTGGAAAGTAGTAGGTATGACGCAATGAACATCTTCGTCGTCGACTTGCAGGAATTCACAATGAACGTTTTAATGCGGTTCGAGTCAGAGCAGGTATGGAAGAAGTGCTCTGGGGCGACAAACCTTCCGGTTGTGTCTTGCGCAAGTTTAGGGTCAGACAACAGGCGACGTCCCTCTTGCAATTGGAAGTATGCACGGGTTTGGGTGGTTACCTGCCGGGTCAAGTACTTCTCACCACGGACAGCATGAGTTTTTATGCTGATCTATGGTTTGAGGAAAAGCTACGGCGGGGAGTAGGGGGGGCCAGGCAGGTGGCCTGGGGGGGAGGGATTTCAGAAAAGTTGTAAGTGACAGGGATAGAACGGTACTAGAAGGTAGAATTCGAGTGGAGGAGGTAGAGGAGGCGATCTTTAGTATGAGTAAAGGAAAGGCACCAGGTATAGATGGCATTTCGAATGATTTTTATAGGGCGCATTGGGGAAGTATAAAGCATTGTTTGCTTGATGTATTGAATTGCATGCTCACGGAGGGGAGGTTAGGTATGTCTCAAAGTACGGGGGTAGTTGTGTTGGTGCCCAAAAAGGGAGGGGGGAGGGGTCTGAGTGCATATAGAGCAATATCTCTTATGTGCTCGGACTATAAAATCTTTGCAAAAGTTTTAGGAAATAGAATGAGGAAGGTTATGGGGTAGGTTATTCACGAGGGACAGCTAGGCATACCAGGTAGGAGCATGAGGGACGGGCATGTACGTATTAGGGAATTTTTGGAGGAATGTCAAGGGGGGGGGGTGTCCTCGGGCTTGACTGGCAAAATGCTTACGACTGTGTTGATAGAGATTTATTGAGGCTTATTTTATTGGAGCAGAGTTTTGGAGAGGAGATTGTAAGATGGGTTGATACCTTGTATGTCTCGGTTATGATACGCGTACAGGTAAATGGTAAACTGGGGCAGCCGGTCCGTATGGAACGGGGTTTGAGGCAAGGGTGCCCCCTCTCCCAGCTGCTTTTTGCTTGTATGCAAAACCCCTTTTATGAGCTGGTGGATGGTGGTTTGAGGCGTGGGAAGCGGAGCAGTGACCATGCAGCGCGTGTGGTCGGGTACGTAGATGATACCACGATTTTGTTAAAAGAGGAGGAGGATTTGCGGATCGTGGGATGGATGGTTGAGTTTTTTGGGACAGAGTCTGGCATGTGCGTCAATAAAGCAAAATCGAAATTATTGGAGGTGGGTACATGGGTGGGGAGGGGGGGGGGTTGGGCGAAAGGTATGGGTGGTCAGTCGTGGTGCAACTTAGAATATGTGGTATCGTGTACATGGCAGATGAGAGGGAGGGCCGAAGGGTGAACTCAGAATTGGTGGTTAATAAGGCTTTAGATCGACTTCGGGGGCTAAGAGCTGGGGATGTATCTTTGCAGCAGAGGACAGTAGTGGTTAATACACTTGTTTATAGTAAAGTATGGGGTGTGGCTGAGGTGTACCCTTTAAGAGATGTGGATATTCAGGAACTGCAGAGAAGGGTCTTACGTTATGTTTGGGGTTTTGGGAGGGCTTGGTTAAACCGGGAGGTTGTCATGACCCATGTTCGCCGTGGGGGTTTAGGTCTCCTGGCTTTGGGGCCACGGGTGAAGGCACTCTATGTTAAGCAGCGGTTCCTCAGGGCGGGCGGTGAGAAGGGCATCCGGGTGGGTCGGGTAATGATCGAAATGTGTAAATGGTGGAGCGGCAGGGGATTAATCGAGTGTGAGGACATGCTACGTTTCTTATTAAAGTTGAGAAATGCACAACGGATTCGGGTGGGGCAAATGGTCAACATATGTTGTCGTAGGGAAATTGTACAGGGATTGTCTGTTTTTCCGCTGTATAATTGGGGGGAAATATGGGACGGATTTTGTAAACTTAAGTTGGCACCAAGGGTTCGTGAATTGGATGGGTATGGTAAGGGAGGCGGATTGCTTACGTTGCGGTCTCGAAGAAACAGCTTTTCATGCAGTCTACTTTTGTGATACCTTGGACAAAGTTCGTTCGTGGTTGGGGCGGGTTTTCAATTTTCTTAGTGGGGGAACTATCTCAACCTTACGAGCCTTAACATTAGACGTTAGCGGAGTATCAAGTGAGGTACGAAGAGCAATAATGTACGTGGTGGCTGATTTTCTTTATATATCGTGGGGTACGCGGGAAACCGGGGGAACAGTTAGGATCAGGGCAATTGCGGCAGGTATCTACAGAACGTATTGCAGAAATAAACTCATATATGGTAGAAGTTGGGATAATAGTTTTCCTGCAAACTATCGAAGTCTTACTGTTCAAAGGTTGCTGCAACTGGGGGTGGGGTAAGGCAACGGGGGGCTGGACTCCCCCCCGTGGTAGCACCAAATGGTGGGTTCGGGACTTCAGGGTAGAGGGCGGGTTTTGGGGAGTGACGTGTATGTATTATGAATGGTTCCGTGCGTCTGTGTGTGTATGGTTGTGGCGTTGTGTGGAACTGAGATCTTGGATTAATCCTAACATGGTCATGCATCTTGATAATACATATAAAAAGCAATATTTCAGTATATGTTCCAGCCTCTGCAAGGCTGAACCGGCACCCGACTATGGCCGGGGCTTGGTGAAGTATGTTGGGTCTTTCCTGGGATTCCCGTTAGGTTTTGTTTAGTTATTTGTAAGCGGAAGCCTCGCTGATATCACCGCTAAAAGTACACGTTATACTGCCCTTTAAGGGGAATGTTCATAAGCAGACCTTTGGTGATGGTTGTAAACTTTTGATGAAGGGCAAAAAGTTTCATTGGCCTAAGATTGTTCGAATATGTAGTAGAGGTCACCTATGTGAAGTATAATGATGTATAATGTCTTATATTGTAATCTTTGGGCATTTAAGTTCCTTGGGCAGCACGCTTTTGTGGGATATGTTGTTCTGTCACCCAGTGATATCACATGTAATTTTTTTTATCATTTATGGTGCATATAGTCTGCTGATGTTCAATTAAGCACCTTTACTAATATCACTGTATACAAGTAAGGTATATTTTTTTTTTTTTGTGGGTTTATAATTAGTTTGAGAAACTAAATATGGGGTTGGTCGGGGTATTAGGTGTCTTAGTGTTTCCTCATATGTAATCATACATGTTAGATCTGTAAAAGTCTTACATTGATTATTAAAGGCTTTTTGTATATTTTGATTCCTTTTTCAATACATGCAAAATCAAAAATAAAGAACACCATGTTTCAATTTCAAGAGTCAGGTGGGTTTCTGATAGTTATTTTATATAACCATAGTACTAGTGAGTGTGCAATGTATTAGTTTCTATGATATTGTTTTAGTATATAAATTTTTATATATCCACAGTACCATTGAATGCGCAATGCTTTAGTTTATATGACATTCTTTTGTATGTAAAATTTCATACACAATATGAATAAGACTGTCAGGTTTGGTTATATATTTATTTGGTGTTTAAGGTACGTTCCGATAGTTCTCTGTTTGGTTATATATATTGTTGTTGTCTTACATAAAGTTTTCACGGTTCTTGTTTTAAAATCAATTTTGTATACCACACAAGTATACTGTGTTTTTTAAATAAAAATATAAAAAAAAAATATTGTTTGCGTGTATGCAGCATCCATTTTATGGGCTCGTTGAGGGGAGGGGGATTTTAAATGGGGAGAAGGATGGGTGTATAGATGTGGTGGGGTATGTGGATGATACCACTGTTCTGATGGCCGGAGTGGAGGGATTGCGTACGGTGGAAAGTGTGTTGGAGCTTTTCGGGAGGGCATCTGGCATGCGAGTGAACAGAGCAAAATCAAGTTTGCTGGAGGTGGGTGCCTGGGTGGGGGGGGGGCTTGGGGTTGGAGTTTGGGTGGGAAGTAGTGGCTAGGTTAAAAATTTGTGGAGTTATATACATGAAAGATGCGCGAGAGGCTAGGCAGGTGAATTCGGAGGTGGTGGTGGAGAAGGCAGTAAAAAGGTTGAAGAGTTTACGGGCGGGGGATGTCACCTTACAACAGCGGGCGATAATTGTAAATTCATTAGTTTATAGTAAAGTATGGAGTATGGCTGTGGTGTATCCACTGCGGACTCCAGACGTACATGAGATTCAGAGGAGGGCATTACGTTATGTTTGGGGTTTCGGGAGGGCATGGCTAAGCAAGGAGGTGGTGATGTCGAATATACGCAGTGGAGGAGTAGGCCTTTTAGCGTTGGGTTCTTTAGGGAGGGGGGGGGAAAGAGGGGTTAGAGTGGGGAAAGTGATGAAGGATGTGAGGAGATGGTGGAGCGGAAAAGAATTAATTGAATGCGAGGATATGCTGAGGTTATTGTTATTGATTAGGGAGGTGGAAAAACTTAGGGTGGGGCGTTTGGTGACGATGAGCAGAAGGCCGGAAATCATACAGAGGGTATCGGTTTATCCCTTGTATGATTGGGGTATGATATGGAATGACTTTCGAAAGCTTAAGTTAACGCCGAGAGTACGGGAGTTTGTATGTAGGTTTATAATGGGGATATTAGCATCGAAAGCTGTTTTGTGTTCAATGGGATTGGCGATCACTGTGGAGAACAGGAAACAGCTTTTCATGCGAAGGTTTTTCGGTTGATGGGTGGTGGTAATGTAGAGACCCTGCGAGCCTTAACATTAGAAGTACGCGGGGTCTCCAGAGAAGTGAAAAGGGCGATTATGTATGTAGTGGTGGATTTTCTGTATATTTCCTGGGGGATGAGGGACACGGGAGGAGGAAGAATTAGGATTAGGGCAATTGCGGCGGGCATATATAGAACGGTTTGCAGAAACAAACTTATTTACGGGGGACAGTGGAGGACACGTTTTCCGGAGACCTACTGCAAACTTAGGGCCAATGGCCTCATTCAGTTGGCGAGCTAATTATACGTAAAGGACTGGTTTCCTTTATAAGCGGGTTGACATTAGTTTTTCGGAGGGGGAGTGTATGAGGTAAAGGACTTGCGAAGGAATGTGAGGGTCGGGAAGGTATGTACTGCGTGGTGCTGTGTTGACATGTAAGTTTTGTGTGCAAGATTTTGATTAGCCCAAGATTTGTATAAAATATGTCCTTGAGATTAAAAGAGAGTTATAGAAGTCACTGTCCATGTTAGTCTACCAGTTTTTGCAAAGATAATTTTTCTGGTATGTATTTTCGCAGTTTTTTATTGTAATTTTGTAGGGAATTTCTTTCCTCTTAGATGGGGTTGATATTTGTTTTCACATAATTTGTTTTCCATCCCTTTTATAATGTTATTAAGTTTCGTTGCTGATGCAACGTATGCTGTAAAAATCTTGCAGTTGTTGATGCTATATACGCTTATGTAATTTTGTGTAATGCTTATTTTTGTTATAGAGTAATGTTTTCGGATAATTACCAGACTTTGTTCATAAGTTTAAATCTCATAATCAGTTGCATGTATATATAAAGCTACAAAAATTTGTTTGATCATTGTTGTGATCAATACGTGTGCGAATGATGTGGGTGTATTTATAGATGAGTTTTCATGGGGGGGGCCCCCCTCCAACAGTTTTGTGTGTATGTGTCAGATATATTATCATTTTGTATAATGTGTGTCAGTGAATGGTGTGTATGTATTTTGCGTGTTTCATAATTTTTTCTCTTGCACTTGTGATATAATTCTTCGTAATCTTGTCCAGATCCTGTATTATTGTGGTATTTAATATTTTATACTACCTTGTAATTTATGATGTTTTAAATAAAGTATAAAAAAAAATTATTTCTGAATTTCATCGAAATTTTATGGGCTTTTTGAAAAATATGTAATATGTGATATGGATTTTCACACTTGAAATATTTATTGACACAATACTACACTAAAATGTCATATTTAAGTTACTTTCAGCATAAAATTTAATTCCATCAGTAATTCTGATAAAAAAAGTTTGAAAATCCATGAACTTTAGCTAAAAAATCAGGTTTGTCTGAGAAACGTTCTAAATGCTCGAAATCGTCCAAATATGCAGTAAAACATCATTTTTGCACATTTTCCCGATTTTTTCAATGCTTCAGGTATTTTTAAAAATATATATGAAACATTCAAAATTATTTCTGAATTTCATCGAAATTATATGGGCTTTTTGAAAAATATGTAATATACTTTAAAATGTTGAAAAATGCTCGAAAATTTCAATTCCATCAGTAATTCTGATAAAAAAGTTTGAAAATCCATGAATTTTAGCTGAAAAATTCCACTAAAACTCCATAAAAATCATCATCAATTTTGAATATTTCATACATTTTTTTTAAATATGTTGGAAACCCTAAGAAAAATTTAGAAAAATGTCCTAAAATTGTCTTTTATTCCATATTTCGACGATTTACAGTGTTTTGAGTGCTTTTCTCACAAACATTCTTTTTTAGCTAAAATTTTCACCCTTTTTAATCACAATTACTTCTGCAATTGAATTTTATTCTTAAGCTAAGCTAAATTATGCAATTTCTCTGATGTACTTTGTAAACTCATATTTTAAATTAAAATTCTGAAATTTTTCAAAAAATCTTCAAAATGTCTTCAATCGTCGAAAAAAAGCCAAATATCATTTCTGATCAATTTTCAATATATGTCAATATTTTACATATTTCTCGAAAATAACACTAAAGCTCAATAATAAAAAAGTAATTGAGAATATATATATATATATATATATATATATATAATATATATATATATATATATATATATATATATATATATATATATATATATATATATATATATATATATATATTATTACATAATATGGTACAGAAGATTTAAGAGATACATTGTGGATATAAAGGTGGCATATAAGGTACATGTTGTTACGTGTGTATCACCGATTATGAGGCGAATATATATATATATATTATATATATATATATATATATATATATATATATATATATATATATATATATATATATATATATATATATATATATATATATATATATATATAACATCTTGTAGGAGTGAGGAAGAGCCAGTTGTGAGTGTGGGGGAAGTTCGTGAGGCAGTAGGTAAAATGAAAGGGGGTAAGGCAGCCGGGATTGATGGGATAAAGATAGAAATGTTAAAAGCAGGTGGGGATATAGTTTTGGAGTGGTTGGTGCAATTATTTAATAAATGTATGGAAGAGGGTAAGGTACCTAGGGATTGGCAGAGAGCATGCATAGTTCCTTTGTATAAAGGCAAAGGGGACAAAAGAGAGTACAAAAATTATAGGGGGATAAGTCTGTTGAGTACACCTGGTAAAGTGTATGGTAGAGTTATTATTGAAAGAATTAAAAGTAAACGGAGAATAGGATAGCAGATGAACAAGGAGGCTTTAGGAAAGGTAGGGGGTGTGTGGACCAGGTGTTTACAGTGAAACATATAAGTGAACAGTATTTAGATAAGGCTAAAGAGGTCTTTGTGGCATTTATGGATTTGGAAAAGGCGTATGACAGGGTGGATAGGGGGGCAATGTGGCAGATGTTGCAGCTGTATGGTGTAGGAGGTAGGTTACTGAAAGCAGTGAAGAGTTTTTACGAGGATAGTGAGGCTCAAGTTAGAGTACATAGGAAAGAGGGAAATTATTTCCCAGTAAAAGTAGGCCTTAGACAAGGATGTGTGATGTCACCGTGGTTGTTTAATATATTTATAGATGGGGTTGTAAGAGAAGTAAATGCGAGGGTCTTGACAAGAGGCGTGGAGTTAAAAGATAAAGAATCACACATAAAGTGGGAGTTGTCACAGTTGGTCTTTGCTGATGACACTGTGCTCTTGGGAGATTCTGAAGAGAAGTTGCAAAGATTGGTGGATGAATTTGGTAGGGTGTGCAAAAGAAGAAAATTAAAAGTGAATACAGGAAAGAGTATGGTTATGAGGATAACAAAAATATTAGGTGATGAAAGATTGGATATCAGATTGGAGGGAGAGAGTATGGAGGAGGTGAATGTATTCAGATATTTGGGAGTGGACGTGTCAGCGGATGGGTCTATGAAGAATGAGGTGAATCATAGAATTGATGAGGGGAAAAGGGTGAGTGGTGCACTTAGGAGTCTGTGGAGACAAAGAACTTTGTCCTTGGAGGCAAAGAGGGGAATGTATGAGAGTATAGTTTTACCAACACATATGGGTGTGAAGCATGGGTGATGAATGTTGCAGCGAGGAGAAGGCTGGAGGCAGTGGAGATGTCATGTCTGAGGGCAATGTGTGGTGTGAATATAATGCAGAGAATTCGTAGTTTGGAAGTTAGGAGGAGGTGCGGGATTACCAAAACTGTTGTCCAGAGGGCTGAGGAAGGGTTGTTGAGGTGGTTCGGACATGTAGAGAGAATGGAGCGAAACAGAATGACTTCAAGAGTGTATCAGTCTCTAGTGGAAGGAAGGCGGGGTAGGGGTCGGCCTAGGAGAGGTTGGAGGAAGGGGGTTGTTATGCAGGGTTCTCCATGACATCGTATGTACATATTAGTGGGGAAGTGTGCCATAATAATATGAATATTGTAGTTGTAAGGAATAATTTTATAATTCATAATGTGCTTTTGGAGGTACTGTAAAGTACTCTAACTATAATTATAAAGAATGGAGTTAGTGATTTATTTTCCAAGGATGTTTGGGTACGCAGAGTAAGCGTGGGGGAGGAGGTCACGTGACGTTAGGATGGCGGTAGAAGCTGGCGTCGGAGATGCTGTATATTTTAAGTTAAGTTTGCAATAATACACTCATTTTGTTTATCCAATTCAAGCCATAGGCTTTCATATGGCTTACCTGTATGTTAACCCAGGCACTGACATGGTCAGGGTGCTGTGAGATGAGTGATGAAGTAAGAAATGAGGTTTGTGGTGTCATGACGGCCTGACGCTGACGAAGCCTAGTGTAATGGTGGCTGAACCTCCAGCCAGCTGTGTGTACCTTCATTTGGGCGTGTAGAATTAAGGTTTTTATGTTATGGTGATTAAATAGATATATTTTCCTAATTGGGATTTTTGCCTAACCCTCTGTTAACCAACCCCTTGAAGTAACACATACTGGTTTAGCGCTTTCTGTTTTTAACTAGGATAGCCCGAGGTGGCCGGTTTGGGCTTGAGATGTGTGTAACTTTTACCTTTGCCCTTAGACCAGGATCAAGCCCCCAGCTATCCTACATTTCTGCGTAACATGGGGGCCTGTCAATGGGAGAATTATCAAATTTTTGTGGTAATTCAAGTTTGCAACCTGGAAAGTCAATAATCATTCTTTACTGGGTTGGTCAGAGGAAGCATTCACTATAACACTCACACTAAAATAATAATTTACCTTTGTTTGCAATATTGCTAGTTTTTAGGGTTTTATTATTAATTAACACCTTGTGAATAATTTACTTTTGTGTGCAACATTGCTAGTTTTTTAGGGTGTTATTATTAATTAATACCCTGTGAATACTTTACTTTTGTTTGCAATATTGCTGGTTTTTAGGGTGTTATTATTAATTAATACCCTGTGAATAATTTCCCTTTCTGTATAATATTGCTGGTTTTAGGGTGTTATTATTAATTAATGCTCTATAAATCATTTACCTTTCTGTACCATATTGTTGATTTTTAGGATGTTAATAATACTTGATGTTTTGTGCATAATTTACCCTTGCAGGTTACATCTTGCTGTTTTTTTGGGGAGGTTTGCTCACCTAAATTTTTGGAAATAATTTACCTTTGCAAGTGCAGTAGCTCTTTATTTTTTTTTCTGCCAGGATTTTCTTTTTGTGTGCAGTTCTCTTTAATTTGAGGGAGTCACATGACAACTCCTTGTGAATATCCTACTTCAGTATATGTACCTTGCTGTGTGCTTTATTATTTTATATCAGTAAGTTCTGTGGCTGGTAGTAAGATTTGGTGCTATTATTTCCCAAAATGGCTGACACTGGTGAAAATTCTGTGGATGACATGCATTTGGAAGGTGACATTGAATCAAATCCCCATGTTTAGGGACCTGGATAAGGAAGTAGTAATTTTACAAATGAAATTTAACCCTAGTTGCAGAAGAAAAGGAACGGTTAAGAATTGAGCGTACAAAGATCCAGGAACAGAGAGCCTTAGAGGAGCTTAGGGCTCAAGAAAGAGCAAAAGAGAGGCAGCTTGCTTCTCACCCAGACACAGACACAAGGGTAGATTTTTTTCCCATTGGATAAAGCCATAAAATTTGTGCCCAAATTCCTAGAGAAAGACCCAGACCAGTTTTTTCTGTTATTTGAAAGTACGGCCAAATCCCAAGGTTGGCCGGAAAAGGAATGGGCGACATTAGCAAGAACCCAATTAGTTGGTAAAGGGTTACAGGCTATTAGTTCTTTAGAAGGATCTGCCTTTTCTGATTATCATAAGCTAAAAGAGGTAGTTTTACTGGCTTATCAAATGTTGCCGGAAAGGTACAGGCAGAAATTCAGAGGACTAAAGTTTCAGTCAGGGCAGTCTTTGGTGGAATATGGTAAGGAGAAGATGTCACTTCTAAATAGGTGGTGTCGCTCAAAGGGGGTGGTAGGCAATTATGAAGGTGTAATTACCTTAATTTTGTTAGAGGATCTTTTGAGAAATGTTCCTCCTGACCTTAAGGCATATCTTGAGGAGAAGGATCTTGATGATTTTAATAATGCTTTAGAGCTGGGTGACAGATTTTTAGCTAACCAAAAATTTGGTAGCAGTTACCACACCCCACATACTAATAATGGTAAGTTTTCTCCACCCACAAATAGGAATAAGAAATTTCAAAAGTTTAAGCCACCCATTTATCAGCCTAATAACAACAAGAGTTGTAATAACCCTAATTTTCCAGTATCCACTCGAGGAGGTTTTAAGTCAGTTGTCACAGGTCCAGGACTACAAGGAACAGGTGGGACGAGCCCAGTTTCCCAAGATCATGGGCCCCAGCCTATGTCAAATGGGCAGGGGGCCTTTAAACCATATTACTGTACTTATTGTCATAAACAGGGCCATCTGCAGCCGTATTGCAAGAAGATGCGTAGAGATCAAGCGCTTGCTGGAGTTTCTAAGGTAGATACACAAGGTACCCACATGGTAGCTAATATTGAAGCACCACCTCCGGGTATGTCAGGTACCTCAGCAGGTTTGGACCCTCGGATGAAGGTCTTTACAAGCAAGTCCACCGTGGCCTTACACCAAAATGAAGGTACGGTAACAGGTGTTCTATCTTTGAGGGACACTGGTAGCACATACACTTTGCTTCGTAGGGGCATACTGCCAGTGTCGGATGACACATACACTGGGTTGGACGTTTTGCTCAAAGGAATTACAGGATGCCCTGTCAAGACTCCAGTGCACAGGTTATGGGTGGAGTCTGCATACCAGTGTGGTTACTTAGCTGTAGGTATCGCAGAGGATATACCTTGTGCAGGGGTTGATCTACTCTTAGGCAATAATGTCATGGGTTGTCTTGAAAGTGAGGAACCTCTGGTTTGGAGGGACCCACCCTCACAGAGTTGGGAGGAAAAAGCTAGGGCTACATTGCCCGAGTTATTTCCGTTGTGTGCAGTAACCAGGAAAATGTGACTCGTTAGATCCTGGGGATGATTTGGGTTTGGGAAATCTATTCCTCGAGCCTAGCCTGCAGTTGGCTCGGGGTTGTGATGAACCATCCCAGGCAAGACCCTGTTTGAGTGGGGGTCTTGGAGCTGGTATAGGGGGGGCGACTCCTACTCGTGAGCAGCTGATCGAGGCCCAGGGGTGTGACGACACCCTACAAGCTATTCGGTCATCTGCTGTTACCGAGGAAGAGGCCTCTCAACTAACTGGTTTTTTTTTTGCAGACGGTATTTTAATGCGAAAGACCTTATCGGATGCGACATCTAATGATGGAGCACGGCAGGCACTCTACCAAGTGGTGGTGCCGGAACCATTTAGATATCAGGTTTTGCGTTTGGCCCACGATGTTCCCATGGGAGGACATTTAGGTGTTAAAAAGACTATGGGCAAGATTTCTAAACATTTTTACTGGCCCCAGGTATGGGAATCAGTGGGTAAGTATGTAGAATTATGCCCAGTTTGCCAAAGAATAGGAAAACCTAATCAAGGAATTAAACCTGCCCCTCTTAACCCTATAACAGTCGCCGGAGAACCTTTAGCAGGTTTGGTGGTGGATTGTGTGGGGCCGCTACCCAGGACCAAGATGGGAAACCAGTACTTACTTACTATTATTTGTTCCTCTACCAGATTTCCGGAGGCCATTCCACTACGTAAGATTACCACACGTGTAGTCTTGAGAGCACTGGTGAAATTTTTTACGCAGGTCGGGATCCCTAAGGAAATTCAAAC
Organism: Cherax quadricarinatus; assembly: GCF_026875155.1. Taxonomy (NCBI): domain Eukaryota; kingdom Metazoa; phylum Arthropoda; class Malacostraca; order Decapoda; family Parastacidae; genus Cherax; species Cherax quadricarinatus. The sequence continues at coordinate 10,909,832 of NC_069416.1, read as the reverse complement.
AGATCAGGGGTCAAATTTTACATCTAAACATTTTCGCACAGTTTTGGGGGAGTTTAATATTAAAATGACGACCTCCACTGCCTATCACCCAGAGAGTCAAGGAGTTGTGGAGCGGTTTCACCAGTCTCTCAAAACTATGCTGCGGGCTTATTGTGCCCAGTACCAGAAGGACTGGGATGAGGGTATCCCCCTCCTTTTATTTGCCGTGAGGGACAGCACTCAGGATTCATTACGCTATAGTCCTTTCGAACTGATCTATGGTCACCAGGTAAGGGGACCACTGATGATTTTGAAAGATTACTGGCTTGGTGAAGATTGTGATGCTGCCCCCTCGGAGGATTTTCTCGCTTTCAGAGACCGTTTGGCTCACATGAAGCATCTGGCGGCTGCGAACCTGCACATCAGCCAAACCAAGATGAAGAAACAATTTGACCGCAAGGCCGTGCCTCGTACCTTTGAAGTAGGAGAGGAGGTACTAGCATTGGAGCCGGTGCCGGGTTTAATGCCTTAAAAGCAAAGTTCAGTGGGCCGTACAAGGTCGTGGAAAAGGTCACGGATCAAAATTACAGAATTCACACACCTGGGCGACGGAAGTCTGAAGGGTGGTACAAAATAAACAGGCTGAAAAGGTACCACCAAAGAGGTGTGGCATGTGTAAATATAGTAGGTGACCCAGGGGTGGACACTGATGCGCAGGAGGCCACAGATGTACACCTTAGTAACAGGGCATTGTTAAAAGATCCTTCACAATGTATGTTAGGTCTTAGTAAGGAAAGGGTTGCTGAGATGGTTCAGCTTCTCTGGAATTTTGAGGATTTGTTTGGGGATATCCCTCGTGTAAGCAAGCTAAAGCCCCTTGATTTAGATGTAAGGGAAGCTGAACCAATTCGGCAGGTCCCTTACAGAATGAACCCACAAAAGAGAAAAAGTATGGAGAAGGAGGTGAAATTTTTACTTGACAATGATTTAATAATACCAAGCGAGAGTGGGGTGGGCATCCCCCTGTCTGATGGTTCCCAAACCAGATGGCACCATGAGGATGTGCACTGACTACCGTAAGGTTAATTTAATAAGTAAGGCTGATTGTTTTCCTCTTCCTAGAATGGATGATGTCATTGATGCAGTGGGGGGAGCTAAATATGTAAGTAAGTTAGACCTGTTGAAGGGTTATTACCAGATACCTTTAACCACACGTGCCAGTGACATCTCTGCTTTTGTAACGCCGGATGGGCTTTTTCAGTACAAAGTTCTCCCTTTGGGCTTTCGTAATGCACCCCCCCTGTTTTCAACGCAGAATGCAGGAGGTTATACGTGGCCTAAAGGGCGTGAGGTGTTATATTGATGACCTGGTTATTTTTAGCGACTGTTGGTCAGAGCATGTAAGGCAGCTTCGAGAGATTTTCTTTAGGCTCGCTGGTGCTCAGCTCACAGTTAATTTGGCAAAGAGTGTTTTCGGGCAAGCCCAGGTAACTTTTCTAGGACATGTTATTGGCCAGGGGAAGGTGGCCCCAGTGAATGCCAAGGTGGAGGCTATAGACAATTATCCTGTACCAAAGACCCGGAAGGAGGTTAATGCGTTTTGTGGGCATGGTAACATTTTTATAGAAAGTTCTGTCCAAATTTGTCAAAGGTGATCTCTCCACTCACTGACCTGACTAGCCCCAAGTGTACATTTGTGTGGGATATGAAGTGTCAGAGGGCATTTGAACATGTAAAAGCTTTGCTTACAAGTGCTCCGGTGCTGGCTAGTCCTAATTTCACATTGCCATTTTCTCTACAAGTAGATGCCAGTGATACTGGTGTTGGGGCTGTACTACTGCAAGAAGTGGAAGGACAATTGTTGCCAGTCAGCTACTTTTCGGCAAAACTTAAGAAACACCAGCAGCACTATGCCACCATAGAAAAGGAGGCTCTTGCTTTAGTGTTAGCAGTGCAACATTTTGAGGTTTATGTCTCCTCCTCAGTTCACCCTATAACTGTGTATAGTGACCATAATCCCTTACGTTTCCTTCACTTAATGAGGAACCACAATCAAGACTTACGAGGTGGGCCTTGTTTTCTCCAACCTCTTAATCTGGTGATTCATTATGTGAAGGGAGCGGAGAATGTAGTTGCTGATGCCTTGTCTCGTGTTTAAAGTGCACAATGTAGTGTATAGATAACTTATCTATTCTTATTTTGCAGTGATTTGCGGTAGACGAGTAGATGGAACTCTGGGCCACCAAAGGAGAAGGGCAGGTTGAGCTGGAGCTGGAGGTATCAGGATTCCCTAGTGTGTGTGTATTTAGGGGGGTAGTCACATCAAAGACCATGCCTAGGTAAGGTATGCTACGTTTTTTAGGTGTTTGCTGGAATGCCTCGCCTCTGTTTATTTGGTATAGGGACTGTTGGACCTAACGTTTTAGTGAATGTGGGGCTGGCGGTGATGCCTCCACTGTTTGGTCATGTCTTTTGATCCGAGGTGTTTTGGTTCTCCAGGACTCTTTTTCAATTTTTTCCTTTTTGGATCACCACTGGGGTGACTCCAGGGTCCTTGGAATGACATGTAGGTGGCGGCCTGGGAGGTCCACCTTTCGGGGGTCTTCAGTGATGACTCCAGGGTTTTACGGCCGCAGTCCCACCAACAAGATTTATGTGCCTATCCACCCGTTGTTTTTAGGGGCCTGATATTTTTCTCCTCTCCTGTGCTCTCCTGATTCTCGCAGAGGTGTGTCATGGGGAACCAGTTTTGTTTACACAAAAATTGCTGTGAGATGGGAGTGAAAATGTGATGTTGCTTTCTAAGTAGAATTTAACATGTAAAATCTGTTTTTCTTTTCTTTGAACTCATGGAAAATGTACTTACTGTTTAAAAGTTTTTTTTTGGTGGCACATACAGTTTGGTCTGCCTTGCAACATACTGAACTTTGGTGTTACTTCATTAAACGGCATTCCTCAGGGGCACTTTTGTACAAAGTTTACTTGCTTGTTTATAAGTTTGCTTGATGTAATTTAGGTAAAATGCATCAACGCCAGCGCCTGGCCAGCGCTGTGTTGTAATGGTGCCTTTTCCTAAAACAGCTGTCTAAGAGTGTGACTGTGAGCTCGTTGGACATAGAACTTGATCACTTTTATGTTCGACGAGTTTCATATGTCTGCACTCTAGTACCTCAGTTTGTAAATATTGCATATTGTAGTACCAAAAGACCGTGATTGTATGGTGGTCATTCCCCAGTTATCATTTTGCCAGTTGCCTCAGACCTTAATGTGGGGCTTATTTTCTTTTTTTTTCTTTTTGCCTAGCGGTGTCCGTTGGGACCCCGCTAGCAGAGTGAGACCTATGGTCTGGGGGTGGGGGTGTTATGCAGGGTTCTCCATGACATCGTATGTACATATTAGTGGGGAAGTGTGCCATAATAATATGAATATTGTAGTTGTAAGGAATAATTTTATAATTCATAATGTGCTTTTGGAGGTACTGTAAAGTACTCTAACTATAATTATAAAGAATGGAGTTAGTGATTTATTTTCCAAGGATGTTTGGGTACGCAGAGTAAGCGTGGGGGAGGAGGTCACGTGACGTTAGGATGGCGGTAGAAGCTGGCGTCGGAGATGCTGTATATTTTAAGTTAAGTTTGTAATAATACACTCATTTTGTTTATCCAATTCAAGCCATAGGCTTTCATATGGCTTACCTGTATGTTAACCCAGGCACTGACATGGTCAGGGTGCTGTGGGATGAGTGAAGTAAGAAATGAGGTTTGTGGTGCCATGACGGCCTGACGCTGACGAAGCCTAGTGTTATGGTGGCTGAACCTCCAGCCAGCTGTGTGTACCTTCATTTGGGCGTGTAGAATTAAGGTTTTTATGTTATGGTGATTAAATAGATATATTTTCCTAATTGGGATTTTTGCCTAATCCTCTGTTAACCAACCCCTTGAAGTAACACATACTGGTTTAGCGCTTTCTGTTTTTTAACTGGGATAGCCCGGGGTGGCCGGTTTGGGCTTGAGATGTGTGTAACTTTTACCTTTGCCCTTAGACCAGGATCAAGCCCCCAGCTATCCCACATTTTTGCGTAACAGGGGTAAAGGAGGTTTTGTGTGCGAGGGGCTTGGACTTGGGCCTGGCGTGCGTGAGCGTGTTTGATAGGAGTGAATGGAGACGAATGGTTTTTAATACTTGACGTGCTGTTGGAGTGTGAGCAAAGTAACATTTATGAAGGGGTTCAGGGAAACCGGCAGGCCGGACTTGAGTCCTGGAGATGGGAAGTACAGTGCCTGCACTCTGAAGGAGGGGTGTTAATGTTGCAGTTTAAATACTGTAGTGTAAAGCACCCTTCTGGCAAGACAGTGATGGAGTGAATGATGGTGAAAGTTTTTCTTTTTCGGGCCAGTGTGATAAAAATATATATATATATTTTATATATATATATATATATATATATATATATATATATATATATATATAAATTCTTGAAACACTAAAAAAAAATCAGGAAAATGTGCTAAAACTGTTTCATTGCATATTTCGATGATTTACATCGTTTTGAACGATTTTCTGACAAACCTAATTTTTTAGCTAAAATACATAGATTTCCACACTTTTTAATCATTATTACTGCATCAATTGAATAATTTTTTAAAATACTTGAAAGACTAAAAAACTCAAAAAAAATGTACTAAAATTGTTTTTATTACATAGTTTATAGCGCTTGCAACGCTTTTTTTAACAAACCTGATTTTTCAGCTAAAAGACATAGATTTTCACACCTTTTTAACCAGAATTACTGCACCAATTGAATTTTATGCTAAAAGAAAGCTAAATTATGTAATTTTTGTGATGTACTTTGTAAACACACATTTTAAATTAAAAAAATTGATACTTTTCAAAAAATCTTGAAAAAGTGTTGAATCGTCAAAAAAAAAAAAACTATCATTTTCGTTCATATTTCATCATTTATCAAAATTTCATATACTTTCAAAAAGTCTACTAAATCTTGATAAAAATAAAAAAAACATTTTAGAATATTTCGTATATCTGTTAAAAATAATTGAAACAATAAAAAAAATGAGAAAAATGTTCTAAAATGGTATTTTATTGCATATTTCGGCGATTTAGATCGTTTAGAACACATTTCTGAGAAACGTCCTTTATCAGCTAAAATTCCCAGATTTTCATACTTTATAATCAAAATTACCGCTGCAATTGAATTTTCTATTAATAGTATGTTGAATTATTATGTTTTTGTGAAACATTTTCCTAAAACATATTTCAACTAAAAAATTGAGGTTTTTCAAGAAACGCTTGAAAATGTCTTGAATCCTTGAAATATATCCATCATATAATCATTTTTCAACATTTATCAATAGTTTACATATTTTTTAAAAAATTCACTAAAACACGATAAAAATCAATATCAATTTTGAATATTTCATATATATTTTTTAAATATACTTGAAACACTAAAAAAATCAGAAAAAAAAGTCCTAAAATTGTCTTTTAATGCATATATAGACTATATAAAGCGTTTTGAGAGCTTGTCTAACACATCTGATTTTTTTCGCTAAAACACATAGAATTTCACATTTTTAATCAGACTTACTATTGCAATTGAATTTTATGCTAAAACTAATCTAAGTTATGCAATTTTTCTAATGTACTTTTTAAACACATATTTTAAATGAAAAATGGGAAATTTTTAAAAGAAATTCTTCAAAAAGCCTTCAATCGTCGAAAATAGCCAAAAAAGTATCACATTCGATCGTATTTCAATATTCATCAATATTTTACATATTTTTGAAAAATCCCACGAACATTTGATAAAAATATAAAATAACTGAGATTATTTCATATATTTTTTAAAAATAATTGAAACACTATTAAAACTCAGGTAAATGTGGTAAAATAGAGTTTTATAGCATATATCAACAATTTAGAGCGATTTGAACGCTTTTCTGAGAAACTTCATTTTTTCACACTTTTTAATCAGAATTACAGCTGCAATTGAATTTTATCCCAAAAGTACGCTAAATTATGCTATTTTTGACAAATATTTCGTCAATATATGTTTTAACTAAAAGAGATTGAAGTTTTCGAAAAATGCTTTACAAAGCCTAGAATTGTCGAAATATGAAAAAAAAAAAAAAATGATTTTTCGATTATTTTTCAACACATATCAATATTTTACATACTTTTGAAAAGTCTCACTAAAACTAGATAGAAAAAATATTTGAGATTATTGCATATATTTTTTAATAAATACTTGATACAATAAAAAGCACAGAAAAATGTGCTGAAATTGTGTTTTATTGCATATCTCGACGATTTAGAGCGTTTTGAATGATTTTCTAAGAAGCTTCATTTTTTCTAAAATAATTTAGATTTTCACACTTTGTAATCATAATTACTGCAGCAATTGAATACTTAAAAAAAATACTTGAAACACTAAAAAGCTCAGAAAAATGTGGTATAATTGTGTTTTATTGTATACTTCGACGATTTAGAACGTTTTCAACGCTTTTCTGACAAACCTTATTTTTTATTTAAATACATAGATTTTCAAGCTTTTTAATCAGAAATACTTCAGCAATTGAATTTTATGCTAAAGGTAAGGTAAATTATGCATTTTTTTGTAATGTACTTTGTAAACATATTTTAAATAAAAATTCTTAAATTTTTCTAAAAAAATATTGAAAAAAACCTTGAATCGTCGAAAAAAAAAAGTAAAAATTATAATTTTCGACCATATTTAAACATTTCTCAATATTCTACATATTTTTAAAAATTCCCACTAAAACTCGATGAAAATCAGAAATTTAGAATATATTATATATTTCTTCAAAAATACTTGAAGTTCTATAAAACTCAGATAAATGAGCTAAAATAGAGTTTTGTTGCATATTTAGACTATTTAGAGCGTTTTGAATGCTTTTATGAGAAACCTGATTTTTTAGCTAAAATGCATAGATTTTCAAACTTTTTAAACAGAATTACTCTTGCAATTGAATTTTATGCTAAAATTGAAGTTTCTCAAGGAAAGCTTGAAAAAGTCTTGAATCGTTGAAATATCCCGAAAAATATAATTTTCGATCATTTTTAAACTTTTTTCAATTTCTTATATATTTGTAAAAAATCCCACTAAAACTCGATAAAAATCACTATCAATTTTGAATATTTCGTATACTGTTTTTAAATATACTTGAAACACTAAAAAAAAATCAGAAAAATGTCCTAAAATTGTCTTTAATTGCATATTTCGACGATTTAGAGTGTTTTGAGTGCTTTTCTCAGAAACCTTCTTTTATTACTACAGCAGTTGAATTTTATTCATAAAGCAAGCAATTTTTCTGATGTACTTTGTAAATACATATTTTAAATTAAAATTCTGAAAATTTCAAAAAAAATCTTCAAAATGCCTTCAATCGTAGGAAAAAGCCCAGAATTTTCATTTTAGATGAATTTTAAATTATATATAAAAATACTTGAAACTTCATTTTTCAGTTAAAATTCATTCCTGAATCCTTGAAATATCTCCAATAAACCATATTCGATCATTTTTGAACATTTATCAATAGTTTACATATTTTTAAAAAATACCACTAAAACTCGATAAAAATCACCAGTTTTAAATATTTCATATATGTTTTTAAATATACTTGAAACGTTAAAAAAATCAGAAAAAAAACTAAAATTGTCTTTTATTGCATATGTCGACGATTTAGAGTCTTGACTGCTCTTGTCACAAACCTGTCTGAGTTAAAATATACAGATTTTCACACTTTTTACTGCAATTGATGTATTTTGTAAACACCTATTTTAAACAGAAATTCTGAAATTTTTCAAAAAAATCTTAAAAAATGCCTTCAATCGTCGAAAAAGCCAAAAATTATCATTTTCCATCATTTTTCAATATATATCAATATTTTACATATTTTAAAAAATCACATTAAAACTCGATAATATAAACTGTGCTATAATTGTCTTTTACTGCATACTTCGACGATTTAGAGCGTTTTAAACGCTTTTCTGACAAACCTCATTTTTTTTAGCTAAAATACATAAATTTTCACATTTTTTAATCAGAAATACTGCAGAAATTGAATTTTATGCTAACAGTAAGCTCACTTATGCAATTTTTGTAATGTACTTTGTAAACACATATTTTAAACAAGAAATTTGAAATTTTTCTAAAAAATCTTATACGATTTAGAGCGTTTTGAATGCTTTTCTGAGAAACCTCATTTTTTTAGCTAAAATACATAGATTTTCACATTTTTTAAACAGAATTACTGCTGCAACTGAATTTTATGCTAAAAGTACGCTGAATTATTTTGTTTTTGTGAAGAACTTTCTCAAAATATATTATAAGTAGAAAAAGTAAAGTTTTTCAAGGAACGCTTGAAAAATTCTTGAATCGTTGAAATATCCCGAAAATATAATTTTCGAAATTTTTCATCTTTTTTTCAATATCTTACATATTTTTAAAAAAATCCACAAACTCAATAAAAATCATTATCAATTTTGAATATTTCATATATATTTTTAAATATATTTGAAACACTAAAAGAAATCAGAAAAATGTCCTAAAATTGTCTTTTATTGCATATTTCGACGATTTAGAGTGTTTTGAGTGCTTTTCTCACAAACCGTTTTTTCAGCAAAAATTTTCACAATCAGAAATACTACTGCAATTGTATTTTATTCTTAAAATAAGCTAAATTATGCAATTTTTCTGATGTACTCTGTAACCTCATATTTTAAATTAAAATACTTAATTTTTTCAAAAAATCTTCAAAATGCCTTCAATCGTCGAAGTAAGCCAAAAATTATCATTTTAGATAATTTTTCAATATATATAAATAATTTACATATATAAAGAAATTCACACTAAAACTCGATAATAAAAAAGTAATTGACAATATGTATATATTTAAAAATACTTGAAACACTAAAAAAAATCAGAAAAAAAGTGCTAAAATTTTGTTTTATTGCATATTTCGATGATTTAGAGTGTTTTGAACGATTTTCTGACAAACCTAATTTTTTAATCATAATTACTGCATGAATTGAATATTTTTTTAAAAATACTTAAAACATTAAAAAAAATAAAAAAAAATGTGAAAAAATTGTCCTTTATTGCATAATTCGATGGCTTATAGTTTTTTCTACGCTTTCCTGACAAACCTGATTTTTTCGATTTAGTATCTTGTCTTCTTTTCTCACAAACCTTCTGTTTTAGCTAAAATATATAGATTTACACACTTTTTAATCAGAATTACTACTGCTATTGAATTTTATTCTTAAAGTAAGCTAAATTATACAAAATTTTCTCATGTATTTTGTAAACACATATTTTAAATAAAAATTCTGAATTTTTTCAAAAAATCTTAAAAAAAATGCATTCGATCGTCGAAAAAGCCAAAAATTATCATTTTCCATCATTTTTCAACATATATCAATATTTTACAATTTTTTTAAAAAATCTCATTAAAACTCGATAATGAAATCTTGAAAAAATGTGCTAAAATTTTGTTTTATTTCATATTTCGACGATTTATAGCGTTTTCACTGCATTTCTGACAATCCTGATTTATCAGCTAAAATACATAGATTTTCACACTTTTAATCAGAATTACTGCAGCAATTGAATTTTATGCTAAAAGTTAGCCAAATTATGTAATTTTTGTGATGTACTTTGTAAACACATACTTTAAATAAAAATCTGATATTTTTCAAAAAATCTTGAAAAAGTCTTTAATCGTCGAAAAATGCCGGAAACTATTATTTTCGAAAAATTTTCATCATTTATCAACATTTTCATACTTTTAAAAAATCTCACTAAAACTCGATAAAAAGAAAGTATTTGAAAATATTTCATACAATTTTTTAAAAATACTTGAAACACTGAAAAACTCAGAAAAAAAGTACTAAAACGGAATGTATTGCATATTTCGACGATTTAGAGCGTTTAGAATGCTTTTCTGAGAAATGTAATTTTTAGCTAATATACATAATTTTTCACAATTTTTATTCAGAATTACTGCTGCAATTGAATTTTATGCTAATAGTAAGCTGAATTATTATTTTTTTTGTGAAAAACATTCCCAAAACATATTTTAGCTAAAAAAAAAAATGACGTTCTTCAAGAAACGCTTCAAAAAGTCTTGAATCGTTGAAAATATCTCCAAAAATATAATTTACGATAATTTTTAACATTTATCAATACTTCACATATTTTTAAAAAAATACCACTAAAACTCGGTAAAAATCAATATTAATTTTGAATATATCATATTTTTTTTAAATATACTTGAAACACTACAAAACTCAGAAAACACCCTAAAATTGTCTTTTAATGCATATTTCGACTATTTAGAGCGTTTTGAGAGCTTTTGTCACAAACCTGATATTTTTCGCCAAAACACATAAAATCTCAGTTTTTATTGAGAATTACAACTGCAATTGAATTTTATGCTAAAATTTATATAATTTATGCAATTTTTCTGATGTACTTTGTAAACACATATTTTAAACGAAAAATGTGAAATTTAAAAAAAAAAATCCTTCAAAAAGTCTTCAATCGTCGAAAGCCAAAAAAAGTATCACTTTCGATCACATTTGAATATTAATCAATATTTTGCATATTTTTGAAAAATCCCACTAAATCTCGATAAAAATTATTTAATATATTTTTTGAAAAATAATTGAAACACTACTAAAACTTAGGTAAATGTGCTAAAATAGTGTTATATTGCATATTTCTGAACGCTTTTCTGAGAAACTTCATTTTTAACACTTTTTATTCAGAATTCAGCTGCAAATGAATTTTATGCTAAAAGTATGCTAATTATGCTCTTTTTGACAAATATTTTATCAATGTATATTTTACTAAAAGAGATTGAAGTTTTCGAAAAATGATTGGAAAAGCCTTGAACCGTCGAAATATTGCAAAAATATTATTTTCGATTATTTTTCAACATTTATCAATATTTTACATACTTTTGAAAAGTCCCAATAAAACTAGATAAAATAATAATTTAGAATAATGCATATATTTTCTAAAAAATACTTGAAACACTAAAATACTCAGAAAAATATGCTAAAATTGTGTTTTATTGCATATTTCGACTATTTAGAGCGTTTTCAAAGCTTTCCTGACAAACCTTATTTTTTTCTAAAATACATAGATTTTTACACTTTTCATTCAGAAATACTGCAGCAATTGAATTTTATGCTAAAAGTAAGCTAAATTATGCAATTTTTGTAATGTACTTTGTAAACACACATTATAAGTAAAAATTCTGAAAATTTTCTAAAAAATCTTGAGAAAGCCTTGAATCGTCGAAAAAAGTAAAAAATTATAATTTTCGACCATATATAAACATTTATCAATATTCTACATATTTTTAAAAATTCCCACTTCAACTCAATGAAAATCAGAAATTTAGAATATTAAATATTTTAAATATTTTACAATTTTGCATATTAAAATATTAAATATTTTACATATTTTTTGAAAAATCGAACTAAAACTCGATGAAACAAAAAATAACTGAGATTACTTTATATATGTTTTTAAAAATATTTGGAACACTATTAAAACTCAGGTAAATGAGCTAAAATAGTTTTTTTTTTTTTTTTGCATATTTGAACGATTTAGAGTCATTTGAACGCTTTTCTGAAAACCTCATATTTTCACACATTTTAAACAGAATTAGAGTTGCAATTGAATTTTATTCTGAAAGTAAGCTAAATTATGCTGTTTTTGACAAATACTTTATCAGCATAAAAAAAATTATAATTCTCGACCATATTTAAACATTTATCAACATTCTGCATATTTTTAAAAATTATCACTAAAACTCGATTTAAAATCAGAAATTAGATTATTTCATATATTTCTTTAAGAATACTTGAAATTCTATAAAACTTAGATAAATGAGCTAAAATAATGTTTTGTTGCATATTTCGACGATTTAGAGAGTTTTGAATGCTTTTCTGAGAAACCTCATTTTTTAGCTAAAATACAGAGATTTTCACACTTTTTAAACAGAATAACTGCTGCAACTGAATTTTATGCTAACAGTACGCTGAATTATTTTGTTTTTATGAAGAACTTTCTCAAAACATAGTTTTGAGTAGAAAAATTGAAGTTTTTCAAGGAACTCTTGAAAAAGTCTTTAATCGTTGAAATATCCCGAAAAATATCATTTTCGATAATTTTTCAATTTTTTTCAATATCATATATATTTTTAAAAATCGCACTAAAACTCCAGATTCTTTTGGAGCAAAATTAAAAATTTTTTACATTAACATTAATGAAAAAAATATATCATTAAACGTATAAGAGAAAAGTTTAGAAAGGACTTAATTTTAAATGAGTTCTTGTAATTGACCAGTTTTACATATTCGGCACGACATATATATATATATATATATATATATATATATATATATATATATATAATATATAATATTATATAGATATAGAATATAGATATATATATATATAGATATATATATATATATATATTATATATATAATATATATATAATATATATATATATATATATATATATTATATAATATATATATATATATATATATATATATGTCGTGCCGAATAGCCAGAACTTGCCATCTTGGCTTAAATATCAACGCTCATCTTGCCATTTAGGACAAGCGAAAATTTGTGTATGCAATAATTTCACCAAAATTATTCTGAGCCTAACGACAAAAATATATTTTACTGTGTTTGTTTAGTATTAAATTATTGTAAACAAATCTAAAATATATTTAGTAGAATAAGGCTAAAATAAATTGCGCTTGTTATAATTAGGTTAGGTAAGTTTTCTAAGATTCTTCTGGAACAAAATTAAAAATTTTTACATTAACATTAATGAAAAAAATATATCTTTAAACGTATAAGAGAAAATTTTAGAAAGGACTTAATTTCAAATGAGTTCTTGCTAATTGACCAGTTTTACATATTCGGCACGACATATATATATATATATATTATATATTATATATATATATATATATATATATATATATATATATATATATATATATATATATATATATATATATTATATATTTAAAAATAACTTGAAGCACTAAAAAAATCAGAAAAATGTGCTAAAATTGTCTTTTATTGAATATTTCGATTATTTATATCGTTTTGAACGATTTTCTGACAAACCTAATTTTTTAGCTAAAATACATAGATTTTCAAACTCTTTAATCATGAACTGAATATTTTTTTAAAAATACTTGAAACACTAAAAAAAAATATAAAAAAAATGTGCTAAAATTGTCTTTTATTGCATAGTTCGACGATTTATAGCGTTTTCACTGCATTTCTGACAAACCTGATTTTTCAGCTAAAATACAGATTTTCACACTTTTTAATCAGAATTAGTGCAGCAATTGAATTTTATGCTAAAAGTAAGCTAAATTATGTAAATTTTGTGATATACTTAATAAACACATATTTTAAATAAAAAAATCTGATATTTTTCAAAAAATTTTGAAAAAATCTTGTATCGTCAAAAAAGTGACGTTTTTCAAGAAACGCTTCAAAAATCTTGAATCGTTGAAATATCTCCAAAAATATAATTTACGATCGTTTTTTAAACATTTATCAAGATGGGTCGTACTAGTCCTGATTCTCCTATCATCAAACTAACAAGATGGGTCGTACTAGTCCTGATTCTCCTATCATCAAACTAACAAGATGGATCGTAGGAGTCCTGACTCTTCCTTCATCAATCTAACAAGATGGATCGTAGGAGTCCTGACTTTTCCATCATCAAACTAACAAGATGCGTCGTACTAGTCCTGACTCTCCTATCATCAAACTAACAAGATGGATCGTAGGAGTCATGACTTTTCCATCATCAAACTAACAAGATGGATCGTAGGGTTCCTGACTGTTCCACCATCAAACTAACAATGTGGATCGTAGGAGTCCTTATTCTTCCTTCGTCAAACTAACAAGATGGATCGTAGGAGTCTTGACTCTTCCATCATCAAACTAACAAGATGGATCGTAGGAGTCCTGACTCTTCCATCGTCAAACTAAGAAGATGGATCGTAGGAGTTCTGACTCTTCGATGATCAAACTAACAAGATGGATCGTAGGAGTCCTGACTCATTCATCATCAAATTAACAAGATGGATCGTAGGAGTCCTGACTCTTCCATCATGAGACTAACACAATAGATCGTAGGAGTCCTGACTCTTCCATTATCAAACTAACAAGATGGATCGAAGGAGTCTTGACTCTTACATCATCAAACTAACAAGATGGATCGTAGGAATCCTGACTCTTCCATCGTCAAACTAAGAAGATGGATCGTAGGAGTCCTGATTCTTCCCTCATCAAACTAACAAGATGGATCGTAGGAGTCCTGACTCTTCCATCATCAAACTAACAAGATGGATCGTAGGAGTCTTGACTCTTCCATCATCAAACTAACAAGATGGATCGTAGGAATCCCGACTCTTCCATCGTCAAACTAAGAAGATGGATCGTAGGAGTCCTGACTCTTCCATCATCAAACTAACAAGATGGATCGTAGGAATCCTGATTCTTCCATCATCAAACTAACAAGATAGATCGTAGGAGTCCCGACTCTTCCATCATCAAACTAGCAAGATGGTTCGTAGGAGTCCTGACTCTCCTATCATCAAACTAAGAAGATGGATCGTAGGAGTCTTGACACTTCCATCATCAAAGTAACAAGATGGATCGTAGGAATCCTGACCTCCCATCATCAAACTAACAAGATGGATCGTAGGAGTCCTGACTCCTCCATGGATAGGTGGAGTCCTGACTTTTCCATTATCAAACTAACAATATGGGTCGTATAAGTCCTGACTCTCCTTTCATCAAACTAACAAGATGGATCGTAGGAGTCCTGACTTTTCCATCATCAAACTAACAAGATGGGTCGTAGAAGTCCTGACTCTTTTATCATCAAACTTGCAAGATGGATCGTAGGAGTCCTGACTCTTCCACCATCAAACTAACAAGACGAATCGTAAGAGTCCTGACTCTTCCATCATCAAACTAACAAGATGGATCGTAGGAGTCCTGATTCTTCCTTCGTCAAGCTAACCAGATGGATCGTAGGAGTGGTGACTCTTCCGTCATCAAACTAACAAGATGGATCGTAGGAGTCCTGACTCTTCCATCATCAAACTAACAAGACGGTTCGTAGGAGTCCTGACTCTTCCATCATCAAACTAACAAGATGGATCGTATGAGTCTTGACACTTCCATCATCAAACTAACAAGATGGATCGTAGGAGTCCTGATTCTTCCTTCGTCACACTAACTAGATGGATCGTAGGAGTCCTAACTCTTCCATCATCAGACTAACAAATACATCACTCTTCCTTCATGCCATCGAATGTATATCATTTCTACTTTCCCCTGTAGTTCATGTTACACTATCACCTGTGTGTGTACTCGCCTAATAGAGTTTGCAGGTGTTGATTCATGGCTCCTGACCCTGCCTCTTAGCGTATATTATTTACATCTTTTATAGGTTTACAGTCTCGAGGGCGTAATCAAACCTACTCTTGAAGCTCTGTATGGCGTTTACCATACAGATACTCACACTCACGTGCATACGTACATACACACATGCACAGATACACAGACACACACACGCACACAGATATATATTCAATGACATACACAGTCACTCATACATTCCATGATGCATAACACGCTCTCTTCTCTCTGTTAGATGTACTTAAATACATATAAAGACGCATATACACATATCTTTAAATTCATCGTTATGAACATACATACATTATTTACTTTCTTACTAGCTTCCTGTATTTACTTTCTTAAAAGTTCGTCAATCTTATATTGTTTCTGGCCTGTGTAAGTCCAAATTTATTGTGAGGAACAAACTGGAAACAACTAAAATTCAAAAATTACTATTATTGACACAAAGAATTATTCGACAACACTAACGCTTCCCTAATATTTTCTGACAAACTTGTATCAGTCGGCGGAATCTTTGATATGAGTACACATGGAAGGAAACACACGCATGATAAGAGTTCAAATAATTGAGAACGCACATGAACATATAACACAAATGAACAAAGAAAACATGAATAAAAAATGAGCATAAACATAATGCTCACAGATAACTCACACATGATGTGAAACAAATACTTGAATAGATAAAACATACACTCATAAAGAGGTAAACACACACATGGACAGATAACACCCTAAGAACCGATAACACACACTTATGAGCTGGTAACACACATATGGACAGATAACACTTTTAAGAACCGATAACACACACTTATTAGCTGGTAACACACTCATGGACAGGCAACAGTCACTTGAAAAAATAACACACGCACTTCTGAATAACACAACACACACACACCCACACATAGTCTGGTAACACATACACATGGACAGGTAACAAACACATTAATAGGTAACACACGCACACATGGACAGGTAACAAACACATTAATAGGTAACACACGCACACATGGACAGGTAACAAACACATTAATAGGTAACACACGCACACATGGACAGGGAACAAACACATTAATAGGTAACACACGCACACATGGACAGGTAACAAACACATTAATAGGTAACACACGCACACATGGACAGGTAACAAACACATTAATAGGTAACACACGCACACAGGGACAGGGAACAGACACATGAATAGGTAACACACGCACACATGGACAGGTAACAAACACATTAATAGGTAACACACGCCCGGTGGCTAAAGCTCCCGCTTCACACACGGAGGGCCCGGGTTCGATTCCCGGCGGGTGGAAACATTTCGACACGTTTCCTTACACCTGTTGTCCTGTTCACCTAGCAGCAAATAGGTACCTGGGTGTTAGTCGACTGGTGTGGGTCGCATCCTGGGGGACAAGATTAAGGACCCCAATGGAAATAAGTTAGACAGTCCTCGATGACGCACTGACTTTCTTGGGTTATCCTGGGTGGCTAACCCTCCGGGGTTAAAAATCCGAACGAAATCTTATCTTATCTTATCACAGGGACAGGTAACAGACACATGAATAGGTAACACACGCACACAGGGACAGGTAACAGACACATGAATAGGTAACACACGCACACAGGGACAGGTAACAGACACATGAATAGGTAACACACACACGCACACACATACATAAAACAAAATATAAAATATAAAGTACTTAATCTTCCGCATCGAAGAAGATATAAAGTCTGAAACTGAAGACACAATCAGTTTGTTTGTTATTTCATGAACATGATATACTATTTTAAAGTTCACTGTACACAATAACAAACTATGAAATTAACTAACAGAAACTTCCTGACAAAAATGTAGTCATAGTTTGTGATTTAAATTTCACTCAAATTATGTGAAATGTTTCACTAGAAATCTTGAGTCTTGCGACTTGCTGGACTGTTTTTATAACAGTTTGTGAATAAATTATCTGGTGTTGTACACTGTGTGAAACAACATATTCTTCACGGAAATAATGTCACATAAAAACTGTCCTAAATTAATGTATCAAAGTCTAATCTTATAACCCATTATATTTAGATTAATAAAGCTGGAAACATAATAAACATGAATATGGTTATTGCTTTAAATATCTGTTTATTAATTTAATTTCATTCATTATATTGTCGCAAAGAAGACATCAAAGTTTTTTTTTTTTTTTTTTTTTTTTTGTATTTTCAAGAGTGTCTTGCGAGAATGTTTCATAGAAGTGTACATGAAGTTCATGCAAAGAATGTATTTCAAAGTATTCTCAAGAGTGTTTGGAGAAAATGTTTTATGTCAGTGTTTGTGAAGGTCAGGTGTTCGAGATCATGTATATCATCCAGATGTAAGGTGTTTCAGGAGAGTGATACAAATGACTCACGAAATCACAATGACACGATTACAAACAAAAACACAGTAGTACGGACGAACGCCTCGGTCTGTAGTGTTACGACTCGCTCGCCACGAGTTCAGGCCCCGCCCGTTTAGTGTATAAAAATATGCGGTTTTAAGAAAGGTCAATGTTATTTATAATACATCTACGTAAGAAAAGTTTATCAAATTTTTCTCTTTAGTTCATATCAATTTTCAGTTCCAATATACATTCCACTATACATTTTATCCAAGCTTTCACCACTTCCTTCACTTCACCTACATATTTTTTTCCACGCATCTTAATATTATCTAACAATTCTTGTCAATAAATACATATGTATCATTCTTCATAAGTTGTTGCTTCATCCTCCCTAAAATTCCTCAGCACTGAAATCTCTCACTTCTAGACATTCCTCAAGATCTTTGCCAATTTGATTATAAATATATTGTTTATGCTGCTCTGGCTTTTCCTCGCTGAACCTTCCACCATCCTGAACCTCTATTATATCCCAGTCATAAGATAGAATATCTTTCAGACACATTACCGGAAGGTGAGGGTGTTCCGTGGCCCGGTCCATGACCAGGCGTCGCAGTGGATTAGGGCCTGATCAACCAGGCTGTTACTGCCGGCCACAGGCAAACCATCGACCAGCTGGTCAGGTAGTAACTTTAGATGGTTGTCCAGCTCTCTCCTGAAGACAGCCAGGGGTCTGTTGGTAATCCCCCTTATGTATACTGGGAGGCAGTCAAATACTCTTGGGCCGAAAATCTTAGCTTAGCAAAGTCAGCTGATGATCGGGTTCTAAAGAGAGCTGACGACACTAGTGGTTGTGGAGCGTTGCAATAAGCCTGTAGCAAGATCTAACACAATTCTCTCCCGAACCTTTATCAGTGACTCTCAGTATCATAATAACATAATAGTACAGTAAACAGCTCACAGAATGAACAGAATTCAGCCATGTGTTGAATCCTGTCCAGTCATATAATTAACAAGTCACGTAATTAACCAGACACTTAATTAAACAGTCACATAATTAGCCAATACACAATCCCGTCCTAACAAGATTCATCCGTTTCATTAGCTGTTATTACGATTTCGTGAGATATGAATAACGACAATGAAGGGACATGGACAGCCGAGTTGGTGCGAGAATCGTCAGAAAAAAAATGCATTTGTCTTCACTGTACGGCTAATGCTAACTTTTCTAGTATATAGATAAATACCTAGTTGAATGAATCTTATTAGGCTGTCAAGGTGTAGTGGGCGCATCACTTACCTGTTAATTTTAAAAACAGTTTTAAAATTAACAGGCAAGTGATGCACCCATTTCACCTTGACAACCTAATAAGATTCATCTAACTAGGTATTTATCTATACATTGGAATAGTTAGCATTAGCCGTACTGTGACGACAAATGCTGTAGATTGGAATCCCGTCCCTTCCACGAAATGTTTACAGTCGTGTTACTACTGGAGAGCCAGGTTATACGGGAATAAATTCAGTGATATGGAAGGGCACCAGAGATGCAGCTTACGAGACCTAAGACTCCTCAACTTGTCACCAGCAGATATTAAATGTATTAATCTTCAAATGGAAAGTGGATCACTACATCAGACAAGTGGCAGATCAACCTGGCTGTGATGACTATGTGGACCAGTTCGCCACTATCAACAGCAGCCATATTGAACAGCACTATCGACAGCACTGGGAGACCAGCAAAATGTCCACCAGTCATATCACACAATAGCACAATGCCAGTGGCAATAGCAAAATCCATCCTAAACCAAAGCAACAAAAGTGTTATATTCCTCTATTTGTTTGCAAAGATACAAGATTTGAAAATTAATAGAAATGGCAAAGTTAGTTACATAAGCGGACTCCTCGCTGATCCAAATGCTATTAGGAGTATTTACAGAAAATCACATATTCACTTGTGTTAGACACTGCGATACAACGGCATCTTGGCAAAGAGAACATCTTCGAAAACTTTTTTGCCTGAGCACTAGTTACAAGTGAGTCAGAAAAACACACAAGGGATGTTTTAGATGGTGAGACAAAGATTAAATAGGTCACCGGCAGGAGTAGGACACTATTTGAGAGTCTTTCCTGGACAGTACTGATGAATTCTTCAACAGTGGAAAATAAGACTAGTAATTATTCTTGTATATAAAGCAGTGCCAGCAACTGTTCAGTATTTCATCTAGCACATAAGATAGATAACTACTTCGAAAGTCTTGAAATTCCTACATTCAGTTTTATCTTCCTTGGAGATTTCAACTTCCCAAATGTAAAATGGAAGATGGTAAACCACAATATTGTACCAGAAATAGTTCCTGACGGGTTAGGTCAGAGAGCTATTAAGTGAAAGTTTGCTTTGATTCAGCAGATAACAGAACCCACCACCCATTTGATCATCACAAACAACACAATAATTACAAGTCAGTTATACTGTGATCACAATATTATAGAGGTACAAAGAAGTATAAATTAAGTGGTGGAAACCTCCGCCAACAGTGCACCAGAATGAAAGTTCAGTAACATTCATTAATTTCAACAATCGTAGAACTGACGTGGACAAAATTAATAAAGAACTATCAGACATACGTTGGAAAACAGTCATAAACATCCAAAAACCTCAGTAATGCTTAGAAAATCTGAATACAAAGGCATACAAAGACTGCATTAAAAATGTACCACTAATTAGATTTTTGAGATTTTACTGCCAGAACGGATAGCTTATTGTGCAACCTATATCCATCCTGTGGACGGTGTGACTGTGACTTTGTAAATGGTCCAAGTCGGACCGAAACGTCGTCGTAAGCTCCTCTCTTCTATGTGCGGGTTATTTGTATACTATCTCTGTATTCCTAAATAAGTGGACATTAAAACACATAGTGTTCAAGGTACTGACCATAGGGATAGCCACATACTCTGTATTTAGTTCTATCATCAACTGTGTGTCTGCCAGACTGCCAGAAGTACTTGTAACCAAACCTAAGCCTGGCTACTACAACATCAGTCAATCTGTTCATGTAAGTTGCTCCATAAACGCTTATCAACTTTCATGTTATCATAGTGGGTAATAGATCTTCTCAGGCTTCTAACCGCATTCCTATAACATTCACTTTCATTATTTACTTTTCTCCAACTATTTTTCTTAATTCTAGACACACAGTTACTTTTTGCATATTCCTTTGAGGTACTCTTTTGGCTAATTTATCAACTTTATCTCGAAGGAGTAATCCGGTGTGTGATGAAATCCATAACAATTGAACATTAATTCCTTTTTTTTCCAGGGCTTTGCAACATCTATATCTGGCTTCTCCAATAAGGATGTTAGTCATTATGTGTGTCAACAGAATCATAGAGTCAAGCTCACTGTCATAAGTGAACTTTAGTACCATTACGATAGCCAGCAGTTCAGTTTGCAGTGTAGACGCCCTGTTGTAAATTTTTATAACTCAACATAGTTCTTGTTATACAAGAATGGTACACAATACCGACAAGATGAAAACTGAGACACATGTGCAACCTATGGGTATCTTTATTGTAGACGTTTCGCCACTGGATGGCGAAACGTCTACAGTAAAGATACCTAGATGTTGCATATGTGTCTCAATTTTCATCTTGTTGGTATTGTGTACCATTCTTGTATAACAAGAACTATGCCCTAGACTCTGTATTGATAAAGCCACTGGATGGCGAAACATCTACAATACAGATACCCGGAAGTTGCACATGTGTCTTAATTTTCAACATAGTTCTTGCGGTTATTATCTAGGGAGGTGACAACAGTAACAGATGCAGCCCCGCCAGTAGACTACTGCTTAGATCCACCAGTGCATATAACTTGTGATAAATTATTAACATCACTTCAGTGAGAACTCTCTTCAAGAGATTTGCAAGTCATTTAAGAGAGGTATTACTAATGTTGAGCTTCTACGGAGGGGCTGCAGGTATGCGATATTTAATGAACACAGCTTCCACTGAGGGGTGAAATGCTTTTGTTGTTTACAGTGATACAGTTTGTGTAGGTTATAAAACTTACAATAGCATTTTTTCACAACCCATTTACTTCTTGACATTTAGTAAGGTTTGTAATGACAGTGAGAAAACCTAAAAGAACATAATATACATAAACAGAACTTAGAAGAATGTACAGGGGTGAAAAAAGGTTAATGAACGTGAATGTCAGAACGAAGAAAAAACAGCCAGTGCAGGGAGATTACAAAAATAGAAGAAATACTTAAGCTACTGTACCAGATGGAAGATGTAGGAAGGGAACAAAATATTGCAAGAAACTTCAAATATTTCTTCACAAATGTGAAACCTACATAAGAACTACCTGTAGAATTGGGCCATTAATCACATGAGGTTCGAATACTGATGATGAAATGTAAATGAGTGAAATTCTGAAAGGCCAATATGATTCAATGTTTAAAAGACCAATATTATTTAGTGTTTGGAACACCAAAATGATTCAATGTTCAACAATTCACTAAAGAAAAACAGGATGGAGAATGCAAATTTCTGGGGTTTACCTCTGAAGACCACACATATCATAGGCACTAATCCTGGAGAATTAGAAAAAAAGAAAAATGCCCACTCAAGCAGTACCTTGACAGGACTTGCAGGATTCCGTATTTATAAAGAAATACAAAATACCACTAGCACGTGCACTCAGTGTCCTTTGGAGAAAGATCTTAGATGTTGGAGAAATACCAGAAATTTTAAAAAGCGCGCACACACACATACAGGAGGCAGTAGAACGCTACTCAAAAATTACAAACCAGTAGCATTTACATTACACATCATAAAAGTCTTCGAAAAGGTGATTAGACGCCAAATTTAAATTATATGTATATGGAACAGTACAACGTACACAACCTAAACCATCATCCTCTATTACAAAATTACAAAGGGTGGGAAGAAAACCAAAACACAGATCTCCCAAACACGGATCTCCCAAAGGCTTTCAACAAATACGATCATGGGGTATTTGTACACAATATGAGGACAATAAGTATACCTGTGAAAGTAAGCAACTAGATATTCAACTTTCTGGCAGAGAGAACACAAAGGTTGGTAGTAAACAGAGCAAAATTCAGCATTAGCAAAGTAAAAGCTCAGTACACCAAGGCACGATCCTGGCGCCTTTACTTTGTCTTAGTCTCACAGCAGATATAGATAAAACCACTCAACACAGACCATACCCCGGCCGGGATTGAACCCGCGGTCATAGAGTCACTCTACACAGTTTCATATCATTAGTTGATGATGCCAAAATAAGCAGGAAAAAGTTTTCCAGTGAGCAGTGGAAAATAACATAACTTTCAGTGATGACAGGTTCTAACTGCTTAGATGTAAAAAGAATAAAGAACTGAAAAAGAACACTGAATATAAACACAATAGGAGCACCAGACAGACCAAAAGGAATATATAGATTTGGGCGTAATAATGTCATCTGACCTTTCTTTCAAAGAACATAGAGCAAATATCACGAATGCCAGGAAAATAATGGAAGGAATAGAGAGTTTTCAAAACATGGAAAATATATCCAGTGGTGACGCTATTCAAATCCTTTGTGCTCCTTTGCTTAAAGTATTGTTCAGTGTTGACAGCTCCTTTCAGGGCAGAAGGAATACTAGAGTTGGATCAGTGATACATAATAATGTATACTTGAAGCTTAGTCCTAGATCTGTCATAACACACAGGAATGGGAGAGATGGGAGAATGTGTTGAATATACTGAGCGAAAGGTAGGCAGACAGTGGGCACACTAATGGAACACTGTATCAACATACGTGGTCCCAAACATTTTAATATCTTGCCAGAAAATATCATAAACACTGCTGGAACAAGTGTAGAAGTTTTCAAGAGGAAACTAGGCAATTTCTTCCTCCAACTGCTGGATCAAGGTGGCTGTAATGGATATCTGAGCCAGTGATTCACCAGCTTCAACAGCCTGGTTCGCCTGGTAAGCACCAGACAAGCCTGGCCCATAGCCAAGCAGTGAGAGTAGGAAGACTCACGTTAGTTGAACATGTCTTTTTTATCTAACAAGGGAATTATTATGCAGGTGTTGGACATAACCCAAATTGAAAGTGAAAAATTGTCTATCATGTCAACCTGCCATTCAGTAGTTAATCATGAAGAGTGTCATTAAATATCATTCAAACCATTTTAAGGTAGCTTTAGAAATGGGTTTTACAAGTGCTAGTGTGACGGGCTGGATCAGTGTGATGGGATGGATCAGTGTGACGGGCTGGATCAATGTGACGGGATGGATCAGTGTGATGGGCTGGATCAGTGTGACGGGATGGATCAGTGTGACGGGATGGATCAGTGTGATGGGCTGGATCAGTGTGATGGGCTGGATCAGTGTGACGGTCTGGATCAGTGTGATGGGTTGGATCAGTGTGAAGGACTGGATCAGTGAGATGGGCTGGATCAGTGTGACGGGCTGGGTCAGTGTGACGGGCTGGATCAGTGTGATGGGCTGGATCAGTGTGACGGTCTGGATCAGTGTGATGGGCTGGATCAGTGTGACGGGCTGGGTCAGTGTGACGGGCTGGATCAGTTTGACTGGCTGGATCAGTGTGATGGGCTGGATCAGTGTGACAGTCTAGATCAGTGTGACGGTCTGGATCAGTGTGATAGCCTGGATCAGTGTGACGGGCTGGATCAGTGTGATGGGTTGGATCAGTGTGACGGGCTGGATCAGTGTGAAGGGCTGGATCAGTCTGACTGGCTGGATCAGTGTAACGGCTGGATCAGTGTGACGGACTGGATCAGTGTGACGGGCTGCATCAGTGTGATGGGCTGGATCAGTGTGATGGGCTGGATCAGTGTGATGGGCTGGATCAGTGTGACTGGCTGGTGACTGTGACGGGCTGGATCACTATGGCTGGCTGGATCACTGTGACGGACTGGATTACTGTGACTGTGACGGGCTGGATCAGTGCGACGGGCTGAATAACTGTGACGAGCTGGATCACTATGAAGGGCTGGATCAGTGTGACGGGCTTGATCACTATGGGAACGGTTGAAGATCCTTGATCTGTATTCCCTCGAACGCAGGCGAGAGATACATGATAATATACTCTTGGAAGGTCCTGGAGGGATTGGTACCAAACCTGCACACGAAAATCACTCCCTATGAAAGCAAAAGACTCGGCAACATTTCCCCGATGAAAAGCAGGGGCGCCACGAGTACACTGAGAGACAATAAGTGTCCGGGGCCCAAGACTGTTCAACTGCCTCCCAGTATACATAAGGGGGATTACCAATAGACCCCTGGCTGTCTTCAAGAAGGCACTGGACAGGCACCTAGAGTCAGTACCTGACCAACCGGGCTGTGGTTTGTATGTCAGCTTGCGTGCAGCCTGGTTGATCAGACCCTGATCCACCATGAGGCCTGGTCTCAGACGGGGCCGCGGGGGCGTTGACCCCCGAAACCCTCTCCAGGTAAATTCCAGGGCTGGATCACTGTGACGGGCTGGATCACTATGATGGGCTGGATCAGTGTGACGGGCTTGATCACTGTGACGGGCTGGATCACTGTGACGGGCTGGATCACTCTGACGAACTGGATCACTCTGACGAGCTGGATCACTCTGACGGACTGGATCACTGTGACGGACTGGATCAGTGTGATGGGCTGGACCACTGTGACGGACTGGATCACTGGGATGGGCTGGATCAGTGTGACCGGCTGGATCACTGTGACGGGCTGGATCACTGTGACGGACTGGATCACTGTGACTGGATCAGTGTGACGGGCTGGATCACTGTGACGGACTGGATCACTGTGACGGGCTGAATCAGTGTGCCTCTTAGTGTTCCACCATGTTTATATGTTTCTCGCTGTAATCAAATATTTTCCCGTGACAATAACTACAGTCTGCTGTCTACCAACCATTATTTCACTGCAACAGTGTCTCATATTGTGCCAGGGGAAGCAACACTCACTGCAACACTCTCATATTGTGTCAGGGGAAGCAATACTTACCGCATCACTGTCTCATACTTTGCCAGGGTAAGCAACACTCATATCAACACTGTCTCATACTGTGCCAGAGGAAGCAACACTCACATCAACACTGCCTCATACTATGTCAAGGTAAGCAACACTCATCGCAACACTGTCTCATACTGTGTCAACGGAAGCAACATTAACTGCAGCACTGCCTTGTACTGTGTCAAGGGAAGCAACACACACACTGCCTCAGTGGAAGAAGTGAAGATTGTGAGGTGTTTAGTCACGCAGATTTGATAGTTGTTCAGTCCCTCGGTCTTGTTGGAAATTGTTCATTCCCTCAGCCTTGATACTCTCGACCACTACGCGAAGGTCACAAAACATTAGGTGTCCAGTGAGAACAGTAGAAATGTCTCCTCTAATGCTGAGCTCATTCAGAAAGTGGTAAGCTCAAAGACTTATTTCATCCTCCTCCTATGGCTTTGAGAGTTTAGCTAGCTTCCCGAGAAGCTTCCTTAACTACTCAGGTTTGAATCTCGATCAGTCGCAGTATGTTCTTTGCATATAACCACTTGTTTCTGTGGATACAATGATTTGTGTACTGCTCCTAACAGTGGATGGAGGATGGGAGGATCTTCCATTTGAATACCAATCTCCCATTCCACCACATCCCAAAGGCTTAAACCAAATTCTCACCCGGTCATCTGCATGTCGCAGCAGAAATCGTTATTCGTCAGACCAGGAAAAGATTTTCAAATCTTCACCTGTTCACTTATGTTGAGTTTTTGCCCACTATAGCCTCAGTTTTCGGTTCTTCACTGACAGAAGTGGAACCCGGTGTGGTCTTCTGCTGCTGTCACCCATCCACTTCAAGCTTCAATGTATTTTGCATTCAAAGATGCTCTTCTGGCCACTAATGGTGTAACACTTTTTTTTAGTTGCTATCGCCTTTTTGTGTCAGTTTGAACTAGACTGGCTGAGCTAGACTCTGACCTCTCTTTATAACAAGGCGTTTTCGTGTACAGAACTGTCGCTCCTGGATGGTTTGTGTTTTACACAAAATTCTCTGTTGTCTCTAGAGACTGTATGTGAAAATCCCCCGTCGAGTACCAACAATCATTCCACGGTCAAAGTCTCTCAGTAAAAATATCCAGGTGTTATAATTGTGTCTAATTCATCTATAACACAGCATCACCATGGACTCTTCCAACAGTAAATATCATTCCACATGTGAGCCCCGTCTATATGTGAGTACGTCTTCAACTGCTGCATTTCTCCGCTCTTTCCACTGACTTAAGTATAAGTCTCCTTCCTCATGCCTCTGTACTAGTTTGATAAAGTCTGCTGTATTAGAGAAACGTCTTAAAAAATGCTCAGGTGTTGCAAATGCTTTAATACACCCTGTACATCGCTTTGTGAATAAGAGATAATCAATCTGATCCAAGGAAAAGCAGAGCAGATACAATTCCATCTCATAGGAGACACCTCACTGGGATAGATCTAGAATGTAAACACGCGTCAAGTGAGATTATGACAACAATATGCCTTAAAACCGCCAGGAAAGGGGGTAATTGAGAGGGGAGGAAGAGGGGGAACGGAAGAGTAAGAGGGGAAAGGGAAGAGTAAGAGGGGAAAGGTAGATATGAGTTGGCATAAAGGGGGGTAGTAAGAGAGGGGAGGAGAGGGCAGAAGAGGGAGGAGTAAGAAAGGGGAAGAAAGGGGATGTCTCTAATCATTGTCTATTCCTCTCTATAACTCATTATGCATTTTTTCTCTCTTTTTTACCTCTCTTCTCTTCATTTATTTAGCCTTCCATTCCTCACCCCTCCTTACATTTCATTATCCAATCCCATTATCTCTCTCTCTCTCTCTCTTTCTCTCTCCCCCATCATCCCTCACTTTCCTTTCCGCACCATTTCTCTCCCCTTCTCCCCAGAACCAGTGCTTCCCGTCTCCTCCTGTCCTCTCACAGATGCACCCGTGTGTTTCTTAGCCAAACTTAGTTCTAACTGGAAGACTTGCTGAGGGAGAGTGTGAGGGAGACAGAGTGAGGGAAAGAGGGAGTATGAGGGGAGAGTGGAAGGGGAGAATGGGAGGGGAGTGACAGTGTGTGTGTAAGGAAGTGTGTGAGAAAGTATGTGAAGGTGTGAGAAAGTATGTGATGGAGTGTATGAGAAATTGTGTGAGGGAGTGAGAAAGTGTGTGAGAAAGGCTGAGGAAAGTGCTGGAAAATAAGGAGAAGCGAGTATGTCAGAGTGTGAGGAGGAAAAAGAGGAAGAGGAAAAACAAGAGGAAGAGGTTGAAGGAAGATGACCATCTTGTAGACAGTAAAAGGAGAAGCGTCAAATCTGAAGACAGAACAGGTGTATAATTCCTCTCATTGCCTACTCTAATATGGTGTATAATTCCTCTCATTGCCTACTCTTATAGGGTGTATAATTCCTCTCATTGCCTACTCTAATATGGTGTATAATTCCTCTCATTGCCTACTCTAATATGGTGTATAATTCCTCTCATTGCCTACTCTAATATGGTGTATAATTCTTATAATTGCCTACTCTAATATGGTGTATAATTCCTCTCATTGCCTACTCTAATATGGTGTATAATTCCTCTCATTGCCTACTCTAATATGGTGTATAATTCCTCTCATTGCCTACTCTAATATGGTGTATAATTCTTATAATTGCCTACTCTAATATGGTGTATAATTCTTCTCATTGCCTACTGTTATAGGATGTATAATTCCTCTCATTGCCTACTCTAATATGGTGTAT
>NC_069416.1:10793661-10876161 GCF_026875155.1 Cherax quadricarinatus | reverse complement strand
AGTGAGAGGAGAGGATGAACCAGCAAGATTGGACCTTGTGTTCACCCTGGGCAGTTCAGACATTGAGGACATCATGTATGAGAGTCCCCTAGGAGCTAGCGACCACGTGGTTCTGTGCTTTGAATATATAGTAGAGCTGCAAGTGGAGAGAGTAACAGGAGTAGAATGGGAAAAGCCTGAATATAAAAGAGGGGACTACATAGGGTTGAAGAACTTCCTGCAGGAGGTCCCATGGGACAGAGAACTGGCAGGAAAGCCAGTAAATAAAATGATGGAATATGTAACAACAAAATGCAAGGAGGCAGTGGAAAGGTTTATTCCCAAGGGCAACAGAAACAACGGGAAGACCAGAACGAGCCCCTGGTTTACCCGACGTTGTAAGGAGGCAAAAACAAAGTGCAATAGAGAATGGAAAAAGTACAGAAGGCAGAGAACACACGAAAATGGGGAGATCAGTCGCAGAGCCAGAAACGAGTACGCACAGGTAAGGAGGGAGGCCCAGCGACAGTATGAAAATGACATAGCATAGAAAATCAAGACTGACCCAAAACTGTTGTATAGCCACATCAGGAGGAAGACAACAGTCAAAGACCAGGTGATCAGATTAAGGACAGAAGGGGGAGAACTCACAAGAAATGACCAGGAGGTATGTGAGGAGCTAAACAGGAGATTTAAGGAAGTTTTTACAGTAGAGACAGGAAGGGCTGTGGGAAGTCAGTACAGAAGGGAACATCAAGAGGGAATATACCACCAAGTGTTGGATGACATACGAACAACCGAGGAGGAGGTGAAGAAGCTGCTAAGTGACCTTGATACCTCAAAGGCGATGGGACCGGACATCTCCCCATGGGTCCTTAGAGAAGGAGCAGAGATGCTGTGCGTGCCTCTAACCACAATCTTCAACACATCCCTTGAAACTGGGCAACTACCTGAGAAATGGAAGACAGCAAATGTAGTCCCCATATTTAAGAAAGGAAACAGAAACGAGGCGCTAAACTACAGACCTGTGTCTCTGACATGTATTGTGTGCAAGGTCATGGAGAAGATTATCAGGAGGAGAGTGGTCGAACACCTGGAACGGAACAAGATTATAAATGAAAACCAGCATGGGTTCATGGAAGGCAAATCTTGTATCACAAACCTCCTGGAGTTTTATGACAAGGCAACAGAAGTAAGACACGAGAGAGAGGGGTGGGTTAATTGCGTTTTCCTAGACTGCAGGAAGGCCTTTGACACAGTTTCCCACAAGAGATTAGTGCAGAAGCTGGAGGATCAGGCGCATGTAACAGGGAGGGCACTGCAGTGGCTCAGGGAATACCTGACAGAGAGGCAGCAACGAGTCATGGTACGTGAAGAGGTATCAAAGTGAGCGCCTGTGACGAGCGGGGTCCCACAGGGGTCAGTTCTAGGGCCAGTGCTATTTTTGATATATGCGAACGACATGATGGAAGGAATAGACTCTGAAGTGTCCATATTCGCAGATGATGTGAAGTTGATGAGAAGAATTAAATCGGATGAGGATGAGGCAGGACTGCAAAGAGACCTGGACAGGCTGGACATGTGCTCCAGAAACTGGCTTCTCAAATTCAATCCTGCCAAATGCAAAGTCATGAAGATTGGGGAGGGGCAAAGAAGACCGCAGACAGAGTACAGGCTAGGTGGACAAAGACTACAGACCTCACTCAGGGAGAAAGACCTCGGGGTGACCATAACACCGAGCACGTCACCGGAGGCACACATCAACCAAATAACTGCTGCAGCATACGGGCGCCTGGCAAACCTGAGAATAGCGTTCCGATACCTAAATAAGGAATCGCTCAAGACACTGTACACTGTGTATGTTAGGCCCATACTGGAGTATGCAGCACCAGTCTGGAACCCACACCTGGTCAGGCACGTCAAGAAGTTAGAGAAAGTACAAAGGTTTGCAACAAGGCTAGTCCCAGAGTTCAGGGGAATGTCGTACGAGGAAAGGTTGATGGAAATCGGACTGACGACACTGGAGGACAGAAGGGTCAGGGGAGACATGATAACGATATACAAGATACTGCGGGGAATAGATAAGGTGGACAGAGATAGGATGTTCCAGAGAGGGGACACAGGAACAAGGGGTCACAACTGGAAGCTGAAGACTCAGACGAGTCACAGAGACGTTAGGAAGTATTTCTTCAATCATAGAGTCGTCAGGAAGTGGAATAGCCTAGCAAGTGAAGTAGTGGAGGCAGGAACCATACATAGTTTTAAGAAGAGGTATGATAAAGCTCAGGAAGCAGAGAGAGAGAGAGAGGACCTAGTAGTAATCAGTGAAGAGGCGGGGCCAGGAGCTGAGTCTCGACCCCTGCAACCACAATTAGGTGAATTAGGTGAGTACACACACACACCCACACCCACACACGCACACACACGCACATACACACACACATACACACACACACACACACACACACACACACACACACACACACACACACACACACACACACACACACACACACACACACACACCACACACACACACACACACACGCACACACGCACACACACACACACACACACGCACATACACACGCACACACACACACACACACTGCATTCGTTCCACTCTAGCATGTATGCAAACTCAAATTCCCATGCACATGTACAATATTTCATATTAATATTTGGAACAGATGAACTTGTTGGGTCGATGATACAAGCTGTCAACTCTTATGTAGCAAATTAAGTCATGCTTTATCTTTTTCCAGAATTTGTATATAATATTTGTGTTGTTTCACAAATGTTTTATAGAAAAGTTAACTACACTACGTAATAAAAATCAGTAGATAATAAAAATATGTGGCGTTGTTGAATGTAACCTGAGCAGGACGCCACTTTGTTAATGGCTCCCATACTGTTTTATGTACTGTTATGTGTGAACGTTAGTATATGTAATAACATAAATGTTGAGGTCTGTTGTCTGGTCTGGGTAACTGAGGCAAGGATCCCCGAATTCATTAACAGGTGACCCTCTTCAGGTGAATATATTTTACCATATTTAACACCATGAACGTTGTGATCCAGTATATTGTCTAATGTAATCTCAGTGTTTAAAATATAAACTCATAATAGTCTAAGTATATTGCGGACTAACTGATCACATGCTTGGTGATGTGTTCACTGAAGCGGGTCACGTGCTTGTTGTGTTCTCTAGTGCAGGTCATGTGCTTGTTGTGTTCATTACAGCAGGTCACGTGCTTGTGCTCACTACATCAGGTCACGTGCTTGTTGCGTTCGCTACACCACGTCACGTGCTTGTGCTCACTACAGCAGGTCACGTGCTTGTTATGTTCACTACAGTCACGTGCTTGTTGTGTTCACTGCAGTAGGCCACGTGCATAATGCGTTCACTACAGCAGATCACGTGCTTAGTGATGTGTTTACTAAAGCAGGTCATATGCTTGTTGTGTTTACTTCAGCAGGTCAGGTGCTTGTTATGTTCACTAGAGCAGGTTACGTGCTTGTTGTGTTCATTAGAGCAGATCACGTGCTTGTGCTCACTACAGAAGGTCACCTGCTTGTTGAGTTCGCTACAGCAGGTCACGTGCTTGTGCTCACTACAGCAGGTCACCTGCTTGTTGAGTTCGCTACAGCAGGTCACGTGCTTGTGCTCACTACATCAGGTTACGTGCTTGTTGTGTTCACTACAGCAGTCACGTGCTTGTGTTCACTGCAGTAGGCCACGTGCTTAATGCGTTCACTTCAGCAGGTCACGTGCTTAGTGATGTGTTTACTAAAGCAGGTCATATGCTTGTGTTCACTATAGCAGGTCACGTGCTTGTGTTCACTACAGCAGGTCACGTGCTTGTTGTGTTCACTACAGCAGGTCATGTGGTTAATGTGTTCACTACAGTAGGTCACGTGCTTGGTGATGTGTTCACTAAAGCAGGTCACATGCTTGTGTTCACTACAGCAGGTCACGTGCTTGTTGTGTTCACTACAGCAGGTCATGTGCTTGTTGTGCTCACTACAGCAGGTCACGTGATTGTTGTGATCACTATAGCAGGTCACGTCCTTAATGTGTTCACAACAGCAGGTCACGTGCTTGTTGTGTTCACTACAGCAGGTCACATGCTTGGTGTGCCCACTACAGCAGGTCACGTGCTGGTTATTATGAAGAAGAAAAAGGCACAGTACCTGACTGGAATAACACACAAGTAACTTGGACCATTTACAACATCACACATTGTGACTTTGTGCATGGTCTAAGTTGCACCGAGACGTCGTAAGTTCCTTTCTCCTGTGTGAGGGTTATTTGTGTAATGTTTGTTTACGGTTGAAGGTGACGCGTTTGTTATTGTTTTGAGTAAACTAGGTAACATGTGTTGAACACAGCAGGTGTTGTATTGAGTACAACAAATGAAGAGCTTGGTGCTGTGTTGAGTATCTGTAATTGAATTCCATGCGTATGACTCCTCGCTTCTGTGTGTGTGTGTGTGTGTGTGTGTGTGTGTGTACTCACCTATATGTGGTTGCAAGGGTCGATTCATAGCTCCTGGTCCGCCTTTTCACTGGTCGATACTAAGTCACTCCATTAGCTAAGTATGGAATTAACCTCCACTACCTCACTTTCCACTTCCTGATAGCTCTAAGGCTAACGAAATACATCCTAACATCCTTATGATTCATCTGGATTTTCAGCTTCTAACTGTGGCCCCTTATTCCTATATACCATCTCTGAAACATTCGAGCCATGTCCACCTTGTCAATTCCTCTCGGTATTTTATATGTCGTTATCCTGTGTTCCCTATTTCTCGTATCCTCTAGTGTCATCAGGTTGAGTTTCCTTAAACTCTCCTCGTAAGACATGCCCTTCAGTTCCGGGATTAATCTTGTTGCAAACTTTTACACTTTCTCCAGTTTCTTGACTTGTTTGACTAAGTGTGGGTTTCATACTGGTGCTGCACATAATCAGTATGGGCCTGACGTACACGGTGTACATACTATACAATGTCGTGAATAATTCCTTACACAGATGTCGAAATGCTATTCTTAGGTTTACCAAGTGCCCATACGCTGCAGAAGTTATTTGATTGATATGTGGCTCAGGGGATATGTTTGTTACAATGGTTACCCCAAGATCCTTTTCATTAAGTGACGTTTGCTGCCTTTGATCCCATAACCTGTACTCTGTCTGCGGTCTTCTTTGTCCTTTCCCAATCTTCATGACTTTGACAGGAGGCATTTGTCGGACCAGACTTGTAGTCTGTCCTGATTCCAATGTAATCTTAGCTGATCCTCGCCCGCTTGTATTCTCCTCATCAGTTTCACATGATCAGCGAACAGCGACACTTCTGAATCTATTCCTTCCATCATGTCATTCACGTACACAAGAAACACCACCGGACCTAGGACTGACCCTTGTGGAACCCCACTCGACACTTGCACGCACTCTCACACTTCATCACGTACCAACACTCGTTGTTTCCTTCCTGTCAGGTAATCCCTGGACCATTGTAGTACTTTCCCTACTGTTCTAGTCTGCTCCTCTGTCAGACACAGCAACATCACATCTGTCAGCAACAACACCCTCACAATTATTAGACACAGCAACACTACATCTGTCAAACACAGCAACATCACATCTGCCAGACACACCCACGTCACCTTTGTCAGGCGCAGCAACATCACATCTGTCAGACACAGAAGCATCACATCTATCAGGCACAGCAACATCACATCTGTGAGACACAGCAACATAGCAACATGTTGCTGTGCCTGACAGATGTGATGTGGGTGTGTCTGGCAGATGTGATGTTGATGTGTCTGACAGGTGTGATGTAGCTGTGTCTAACAGATCTGAGATTGCTGTGTCTAACAGATGTAATGTTCCTCTGACTGACAGATGTGATGTTGCTGCGTCTGACAGATGTGACGTGGGTGTGTCTGACAGATGTAATCTTGCTGTGATTAACAGATGTGAGGGTGCTGTGTCTGACAGATGTAGTGTTGTTGCGTGTAAGAGATATTAGGGTGTTGTTTCTGACAGATGTGATGTTGCTGTGTCAGACAGATGTGATGTTGCTGTGTCCGACAGATGTGATGTTGGTGTCTGACAGATGTGATGTTGCTGTGTTTGACAGATGTAATGTGGCTGTGCCTAACAGATGTGAGCCTGCTGTGTCTGACAGTTGTAATGGTCCTGTGTCTGACAGATGTAATTTTGCTCTGTCTGACAGATGTGATGAGGGTGTTACTGACAGATGTAATGTTGCTGTGTCTAACAGATGTGAGGGTGCCTTGTCTGACAGATGTGATGTTGCTGTGTCTAACAGATGTAGTGTTGCTGTGTCTAATAGATGTGAGGGTGTTGTTTCTGACAGATGTGATGTTACTGTGTCTGACAGATTAGATGTTGCTGTCTGACAGATGTGATGTTGCTGTGTTTGAGATATGTAATGTTGCTCAGCCTAACAGATGTGAGGCTGCTGTGTCTGACAGTTGTAATGGTCCTGTGTCTGACAGATGTCATGTGGGTGTGTCTGACAGTTGTAATGTTCCTTTGTCTAACAGATGTGAGGGTGCTGTGTCTGAAAGACGTGATGTTGCTGTGTTTGACATGTGATGTTGCTGTGTCTGACAGATGTGATGTTGCTGTGTCTGACAAATGCTATGTTGCTGTGTCTGACAGATGCGATGTTACTGTGTCTGACAGATGTGATGTGAGTGTGTCTGACAGATGCGATGTGGCTGTGTTTGACAGATGTGACGTTGCTGTGTCTGACAGATGTGATGTTGCTGTGTGTGACAAAAGTGATGTTGCTGTGTCTCACACATGTGAAGTTGCTGTGTCTGACATATGTGAAATTGTTGTGTGTTGTTATGCAGGGTTCTGCATGACATCGTAATGTACATATAGTGGAGAAGTGTGCCATAATAATATGAATATTATAGTTGTAAGGAATAATTTTATAATTGATAATGTGCATTTGGGGGTACTGTAAAGTACTCTAACTGTAATTATAAAGAAATTCTGTTAATGATTTATTTTCCAAGGATGTTTGGGTACGCGGAGTAAGCGTGGTTTGGGGGGGTCACGTGACGTTAGCATGGGGTGTAGAGGCTGGCGTCGGAGATGCTGTGTATTTAAGATAAGTTTGTAGTTGTGCACTCATTTTGTTTATCCAACTCAAGCCATAGGCTCTCATATGGCTTACCTGTATGTTCACCCAGGCTCTGACATGGTCAGGGTGCTGTGGGATGAGTGAGGAAGTAAGAAATGAGGTTTGTAGTGTAATGACGGCCTGACGCTGACGAAGCCTAGTGGTTATGGTGGCTGAACCTCCAGCCAGCTGTTGTGTGTACCCTCATTTGGGCGTTTAGGATTCAGGTTTTTATGTTATGTTATGTTATGGTGATTAAATAGATATATTTTCTTAATTGGGATTTTTGCCTAACCCTCTGTTACCCAACCCCTTGAAGTACACATACCAATTTAGTGCTTTCTGTTTTGACTGGGATAGCCCTGGGTGGCCGGTTTGGGCTTGAGATGTGTGTAACTTTTACCTTTGCCCTTAGACCAGGCTCAAGCCCCCAGCTATCCCACATGTTTGCGTAACATGTGTCTACACAGATGTTATGTTGCTGTATCTCACAGATGTGATGTCGGTGTGGCTGACAGATGTGAAGATGCTTTGTCTGACATGCTATGTTGTTGCGTCTGACAGATGTGATGTTGCTGTGCCTGACAGAAGTCATGTCGCTGTCTCCGACAAATCTGATGTTGCTGTCTGACAGATGCTATGTTGCTGTGTCTGACAGATGTGATATTGCTGTGTCTGATATGTGATGTTCTTGCGTCGGACAGATGTGATGTTGCTATGTCTGACAGATGCTATGTTGCTGTGTCTAACAGATGTGATGTTGCTGTGCCTGACAGATGTGATGTTCCTGTGTTTGGAACATGTGATGTTGCTGTGCCTGACAGGAGTGATGTGGGTGTGCACATACCATGCCACCAACACTCGTGCACACATACCATGCCACCAACACTCGTGCACACATACAATGCCACCAACACTCGTGCACATATACCATGCCACGAATACTCGTGCACACATACCATGCCACGAACACTCGTGCACACATACCATGCTACGAACACTCGTGCACACATACCATGCCACCAACACTCGTGCACACAGACGTGTAACCATATGGTGGTTAAAGTTAAATATTGTAGGAGAAGCAATGTAATGGAAATAAGGAAATATTTATGTGCTTCTATATTTAAAATATGTTGGTTCAGATGACCATAGTCACATATATTTGCCAAGTTTGAATTATTCTCTTTGATCAGCAGCACCGCTGTTTTCCCTACACTATAACTGATACATGTCACCCACAGTGGATATGCAGATATAGCCTTAGGGATAGGTAGTGATCCTATCAGGATGATTAGCTGGATTACTGGGGTTACTGGAAGCTAAGAATAAACGTTCTCCCTCACCACGGCACCCAGCCAGAGCGAGGCTCCTCTTGATGATGCTGCAGACTTCGTTGTGTCTTGCATGCGAATCCTTGAGTTGAGACAGTTTAGAATATGAAGATCATACTGGACATACTGGTGCAGTGGCAGAGAGCCACTGCTATGTGGAGGGTTTGTGGGTCGAGATATGTGCCTATTGCTAAAACAGTATCTGTTAAGATATGTCTCCTGAGCAGTGTGCGCTCATAGCTTTCAGATTAGCAATTTCCATTGTGCACGATGTGGCAGTAAGTTTTTTTATATACCATTTTGCGTTGGGGCAGAACCAGCTAGACTGATTGTAGACGAACATTACAGCTGGTTAAGGCGATGAAACAGTAAGAATCTATTAATAATTAAACTGTAATACAACACTGATAGCAACACTGAAACGAACTAACCAAGTTGTGGGAGTGGCTGCCTTTTTTTTTTTTTTTTTTTTTTTTTTTTTAGATCGAGATGGACGGTTTTATTTTCCGAGAGTTAATGATATTTGATGTGTGTTGCGGATAACGCTATAGATATTGAAACTGTATAGCGGAGGTAAGTGCAGATGAGAGAAAGGAATCCTGGAAGACGTTCAGTGAATGTGTTGGAAACCTTAGTCATGAAAGATAATTGCTTGGTGAGACATGAATGTCAATATACACTGTTGTAGAAGGTGCAGTGAGAAAGTTTGCTGTGCTTGCTGTAAATAACAATGTGGAACTTTTAACTTACCTCACCAATACAACCAGCATATCAAGAACTGTAAAGTAATACACAAAACGGTAAAATAGCAAGGACGAACAGTTTAGTAATTTATAGAAAGTATAGTAACTTAAAAGAAACATGAAAGAACAACATAGTGACACATAAAACTGTGTAGTGACACATAAAACATGTATCATGCATGCTAATGTTTTAGAATTTTTGAAGTTTCCAAAACTATCTTCAATGTAGACATCGTCGGTGGCTAAGATCTTGTCGGGTGAGGACGAATTGTGCCTAAATATATTACATGGACATAATGTGATTACTGTAGAAATATATACAGTAAACAGTGGAATATGAGGTAATCATTCCCTCAGGAGCAACTTTGTACTGATGAAGCCACTGGATGGCGATACCTCTACAGTTAAATGTACCCAGAAATTGCACATGTGTTTAATTCAACATTAAATGTTCACTATAATGAATGAAAACATATAAGAACAACATTATTGTTCACTATAATTAATGGGCACATACACGAACAATGTTAATGTTCACTCTGATGAATAAACATTAAGGAACAACATTAATGTTCACTCGGATGAATAAACATTAAGGAACAACATTAATGTTCACTGTGATGAGTGAACATAACCAAGTAATGGTCAGTGTTGTGAATGAACACTGACATCAACAACACTGGTGTTCTGAATTATAGTAATGTTAATTATAATGAGTCAAGAGAAACTGTAAAGACGGATAAGTTGCCTTCTGGTTGCTTAAAATAGCTGCATTTACAAGAGTTGATTCAAAGCTCCTGGACTAATTTCATAACTTTTTTTTTACAGGTTTTCCTAGATTCTGGTTTTTAGGGACTGATCGTGTCTGATCTTAAACTTGTGTACAGTATTTACCTCCATCACTTACCACTTACCAACCTAAGACTGAAAAATAGTTTACCTCACGCTTCATTAATATCATTACAAGTAAATTAGTTGTGGTACACACTACTTCCTCATTTCCCACATCATAATTATTTTTCAAGAACAATAGTTGTATTCTGTACTACTTGATCGATCATATTCACTGATTCCTCTTTTAAGCAAACTGCAGCAATATGTAAGTGTGATAACTGTAACATATAACTGTAAAATATATCCCCCCTTCTGATTTAAGTCTGTGGCATAAATTATAGTGTGTGACCACTGTCAGCTTCAGAATAAGCTCTGATCTACCAAACCTTGCCACTTGGAGGTCAGTCTAGTCATTATAAAGGGTTCACTCACCCTCCTAATTCATTAGGTATTCCAGAATAGGAGACTATAAGCGCCAGTCTAAAGTTTTCTTTTTCTTCCTTCAACTTTTTTTTATTTCCTGTTGCTGTATGTTACGCAGAAATGTGGGATAGCTGGGGGCTTGATCCTGGTCTAAGGGCAAAGGTAAAAGTTACACACATCTCAAGCCCAAACCGGCCACCCCGGGCTATCCCAGTTAAAAACAGAAAGCGCTAAACCAGTATGTGTTACTTCAAGGGGTTGGTTAACAGAGGGTTAGGCAAAAATCCCAATTAGGAAAATATATCTATTTAATCACCATAACATAAAAACCTTAATTCTACACGCCCAAATGAAGGTACACACAGCTGGCTGGAGGTTCAGCCACCATTACACTAGGCTTCGTCAGCGTCAGGCCGTCATGACACCACAAACCTCATTTCTTACTTCATCACTCATCCCACAGCACCCTGACCATGTCAGTGCCTGGGTTAACATACAGGTAAGCCATATGAAAGCCTATGGCTTGAATTGGATAAACAAAATGAGTGTATTATTGCAAACTTAACTTAAAATATACAGCATCTCCGACGCCAGCTTCTACCGCCATCCTAACGTCACGTGACCTCCTCCCCCACGCTTACTCTGCGTACCCAAACATCCTTGGAAAATAAATCACTAACTCCATTCTTTATAATTATAGTTAGAGTACTTTACAGTACCTCCAAAAGCACATTATGAATTATAAAATTATTCCTTACAACTACAATATTCATATTATTATGGCACACTTCCCCACTAATATGTACATACGATGTCATGGAGAACCCTGCATAACACTGTACATGTGAGTAAAATTATATACATAAACTATAAAGCGAGAGCTTTAGCCACCAGGCCACGGGTATGATGAATCATTATTATAATCATGGGGGAGCGGTAAATCCATAGGATCATACTGAGCTGGGGAAGAGATGGAAGGTATTCAGGCTCATTTCAGGGAACCGGAGCACAGATCTAATTCCCTAGATCAAGAGCCCCTTACCAGCGTCAAGGAGCCTCCCTTGGGGGGGGATGATGAATGACTTTGTGACAAGGACCATATTATTATTATAATCAAAAAGAAGCGCTAAGCCACAAGGGCTATACAGCGCTGCAGGGTAGGGAAGGAAGCAAGGGAATTGGATGGCAGAAGGGAGGGGGGATGATCAGCAGGTTACAGAAAACAGCGGGGCAGGGGATAGTACGGGGGTAGAAGGTAGCAAGAGATTGAAGTAGAAAGGGCTGAAGGGATCAGAATTTGTGAAGTAAGTCAGTCGTTGTCAAAAAGTCAATGAGAGAGTCCGGATGAAAGGTGGGTCCATCAGCGAGAAGGGAAGGTAAAGAGAGAGCAGCGGAGCGAAGACGACGACAGAGGTAAATTCTGCGTGCTCGTTGATAAAGTGGGCAGTCCAACAGAATGTGGCTGACTGATAATGGAGCTTGGTAATTCTCACAGAGAGGAGCAAGACGCCTCTCCATGAGATATCCATGAGTAAGACGAGTATGGCCAATGCGAAGAGGGGAGAGAGTAGTCTCCCAACCTCGACACTGGTGATAAGAAGACGGCCAGTAACCTATACTCGGTTTAATAGACTGAAGTTTGTTGCCGAGCATAGTAGACCAACGTTGTTGCCAACGGGTGTGAAGGTGGGAAGATATTGCAGCAAAATAGTCCGTAAATGGAATACCTCTATAAGAAACTGGTAGGTCATGTACTGCTGACCGCGCAGCAGTGTCTGCCTGTTCATTGCCCTGTACGTCAACATGACCCGGGACCCAACAAAAAACAATATCTTTATGCTTGGTAAAGATGCGGCGTAGCCAAAGTTGGATACGGAGGACTAAGGGGTGAGGTGTATCAAATTTTTGTATAGCCTGTAAAGCACTAAGGGAGTCTGAGACAACCACAAATGATGACACAGGCATAGATGCAATACGGATAAGTGCTGTAAGGATGGCATATAATTCAGCAGTAAAAATACTAGCCGAAGTTAGTAAATGCCCTTGTACGACGCTGTCCGGAAACACTGCTGCACAAGGACCATAGAGGTTCTGGTTTACATCTATTTCAGCTGTGATATATCATCTGAAAAATGGGAGCTAATCAGGCTGTTTCCCACCTGGTATTTACACACAGTACTGTACCCTAGAATCCTGGCGAAGTACTGATGGAGGGCTTTTAACAGGCTCACTCACTTTGATCTGTGTCATGAGCTCAGCTCACTCAAATAAGGTATGAGCAGTAAATAGTATAAAACATAATCCTGCCTCACGCTCTGCATGATGGGAAAAGCAAAACTCGGATCTTGTGTTTGGTTTAAACAGCAACTTCGAGGTGTTTTCTAGGATGGTTTAACTGGCTGTTTCTTGGTATCACTTAATGCCAAGAAACAGCTGTACTATTTAAATAGAGATAATTCTAGTTGGCTCCAGGACTGGAAGTACATGGCTTGAAATCAGTCAAGGTAGCAGAAATATTTGAGCTTTACAGATGTTCCTGAGGATGGGTAAGGCTTCCCTATACCCCTCTGGTCTATTTTGCGGGTTTTTAATCAGCCTGATTCAATTATTGGGATGCCATAAACCATGGCGAATCATTGCTGGTTATAGAATTTTATTATCCAAGAAAGTTAGGTTAGGTAAGGTTTGTCTGGAAGCAGGACGTTTCCTGATGCATGACTTAGCCAGATGATGAACTAAAGTAAATCTTCAATATTTTGTGCAACGAATTCATAATGGAAGGCAAGTGTAACATAGGAGATATGATTAATGAACAGAGCAAATGTTTATGGAAAGCAAGTGTAACGTAGGATATGATTACTGAACAAAGCAAATGTTTATGGAAGGGAGGTGTAACGTAGATATGATTAATGAACAGAGCAAATGTAGGAGAGGTCTGAGGATATGACTAGTGAACAGAGGAAATGTTTGTGCCTGGAATGTCTAGTGTTTATTTTGGACTTTTTTTTTTTTTTTTTTTTTTTTACATAAAACTCCTAAAATTACTGATTCTGTTCAATTTATAGGGTAGTTTTGATAGCTGAATGGGCAGTTTCTTGTCCTCAATCGATAGGACAAAAAGCAGTCTAGCGAAACATCTAAAAATTTGGTAGAATTGGTTTAAAATAAAGCTCAAAGTCGGCGAATTCGCCAATGCGTAAGTAACGCCCAGACCGCTAATTTTGTGCCTCCATAATTCTATAAGGTCTCAATTAAATTTCGTTTTTTGTCATTATCTTCAGAAAAAGATTCTTTACCATTTCAGAAGTTTTTTTTTTTTTCAACAAGTCGGCCGTCTCCCACCGAGGCAGAAGTTATTTATTTTAAATGTGGACAGTGAGATCTTTTAATTTCAGTCTGTAAAGTAATATAGTCAATCCAAGGAATTGGAGCTACCCTCTTCTTCCTTGGATCATACAGTAAAAGTTGTTGTTGTATAAGTTGACTTTATCTGAGGAAAATATTTATTATATTCATGGTGAAAGTTAACCCATAGGAGTCAGGAAAATTGATGTTAATATTGTTGATCTGGGAAACCAGAGCTACTCTCAACTTACCTGGATTGATCCAGGGAAGTTGAGAGTAGCTCTGGTTTCCCAGATCAACAATATTAA
This sequence comes from Cherax quadricarinatus, assembly GCF_026875155.1. Classification (NCBI taxonomy): domain Eukaryota; kingdom Metazoa; phylum Arthropoda; class Malacostraca; order Decapoda; family Parastacidae; genus Cherax; species Cherax quadricarinatus. The sequence goes on along the minus strand of NC_069416.1, from coordinate 10,862,035 downwards.
CATTAATTTTCCTGGTGTAAGGGAAATAAAGTGTAGGTCTTAGTTTACCTCTTTCTTCTTTGTCTTCAACACCAACTCTCCCTTACAATAATATATATAACAGTACTATAAGGCTTCTTCACTATGAAATAGATACATCTCAGTCCCACTGCTCAGTCACTTTATTAATACTTAATTCCACAAGAACTTTTATTAAAATTTTGAAGTTTATTAATCAAATATGCGAAATGTATACTACGTATGAAATTATTGGTACAGATGAAACATGGCATGTCAGCCAATTTCCTTAAAACTGTGTGTGGGGGGGGGGGACTTGTAGTGCATTACTGTTGAATTTACTTTTTTTTATGAACAAAATGTAATTAGCTATGTTCTACACAGCCATGACTGCACATGCAAAGAAAACAATTTGTGGTTATTATTAAATTTTGTCCAAGCTTAGATTTAGAAGCCATATTTTTAAAATACAGTATTGTTCTAACCTGATTAATATTCATATATGTCCAGAAAAAAAAATTGGGGCAGGAGAGATCCAGGTAACATATTTTGAATGGAATAATATTTTAAATGTCAATTTTGCTTTGAATGTATTTACAAGCATTTTTCCAATAGTGTTATTTATTTTCATCCACAGCAGCAAGCTTACACAACAAGTGCAGATATCTCTAGGTTTGGAGGTATCTATGTCAACAACTGTGTGCCTTGTCTGCCTTCAAACACCTTGTGAATAACCTCTTAATAATAGAGCATGTACTAGGATAACCTCTCAATAGAGCATGCACTAGGATAACCTCTCAACAATAGACCATGTACTAGGATAATCTCTCAATGAGAAAGCATGTACTAGGATAACCTCTCAATGATACACCATGTACTAGGATAACCTCTCAATAACCTCTCAGGAACGTTTCGCCCCTCCATGCAGAAACGTTTCGGCCTTCCATGGAGGAACGTTTCGCCCCTCCATGGAAAAACGTTTCGCCCTTCCATGGAGGAACGATAGAGCATGTACTAGAATAACCTCTCAATAATAGACCATGTACTAGGATAACCTCTCAATAATAGAGCATGTACTAGTATAACCTCTCAATGATAGAACATGTACTAGGATAACCTCTCAATGATAGAACATGTACTAGGTAGAACTTTCAATATCAAACACCTTAGCAAATGTAATGAATAGAGTCCAAATAATAAAGGTGAGAAATTCTCTAACTGGGTCACAATAGGTGTTTAGTGACTTCAAAAGTAAAGGAAAATGGTATTTATTATAAATGCTTACTGTATACCATTCTACATGGCTCTCTTGTAATTCAGATACTTGTACTAGCAGTGAAAGGGAAAACCAAGACAATAATCAAACAACAGTTACACGAAACATGTGTGGGGTTGCCCCATTGTTTTTGTACCTTAAAACTGGCAAGAACTGAAGCAGTGCAACCAGATTGGATGTTTTTTACCCAAATTCACATGATTAACCACAGTTCCTAAAAAAATATTAAAAATCATAAGGGTCACAGTGATAACCAAATAAGAAATACAAGTTAAATTAACCCACTGATGTAGTTCTTGCTGTAGCAGTAGTGAGTGAGCAGTTAACACTACCTACAACATTATTATTGTAAACAAGGGAATAAAATATGTGTTCATTACAACTTTATAAATGTCTTCCTCTAACACCATATCTCCTTTTATTTTGAGAGATACCAAAAATAAGTGAATACCACTCTTTCAAAATCAAAGGGATACCTCTCAAAATCAAATATATATCACTTTCAAATTCAGATGGATATCTCTCAAAATTATATGCAAGCACAAATATTTGAGTGAATTTACACAGGGGATAAATAAAAACAATTATGTTTCAGTAGAGTTTGTCTAGAACAAGTTTTCCTTCAATGGTGAGTGCAACAATCAGGTGGCGGACACACGACCACACTATTGTGTATGACACTCGTATATATTATTAGTGGTGGTTTAGAATTTGTCCTCCAGGTATTGGTTCGGCAGGTGGTCGTCGTGGCAATGGCTCGACAGATGACGTCGTGGCAGTGGCTCGACAGGTGGTCGTCGTGGCAATGCCTCGACAGGTGGCCGTCGTGGCAGTACTACCACTCGCCTTCACCAGTCGCCTTCCTGAAAAAATATTCCTTGCCCTTGCGGGTCATTAAACCATCCTTCAGTGATAACTTAAATGTGTTCCTCACACGAGTGATCTGAAAAATGACAAGAGAAAAATGGCATAAGGAGATGTAGGTACCGACACTGTTGTGTCTGTACCATCGATGTACTTAAGTAGTGTTTTAAGCACTGTACTTATTATATTAGACAATGTAGTGCACTTTTTAAAGTAGTGTACTGATACTTACCTTGACGTATTGACAAACAACAACATTGTCAGTATTGAATGAATCCGTCTCGTCGTCCGTTAAGTCATCATTGCTGTTAAGTTGTTCCTGCAACACAATACAACACTGTAGTGTTGGCGGTAACACAATGCAATACTGTAGTGTTGTCGGCAACACAATACAATGTAGTGTTGGGGACAACACAACACTGCAGCACTGGCTGCAACACTATACTACACTGTAGTCTTGGTTGCAATAACACTGTAGTGTTGGTTAGAGCACAATGCTACACTGTAGTCTTGGTTGCAACAATACCACACTGTAGTGCTGGTTACAGCACAGTACTACACTGCAGTCTTGGTTGCAAAACAATACTACATTGTAGTGTTGGTTGCTACACAATACTACACTACTGTTGGTTGCAACACAATACCACACTGTAGTGTTGCCTTCAACACAATACTACACTGTAGTGTTGGTTACAACACAATACTACACTGTAGTGTTGACTGCAACACTACTACAATGTAGTGTTGGCTGCAACACTATTACACTGTAGTGTTGGCTGCAACACTATATTACAATGTAGTGTTGGCCGCAACACTATATTACAATGTAGTGTTGGCTGCAACACTATATTACAATGTGGTGTTGGCTGCAATACTATATTACAATGTAGTGCTGGCTGCAACACTATATTACAACATAGTGTTGGTTGCAACACTATACTACACTGTAGGGTTGGCTGCAACACTACTACACTAGCGTTGGCTGCAGCATTATACTACACTGTAAAGATTGGCTGCAACACTATAATACACTGTAGTGGTGGCTGCAACATTATGCTTTATTGCAGTATTGGCTGCAGCAATATCATCAATCACACAATAGGGGTTCCTGCACCACAATAGGGGATCCTGCACCACAATAGGGGATCCTGCAACACAATACTTCACAGTCACTACATTTGTTACATTACCTTCAAAACACATCCTCTATTATTCTAGGTACATAACTGGGTCCCAGTGTTCCACAAGGTACATTACTGGGTCCCAGTGTTCCACAAGGTACATTACTGGGTCCCAGTGTTCCACAAGGTACATTACTGGGTCCCAGTGTTCCACAAGGTACATTACTGGGTCCCAGTGTTCCACAAGGTACATTACTGGGTCCCAGTGTTCCACAAGATGCAGTACTGGGTCCCAGTGTTCCACAAGGTACATTACTTTGTCCAAGTGTTCCATAAGGTACATTGTTGGGTCCCAGTGTTCCACAAGGTACATTACTGGGTCCCATTGTTAGAAAAGATACAGTACTGCCTCCCAGTGTTCCACAAGGAACATTACTGGGTCCCAGTGTTCCACAAGGTACATTACTGGGTCCCGGTGTTCCACAAGATACAGTAGTGGCTTCCAGTGCTCCACAAGGAATATTACTGCCAGTGTTCCACAAGGTACATTACTAGCTCCCAGTGTTCGACAAGGTACATTACTGGCTATTAGTGTTCAACAATGTATAGCATTGGCTCCCAGTGTTCCACAAGATACAGTACTGGCTCCCAGTGTTCCACAAGGTACATTACTGGCTCAAAGTGTTCCAGAAGATACATTACTGGCTCCCTACGTTCCACAAGGGGGCCAGTAATGTATCTTCCAGTACTGCCGCCCAGTGTTTCACAAGGTACAGTACTGACGCCCAGGGTTCCACAAGGTACAGTACTGCTTCCAAGTGTTCCACGCGGTACATTACTCCCTCCCAGTGTTCCACAAGGTACATTACTGACTCCCAGTGTTCCAGAAGGTACAGTACTACCTACTAGTGTTCCACAAGGTACAATACTGGCTCACAGTGTTCCAGAAGGTGCAGTATTGGCTCTGTGTGTTCCACTAGCTACGGTACTGCCTCCTAGTGTTCCATAATGTACATTACTGGCTGCCAGTGTTCCAGAAGGTATAGTACGGTCTCCGAAGTGATCCAGAAGGTACATTACTGGCTCGCAGTGCTCCACAAGGTACAGTACTGGCTCCCAGTGTTCCAGAATTTACATTACTGCCACCCAGTATTCCACAAGGTACAGTACTGGGTCCCAGTGTTCCACACATTACTGGGTCCCAGTGTTTCCACACATTACTGGGTTCCAGTGTTCCACACATTACTGGGTCCCAGTGTTTCAAAAGGTACAGTACCGGCTCCTAGCGTTCCACAATTTACATTACTGGTACTCAGTATTCCACAAGGTACATTACTGGGTCCCAGTGTTCCACAAGGTACATTACTGGGTCAGAGAGTTCCACACGGTTCAGTAGAGGCATCCATTGTTCAACAAGTTACATTACTGGCTTCCAGTATTCCACAAGGTGCATTACTGGGTCCCAATGTTCCACAAGGTACAGTACTGTTCCCAGAGTTCTACAAGGTACAGTACTCACTCCTAGTGTTCCACAAGGTGCAGTAATGTTTCCAATGCTCCACAAGGAACAGTACTGCTCCCAGTGTTCCACAAAGAACAGTAATCACTCCCAGTGTTCCACACGGTACAGTACGGTTCCCAGTGTTCCACAAGGTGTAGTACTGTTTCCAGTGTTCCACAAGGTAAACTGCTGGCTCCCAATCTTCCAAAAGGTACAGAAATGTTTCCGGTTGTTCCACAAGGTACAGTACAGTTCTCAGTGTTCCCCAAGATACAGAACTGGCTCCCAGTGTTCCAAAAGGTACATAACTGGCTCCCAGTGTTCCAAAAAATACAGTACTGTTCCCAGTTCCAAAAAGAACAGCAGTAAGTCCAAGTGCTCCACAAGGTACAGTACTCTTCCTAGAATTCCACAAGGCACAGTACTCACACCCAGTGTTTCACAAGGTACGGTACTGTTCCCAGTGTTTCACAAAGAACAGTAATCACTCTCAGCTTTCCACAAAGTACAGTACTGTTGCCAGTGTTCCACAAAGAACAGTCAATCCCAGAGGTCCACAAGGTACAGTACTGTTATCAGTGTTTCTCAAGGAACAGCAGTCAGTCTCAGTGTTCCATATAGTACAGTACTGTACCCAGTGTTCCACAAAGAACAGAAGTCACTCCCTGTCTTCCACAAGGGGCAGTACTGTTCCCAGTGTTCCACAAAGAACAGTAGTCACTCTCACTGTTCCACAAGGTACAGTACTTTTGCCATTGCTGCACAAGGTACAGTGCTGTTCCCAGTGTATAATCCTCCGGGTTTAGCGCTTCCCCCTTGATTATAATAATAATAATGTTCCCAGTGTTCTACAAGGAACAGTGCTGTTCCCAACGTTTCACAAGGTACAGTACTCACTCGAGGTATTCCACAAAGAAAGGTAGTCAGTCCTAGTGTTCCACAAGGCACAGTACTGGTCCCAATGTTCCACAAAGAACAGTACTAGCTCCCAGTGTTCCACAAGGTACACTACTAGCTCCCAGTGTTTCACAAAGTACAGTACTGCTCATAATAATCAACAAGGAACAGTACTGGCTCCCAATGTCCCACAAGGTACAGTATAGGCTTCCAGTGTTCCACAAGGATATGTACTGTTCCCAGTGTTCCACAACGTACAGTACTATTCCCAATGTTCCACGAAAAACAATAGTCTCTCCCAGTGTTCTACAACGTTCCGTACTGCACCCAGTGTTCCACAAAGAACAGTAGTCTCTTCCAGTATTCCACAAGGTACACTACTCGCACCCAGTGTTCCACAAGGTACAGTACTGTTTCCAGCGTTCGACGAAGAACACAAGGTACAGTACTCGCTCCTAGTGTTCCACAAGGTATTACCTGGAGTTTACCTGGAGAGAGTTCCGGGGGTCAACGCCCCCGCGGCCTGGTCTGTGACCAGGCCTCCTGGTGGATCAGAGCCTGATCAACCAGGCTGTTGCTGCTGGCTGCACGCAAACCAACGTACGAGCCACAGCCCGGCTGATCAGGAACTGACTTCAGGTGCTTGTCCAGTGCCAGCTTGAAGACTGCCAGGGGTCTGTTGGTAATCCCCCTTATGTGTGCTGGGAGGCAGTTGAACAGTCTCGGGCCCCTGACACTTATTGTATGGTCTCTTAACGTGCTACTGACACCCCTGCTTTTCATTGGGGGGATGGTGCATCGTCTGCCAAGTCTTTTGCTTTCGTAGTGAGTGATTTTCGTGTGCAAGTTCGGTACTAGTCCCTCTAGGATTTTCCAGGTGTATATAATCATGTATCTCTCCCTCCTGCGTTCCAGGGAATACAGGTTTAGGAACCTCAAGCGCTCCCAGTAATTGAGGTGTTTTATCTCCGTTATGCGCGCCGTGAAAGTTCTCTGTACATTTTCTAGGTCGGCAATTTCACCTGCCTTGAAAGGTGCTGTTAGTGTGCAGCAATATTCCAGCCTAGATAGAACAAGTGACCTGAAGAGTGTCATCATATGCTTGGCCTCCCTAGTTTTGAAGGTTCTCATTATCCATCCTGTCATTTTTCTAGCAGATGCGATTGATACAATGTTATGGTCCTTGAAGGTGAGATCCTCCGACATGATCACTCCCAGGTCTTTGACGTTGGTGTTTCGCTCTATTTTATGGCCAGAATTTGTTTTGTACTCTGATGAAGATTTAATTTCCTCATGTTTACCATATCTGAGTAATTGAAATTTCTCATCATTGAACTTCATATTGTTTTCTGCAGCCCACTGAAAGATTTGGTTGATGTCCGCCTGGAGCCTTGCAGTGTCTGCAATGGAAGACACTGTCATGCAGATTCGGGTGTCATCTGCAAAGGAAGACACGGTGCTGTGGCTGACATCCTTGTCTATGTCGGATATGAGGATGAGGAACAAGATGGGAGCGAGTACTGTGCCTTGTGGAACAGAGCTTTTCACCGTAGCTGCCTCGGACTTTACTTTGTTGACGACTACTCTCTGTGTTCTGTTAGTGAGGAAATTATAGATCCATCGGCCGACTTTTCCTGTTATTCCTTTAGCACGCATTTTGTGCGCTATTACGCCATGGTCACACTTGTCGAAGGCTTTTGCAAAGTCTGTATATATTACATCTGCATTCTTTTTGTCTTTCAGTGCATTTAGGACCTTGTCGTAGTGATCCAATAGTTGAGACAGACAGGAGCGACCTGTTCTAAACCCATGTTGCCCTGGGTTGTGTAACAGATGGGTTTCTAGATGGGTGGTGATCTTGCTTCTTAGGACCCTTTCAAAGACTTTTATGATATGGGATGTTAGTGCTATTGGTCTGTAGTTCTTTGCTGTTGCTTTACTGCCCCCTTTGTGGAGTGGGGCTATGTCTGTTGTTTTTAGTAACTGTGGGACGACCCCCGTGTCCATGCTCCCTCTCCATAGGATGGAAAAGGCTCGTGATAGGGGCTTCTTGCAGTTCTTGATGAACACAGAGTTCCATGAGTCTGGCCCTGGGGCAAGTGCATGGGCATGTCATTTATCGCCTGTTCGAAGTCATTTGGCGTCAGGATAACATCGAATAGGCTTGTGTTAATCAAATTTTGTGGCTCTCTCATAAAAAATTCATTTTGATCTTCGACTCTCAGTCTGGTTAGCGGCTTGCTAAAAACTGAGTCATATTGGGACTTGAGTAGCTCACTCATTTCCTTGCTGTCATCTGTGTAGGACCCATCTTGTTTAAGTAGGGGTCCAATACTGGACGTTGTTCTCGATTTTGATTTGGCATAGGAGAAGAAATACTTTGGGTTTCTTTCGATTTCATTTATGGCTTTTAGTTCTTCCCGCGATTCCTGACTCCTAAAGGATTCTTTTAGCTTAAGTTCGATGCTTGCTATTTCTCTGACCAGTGTCTCCCTACGCATTTCAGATATATTGACCTCTTTTAGCCGCTTTGTTATTCTTTTCCGTCGCCTGTAAAGGAAGCGCCTGTCTCTTTCTATTTTACATCTACTCTTCCTTTTTCTTAGAGGAATAAGCCTTGTGCATACATCGAGTGCCACCGAGTTAATCTGTTCTAGGCATAAGTTGGGGTCTGTGTTGCTTAGTATATCTTCCCAGCTTATATCGGTTAGGACTTGGTTTACTTGGTCCCACTTTATGTTTTTGTTATTGAAGTTGAATTTGGTGAATGCTCCCTCGTGACTAGTCTCATTATGTCGGTCTGGGGCTCCACGCATACATGTCTGAACCTCAATTATGTTGTGATCTGAGTATATTGTTTTTGATATGGTGACATTTCTTATCAGATCATCATTGTTAGTGAAGATGAGGTCTAGTGTATTCTCCAGTCTAGTAGGCTCTATTATTTGCTGGTTTAAATTGAATTTTGTGCAGAGCTTTAAAAGCTCGTGTGAGTGAGTTTTCATCATAGTACTGTTCCAAGTATTCCACAATGTACAGATTCCTTCTATCTTGCACCAACTGAGCCCACGGAAGTCATTGAGATTATAAAGTCACTTAAAAATAACTCTGGGAATCTGTCTCATGTCCCCCACCATTACTGTACAAGCGAGCGGCCCATGTCCTTTCGCATGCAATTTCATTACTTTTTAACAAGTCACTAGAGACTAGCACCTTCCCGAAACTACTCAAGATGGCAAGGGTTACACCAATACATAAAGGTGGTGACCCTACAGACTTAAACAACTATAGGCCAATATCTAACTTACCATTGCTATCCAAAATCTTTGAGAAACTCGTGCACAGGAGACTGTACTCATTTATAACGGCTCAAAACATACTCAACCCCTGCCAATTTGGATTCAGGAAAAATAAAAGCACTAATGATGCAATCATAAAAATGCTAGATCTGCTTTACACAGCGTTGGAAAATAAGGAATATCCACTAAGAATTTTTATTGACCTAAGAAAAGCTTTTGACACAGTAGACCACGACATCCTACTCCACAAACTTGATCATTACGGTATAAGAGGCCATGCGCTTGCTTATTTCAAATCTTACATTACTAATAGGTATCAGTACGTCACCATTAAAGACACAGCATCAGCAACACGGCCACTTGATACTGGAGTTCCGCTGGGAAGTGTCCTTGGTCCCCTGCTCTTCCTCATATACATCAATGACCTTCCAAACGTATCCCAACACCTGAAACCCATTCTCTTTGCTGATGACACGACTTATGTCATCTCTCACCCTAATCTTGCCACCCTCAACACCATTGTGAATGAGGAGCTGATTAAAATATCGACTTGGATGACAGCCAATAAACTTACGCTTAACACTGACAAAACCTACTATATTATGTTTGGTAGCAGAGCAGGAGATGCACAAATTAACATTAAGATTGACAACACGCTAATTACCAGAAATAATGGGGGAAAATTCCTAGGCTTATACCTTGACAACAACCTGAATTTCAGCACCCATATCCAGCATATAACCAAAAAAGTATCCAAAACGGTTGGGATCCTCTCCAAGATACGATACTACGTGCCGCAAAATGCCCTTCTCACACTATACCACTCACTTATTTATCCATACCTCACCTATGCTATTTGTGCTTGGGGATCAACTGCAGCAACACACCTAAAGCCAATAATAACCCAACAAAAAGCTGCAGTAAGAATAATCACTAAATCCCATCCCTGGCAACACACCCCCCCCACTCTTCATAGACCTAAACTTACTCCCAGTTCAGTACATCCACACTTACTACTGTGCAATCTACATCTACAGGGCCTTAAACTCTAATATCAACCTTGACCTAAAACGCTTTCTTGATAGTTGTGACAGAACTCACAGGCATAACACCAGACACAAACATCTCTACGACATTCCCCGTGTCCGACTAAACCTTTACAAAAATTCAATGTATGTGAAAGGCCCTAAAATCTGGAATACCCTACCTGAGAACTCTAGAACTGCAGACACATTCATCATCTTCAAAACTACCATTAGAAAACATCTTATCTCCCTGATACACCCCGTCAACTAACTACACGAATACCACCTGGTGGTTCACACTTACACTCACTCACTCATTTGACCATAAACAGAAATATTAATCTCAATCTTAAAATAATGAATCCTGTGATACTCCAACACTGAAACTATGTACTGTGCCAAAACAAAAGCATTCACATTGCTAAACTTACAAACTAGTATTTAGTCACTTAGCCATAATACCAACTTACCTCATAATTTGTAATATTTTACAATTAAGAGTTCCACAAGATAGCGTAGAGGCTTCCAGGGTTCTACAAGCTACAGTATTAGCATCCAGTGTTCCACAAGGTACAGTGCAGGCTACCAGTGTTCCACAAAGTACAGTACTGGCTTTAAGTGGTCCACAAAGCACAGTACTGGATCTCAGAGTTCCGCAAGATACACTACAGGATCCTAGTCTTTCATATGGTACAGTACTGGATCCCAGTGTTCCACAAGCCAGACTACTGGCTTACAGTGTTCCACAACGCACAGAACTCGCTCCAAGGTACAATTCTGGCTCCACAAGGCACAACACTCACAATGACCCACAAGGTACATTACAGGTACATAACTGGCTCCCAGTGTTCCCCAAGGTACATTATTGGCACCCAGTGTTTCACAAGGTACATTACTGGCTCCCAGTGTTCAACAAGATACAGTACTGGCTCATACTGTTCTGAAGGGTACAGTACTGGCTCCCAGTGTTCCACAAGGTACAGTAATGGTTCCCAGTGTTCCACAAAGCACAGTAGTGAGTCCCAGGGTTCCACAAGATACATTACTGGCTCCTAGTGTTCAACAATGTATAGCACTGGTTCCCAGTGTTATAGAAAATACAGAACTGGCTCCCAGTATTCCACAAGGTACATTACTGGCACCCAGTGTTCCAGAAGATATATTATTGGCTCCCTGTGGGCCACAAGGTACAGTACTGACTCCCAATGCTTCACAAGGTACATTACTGCCTCCCAGTGTTCCACAAGTTACATTACTGCATCCCAGTGTTCCACAAGGTACATTACTGCATCCCAGTGCTCCACTAGGAACAGTACTGCCTCCCAGTGATCCAGAAGGTACAGTACTGGCTCCTAGTGTTTCACAAGGTACAGAACTGTTCAGATTGTTCCACAAAAAACATTAGTCTTTTCTAGTGTTCCACAAGGTACAGTACTGGCTCCCCAAGGTACAGTACTGTTGCCAGCGTTCGACGAATAACAGTAGTCACTCCCGGTGTTAAACAAGTTACAGTACTCGTTCCACTGGTTCCCAGTGTTCTACAAGGTACATTATGGACTCCCAGTGTTCTACAAGGTACATTATTGACTCCCAGTGTTCTACAAGTACATTATTGACTCCCAGTGTTCTACAAGGTACATTATTGACTCCCAGTGTTCTACAAGGTACATTATTGACTCCCAGTGTTCTACAAGGTACATTATTGACTCCCAGTGTTCCACAAGGTACAGTACTGCCTACGAAAGATCCAGAAGGTACATTACTGGCTCCGAGAGTTCCCCAAGGTACAGTACAGACTCCCATTGTTCCACAAGGGACATAACTGGCTCCCAGTGTTCTCCAAGGTACATTATTGACTCCCAGTGTTCTGCAAAATACATCACTGGCTCCCAGTGTTCCACAAAGTACAGTACTGGCGCTCACACTGTTCTACAAGGTACAGTATTGGTTCCCAGTGTTCCACAAGGTACAGTAATGTCTCCCAGTGTTCCACAAAGCACAGTAGTGGCTCCCAGGGTTTCATAAGGTACATTACTGGCTCCCAGTGTTCCACATTGTACAGTAATGTCTTCCAGTGTTCCAGTATGTGCATTACTGGCTTCCAGTGTTCCACAAGGTACAGTACGGTTTCCAGTGTTCCACAAAGAACAGTAGTCACTCCAAGTGTTCCACAAGGAATAGAACTGTTCCCAATGTTCCACAAAGAACAGTAGTCACTCCCAGTGTTCCACAAGGAACAAAACTGGCCCCCAATGTTCCAAAAGGTATAGTACTGGCTCGCAGCGTTCCACAACGTTCAGTACTGGCTTCCACTACTCCACATCGTAGAGTAGTCACTTCCAGTGTTCCACAAGATACAGTACTTACAAAAAAAGCACAATACCGTGACTGCAACAATACACAAAAACCGTCAAATAGAAGAGAGGAGCTTACGACGACGTTTCGGTCCGACTAGGATCATTTACAAAGTCACACAAGGTACAGTACTGCTCACAGTGTTCCACAAAGACCAGTAGTGAGTCCCAGTGTTTTACAAGGTACAGCATTGCTCACAGTGTTCCACAAAGAACAGTAGCTGCTACCGGTGTTCCGCAAAGTACAGTAATGTTCTCAGTGTTCCACAAACACCAGTAGTGAGTCCCAGTGTTGTACAAGGCACAGTAGTTCCCAGTGTTCCACAAACACCAGTAGTGAGTCCCAATGTTGTGCAAGGTATAGTACTGTTCTCAGTGTTCCACAAGGTATAGTAGTGTTTGTAGTGTTCTACAAAGAACTATAGTCACTCCCAGTATTCCACAAGAAACAGTGCTATTTCCAGTGTTCCACAAAGAACAGTACTGACTCTCAGTGTTTTACAACGAACAATACTGTTCCCAGGGTTCCCCAAACACCAGTAGTGAGTCCCAGTGTTGTACAAAATACAGTACTGTTCCAAGTGTTCCACAAATAACAGAAGTCACTTCCATTGTTCCAAAGGGTACAGTACTGTTCCCGAGTACCACGAGGTACTGTACTCACTCCAAGTGTTCCACAAGCTACAGTACTGTTCTCAGTGTTCCACAAAGAAGGTAGCCACTTCTTCCGCAAGGTACAGTACTGATCCCAGTGTTTCAGAAAGTACAGTACTGATCTCATTGTTCCAGGAGTGTTCCACAATGTACAGTACTAGCTACCAGTGTTCCATAAGGTACAGTACTGGCTCCAAATGTTCCACATGATACAGTACTTACTCCCAGTGTTCCACAAGGTACAGTAGTGTCTCCCAGCGTTCCACAAGGTACAGTAGTGTCTCCCAGTGTTCCATAAGGTACAGTAATGGCTCTCAAGTACAGGTATTTCACAAGGTACAGTACTGATCGCAGCGTTGCACAAGGTACAGTACTGATCCCAGTGTTCCACAAGGTACAATACTGGCTACCAGTGTTCCACAAATTACAGTAGTAGCTACCATTGTTCCCCAAGGTACAGAATTGGCTACCAGTGCTCCACAAGGTACAATACTGGCTACCAGTGTTCCACAATGTACAGTACTAGTTATCAGTGTTCCAGAAGGTACAGTACTAGCTCCCAATGTTCCACAAGGTACAGTACTGGCTCTCAGTGTTCCATAAGGTACAGTACTGTCTTGAAGTTTTCCACAAGGTACAGTACTGGCTCCCAATGTTCCACATGGTACAGTACTTACTCCCAGTGTTCCACAAGTTACAGTACTGGCTCCCAGTGTTCCATAAGGTAAAGTACTGATCGCAGCGTTCCACAAGGTACAGTACTGATCCCAGTGTTCCAGAAAGTACGGTACTGATCTCATTGTTCCAGAAGGTACAGTACTAATCCCAGTGTTCCACAAGGTACAGTATTGGCTCCCAGTGTTCCACAAGGTACAGTACTCACTGCCAGTGTTCCACAAGGTTCGGTACTGGCTCCCAGTATTCCACAAGGTACAGTACTGGTTACCAATGTTCCACAAGCACAATACTAGCTACCAGTGTTCCACAAGGTACAGTTCTGGCTACCAGTGTTCCACAAGTTACAGCAGTGACTACCAGTGTACCACAAGTTACAGTACTGGTTACCAGTGTTCCACAAGTACAGTACTGGCTACCAGTGTTCCACAAGTATAATACTGGCTACCATTGTTCCACAAGGTACAGTACCGGCTACCAGTGTTCCACAAGTACAGTACTGGCTACCACTGTTCCACAAGTACAATACTGGATACCATTGTTCCCCAAGGTACAGAACTGGCTACCAGTGTTCCACAATGTACAGTACTGGCTACCAGTGTTCCACAAGGTACAGTACTGGCTACCAGTGTTCCACAATGTACAGTACTGGCTACCAGTGTTCCACAAGTACAATACTGGATACCATTGTTCCCCAAGGTACAGAACTGGCTACCAGTGTTTCACAAGGTACAGTACTGGCTACCAGTGGTCCACAAGGTACAGTACTGGCTACCAGTGTTCCACAAGGTAAAGAACTGATCGCAGCGTTCCACAAGGTACAGTACTGATCCCAGTGTTCCAGAACGTACAGTACTGATCTCATTGTTCCAGAAGGTACAGTACTAATCGCAGTGTTCCACAAGGTACAGTATTGGCTCCCAGTGTTCCACAAGGTACAGTACTAACTGCCAGTGTTCCACAAGGTTCAGTAATGGCTCACAGTGTTCCACAAGGTACAGTACTGGTTACCAGTGTTCCACAAGCACAATACTGGCTACCAGTGTTCCACAAGGTACAGTTCTGGCTACCAGTGTTCCACAAGTTACAGTAGTGACTACCAGTGTTCCACAAGTACAATACTGGCTACCAGTGCTCCACAAGTTACAGTACTGGCTACCAGTGTTCCACAAGTACAGTACTGGCTACCAAAGTTCCACAAGTACAGCACTGGCTACCAGTGTTCCACAAGTACAATACTGGCTAGCAGTGTTGCACAAGATACAGTACTGGCTACCAGTGTTCCACAAGTACAATACTGGCTACCTGTGTTCCACAAGGTACAGTACTGGCTACCAGTGTTCCACAAGGTACAGTACTGGCTACCAGTGTTCCACAAGGTACAGTACTGGCTACCAGTGTTCCACAAGTACAGTACTGGCTACCAGTGTTCCACAAGTACAGTACTGGTTACCAAAGTTCCACAAGTACAGTACTGGCTACCAATGTTCCACAAGTACAGTACTGGCTACCAGTGTTCCACAAGTACAGTACTGGCTACCAGTGTTCCACAAGTACAGTACTGGCTACCAGTGTTCCACAAGTACAGTACTTTACCAGTGTTCCACAAGTACAGTACTGGTTACCAATGTTCCACAAGGTACAGTACTGGCTACCAATGTTCCAAAAGTACAGTACTGGCTACCAGTGTTCCACAAGTACAGTACTGGCTACCAGTGTTCCACAAGTACAGTACTGGCTACCAATGTTCCACAAGTACAGTACTGGCTACCAATGTTCCACAAGTACAGTACTGGCTACCAGCGTTCCACAAGTACAGTACTGGCTACCAGTGTTCCACAAGGTACAGTACTGGCTACCAGTGTTCCACAAGGTACAGTACTGGCTACCAATGTTCCACAAGGTACAGTACTGGCTACCAGTGTTCCACAAGGTACAGTACTGGCTACCAATGTTCCACAAGTACAATACTGGCTAGCAGTGTTGCACAAGGTACAGTAGTGGCTACAAGTGTTCCACAAGGTACAGTACTGGCTACCAGTGTTCCACAAGTACAATACTGGCTAGCAGTGTTGCACAAGGTACAGTAGTGGCTACAAGTGTTCCACAAGGTACAGTACTGGCTACCAGTGTTCCACAAGTACAATACTGGCTAGCAGTGTTCCACAAGGTACAGTACTGGCTACCAGTGTTCCACAAGTACAATACTGGCTAGCAGTGTTGCACAAGGTACAGTACTGGCTACCAATGTTCCACAAGTACAATACTGGCTAGCAGTGTTGCACAAGGTACAGTACTGGCTACCAATGTTCCACAAGTACAATACTGGCTAGCAGTGTTGCACAAGGTACAGTAGTGGCTACAAGTGTTCCACAAGGTACAGTACTGGCTACCAGTGTTCCACAAGTACAACACTGGCTAGCAGTGTTGCACAAGGTACAGTACTGACTACCAATGTTCCCCAAGTACAACACTGGCTAGCAGTGTTGCACAAGGTACAGTACTGGCTACCAATGTTCCACAAGTACAACACTGGCTAGCAGTGTTGCACAAGGTACAGTACTGACTACCAATGTTCCACAAGTACAACACTGGCTAGCAGTGTTGCACAAGGTACAGTACTGACTACCAATGTTCCCCAAGTACAACACTGGCTAGCAGTGTTGCACAAGGTACAGTAGTGGCTACAAGTGTTCCACAAGGTACAGTACCAGCTTTCACAGGCAGTGGTAAGACATGTCACAATAAACAGAACAATTATATATAATAAAATGTGAAATAATATAGTAATATGTAATAAAATAATAATAATAATAATCACAAACCCAGAGTCAGAAAAGAGTATGAAGCAGCACATATAAAAACAGTAAAGGCAATGAAGACTTTGGACTAACACATTATTAATGATAGTGCATCATTATTACCTCTTCTGGACAGCCAACATCCTCTTCTGGACCGTCAACATCCTCTTCTGGACCGTCAACATCCTCTTCTGGACCGTCAACATCCTCTTCGCTCTCATCTTCCTCAATGTATTTGTCTTCGTCGTCATCGTGCGACCTATATTCCACAGTGGTACCGTGCGCCTCCTCAATCTGTTCAAGACACTTACACCAATACAGATATATGGTACACAAGTTTACTTGGATATTTCACAATGCAAAGTTGAACTCTAGCTCCCCAGACAATACTGGCTTTCATTGCCATTTTTACAATAAGTGCTCAACTTACTAGGCGAGAAAGATACATGATAATATACACATGGAAAATACTAGAGGAAATAGTACCAAATTTGCACACGAAAATCATTCCCTACGAAAGCAAGAGACGCTGCAGGCGATGCAACATTTCCCCCATTAAAAAGCAGTGGCACCACGACAACACAGTAATTGTCAGGGGCCCAAGACTGTTCAACTGCCTCGCAGCATACATAAAGGGAACTACCAATAGACCCCTGGCTGTCTTCAAGAAGGCACTGGGCAGGCACCTAAAGTCAGTATCTGACTTGCCGGGCTCTGGTTCGTATGTCGGTTTATGTGCGGCCAACAGTAACAGCCTGGTTGATCGGGCCCTGATGCACCACGAGGCCTGATTGATCAGGCTCTGATCCACCACTAGGCCTGGTTGGTCAGGCCCTGATCCACCACAATGCCTAGTTGATCAGGCTGATTCATCACAAAGCCTGGTCACAGACCAGGCCGTGGGGGCGTTAACCCCAGGAACCCTTTCTGAGTATACTCCAGGTATATAGAGGAACTTTGTATGAGAATTGACTGTATATAGATGATTTATTATAGTCAACAAGAAGAGCTAAACCTACAAGAGGCGGGGGATAGTGCAGGGGGAGAGGGTAGCAAGAGTGTGAGGTAGAAAGGGATGTGAGGAATCCTAGAGGCATCATCATCATCAAAATTTGTGCAGTAAACCAGTTTCTGTCAAAAAGTCATCGAGAGAGTCTGGGTTAAAGGAGGTTCCATCAGCAAGAAGGGAAGGTAAAGTAAGGGCAGTAGAGCGGTGACGACGTTGGAGGTAAATTCTGCGTGCTCGTTGATAGAGTGGGCAGTCCATCAGAATATGGCTAACAGAAACTGGAGCCTAACAATTTTCACAGGTATCTCACGGGTATCCCATGGCGCCTCTCCATGAGATACCCGTGAGTAAGACGAGTGTGTCCGATACGAAGACGGGAGAGTGTAGTCTCCCAACCTCGACAATGATGATAAGAAGGCCAGCAACCTATACTTGATGAACATCAAAGTGGTATACAATACCGACAGGTTGGTAGGTAAGACACATAGGCAAGTTAGGCAACTTTATTCCGAAACGTCGGTATTGTATACCACTTTGATGTTAATCTTGTCAGACACTGCAACACATGGCCTCTTGGTACAGAAAACACCTTGGACAACCCTTTCAAGTAAGAACTGTTGGATCTGAGAGGGACCTGACCTCTCAGTGGCTACATTCTCACTACTACTACTACTACTCTGCACCTCTCCTTCCGACAGTATTTAAGTCTCCGCACTGTCGCTTGATCTTGGAACTGAACTTCTCCAGGCTGAGGGACTGACAACCTCAAATTCTACGACTTCAAGGGTGATGGACTGATTACATCGTCTTCACATCTCTACTGTTCCTGCCTACTTTCTGTATTCGACTGAAGAAGCCTACTGTGTAGGCGAAACGTTTCGGAATAAAGTTGCCTAATTGTTGCCTATGTGTCTTACCTACCAACCTATACTTGGTTTAATAGAATGCAATTTGTTATATAACAGATCAGACCAACGTTGTTGCCAACGGGTGTGAAGGCAAGTAGCAATTATAGCAAAATAGTCTGTGAATGAAACACCTCCTGCTGTTCATTGCCCTGTATGTCAACATGACTGGGGACCCGACAAAAAAACAATATCTTTGTGCTTGCTAGAGATACGGCATAACCAAAGTTGGATACGAAGAACTTGGGGATGAAGTGTATCAAATTTTCTTATACCCTGTAAAGCTTACTAAGGGTTTCTGAAACGACCACAAATGGTGACACAGGCATAGATGCAATACAGTTAAGCGGTACGAGAATGGCATACAATTCAGCCGTAAAAATGCTAGCCGAGAATAATAAATGCCCTCACACGACGCTGCCTGGAAACACTGCTGTGAATCCGACGCCGTCAGAAGACTTAGAACCATCGGTGTACAATGCGATGGTATGAGAATGAGATCGGAAGTGGTTAAGAAAGAGAGAGAGAGAGAAGCCACCGTAGGCAGTTGGGCTTTTGCGCATGGCAGTAGGAAAGAACAGACACGAACACCTGGAACTTCCCAATGGGGTAGGGAAAAGTGAGATGCTACATGAACATAGAAAGGTGGTAACTGAAGAGAAGACAAGAGCAAATGTAGTCGAAGAGAAAAGGGACAGAGTAAACAGTGGTGACGAACAAATAGAGAACTTCTACCAACATTCGTGACTATCCTATACATGGAAGGATTGCGGAGGTCATGAGAACGAACATAATAGCAGAGACAATGAGCATCACAGCGATCGGTCAAGGATGGAATATTCGCCTCTGCATACAGGCTCTTAACAGGTGAAGAGTGAAAAGCACCGAAGCATAAACGTAATCCATGGTGATGGATGGGATTAAGGCTGGAAAGAGTTGCAGGAGAGGCCACTGAATATACCTAGTCGCCATAATCGAGTTTCGATAAAATTAGGGCTGAATGTAGTCGAAGGAGGGTTCTATGATCAGCTCCCCATGAAAGATAAGCGAGAGTTTTAAGAAGGTTCAGCCGGCTATGACAAGTTGCCTTCAGAGAGGTAATGTGAGGTTTCCAGGATGACTGACGGTCAAACAGAAGGCCGAGAAACCTGACCGTATCACGTTCTGGGATACGCGACCCATATAGGTACAAGGGATGATCAGAGACGACTGAGCGTCTAGTGAAAGTAATTTGGTGAGTTTTAAACCCATGAGTGGTGGCCCAATTGGAAACAAGGGCCACAGCATTCTAGAGAGAAACTGCAATGAGGTGACAGTCAGCGTCTGCACAGACATCAACATAGAGTGACGACCAAATAATAGATGGAAGAATAGATACCAGATCATTTATAACAAGGAGAAAAAGTGATGTGGTCACAACACATCCTTTCAGCTTGGACAAAGTCCGGGGAAAGAATATTATTAACCCGAACACAGATATGTGTCTCAGATAAGAAGTTCTTCAGGAAAAATGGTAGACTGCCTCGGAGGTCTAAGCAGTGGGCCTGGGCCAAGATGTAATATCTCCTAGTTGTATCCTATGCCTTCTCAGTGTCAAAAAGATGGCGATAACTGAGTGGTTTTTGGCAAAGGCATTATGAACATACGTATCTAAGTGAAGTAAGGGGTCGATAGTAAAACGAAAGCTA
The DNA here is from genome assembly GCF_026875155.1 of Cherax quadricarinatus. Taxonomy (NCBI): domain Eukaryota; kingdom Metazoa; phylum Arthropoda; class Malacostraca; order Decapoda; family Parastacidae; genus Cherax; species Cherax quadricarinatus. Next base: position 10,841,969 of record NC_069416.1, on the reverse strand, counting down.
TACTGACTAGTGGAGAGACTATTGTGTATCTCTAAATACCACTGCACTGGTAAGAGCAATGGGACGGTAGTGGGAGGCATTATGTCTCGTAGTACCCAGTTTGCGGAAAGGAAGAACAATGGCAGATTTCCACGGCTGGGGAAGAACTCTTTGTGACCAAATAAGATGACAGAGTCGTAAGAGGACTGCAAGGGCTGACTGATGTAAATGCTGTAGTATACGAATATGGATGCCGTCAGGCCCAGGTGCCGATGATCGGTAAGCGGGGAGTGTTGCCTCCACATCCCGAAGTGTAAAGGCACATTATAAGATAGAAGAAAAGTTTAAGGGCTTTAACTCTCTGGCAAACTTGGAGGAAAGAAATGGGGGGCACAGATGGGGCCCCTGAGAGATACGGACAAGATGATTGCCAATTTCGGTGGGCACGTCAAGAGGGTTTGCTATAGCGACACCGGCAATCCGAACTTTTTTCCAGACTTCCGTATTTTTTTCCAGACTGCATTCATAGAGGAAGCAGTAGAAATATAATCCCGCCAGCAAGTGCGTTTAGAGTCACGGATGACATAGTAGGTGACTGCTCTCTTCTGCTTAAAATTAACGAGTCGCTCTGTGGTTCTACTGTACCGATACTTGTCCCAAACAGTGCGTTTCAAACGTACTGCCCGAGCACAAGCAGGAGACCACCATAGCACGGACCTCTGAGAATGCCTGCCCGAGGTTTAGGGTATAGAATGTGAAGCTGCGGTTAAAACTGAGGTCGAGGCATAAAAGATCATCAATGGACGACGAAGAAGGATCCTCGCTAAAAGTAGTTTGACACGAGTAATCGTCCCAATTCGCTCGGTCAAACTGCAAAGCGTGGACTAAGAGGAGGTGGTGAATACAAAGTAGTAAGGATGAATGATCGCTGCCATGCAAGTCCGGGAGGACAGACCACGGAAAGTATAGGGCAGTTTAGGCAGAGAAGGCCGAGAGATCAATGCAAAAGAGAGAATGAGTAAGAGGATCAAAATGGGTGGGAGTACCCGTATTAAACATGGAGAGGGAGAGTAGCGAGAAAAGTCTCTAACTGAATGTCGCAGGAGTCACAGTGAGCCCCCCCCCCCCGAGAACATGGTGACCATTAATATTGCCAACACAAGTACAATGTTAGTACACCCTAGACTGTAGTACAATGTTGGTACACCTTAGACTGTAGTACAATGTTGGTGGTATAAACCTTGGTAATAAATACCGACAAGTTGGTTCAGAAAGACACGTAAGCAAACACTATGACATATTTATTAGAAAACGTTTCGGTCCTGGGACCTTGATCACTTCTAACATACAGAGGTATGTATGTATAATGTTCGCCAAGACCATAGTCCTGGCACGGGTCCCAATCTTGCGATGACCCGTCTAACATACAGAGGTAGAAAGGCATTATATATATAGGCGGAGAGTGAGGTGTGACACACGTGACCTGAGGAATGTCATAAGAACATAAGAATGGAGGAACACTGTAGAAGGCCTACTGGCCCATGCGAGGCAGGTCCTCATCAAAACAACCTCCGCCCATGACTAGGACGGGCAGACGACGAAATCATGTGACTCCTGTGTTGTTGGGTTGGTGGTGCTTAAGTATCATGTATGCCAATGTTTTTGAAATTTTGTAGTTTCCAGTGTTGCGTTCTATAGTGTCGGTGACGGCGATTAGTGAGGCTTCTAGGCACTGTCGGCGTTCCTCAGGTCACGTGCGTCACACCTCACTCTCCGCCTATATATATATAATGCCTTTCAACCTCTGTATGTTAGAAGTCATCAAGGTCCCAGGACCGAAACGTTTTCTAATAAATATGTCATAGTGTTTGCTTACGTGTCTTTATAAACCACAATGTGAACATCAAAATGGTATATAATACCGACAGGTTGTTAGGTAAGACACATATGCAACAGTTAGACAACTTTATTCCGAAACGTTTCGCCTACACAGTAGGCTTCTTCAGTCGAATACAGAAAGTAGGCAGGAACAGAAGAGATGTGAAGACGATGTAATCAGTCCATCACCCTTAAAGTCGTAGAATTTGAGGTTGTCAGTCCCTCGGCCTGGAGAAGTTCAGTTCCATAGTCAGGAACTATCTGAAGATCAAGCGACAGTGCGGAGACTTAAATACTGTCGGAAGGAGAGGTGCAGGGTAGTAGTAGTAGTAGTAATAGTAGTAGTGAGAGGCAACTGAGAGGTCATGTCCCTCTCAGATCCAACCCTTCTCACTTGAAAAGCTTGTTCAAGGTGTTTTCTGTACCAAGATGCCACGTGTTGCAGTGTCTGACAAGATGAACATCAAAATGGTATATAATACCGACAGGTTGTTAGGTAAGACACATATGCAACAGTTAGACAACTTTATTCCGAAACGTTTCGCCTACACAGTAGGCTTCTTCAGTCGAATACAGAAAGTAGGCAGGAACAGAAGAGATGTGAAGACGATGTAATCAGTCCATCACCCTTAAAGTCGTAGAATTTGAGGTTGTCAGTCCCTCGGCCTGGAGAAGTTCAGTTCCATAGTCAGGAACTATCTGAAGATCAAGCGACAGTGCGGAGACTTAAATACTGTCGGAAGGAGAGGTGCAGGGTAGTAGTAGTAGTAGTAATAGTAGTAGTGAGAGGCAACTGAGAGGTCATGTCCCTCTCAGATCCAACCCTTCTCACTTGAAAAGCTTGTTCAAGGTGTTTTCTGTACCAAGATGCCACGTGTTGCAGTGTCTGACAAGATGAACATCAAAATGGTATATAATACCGACAGGTTGTTAGGTAAGACGCCTACTGTGTAGGCGAAACGTTTCGGAATAAAGTTGTCTAACTGTTGCATATGTGTCTTACCTAACAACCTGTCGGTATTATATACCATTTTGATGTTCATCTTGTCAGACACTGCAACACGTGGCATCTTGGACAGAAAACACCTTGAACAAGCTTTTCAAGTGAGAAGGGTTGGATCTGAGAGGGACATGACCTCTCAGTTGCCTCTCACTACTACTATTACTACTACTACTACTACCCTGCACCTCTCCTTCCGACAGTATTTAAGTCTCCGCACTGTCGCTTGATCTTCAGATAGTTCCTGACTATGGAACTGAACTTCTCCAGGCCGAGGGACTGACAACCTCAAATTCTACGACTTTAAGGGTGATGGACTGATTACATCGTCTTCACATCTCTTCTGTTCCTGCCTACTTTCTGTATTCGACTGAAGAAGCCTACTGTGTAGGCGAAACGTTTCGGAATAAAGTTGTCTAACTGTTGCATATGTGTCTTACCTAACAACCTGTCGGTATTATATACCATTTTGATGTTCATCTTGTCAGACACTGCAACACGTGGCATCTTGGTACAGAAAACACCTTGAACAAGCTTTTCAAGTGAGAAGGGTTGGATTGAGAGGGACATGACCTCTCAGTTGCCTCTCACTACTACTATTACTACTACTACTATACCCTGCACCTCTCCTTCCGACAGTATTTAAGTCTCCGCACTGTCGCTTGATCTTCAGATAGTTCCTGACTATGGAACTGAACTTCTCCAGGCCGAGGGACTGACAACCTCAAATTCTACGACTTTAAGGGTGATGGACTGATTACATCGTCTTCACATCTCTTCTGTTCCTGCCTACTTTCTGTATTCGACTGAAGAAGCCTACTGTGTAGGCGAAACGTTTCGGAATAAAGTTGTCTAACTGTTGCATATGTGTCTTACCTAACATAAACCACAATGTTGGTACACCTTAGACTGTAGCACAATGTTAGTACACCTTAGACTGTAGTACAATGTTAGTACACCCTAGACTGTAGTACAATGTTGGTACACCTTAGACTGTAGTACAATGTTGGTACACCTTAGACTGTAGTATAATGTTAGTACACCTTAGACTGTAGCACAATGTTAGTACACCTTAGACTGTAGTACAATGTTAGTACACCCTAGACTGTAGTACAATGTTCGTACACCTTAGGCTGTAGTACAATGTTAGTACACCTTAGACTGTAGTACAATGTTAGTACACCTTAGACTGTAGCACAATGTTAGTACACCTTAGACTGTAGTAAAATGTTAGTACACCCTAGACTGTAGTACAATGTTAGTACACCCTAGACTGTAGTACAATGTTAGTACACCCTAGACTGTAGTACAATGTTGGTACACCTTAGACTGTAGTGCAATGTTAGTACACATTAGACTGTAGTACAATGTTAGTACGCCTTAGACTGTAGTACAATGTTAGTACACTCTAGACTGTAGTACAATGTTAGTATATCACAGACTAGTACAATGTTAGTACACCATAGACAGTAGTACAATGTTAGTATATCACAGACTAGTACAATGTTAGTACACCCTAGACAGTAGTACAATGTTAGTATATCACAGACTAGTACAATGTTATTACACCCTAGACAGTAGTACAATGTTAGTACACCCTAGACTGTAGTACAATGTTGGTACACCTTAGACTGTAGTACAATGTTGGTACACCTTAGACTGTAGTACAATGTTAGTACACCTAAGACTGTAGTATAATGTTGTACCCTTGCTGTAGCACAATTTTAAACCCCTTACTGTAGTACAATGTTAGTACCCCCAGACTGTAGTAAAATGTTGGTAACTTAGACTGATACAATGTTAGTACCCTTAGACTGTAGTAAAATGTTAGTACACCCTTAGATGTAGCACAAGTTATACCCTTAGGGTGTCAAGTTAGACCCATAGACTTATACAATGTTAGTACACCCTGACGTGTACAATTTTTGTACACCCTAGATGTAACAATGTTGGTACACCTTAGACTGTGTGAAATGTTAGTCCATTAGACGAGTAAAATGTTAGTACACTCTAACTGCAGTACAATGTTAGTATATCACAGACTAGTCAATGTTATACACTAGACGTAGTACAATGTTAGTATACACGACTGAAAAAAATTTTTAGTCCCCCCTGACAGTGTACAAGTTATATATCACAGACTGTACAATGTTCTACACCATAGACAGTAGTAAAATGTTGTTTCCTTCTAGTAAAATGTTTAGAAAACCCAAGACTGTATACTGTTGTTATCACAGACTAGTACAATGTTGTAACCCTAGACAGTATACAATGTTAGTTTTTCACAGACTAGTACAATGTTAAAACACCATAGATATAGTACAATGTTAGTCCCCCTAGAGTGTACAGTTTAATATTCAAAAACAAGACAATGTTAGACCCAAAACTGTGTACATGTTATACGCTCTAGACAAATTTTACAATTTTTTGAAAACCCCCTAAACGTATACAATGTTGGTACCCTTAACGAGTACAATGTTAATACCCCACAGACTAGTACAATGTTAGTACCCCCTTAACGTATAAAATGTTAATACCCCTTTTAGACTGAGTACAATGGTAATACACCTTAGATGTGTACAATGTTAGACCCCCCTAGATGTAGTAAAAAGAAAGTACACTAGACGTAGCAAAAAAAATGTTATACCTCTAACGTAGTAAAATGTTGTACACCCTAGACTGAGAAATGTTAAATATATCAAAATTTTTTGTACCCCCTAAACTGTAGTACATTGTTGTACCTCTAGACTGTAGTCAGTTAGTACCCCCTAAACTGTGTACAATTTGGTTCCCCTTGGACGTTTACAATGTTGTACAGCACAGACTAGTACAATGTTAGTACCCTTTAAGTAGTACAGTGTTAATACCCCTTAGACTTAGTACAATGTTAATCCCTTGACTGTAGTCAATGTTGTACCCCTAGAGTGTAAAATGAAACACCCCCTAGACTGAGCATAATTTTTAGTACACTCTAACTGTATTTAAAAGTTGTACCCCCTAGACTGTAGTACAATGTAAGAACCCTAGCTGTAGTAAAATGTTAGTACACCTTAACTGTAGTAAAATTTTAAATCCCCTAGACTATAGTGCAATTTAGTACCCCCAACTTTGTAAATTTTGTCCCCCTAGCTGGACAATGAGAACACCACGCTGACAATTTTAACACCGGGACAGTAGTACAATGTTATTCACCATGACTGTATACAATGTTATCCCCCAAAAACTGTAGTAAAATTTAAACACCCTAAACGAGTACAATGTTAGACCCCCCTAAACTGTATTTACAATGTTAGTGCATTTTAGACTGTAATAAAATTTTTAGACCCCACAGACAGTACAATGTTAGTACCCCCTAGACTGTAGCAATATTAAAAACACCCTAATGTATTTTTAATGTGGGTACACCCTAGTGTAGACAATGTTTACCCCTACGGAGTACAATGAAAGTACCCGTAGACTTAATACAATGTTAGTACACCTAAATGAGTACAAATAAGTACACCACAGACTATAGTAAATTTTTAGTACCCCCAATACTGTGTAAAAGTATAACCCTGGACTGTAATACATTTTAAATCACCCTAGACTGTAGTACAAGTTAGTACCCTTTGACTGTAGTACAAATGTTTACCCCCGACTGACAATGTTGTACACCTTGACTGTTGCAATTTTGTACCCCCAAGACAAGACAATGTTAGTAACGAAAAACTGGTACAATGTTAGAAAACCCTAGTTTTTTTACAATGAAAGTACACCCTAGATTAGTAAAATTTAGTACCCCCTAGACTGTAGTACAATATTAGTACACCTTGATTGAGTACAATGAGTACCCCTAGACTGTAAATATTGAAACCCCCTAGACTGGTAAAATGAAATTCACCCAGCTGTAGCAATTTAGTAACTAGACATTTTACAATGTTAGTACCCCTTAGATGTATACAATGTTGTCACCAAGATGCAGTACATTATTACCCCACAGACTGCAGCAATGTTAGTACCCCTGACTGTAGTACAATTTTAGTACACCTTAGATTGTAGTAAAATGAAGTACACCCTAGACTAGTAAAATATTAGCACCAAACTGTGTACAATAAAAGTACACCCTAGACTGTGTACAATGTTAGTTATCCTAGATGAGTACAATTTTAGTACCCCTTAGACTGTAGTAAAGTTTCACCCAAGACTGCAGTACATTTTTTCACCACAGACTGCAGTACAATTTTTAGTAACCCTAGACGTAGTACAATATTAGAAAACCCTTAGACTGTAGTACAATGCTAGACCCCCCTAGATAGTACAATTTAGTACCCCCTAGATGTAGTAAAATGAAAGTACCCCCGACTTTGTACAATGTTAGTATACCTGACTGTAGTACAAGTTAGTAACCCTTTAGACTGTATCATGTTAAAACCCCCCAGACTGGTACATTATAACACACAGACTGCAGTACAATGTTAGACACCCAAACTGTGTACAATGTTAGTACCCCCTAGCTGGTACAATATTAGTACACCTTAATTGTGTACTGATAGTACCCCCCTAACTAGTACAATATTAGTACCCCCTAGATGTAGTACAATGTAAGTACCCCCTAGACGTAGTACAATTTTATTAACCCTAGACGTATACGTTAACACCTTAGATGTAGTACAATGTTAGTACCCCCAAGATGAAAGTACATTATTCACCACAGAGCAGTACAATGTTGTACACCCTAGAGTGGTACAACTTCAGTACACCCAACTGCAGTAAATGAAATTTTAACACATATGCAGTATAATGTGACTTTATTGACAACGTTTCACCACACAGGGGGTTTTTAAAGTCCACACAGATCTGTGTGGATTGAAAAAACCCTGGTGGGGAAACGTCATAAAAGGTCACATTATACTGCTATGTGTTTATTTTCCCTTGTGTCGGTTTTTTTACCTTTTTTTTTCCTGCGTATAATGTTAGTACACCCTAGGTAGTACAAAGTTTCCCATTGTTCTAGTACTGTTTTCACTTATTTTTTTGGGCGCGTTAATGGGCAGGGTGTTAAGGGAAATTAAATTTGAGATCTAAATCTTTGCTTTTTCTAATGGACACAGTTTTAAATTTCAAACACTCCCTGTTCGTCACAGTAGGAGCTGCCGAAGCCCCGGTTTCCCCCAAAACTCAAGTTTACTTTTTGTATCAAAATGAACCAAATTGCTATGTTAAATGATATTCCAGAGTCCCTTTTTTGAGTAGTCAAAATCACCGACTGGGTTCGTTCAAGGTAAGTGTCCCCGACCCCATTCGTCCCAAAAAATAAGTAAACCAATGACGGGTTCAAAAACTGAAAGAGTTTCTAGGCGCCCTTAAACCCCCAAAAGGATTCATTTAAAAAAAAAAATATCATCTGGCCAAAATTTAAAAAGTAAGTACTAGGCGGTAAGATTTTCCCCAAGGGCTACACGTACAAATACAAAAAGATACAATACAAAAAACAAAAAAATCAATCAGAAATCCTGGCATCTTCAAGCTGGACTGGACAAACACCTAAAGTCAGTTCCGATCAGCCGGCTGTGGGTCGTAAGTTGGTTTGGTGCGCAGCGCAACGCCTGGTTGATCAGGGCCCGATCCACCAGGAGGCCTGGTCACAGACCGGGCCCCGGGGCGTTGACCCCCCGGGAAATCTCTCCCGGAAAACTCAGGTAAACAACCAAAAAACCCATGGGCTACTGCATGGATTTTGTGAATCTATGGGAAAAGGACCCACACCTTTTTTGGGAGTTATTCGGGGAAAATTACAAGAGATTTAAACCAGGGAGTGTTTTTAGGTATCCCAAATGAGATCCAACTGTGGAATAAAATCACATTGGAATTAAAAGAGAAAAACCCAAAAAGGCCTTATAGAAAAACTGACAGCATTCTATAAAAGCAGGAAAAAAGTCTGAGTGGAAGGTGCTATCGCTCCCGGGCAAAGCTGTTCTGGTAGACGTAATTGGAAGAATAAATAAATGAATGTTAGTGGCCAAGGGGGGCAGGAGCTTATTGGAGAAACGATGTGACAAAGGGCATGCAAAAACCAACTAGCAATACCACAGGGGGTAGTAAACAAATTTGGGTCCCTAGGAATAGTGAAGATAAATTTCCCCGAAATAAGGGGAAGGGGTCCTTGTTATACAGTGCTGAAGATATAATGAGAAAGGAAAAAAGCACCATGGGAAAACCCTCACAAAAAAGGCACAATCAGACAAAGAAACCCCGGCCCAACAAATTCTTGCATTGTTCTCCAGGGATGGGTATCTGGAAAAAAAAAGATGGGGCGCAACTTTACCACCCCAGGGAAACCGTGCCCATAGACAAGGGAAAAGCAGCCTCCCTTCCTGTAAACTTTTCCCCCCGAAATGTTTTACTCTTCATTAGGAAAGAAGTGCTTAATTTTTATTACCGGCCACCCCCTAAAGGGGACAAGAATATACAAAACATCCAGACCATTGGAAAACCTGGATAGCCACAGCCACTCCAGAGAGAGATTTTTTAGTGCCAGGAAGGAAAAAAAGCTGGCAGGAAATGACAGAAATCATACCCCAACTCCGATAAGTTCTGGAGTGGAATCATAGTCGATGGCCTCCACTCCAAAACAACAGATATTAGTACCAGGAAAAAAAGACCTCTCCCTCAAACCACCAATCCGACGACATTCATCTTTGCAAATACACAGGGTCTAAAGCTAGCAACGAACAACAAAATAACTTTCATCTGTGGACTGCTTACAGAGTCAAATGCAATGTTCGCGGTTTTCACAGAGACCCACATAAAGGATCACTTGGACAATGAAATATGGATCCTGGGTTACAACCTATACAGATGCGACAGTGAACAGGCAAAAGGAAGGAGGGATGGAGGTTGGCCTGTATATCACGAGTCATTTATATGCTCGGAACTACTAAATGTCTCAAATGATGTAGTTTAAGTTTTAGCAGTAAAGATTAAGAACCAAAACCTGGTCATTGCGGTTGTATACAAGACTCCGGATGCAACGTCGCAACAATTCCATGAACAGCTTTTGAAAATTGACCACTGTCTGGAAAATCTTCCAGCTCCTGCTCCCAGCATCTTGTTCCTGGGGGATTTCAACCTAAGGCACCTAAAATGGAGAAATACAGCAAATAATGTTGTAGCAGAGATAACACCAGGAGGCAGCTCAGATGAAAACTCGCACACACACGAGCTTTAGTAAGTTTATTCAGGTATACACAAATACAGTTACATAGATTATCATACATAGCAGCATGTGTGTGTAGATAACCTAGGATAACCCAAAAAAGTCAAAGTGACTTTTAAATCTCTGCACCAAATTCACCTTAAACTAGCAAATAACAGAGCCTACAAGATTGGAGAATACACTGGACCTCATCTTCACTAACAAAGATGATCTAATACGAAATTTCACCATATCAAAAACAATATACTCAGATCACAACATAATAGAGGTTCAGACATGTATGTGCGGGGCCCCAGACTGATAAAATGTGATCAGTCACAATGGAGCCTTCACCAAATTCAACTTCAATAACAAAAACATAAGGTGGGATCAAGTAAACCAAGTCCTAAACTGGGAAGATAGCTTAAGCAACACAGACCCCAACCTATGCCTACAACAAATTAACTCTGTGGCACTCGAGGTATGCTCAAGAAAAAGGAGATGTAAATTAGAAAGAGAAAGGCACTCCCTAAACAGGTGAAGGCAAAGAATAACAATGCAGCTAAAAGAGACCAATATATCTGCAATACGTAGGGAGACACTGGTCAGAGAAAGAGCAAACATTGAACTAAAGCTATATGAATCTTACAGGAATCAAGAAACGTGGGAAGAAATAAAAGCCAAATCAAAGTCGAGAACAACATCCAGAATTGGGCCCCTACTTGAACGAGATGGGTCCTACACAGATGACAGCAAGGAAATGAGTCAGCTACTCACGTCCCAATATGACTCGGTTTTTAGAGAGCCACTAACCAGACAGAGAGTTGAAGACCTAAATAAATTTTTTATGAGAGAGAGAATTTGGTAGACACAAACCTATTTGATATTATCCTGATGCCAAATGACTTCGAAAAAGTGAAAATGACATGCCCATGCACTCTGCCCCAGGCCCAGACTCATGGAACTCCGTGTTCATCATGAACTACAAGAAGCCCCTATCACATGCTTTTAAACGCCTATGGAGAAGGAGCATGGACACAGGGGTCATCCCACAGCTGCTAAAAACAACAGACAGCCCCACTCCACAACGGGAATAGCGCTAACGTTTCGTATCACGAAAATCTTTGAAAGGGTTCTAAGAAACAAGATTCCCACCCAACCCAGGGCAGCATAGGTTTAGAGCAGGTTGCTCCCATCTGTCCCAACTACTGGACCACTATGACAAGGTCCTGGATGCTCTAGAAGACAAAATGCAGGTGTGGTATACACAGACTTTGCAAAAGCCTTTGACAAGTGTGACCATGACGAAATAGCGCACTAAATGCATGATAAAGGAATAACAGAAAAAGTTGACAGATGGATCTATAATTTCCTAACAAACCGAACACAGAGTAGTAGTGAACAGAGTAAAGTCTGAGGCGGCTACGGTGAAAAGCTATGTTCCACAAGGCACAGAACTCGCTCCCATCTTGTTCCTCATTCTCATATCTGACATAAACAGGGATATAAGCCACAGCGCCGTGTCTTCCTTTGCAGATGACACAGCGTCCTCCATTGAAGACATTGCAAGACTCCAGGCGGACATCAACCAAATCTTTAAATGGGCCGCAGAAACAATATGAAGCTCAATGATGAGAAATTTCAATCACTCCGATATGGAAAACGTGAGGAAATTAACACTACGTCGGAGTCTAAAACAAATTCCAGCCTCACAATAAAGCAAAAAACTAATATGAAAGACCTGGGAATGATCATGTCAGAGGATCTCAGCTTCAAGGACCATAAAATTACATCAATCGCATTTGCTAGAAAAATGACATTACGCCTAATGAGAACCTTCAAAACTAAGGATGCCAACCCATGATGACACTCTTCAGGTATCTTGCTCTATCTAGAATGGAATATTGCTGCACACTAACAGCACCTTGCAAGGCAGGTGAAATTGCTGACCTAGAAAATGTACAGAGAACCTTCACGGCACACATAACTGAGATAAAACATCTCAATTACTGGGAATGCTTGAAGTTCCTCAACCTATACTCCCTAGAATGCAGGCAGGAGAGATGCACGAGTATATACACATGGAAAATCCTAGAGGGATTAGTATCAAACTTGCACACGAAAATCACTCCCTATGAAAGTAAAACTTGGCAGATGATGCAACATACCCCCCCCAATGAAATGTAAGGGGTGCCACTAGCACGATAAATACAATAAGTGTCAGGGGCCCAAGACTGTTCAACTGCCTCCCAGCTTACATAAGAGTGATTACCAATAGACCCCTGGCTGCCTTAAGCAGGCACTGGACAGGCACCTGACCAGCCAGGCTGTGGTTCCAACATCGGGTTATGTGTGGCGAACAGTAACAGCCTGGTTTATCAGGCCCTGATCAACCATGAGGCCTGGTCACAGACCAGGCCGCGGGGGCGTTGACCCCTGGAACTCACTCCACGTATACTCCAGGTATACACCATGTGAGGTGTTTAGTAGTTCTGAGCAAATGAACGACTGTGGTACAGGCCAACGCCCCCTTGTTGCCTGTTTTGTCTGTCTGGGATCCATATTCTGTTATCACAAGGATCCTTCATGTGGGTCTCTGTGAAAGCTGCAAACACTGTATTTGACTCCGTGAGCAGTCCTTTGATGTAAGGAATTTTGTTACTTGTTGATTTCTTTAGACCCTGTATGTCTGCAAAGATAAATGTCGTTATACTGATGGAATTTGGGGGGGGGGGGGATTATTTGCTGGCATTAACATCTGTTGTTCTGGAGTGGAGGCCAATCACTGTGCCTCTGCTCCAGAAGTGTTTTCAGTTGGTGTACTATTTCTGTCATTTCTTGCCAGTCTTTTCTCCTTCTGGGCACTTAAAATCCTTCTTCTCTGAAGAGGTTACGGCTTCCCTCTTTTGTTTCCCATGGTCCGGCTGGTCTTTGTCTTCTTGTCCCTTTTAGATGTGCCTGGCAGCCACTCATCACGGAGTGATGAGTGGCACATTTCGGGGTGAACTAAGTTACAGGGAGGGGAGTTGCACCCTCCTGTTTTCATGTGGGTGTGGCATTTTATGGGATGGTCAAGGGTGCATGTCTACATGCCTGCAGACACCCAAGGCATAGAATTTGCATAGACTGGAATTTTGTTTGCTAGGATTTTTTTGTGGTTGCATTCCCTGCTGCTGCATTTTTTCCGGTTTCCCCACTACCTATCGCCCCTGTGTGGACATCAGTGCTTCCACCAGATTTTACTGGTAATGTGTCAACACTATTCCTTGAGACATCATCCCCTTTTGTTTCGTCTCAAGCTGTATCACTACTTTATGCCTCTGTAAATTGTATAACGTTGTCTTTACCTGTTTCCTCACCAGCGCCACTATCTCAATTTGGTACACTGTCCTCCAGGACACCACTAGCACCCTCTGACCCACTGTCCTCCAAGATAGCCCCATCCAACCCACCCATTTTTTCCCCAGCTGTTATACCAGGCTGACACGTCTTCCAAGAAAGATATTTTATCGGTGTTCGTGTCTTTTAATACAGATGCAATTATTTCCCATAGGTGTATCTTCTCTGGACAGATGCAAAAAACATTTCTCTGATTTTATATCAAAAGTGGTCGCTGGTTTAAAGCTCCTGCATATCCTTTGTGACCATTTACCACAGAGATTTTATGCAATCCAGGCATCACTTCGTCTGTTACCCTTTCTGCAGACACAGATTTTTCATGGTGGTAGTCATTTACAACTCCTAACAGTTTACAACTCTTCTAAGTACCTAGTCCACAGGACTACTAAAAGTATCTAGTTCAACTGCCTCCCAGCAATACATAAGGGGGATTACCAACAGACCCCTGGCAGTCTTCAAGCTGGCACTGGACAAGCACCTAAAGTCGGTACCTGACCAGCCGAGCTGTGGCTCGTACGTTGGTTTGCGTGCAGCCAGCAGTAACAGCCTGGTTGATCAGGCTCTGATCCACCAGGAGGCATGGTCACAGACCGGGCCACGGGGGTGTTGACCCCTGGAACTCTCTCCAGGTAAACTCCAGGTAGTACTAGTACCAGTACCTGTAATACTAGTACGAGTAGTACTAGTACCAGCATCAGTAGTACTAGTACCAGTATACTAGTACAAGTACCAGTAGTACTAGTACCAGTAATTGTAATACTTGTACCACTAGTACTAGTACCAGTACCTGTAGCACTAGTACTAGTAGTACTAGTACCAGTACAGGAAGGCCCTGCTTTACGGCGTTTCACTTTAACGGCGTTCCGCTAATACGGTCATTTCAAATTATGACCAAAACTCGCTATACGGCTCCCCCCACCTGACTTTCTAATACCGTCCACCGCCGCCCCACCTTGTTTGTTTACATTCTTCGTGTGAGCTCAGTAAGCACTAAGTCTCTCCATTTTGTCTGGAAACTCCAAAATTTCAAGTGTTTTTAAAAGTTATTTCATATTTTATATATACTCTGATAATTATACTTATGTATACCTGTACTTAAATAAACTTACATACTGTGCTGGCATGCAGGTACACATTAAAATCAGTAAGAGTGTCTTATGTCTCCAGACGTCATATTAGTAATGATAATAATAATCATCAAGTCTCATTTAAATATCGTATATTACGTTAAATACACATTTTCATTAATCCATCTATGATATTTTTTCAAAATTATATAATAAACACGATACATAACATAAAAAGATGATAAATACACCCCACAATAGAATAAATAAACATAAATATGAGATGTGGTAGCAGACGACTTGCACAAGTGACGCCATATTAGAAATGCTAATAATAATAATAATAATAATCACCGAGTCTCATTAAATGTTGCATATTACGTTAATATACACATTTTCATTAATACATCCATGATATTTTCTTCAAAATTATATAATAAACACGATACATAAAATAAAAAGATGATAAATACACCCTACAATAGAGTAAATAAACATAAATATGAGATGTGGTAGCCAGATAACTTGTACAAGTGATGCCAAGAATAACATTTTCTCTAATCTAACATAAGAGAAAATGTGTTACTTGGGGTAACTGTAGAAAATTATTCCTTTCGTATGTATGTATGTAAGTTTATTCAGGTATACACAAATACAGTTACATAGATTATCATACATAACAACATATGTGTAGAGAACCTAGGATAACCCAAAAAGTCAGAGTGACTTATTTCCATTGCCTTCACTCAGAGCATCATTTCTTCTCAAATGATGTTACATGAGAATGGGAGTGTTCTTCTTTATTTATTCTACCGTATCAATGTAGAGACAACCTGTACACAATGTAACTTGTACACAAACCAGACGTGTACACTTCGTTTACAAAACTTACCTTCGCCTGGTTTTGTTTACATAACTCTGCACCTGTCCTCTCTCATGCACTCATTCTTTCTCTCTCTCATTTATTCGTTTTATCTCATTTACTTACTCCTGACCCTACATTAAGACTACAAATATTTTAAGGTAAGTAATGAGTGAACTGTATATACATTTTATCGCTCTGGGATGCTTAAATGTAATAGAATATTATGTGTAGGTGGGTTGGCCTGGTATGGTAGCCCGGCTGACTACCATACATACCACACTTGATTTTTTACAATGAATACTACTCATCTCACCCTATATTTTAAGGCACGCAATGAGTAAACTGTATATACAATTTATCGCTCTGGGATGCTTAAATATCAGAGAATTGTATGTGTGGGTGGGGTGACCTGGTATGGTAGCCTGGCAGACTACCATACATACCACACTTGATTTCTTACAATAAATACTACTTGTCTCACCCTAGATTAAGACTATAAATATTTTAAGGTAAGTAATGAGTGCACTATGTGTGTATTGTAATTTTTTATTGTTTTTTTGATGCCTGGTTCTATTGCTAACTTAATATATGTTAGTGTAAACTTGTTATCTAGTGTTTGTATGCATTTGTAAGTGGAAAAAAAGGGTGTTCCACTTTACGGCGGTTTCCGCTTTACGGTGGTAACTTGGAACCTAACCAGCCGTATAAGTGGGGCCTTCCTGTACCTGCATTACTAGTATCAGCAGTATTAGTACCAGTACTTGTACTAGTACCAGTACCTGCAGTACTAGTACCTAGCACCTGCAATACTGGTACTAGTAACTACTAGTACTATTACTGCAGGTGCTGGTACTAGTACTGCAGGTACTTGTACTAGTACAAGTACTGGTACTAGTACTGCTGATACTAGTAATACAGGTACTGGTACTAACACTACTAGTACAGTGCTAAAGGTACTGGTACTAGTACTAGTGGTACTAAAAACAACAGACATAGCCCCACTCCACAAGGGGCAGTAAAGCAACAGCAAAGAACTACAGACCAATAGCACTAACATCCCATATCATAAAAATCTTTGAAAGGGTCCTAAGAAGCAAGATCACCACCCATAAGAAACCCATCAGTTACACAACCCAGGGCAACATGGGTTTAGAACAGGTCGCTCCTGTCTGTCTCAACTATTGGATCACTACGACAAGGTCCTAAATGCACTAGAAGACAAAAAGAATGCAGATGTAATATATACAGACTTTGCAAAAGCCTTCGACAAGTGTGACCATGGCGTAATAGCGCACAAAATGCGTGCTAAAGGAATAACAGGAAAAGTCGGTCGATGGATCTATAATTTCCTCACTAACAGAACACAGAGAGTAGTCGTCAACAGAGTAAAGTCTGAGGCAGCTACGGTGAAAAGCTCTGTTCCACAAGGCACAGTACTCGCTCCCATCTTGTTCCTCATCCTCATATCCGACATAGACAAGGATGTCAGCCACAGCACTGTGTCTTCCTTTGCAGATGACACCCGAATCTGCATGACAGTGTCTTCCATTGCAGACACTGCAAGGCTCCAGGCGGACATCAACCAAATCTTTCAGTGGGCTGCAGAAAACAATATGAAGTTCAACGATGAGAAATTTCAATTACTCAGATATGGTAAACATGAGGAAATTAAATCTTCATCAGAGTACAAAACAAATTCTGGCCACAAAATAGAGCGTAACACCAACGTCAAAGACCTGGGAGTGATCATGTCGGAGGATCTCACCTTCAAGGACCATAACATTGTATCAATCGCATCTGCTAGAAAAATGACAGGATGGATAATGAGAACCTTCAAAACTAGGGAGGCCAAGCCCATGATGACACTCTTCAGGTCACTTGTTCTATCTAGGCTGGAATATTGCTGCACACTAACAGCACCTTTCAAGGCAGGTGAAATTGCCGAACTAGAAAATGTGCAGAGAACTTTCAGGGCGCACATAACGGAGATAAAACACCTCAATTACTGGGAGCGCTTGAGGTTCCTAAACCTGTATTCCCTGGAAAATCCTAGAGGGGCTAGTACCGAACTTGCACACGAAAATCACTCACTACGAAAGCAAAAGACTTGGCAGACGATGCACCATCCCCCCAATGAAAAGCAGGGGTGTCACTAGCACGTTAAGAGACCATACAATAAGTGTCAGGGGCCCAAGACTGTTCAACTGCCTCCCAGCACACATAAGGGGGATTATCAACAGACCCCTGGCAGTCTTCAAGCTGGCACTGGACAAGCACCTAAAGTCAGTTCCTGATCAGCCGGGCTGTGGCTCGTACGTTGGTTTGCGTGCAGCCAGCAGCAACAGCCTGGTTGATCAGGCGCTGATCCACCAGGAGGCCTGGTCACAGACCGGGCCGCGGGGGCGTTGACCCCCGGAACTCTCTCCAGGTAAACTCCAGACAGACCGGGCTCGGGGGCGTTGACCCCCGGAACTCTCTCCAGGTAAACTCCAGGTAAACTAGTATTACAATTACTAGTACCTGTAATACTAGTACAAGTACCTGTAGTACTAAAAACAGTACTGGTAGTACTAGTACCAGTACCTGTAGTACTAGTACCAGTACCTGTAGCACTAGTACCAGTACCTGTATTACTAGTACCAGTACTTGAAGCACTAGTACCAGTACTTGTAGTACTAGAACCAATACCTGAAGCACTAGTACCAGTACTTGTAGTACTAGTACCAGTAACTGTACCAGTACCTGTAGGACTAGTACCAGTACCTGTACTACTAGTACCGGTAGTACTAGTACCAGTACTTGTAGTACTAGTACCAGTACCTGTAGTACTGGCACTAGAAGTACTACTACAAATACCTGTAGTACTAGTACCAAGTACCTGTAGTACTAGTACCAGTGCCTGTAGTACTAGTACCAGTACCTGTTGTACTAGCACCAATAGTACTAGTACCAGTACCTGTATTACTAGTACCAGTAGTACAAGTACCAATACCATTAGTACTAGCACCAATAGTACTAATGGTATTGGCACTACCGGTGCTAGTACTGCTGGTACTGGTACTAGTACCAGTACTACTTGTACCAGGACTAGCAGCAAAAGAACCAATAATGCTAGCACAAGTAGTACTTGTACCAGGACTAGTACTAGCATCAGTACCAGTAGAACTAGCACCCTCAGTACTAATGCCAGTAGTACTAACACCAGCACTACAGGCATGTGTCAACACTATTCCCTACTAGTACTACTAGCACTAGTACCAGTATTATTAGCACCAGTACCTGGAGTAGTGCTAGTATCAGTACTAGCACCAGTACCAGTAGTACTAGTACCAGCAGTACTAGTATCAGTAGTATTAGCACCAGTACTAATAGTACTATCACCAGTACCAGTACTACTGATACCAGTAGTACTAGCACCAGTAGTTGTAGTACTACTAGTACATGTACCCAGAGTACTAGCACCAGTATCAGTACTAGTAAGAGTACCAGTAGTACTAGCATCAGTACCAGTAGTACTAGTATCTTTACCAGTAGTACTAGCACAAGTACTAGTATCGGTACCAGTAGTACTAGCACCAGTATCAGTAGAACTAGCACCAATACCAGTAGTACCAGTACCAATAGTACTAACTCCAGTACCAGCAGTACTAGCACCATTACCAGTAGTATTAGTATCAGTACCAGTAGTATTAGTATCAGTATCAGTAGTACTAGCACCAGTACCAGTAGTACTAGTATCTGTAACAGAAGTACTAGCAGCAATACCATTAGTATTCACAGCACTGGTATCAGTAGTACTAGCACCAGTACCAGTAGTACTAACATCAGTACCAGTATTATTAGCACCAGTACCAGTAGTACTAGCACCAGTAGCACTAGCACCAATAGTACTAGCACCAGTAACACTAGTACTAATACCAGTATTACTAGCATCAGTGCCAGTAGTACTAGTATCAGTACCAGTAATACTAGCACCAGTACTAGTATAACTAGTATCAGTACCAGTAGTACTAGCACCAGTACCAGCAGTACTAGTACTAATACCAGTAGTACTACCACCAGTGTTACTAGCACCAGTACCAGTAGTACTAGTACCAGTACCAGTAGTACTAGTGCAAGCACCAGTAGTACTAGTATCCGTAGTACCAGTACCAGTAGTACTAGTGCCAGTAACAGTACTAGTATCAGTGCCAGTAGTACTAGCAACTGCATCAGTAGTACTAGTATCAATACCATTAGCACCAGTACCAGTAGTACTAGTACCATCACTAGTAGTACTAGCACCAGCAGTAATAGCACCAGTACCAGTAGTACTAGCACCAGTACCAGTAGTGCTAGCACCAGTAGTACTAGCACCAATGCCAGTAGTACTACCAAAAATACCAGAAGTGCTAGCACCAATAACAGTAGTACTAGCACCATTATCAGTACCAGTAGTATTAGCATGAGTACCAGTAGTGCTAGTACCAGTACCAGTAGTACTAATACCAGTAGTACTAGCAACAGTAGCACTAGTACTAATACCAGTATTACTAGCACCAGTACCAGTAGTACTAGTACCAGTAGTGCTAGTATCAGTACCAGTAGTACTATCACCAGTACCATTAGTACTAGCACCAGTACCAGTAGTGCTAGTACTAATACCAATAGTACTACCACCAGTGCCTGTAGTACTAGCACCAGTACCAGTAGTACTAGTACCAGTACCAGTAGTACTAGTATTATTACCAACAGTACTTGCACATGCATCAGTAGTACTAGTATCAATACCATTAGTACTAGCACCAGCATTAGTAGTACCAGTACCAGTAGTACCAGCACCAGTACTAGTATTAGCACCAGTAGTACTAGCACCAGTACCAGTAGAACTAGCACCAATAACAGTAGTACCAGTACCAGTAGTACTAGCACCAGTACCAGTAGTTCTAGTATCAGTACCAGTAGTACTAGCACCAGCACCAGTAGTACCAGCACCAGTAGTACTAGTACCAGTACCAGTAGTACCAGCACCAGTACTAGTATCAGTACCAGTAGTACTAGCACCAGCACCAGTAGAACTAGCACCAATAGTTCTAGTATCAGTACCAGTAGTACTAGCACCAGTACCAGCAGTACCACCAAACCCGTAGTACTAGTACCCGTACCAGTAGTACCAGCACCAGTAATAGTATCAGTACCAAATAGTTACTAAACACCAGTACCAGTAGAACTACACCAATTTAAAATAGTAACCATACCAGTAGTACTAGCACCAGTAAAACCAGTAGTTCTAGTATCAGTACCAGTATTACTAGCAACAGTATCATTTGTACTAAACGCCAGTACCAGTAGTTTCTAGTAAAAGTTAACCAGTAGTACTAGTATCAGTTACCAGTATACTAGCACCAGTACCAGTAGTACTAGCACCATTTCTAGCATCAGTACCAGTAGTACTAGCACCAGTACTATATCATACCAGTAGGCTTAGCACCAGTACCAGTAGTATAAATAGCATTAGTATCAGTAGTACTAGCACCAGTACCAGTAGTACTAGCATCAGTACCATAGTACCAGCACCAGTAGTACTAGTACCAGAAATACTAGTTATGGTATCAGCAGTACTAGTACTAAACCAGTAGTACTAGTACTAATACCAGTAGTACTAGCGACAGTACCATAATATAGTACCAATATTAGTAGCATCATAACCAGTAGTACTATACCAAATTTTATCAGTACCAGTAGTACTATCACCTGTACCAGTAATACTAGTACCAAAATTAAATAGCAAACATAACCAGTAGTACTAGTACCAGAAATTTTATCAGTACCAGAAATACTATTACCTGCAACCAGTAGTACTAGTAATCAGTACCAGTAGTACTAGCACCATATCAGCAGTATAGCACCCAAATACCAGCAGTCTAGCACCATTACCAGAATTACTAGTAAAAGTACCCCTAGTACTAGTATCAGTATCAGTAGTACTAGCACCAGTACCAGCGTACTAGCATCAGTAACAAAGTACTAGCAGCAGTACAAAGTATAATAACACCAGTACCAGTAGTACTAGCACCTGTACCAGTTTGTACTAACATCAATACCAGTATTACTAGCACCATACCAGTAGTACTAGTATGAGTGCCAGTAGTACTAGCACCAGTACTAGTAGTACTAGCACCAGTAGTACTAGTACGAATAGTACTAGCACCAGTAACACTAGTACTAATACCAGTATTACTAGCATCAGTACCAGTAGTACTAGTATCAGTACCAGTAGTACTAGCACTAGTACTATCACCAGTACCAGTAATACTAGCACCAGTACCTGCAGTACTAGTACTAATACCAGTAGTACTACCTACACATAGGCCTACATAGGCCTACACAGGACAATAAAAATGAGGTCAACTAGAAACTACAGTAAAGAAACACTGGTAAATAGGCTACACAATTGTGACTGGACAGAGATAACAAGTTGCACGGACGTAAACGATGCCTGGGAAAAATTCAAAACAATGTTCGCTACCATCCTTGATAATATTGCACCAGTTAAAGAGGTTAGGATTAAACGAAGAACTGAACCCTGGATGACTACTGAGATATTAGATAATATGAAATTCAGAGACCAGCTGCTAAAAAGATTTAAAGCAAACAGACAGGATATTGCAGCACTAAATGAATTCCAAAGGGTGAGGAACAGAGTACAGAGACTTATAAAAGGAGCAAAGGCAAAGCACTATTGCTCAAAAATTGAAGAGTATAAGCATAACCCCAGAAAGCTCTGGCAACAACTAAAACAGTTGGGGTATAGCCATAAGCCAGTACATAGGTCTAACATAGTACTCACTATCGATAATGAGGTATGCCACGAAACATCTAAGGTGGCAAATTGCTTTAATTCATACTACACATCTGTTGCATCAACACTAGTAAGTAAACTACCAGCTGCATCAAATACCTTTAACACAGACTCTGGTAAGTTTCAAACATACTATACCAATAAAGGGGTAACCCCAAACAGTTGTCAACTAGTAAGTGTATCTCATGACTTTATTCAAAAAGAACTAAGCAGGTTAAACCCAACTAAGAGCACAGGCCCTGATAACATCCCGTCTAAGTTCCTAAAAGATGGTGCTTCTGAACTGTCAATCCCTATTGCTCACATAATAAATCTATCAATCACCACTAATACCGTACCAGAGGGGTTCAAGGAGGCCAGAGTTACTCCTATCTTCAAGAAAAATAGTAGGTCTGATGTAAGCAACTATAGGCCTGTTAGTATACTCAGTATAATATCTAAAATTCTAGAGAGGGCGGTGTATTCTCAAGTAGTTAAGTACCTTAATGACAACAACATTCTCCATAGCTATCAATCGGGCTTTAGAAGATCCTACTCAACCGACACCTCCCTTATTAATCTGATGGATTACCTGAGAACTGAAATGTCAAAGGGGAACCTCATAGGTATGGTAACCTTAGACCTGCAAAAGGCCTTCGATACTGTCAACCACAATATATTATGTAAGAAACTTCAAGCTATCGGTATAGGTTCTGTAGACTGGTTTAAGTCCTACCTTAGCAACAGGAGACAAATAGTCAAAATCAACAAAACAGAATCAGAACCCCTGCCGATAACATGTGGAGTTCCCCAAGGTAGTATTCTGGGTCCCTTATTATTCTTATGTTATGTCAATGATATGCTTATCAGTGTCAAGTGCAATCTCCTACTGTATGCAGATGACAGTGCTCTATTAGTGTCAGGTAAAGACCCACAAGATATTGCTAATGTTTTAACACTGGAACTGGAGTCCTGCAGCAAATGGTTAGTAGACAACAAACCATCATTACACCTAGGGAAAACTGAAGCCATTCACTTTGGCACGAAACATAAACTGAGAAGGGTAAATAATTTTAATGTTCAATGTAATGGGGAGCCCATCACTTTGGTTTCATCAGTAAAATATTTGGGAATCCCCTTTAAACCCATGCATGTCAGGAGAATTGATAGGGAACAGTGTAGTAAAGAAAGCGAATGCCAGACTGAAGTTCTTGTATATACAAGCACAGTGTCTACCTACTGAGGCTCGCAGGACCCTATGTCTAGCCCTTATACAATGCCATATGGATTACGCTTGCTCTTCTTGGTACTCTGCCTTGACAAAAAAACTGAAAGATAGACTGCAAATCACCCAGAACAAAATCGTAAGATTCATCCTGGGGCTGGGACCAAGAGAACATGTAGGCCAGGATGAATTACAGCAGTTGGATATGCTGAATGTTGAAGACAGAGTAAAACAACTGAAGCTAAATCATGTTTATAAAATTGCTCACAAACAATGTCCAGAATATCTTGCTGTCAATTTTGTCAAGGTTGGGAACCAAAGCAATCATAGTACTAGGGGGAGGGAGCACAACTTTGTAGTACCCACAGTCAGTGGCCAGGCTTCAAACACCTTTTATTGTACAGCAATAAAGGAATGGAACAGACTGCCCGCACATGTCAAAGCCAGTCATAGCATGAACCAGTTCAAGAAGAGTGCCAAAAGGTGTCTGATGAATGTAGCTACAGAAAGGGAGGGGAATGATTTTCTATTTTTTAGCTAACATACGTGTAAATTTTACCTTATTCCTAGTAATGACCCTCGTATTGTAGATAGTCTTAATGACCTTGGTGAAGTAGATAGTCTTTTTAGTATGATAATAAGATGTTATCTTCATTGTAGAATAATAAAAAATATTATAACCTTTATATTATAATAATAAGGTAAAAGGACCCCAATGGAAATAAGTCACTCTGTCTGACTTTTTTGGGTTATCCTAGGTTCTCTACACATATGCTGCTATGTATGATAATTATATGTAACTGTATTTGTGTATACCTGAATAAACTTACTTACTTACTTACTTACTCCAGTATTACTAGCACCAGTACCACTAGTACCAGTACCAATATTACTAGTACAAGCACCAGCAGTACTAGTATCTGTATTACCAGTACCAGTAGTACTAGTACCAGTAACAGTAGTACTAGTATTAGTGCCAGTACTACTAGCAACTGCATCAGTAGTACCAGTATCAATACCATTAGTACCAGTACCAGTAGTACTAGTACCATCACCAGTATTACTAGCACCAGTACCAATAGTACTAACACCAGAACTAGTAGTACTAGTACCAGCAGTACTAGCAACAGTAGCACTAATTCTAATACCAGTATTACTAGCACCAGTACCAGTAGTGCTAGCATCAGTACCAGTAGTACTATCACCAGTACCATTAGTACTAGCACCAGTACAAGTAGTACTAGTACTAATACCAATAGTTCTACCACCAGTACCAGTAGTACTAGCACCAGCACCAGGAGTACTAGTACCAGTACCAGTAGTACTAATTTCCGTAGAACCAGTACCAGTAGTAATGGCACCATTACCAACAGTACTTGCACATGCATCAGTAGTACTAGTATCAATACCATTAGTACCAGCACCAGTACCAGTAGTACTAGTACCAGTACCAGCAGCACTGGTACCAGTAGTACTAGCACCAGTAGTACTAGCTCCAATACTACCAGCACTAGTAGTACTAGCACCAGCAATAGTAGTACTAGCACCAGCATCAGTAGTACTAGCACAAGTACCAGTAGTACTAGCACAAGCACCAGTACTACTAGTACCAGCAGTACTAGCACCAGTTCCAGTAGTATTAGCACCACTACCAGTAGTACTAGCACCAGTACCAGTAGTACCAGCAGCAGCACCAGTAGTACTAACACCAGTACTAGAACCAGTACTAGCATCAGTACTAGAATAAGTAGTACTAACACCAGTACTATAACCGGTAGTACTAGCACCATTACCAGTAGAACTAGTATCAGCACTGGTAGTACTAGTACCATGATTAGTATTACTAGCACAATTACCAGTAGTACCTGCACCAGTATTACTAGTGCCAGCAGTACTAGTACTAGCACCAGTACAAGTAGTATTAGTACCTGGACTAGTAGTACTATGTATAACTAGGGCATATAATAAGTGTTTAGAATTAGTAGGTGAGGAAATAGTGAACAATGATAATTTAAAATTGTAATTAAATGCATTAGAAAATATATATTAATCGTATGAATTAGTGGACAAAGATTATGAAGAAAAAGTGTTTGAGAATGGTGCAGATTATGAAGAAATGGAACTATTAATCAATCAGTATTACGAAATAGAGGAAAACATATTGTCCTGTAATAATAAATTAAGAAGTGTAGACAAAGCAGTTAGTAATATAAATGACAGGTCTAGGCCTTTGCCCAAACTCCCAGAGTTATGTCTTTCAGCATTTAGTCCAGGAGAAGGTGGGACAAAATTCTGGTCAGTATTTAAAAATGGGTTTCATGTGAGGAAAGACCTAGCAAATGTCACAAAATTTTTTCTCAAAGGGCGGGGAAAGGTGATGCTCTGCCTTAATTCAAGGGTTCGAAAATACTGATGTAGTTACCCCGATTTTTGGGCACCTAGGGAATTTTGGGCAAAGTAGGTTTAACCCCAGAAAAATTGGATTTAAAATTTTAAAAACTCCCGGGAAAACTTAATTTTTAAAATTTTCAAAAAAATTTAGGGGCAAATTGAAAGCATTTTTTAAATCCTTGAGTAATACCCGGAGTTTACCGGAAGAGTTCCGGGGGGCCGCCCCGGGCCCTCTGTGACCAGGCCTCCTGGGGGATCAAACCCGTCAACCAGGGTGTTCTGTGGCTTTCACGCAAACCAAAGTAGGCCACAGCCCCCGGGGATCAGGAAATGCTTTAAGGTGCTTGTCCGGGCCAGCTTTACGACGCCGGGGGCGTTGGGAATCCCCTTATTTTTGTGCTGGGAGGGGGGTTGAACAGTCTCGGGCCCCTGACATTTTTGTAGGTCTCTTAACGTGCTAGTGCCCCCCTGCCTTTTCATTTGGGGGGGAAAGGGGCATCGTCTGCCAAGTCCTTTGCTTTTTTGTTTGGGGGTGTTTTCGTGTGCAATTCGGTATAGTCCCTTAAAAGGGTTTTCCAGGGGATATAATCATGTATCTCTCCCCTCCTGGTTTCCCGGGAATACAGGTTTAGGAACCTCAAGCGCTCCCCCTAAATGAGGTGTTTTATCTCCGTTTATGCGCGCCGTGAAAGTTCTCTGTACATTTTCTAGGTCGGCAATTTTCACCTGCCTTAAAAAGGTGCTGTTAGTGGGGCAGCAATATTCCAGCCTAGATAGAACAAGTGACCCTGAAGAGTGTCATCATGGGCTGGCCTCCCTATTTTTGAAGGTTCTCATTATCCATCCTGCATTTTTTTAGGGAGATGCGATTGATACAATGTTATGGTCCTTGAAGGGGAGATCCTCCGACATGATCACTCCCAGGTCTTTGACGTTGGTGTTTCGCTCTATTTTGTGGCCAGAATTTGTTTTGTACTCTGATGAAGATTTAATTTCCCCCATGTTTACCATATCTAGTAATTGAAATTTCTCATCGTTGAACTTCATATTGTTTTCTGCAGCCCACTGAAAGATTTGGTTGATGTCCGCCTGGAGCTTTGCAGTGTCTGCAATGGAAGACACTGTCATGCAGATTCGGGTGTCATCTGCAAAGGAAGACACGGTGCTGTGGCTGACATCCTTGTCTATGTCGGATATGAGGATGAGGAACAAGATGGGAGCGAGTACTGTGCCTTGTGGAACAGAGCTTTTCACCGTAGCTGCCTCGGACTTTACTCTGTTGACGACTACTCTCTGTGTTCTGTTAGTGAGGAAATTATAGATCCATCGGCCGACTTTTCCTGTTATTCCTTTAGCACGCATTTTGTGCGCTATTACGCCATGGTCACACTTGTCGAAGGCTTTTGCAAAGTCTGTATATATTACATCTGCATTCTTTTTGTCTTCCAGTGCATTTAGGACCTTGTCGTAGTGATCCAACAGTTGAGACAGACAGGAGCGACCTGTTCTAAACCCATGTTGCCCTGGGTTGTGTAACTGATGGGTTTCTATATGGGTGGTGATCTTGCTTCTTAGGACCCTTTCAAAGATTTTTATGATATGGGATGTTAGTGCTGTTGGTCTCTAGTTCTTTGCTGTTGCTTTACTGCCCCCTTTCTGGAGTGGGGCTATGTCTGTTGTTTTTAGTAACTGTGGGACGACCCCCGTGTCCATGCTCCCTCTCCATAGGATGGAAAAGGCTCGTGATAGGGGCTTCTTGCAGTTCTTGATGAACACAGAGTTCCATGAGTCTGGCCCTGGGGCAGAGTGCATGGGCATGTCATTTATCGCCTGTTCGAAGTCATTTGGCGTCAGGATAACATCGGATAGGCTTGTGTTAATCAAATTTTGTGGCTCTCTCTCATAAAAAATTCATTTTGATCTTCGACTCTCAGTCTGGTTAGTGGCTTGCTAAAAACTGAGTCATATTGGGACTTGAGTAGCTCACTCATTTCCTTGCTGTCATCTGTGTAGGACCCATCTTGTTTAAGTAGGGGCCCAATACTGGACGTTGTTCTCGATTTTGATTTGGCATAGGAGAAGAAATACTTTGGGTTTCTTTAGATTTCATTTATGGCTTTTAGTTCTTCCCGCGATTCCTGACTCCTAAAGGATTCTTTTAGCTTAAGTTCGATGCTTGCTATTTCTCTGACCAGTGTCTCCCTACGCATTTCAGATATATTGACCTCTTTTAGCCGCTCTGTTATTCTTTTTCGTCGCCTGTAAAGGGAGCGCCTGTCTCTTTCTATTTTACATCTACTCTTCCTTTTTATTAGAGGAATAAGCCTTGTGCATACATCGAGTGCCACCGAGTTAATCTGTTCTAGGCATAAGTTGGGGTCTGTGTTGCTTAGTATATCTTCCCAGGTTATATCGGTTAGGACTTGGTTTACTTGGTCCCTCTTTATGTTTTTGTTATTGAAGTTGAATTTGGTGAATGCTCCCTCGTGACTAATCTCATTATGTCGGTCTGGGGCTCCGCGCATACATGTCTGAACCTCAATTATGTTGTGATCTGAGTATATTGTTTTTGATATGGTGACATTTCTTATCAGATCATCATTGTTAGTGAAGATGAGGTCTAGTGTATTCTCCAGTCTAGTAGGCTCTATTATTTGCTGGTTTAAATTGAATTTTGTGCAGAGATTTAAAAGCTCGCGTGAGTGTGAGTTTTCATCAGAGCTGCCTCCTGGTGTTATTACTGCAACAATATTATTTGCTATATTCCTCCATTTTAGGTGCCTTAGTTGAAATCCCCCAGGAGCAAGATGTTGGGTGCAGGAGCTGGAAGATTTTCCAGACAGTGGTCAATTTTTAACAGCTGTTCCTGGAATTGCTGGGATGTTGCATCCGGAGGCTTGTAGACTACCACAATGACTAGGTTTTGGTTCTCGACCTTTACTGCTAAAACTTCCACTACATCATTTGAGGCATTTAGCAGTTCTGTGCAAACAAGTGACTCTGCAATGTACAGGCCAACCCCCCCCCTTTTGCCTGTTCACTCTGTCACATCTGTATAGGTTGTAACCTGGGATCCATATTTCGTTGTCCAAGTGATCCTTTATGTGGGTCTCAGTGAAAGCCGCGAACATTGCCTTTGCCTCTGCAAGCAGTCCACGGATGAAAGGTATTTAGTTGTTTGTTGCTGGCTTTAGACCCTGTATATTTGCAAAGAAGAATGTTATCGGACTGGTGGTATTGTTGGTACTGGGGGGGATTTTTTTTCCGGCATTAGTATCTGTATCTGTTGGTTTGGAGTGGAGGCCATCGACTGTGGTTCCACTCCAGGAATGACTGGATTTGGTGTACGATTTCTGCCATTTCCTGCCAGTTTTTTTTCCTTCCAGGCACTAAAAAACCTCTCCCTCTTGAGTGGCTGTGGCTACCCAGGTTTTCCCATGGCCTGGATGTTTTGTATCTTTTTGTCCCCTTTAGATGGTATGCCTGGCAATTTAGGTTATAGCACAGTCTTTCCTGTACTGAAGAGGTACACAGTTCAGGGTGAAAAAGCTTACAAGAAGAGAGTTTGCATTTTCCTGTTGTCATATGGGCATGGCATTTTCTAGGGTGGTCATAGTTGCACGTCCCATCTGTTTTTCCAGATTTCCCATGCCAGCAGATACCAAGTGCATAGTATGTGCACAGGCTTGGTTTCCGTTTGCCTTGGGTTTCTGTGACTGTATTCCCTGTTGGTGCATGTTTCCCTGTCTTACTTCTATCCTCCCTAGCACCAACAATGGAGCTCCCACCAGTTGTTTTTGGTAATATATCCTCACTATTGCTAGTGGAGTCCTCTTGTTTGCTATTTCCTGCAGTATTTCTAGTTTGCAATATTGGTTTTATCTTATCTTTGACTACACTTGTTTCCTACTATGGCTCCTGTCCCCTATGAGGTCATTTATATGTATTCCTTCCTGCGTATAATTCCCGACTACCTGGACAAAATCTCCAGCTTCACCATTACTGTCTCCCAGGACAGCATCTCCAGCTTCACCATTACTGTCTCCCAGGACAGCATCTCCAGCTTCACCATTACTGTCTCCCAGGACAGCACTTCCAGCTTCACCATTTCTGTCTCCCAGGACAGCACCTCCAGCTTCACCATTACTGTCTCCCAGGACAGCACCTCCAGCTTCACCATTACTGTCTCCCAGGACAGCACCTCCAGCTTCACCATTACTGTCTCCCAGGACAGCATCTCCAGCTTCACCATTACTGTCTCCAAGGACAGCACTATCAGCCCCACATTTACTGACTACCAGGACATCATCTCCAGCCTTACAGTTTCTGACTACATGGCCAGTATCAAGGGCAGTACCATTCAGCCCAGACTTTTTATGGTGCCATCTGTTGTAGAAAGCTTCCAGGTTTTCTATGAAAGCAGCTTTGATGTTATCCTCTTTTAATACCCTTGTGATTTTAGTCCACAGATTTATCTCATTTGGGCATACCCAAAAACACTTCCCTGTTTTAATACTGCTTGTAGCTAGTTCTGGGATATCTGCACAAGGGGCGTGACACCAATTTCCACAAAAATGACAATTTATCCATGTGGAAGCCCGTTTGTTTGACTGACCACAGACTACACACAGCTTCATAATGATTTGAATGGTTGATTTACTGCAATTTTACTAGCAACCTCTTGAATATTCTATTAATAACCTCCTTAAAAGAAGCTCTAGCTATTTGTATTTCTGTTTCTAACTGTTTTTGTATATTGGACAGCTTACCGTGCACGTTCCTGATATATATTTAATGTTTGTGTTTATAAGGGTGCCTACAACCCCATCCGTTTACAGTTTGCTTTATTGTCCAACGAAACCGTTTGAAACCAGTCAAGGGTTCGGTCCAGTCAAGGGTTCGGACCAGTCAAGGGTTCGGACTAGTCAAGGGTTCGGACCAGTCAAGGGTTCGGACCAGTCGATCTGATCTGATCAGTGGGTCACTTATTTAAAACATACTGGTCGGTGATTTGAGCTAACACATGAAGGATCTACTGGAAATTATCTACCCGAGTAATACGTGATTTGATTGATACAAAAGTATAACTTGCGTGTTGAAGAGCCGGTGACTGCTGGCAGCTCCTACAATGACGAACGGTCGACCTCAACCCTTATTTATCAATCGCTGTATCTAGCTTTTCTATTTTTTTTTCCGTCTCCACCACAATAAATGCTATAGTATCACTATAGTTGACTGGTGGAAATTTTGGAGGAAGGACGCTTTTTCTGGAGTAATAATTGCTTCTCGTTGTGTATATTGCGACCGCTGGTAACTACAGGTTATATGAAATTCACAGTAACGTCCGGTATTTCAAGAGAAAAGAAACTAATGAAAGTCACTCCACTCCACTAAGTACCATTATAATACTGGTTAGTTGCTACTACATCACTGTATTCTGCTATTCACTGGTATCACTAGATTATATGCGAGTACACTAGCAAGCCAGGAAGATTTTTAAAACAGCTG
Organism: Cherax quadricarinatus; assembly: GCF_026875155.1. Classification (NCBI taxonomy): domain Eukaryota; kingdom Metazoa; phylum Arthropoda; class Malacostraca; order Decapoda; family Parastacidae; genus Cherax; species Cherax quadricarinatus. The sequence goes on along the minus strand of NC_069416.1, from coordinate 10,810,663 downwards.
ACCTGTGGTAAGTTTCTGGCGACTTCTGGCACCTGGCACCTGCCTCTATAGGCTTATCACTTCATTTACAAATTCACCTGTTTTTAAATGACACTTTAGCCTTTATCATCAATATACTAGGGAGCCACTGTAGTATACACTATACACTATGTATACTCAATGTTATCAGGGAGACTTTCTTTCCTCTGACACAAAGTTCAATTATTATTATTTTTTTCACACGGGACACAGGCCTATGATTCCCCTCTGGCAGTAAACTCTGCTAGGTAGTGCACACTAATTCTCCTTTTTTGACTCAGTATATAATGTTTTCCGCCCAAGATTGGTTCCAGGCGCTAGAGGGATGTATCGTATAGGATTGATGACACAAATTAAAGTTCTAGCACATAAGAGCGACCGTGAAAACACGAGAAAACCCGGAGCACAACGAGGCACGCTGACACTGGGGGAATCAGACTGGATATTAAGTGCTCTCTTACAGAATAAATTGACAAGCAAGACTATAGAGTGGCTATCTAATAAATACCACAAAGGTTATTTTTCTCTGGAGGAAATAAGAGTAGGGCTACAAGAATTAATTGTCCAACTACAGACCAGCCAACCAAGTACTTCTAGGAATGTAACAAATAATAACTCTGATGTATCTGTTAAGATTCATAAATGGAACAAATCCCCTCATAATTATAATAATTCATCCCATAATAAAATTTATATTGGAACATATCAAGTGGCAGGAGCCAGAAATAAAGGTTCACATCAAGTTAAGAGGAACGAGTACCTTAATAAGAGTGGCCTGGCTAATAATGGGCAAGATAAGCAAAAAAGGAGTTGTCATATTTGCTAGCGTAATGCTTATGATTCATGAAATATTAAGGTGGAAACATTAGAGGAACTTGGCAGATGTATCAGATGTTTAGTCAGTCATAATGTAAAGGGTTGTTATGCTAAACTGAATAATTATTATCAATGCTGCAAGGGACGGCATCATATTGTAATGTGTAAATAATAATAATCATAATAGTGATATAAACCCTGGCACAGCTGTTACTAACGCCAAAATAGCGGTGAATGTAGAAATTCATAATAAGAGGCTTAAATAAAAAAATGTAACTGCACTGCTAGACCAAGGATCACAATGCACATCCATAAAACGTAGTTGCCTTAATGGTATGAAAGTGCAAAAAGGGGGATCCTACAAATTTAAAATGATCTGGGCAATGAGAGAAAACAGATTGGATATTAAGTGCAATGTAGTTATAGTAGATAGGCTCCCACAGAAAATTTCTACAAATAGGCTTAGTGAAGCTACAAAAAAGGTCTTCACAACAGGGTGTAGATTTGGCACCTTCTTGTGTAAATAATGACTCTGTGGGGCCAATAAATATTTTAATAGGGAGTGATTATTATGCCTCATTGGTAAAGGGTATGGTAAGGAATTGCACTATCAAAAAACAGTGGGACACCATATAAAGTATGGTGGGCTTCCCTACTCTAATAATGAATGACTAGGGAATTCAGTAAAAGTGGTCACTGTATGTCTTAGTAATGAAAGAGTTCCCCAATCTAAATATTCCTTAACAGAGGATGATGTTGAGCCAGTATATAAACTGTGGGAGCTGGTAAGCATATCAGAATCAATGTGAATGAAGGAAGTCCAGATGATGTTTTTTTACTTGGGAACAATACCTGAAGTATGTTAAATATGAATCTGCACAACACTAGGTGTGACTCCTGTGGAAGCTGAATCATCCAGAATTACCTACAAATTAAAGAATGGCCTATGGGCAATTAAAGGCTCAGCTCCACAAATTGAGTAAGACTCCAGAATTATTGACTGTATATAATGATATAAATGAACAGCTAAAGAATGGATTCATAGAGAAAGTGCCTCCTGAGCAGACAAAGATTTATGGTCATTACTTTCCACAGCTACTACTCCCCTAGGAATTGTTATTGTTAAACTTCAGAGTTAAGAATTTTGCCTTTACAGCTGACATAAGTAAAGCTTTCCTTCGAGTGGGTTTACAGAAGGCAGACTGGGACTGTACCCGTTTCTTGGGGCCTGAGAATCCTAGTAACCCACTTAGCCCTCTGAAAACTTTTTGCTTTAGAGTGTATTATTTGGTGCTACTTCCAGTCCGTTCCTGCTTCAAGCGTCGATAAATGCACACCTTAAACGTACAGGTAGTCCACTGAGTGAAGTAATGAGTAAACAGTTTTATGTGGACAATTTCCTGGGTGTGATGAGGACATATGAGGAGGCTAACAAAATAATGCAAAGTGCCAATATGTCATACTAACGTACCCATGGGTATCTCATGGAACGATACCCTATTCCTCTCTGTGAGGTTTGTCGGGTCCCTGCTTCGGTTCTTCATTTTCTTGTAGATTGCCCAGTTTACCAGCAAGCTCACAGGATTTACCTCCATTGCGGCCGCCCTACCACTCTTACCTCATCTTCCCTTCTTGCAGACGGTCCTGCCTTTGACCTACGATCACTTTTTGACTTTTTGTCAGCAACTGCGTCACTATATGAACTTTGACACATAGCCCTTAGCATCCCTTCCAGCTCTTTTCTTCCCTCAAATCTGATCCCCTCTCCACCTAGCTGTTTAGAGCATTGGCACTATTTTCTGCCCCACAGCACTGCATGACCCTTGTTGGTTTAGCGCTTTATTTGATTATAATAAATACTGGTGCTAGTACTACTAATCCTGATAATAGTACTACTGGTGCTAGTACTAGTCCTGGTACTAGTACTACTGGTACCAGTGTTAGTACTACTGGTACTGGTGCTAGCACTACTGGTACTAGTACTGCTGGTGCTAGTACTACTCGCACTGGTGCTATTACTGGTACTAGTAGAGCTGGTGCTAGTACTACTGGTACTGGTGCTAGTACCACTTGTACTAGTACCAATACAAATAGTACTAGCACCAGTACCAGTAGTACTAGCACCAGTTCTACTAGTACCAGTAATAGCACCAGTAGTACTAGCACCAGCACTACTAGTACTACTGGTGCTAGTACTACTGGTACAAGTACTATTGATGCTAGTAATACTAATCTTGATACGAGTGCTACTGGTACTAGTACTACTGGTGCTTGTCTTCAAGACACCTTGGTTGTCTTCAAGACACCCTGGTTGCCTTCAAGACTCCCTGAATGGGTCTTAACATCCTTTCTATACTGACCAGGCATCTCACGCCAATCATGCCAAATTTGGAGGCAGGAAAAATATAAATTTGACTATGTTTGCAGTGCTAGCAGTTAAAGCGTAGATCTACGTTTGGAACGCTAGCAGTGAAAACATGGATCTTCATTTGGAGCGCTAGCAATGAAAATGTAGATCTACATTTTAAGCACTGACAGTGACAATGTAGATCTATGTTTAGACAGTTAAGGGGTTAAACACAGAAAAAGTTTAATGACTACTGAAACTACATCACTACAGTTGGTATATATTGTAAAGCTGATATATATTGTAAAGTTGGTATATACTGTAAAGCTGATATATATTGTAAAGTTGATATATATTGTTAAATTGATGTATATTGTAAAGTTGATATATATTGTAAAGTTGATATATATTGTAGTGATATATATTGTAAAGTTGGTATATATTGTAAAGCTGATATATATTGTAAAGTTGATATATATTGTTAAATTGATGTATATTGTAAAGTTGATATATAATGTAAAGTTGATATATATTGTAAAGTGATATATATTGTAAAGTTGATATATATTGTTAAATTGATGTATATTATAAAGTTGATATATATTGAAAAGTTAATATATGTTATAAAGTTGATATATATAGTAAACTTAATATATGTTGTAAAGTTGATATATATAGTAAAGTTAATACAGTGGACCCCCGGTTAACGATATTTTTTCACTCCAGAAGTATGTTCAGGTGCCAGTACTGACCGAATTTGTTCCCATAAGGAATATTGTGAAGTAGATTAGTCATTCAGAGCCCAAAAACACGTACAAACGCACTTACATTTACATAAATTGGTCGCATTCGGAGGTGATCGTTATGCGGGGGTCCACTGTATATTTGTAAAGTTGATATATATTGTAAAATTGATATATATTGTAAAGTTAACATATATTGTAAAGTGATATATATTGTAAAGTTAACATACATTGTAAAGTTGATACAAGCTGAATCATGGTAAAGCAGCATCTGTATAAAAAAACTCACCTTTAAGTTTGGTTGTTCCACCATCTTCAGTTGACTCACTGACCTGAAAAACATAAAATATATTCCATTGCTAAAGTCAGTTTCCAGAATTTAGAGAAAAGCCACATAATACATTCTCCATTGTTTTATCTAAATTAGAAAAAATGTGTGGGTCAATTTTAAATAGGAATTCAATTAACAATATAAGAAGTAAATAATCATGTGATGAATTTATAACATGTTTGTTAGTGAACAAAAAAACATGTTTGTTAGTGAACAAATAACATGTTTGTTAGTGAACAAATAACATGTTTGTTAGTGAACAAATAACATGTTTGTTAGTGAACAAATAACATGTTTGCTGGACGAACAAATAACATTTAACCCTTTCAGTGTTCTTTACAAAGATCTACATAATAATAATAAATAATAATAATAATAATAATAATAATAATAATAATAATAATATAATGTAGATGAATGGTTCAGAGAACCGACAAGTTGATAAATAAAACAAGTGTGCAACACTTAAGTATCTTTAATGAAGAAACGTTTCGCCACACAGTGGCTTCATCAGTCCATACAAGGGAGAATGGTGATGAACAGTAGAAGTGTGAGGTAATCAGTCCTCTGCCTGCAGTATATAAGCCACTTCTTCGCACATATGCTGTATTCTTTTCAAGATTGATGAATTGATTACATTGATTCAAGACTGAGGGACTGATTACCTCAAACTCCTGTTCTTCACCATTCTCCTTTGTATGGACTGATAAAGGCACTGTGTGGTGAAACGTTTCCTCATTAAACATACCCAAATGTTGCACTCGTGTCTAATTTATCAATAATAATATCTTTATTTACTACAAGTACATGTACAAGGTATACAGGCCTAGCTGACATCAATGACATACTAGTATGTAGAAAGCCGCTTATTATGCAAAAACTTTTTCGCGCAAATTACGCAGTTTTGTCCCAGGATGCGACCCCACTCCAGTCCAGTAACACCCAGGTATCCATTTTACTGATGGGTGAATATGGACAGCAGGTGTCATGGGACGGATGGGAGAAGACGTTCGCTCAACACTCTACAACCCGTCTTCAAGGTTGCAGGTGGCACGTCAGTTAGCCAAGGCTAACCTAAAGGCAGCTCAAAATCAGATGAAACAGAGATATGACAAAAGTGCAAAATTTCCCGCCCTTCCATCCAGGAGACAAGGTGTTGGTGCAGGAACCTATACCTGGGCACACCTTGAAAGCTAGATTTGGGGACCTATGCAAATTGTAAGTAAATTATCTGATGTAAATTATGTGGTAGCTCCCATTGATAAGACCTCAAAAACTAAAACTTACCACATTAATCAATTAAAATCTTTTCATACACCAGATAAAGTCCCAGTAATGATCTGTCCTCTTCCTCTAAAAGGGCGACTCTGATTCTTTGCACTCTATTTCTGAAATTAATGTTAAACTTTCAAACTCTGTCCTCCTCAAGGACCCACCCTTTAATGGAGGGACTATCTGAAACGCAAGCAACAAGTTTTTAAATGAGCTTCTACAGTCATACCCTAATATTTTTTCGGATGTGCCGAAAAAATTTTACGTTAGGTTATCATGATGTAGATGGGGAAACTCTAACCTATTAAACTCTCCCCCTACAGAGCTAATCCTGAAAAGCAGAGGCTACTTCAGCAGGAAGTAGAATTCCTGTTAGAGCATGGTTTAGTGGAGGAGTCATCTAGTCCATGGGGTTCACCGTGCATCCTGTTAAAAAAGCTGATGGAGGGTTTCTATGTGTACAGACTACTGTAAGGTGAAAGAGGTCACAATCACAGATGCTTACCCTCTTCCTCGTTTGGATAACGTAATCGACTTTGTGGGAAAGGTTACTTTTGTGTCCAAGTTAGATCTCCTTAAAGGTTACTATCTCTGCCTTTGAATTGCAGGAGGTCATTAAAATATACAGTTAAACCCCCTTCAGAATGAAAAAAAACTCCCCCTCTTCATTCCAGAAACTTAAACCATCAGGCTATTAAAGGACTTGAAGGCACGGCAGCGTACCTGGATGGTATTGCTGTGGTGTCTGATTTTGGGATCAACACCTATTTAGACTTAAGGCTCTTTTTGAGACCTTTCAGAGCTCCCATTTAAATGTTTTAAATTTTTCTAAGTCTTCCTTTGGCCAGGCCACTGTTACTTTTCTAGGCCATGAAGTAGGTAGTGGTAAAGTTGCTCCTAAACTTGCTAAAGTTCTTACCATTAAAGATTATCCAGTTCTCATGATAGGAAATCTCTTCAACGTTTCCTAGGCATGATAGGATTTTACAGAAGATTCTGTAAGAATTTCTCAGATATTGTAGCCCCTCTTACCAGTCACAAAGTTCCCTTTAATTGGACCCCCGAATGTCAAGGTGCTTTTGATAAATCAAAAAGATTATTGTGTACTGCACCCATTCTTTGTCTCCAGACTTCTCCAAACCTTTTTCATTACAGGTTGATGCTTGTGAGGCTTGGGGTTGGGGCAGTAATACTGAAAAACGGGAACGAGGAGTTGCAGCCTGTAGCCTATTTCTCAGCCAAATTCCAGCTGCATCAGAGGGCTTACTCTACCATTGAAAAAGAAGCCCTCACGCTGGTACTGGCTTTGGAGCATTTCGATGTTTATGTGGGCCAGACATCGCAGGTGGTCACTGTCTACAGTGATCACAATCCTCTAGTATATCTCCAAGCCATGAAGAACCACAACACAAGGCTCATGCGATGGACATTAAGACTGCAACTCTATTTTTTGAAAATTGTACATATTGCCGGCAAAGAAAATATGTTGGTAGACTCCTTATCTAGAATCTAATATTATTTATAATTGTATATTAGGTTAGGATGTGTTAGGTTACTTGTGGTAACCCCTTCCAAGTTCTTTTTTTTTATCCCCTGGTGTGGGGATTTTTTTTAGTGAGGGGATGCGGGCTACCGTCTGCCTGTATCTTGGACCTAAGCTAGCCCAACTGTCTGCTGTCTCGCTCTGAGTTTAGGGTTTGGCTTTCTGTCATGAGAAAAGCTGAGCTCTATCTAAGAGTTGGATAGTTGAGAGGAAAGGCGGTCCCATTATTTTGTGCATGGTGGCATGGTTACCACTGGGAGGTGGCAGCCTAATCCTGAGCCTTCTCGGGGTGGGGGTGTGGCATGCAAAGAGTACGTAACCTTTGTTCGGCGCATGTACACACCCTCATTCACAGGCTATCTCCCCCAACCAGCGAACCAGGTAACTGAGGGCTGACAATGGGGCCCCGTCGTTCAACCAGTAACCAGGTTCCAGCCAATAAGAAGATGGTTCTGGCAATCACAGAGGTTATGTGGGTACCACTCTCCTGTCTGCCCTTGTCATTCCCATTCTAGAGCTGGTTGAAGCACGGTCTGCTCTCTAGTGGCTTCTATTCTGCCTTGCTTACCGTGGAGTGCACTAATACCTATCACTGTACATAGTGTATATAGTGTACATACTGCTGTTCTAAATTGGTGAAGGATAATATAAGTCAAAACTTTTCTGCTGTGTTTATTTTGCTCCCTTTACACCCAGGATAACAGGCCATTTGGAATCCTGGATTGTAATAGTCCTCCTGCCAGCACTCCATGATTTGTTCCTCACTCTTCTTACAAATGTGTCTCCTGTGTGCCTATTTGCCTGCTACAAGCAAATATCCAAGTAGTTGACATGGGTTTAGCAAGCACATTCAAGCAGGCTTAAAAGCAGCACTCCAAGCCAACTAGGACAAACTAAGGTAGTCTGCAGTTACAGCTGTCCTGACCCCCTGCACGTCTCTGTATACGTCCAACAGTGTTGCTGGCATACCAGTGTTTCTGGTAGTGGCTTAGTTAAGAACAATTTAACGAGCATTGCAGTATAACTAACCGGGTAACTCCTTTGGCCACCAGAGATGGCTTTTTTAAGTGGGACATGCCAGAGGTTCATCTATAAACATAGTAAGTTTGTGCTGATTTGCTTATGCACAGAGTGAACATTGGTCTGTCATATGTGTACTAGAAGTGTTAAGTGCTGCAGGTTTGTTGTAGCTATTTGCACAAGTATTGCAGTGGATTTCGCTGACCCAGGACATTGTGCGAGCATCAGTACCAACGCAGGCTTAATATGAGCGAGGAATGCCTGGTCTGGTGGGTGACCTTGAGAATGGCACTATATTCAATTCAATTCAATTCAAGTTTATTCTCTATAATGGTTACAATGTGGGGTTTACAGGTTTTGGGTATTTTGTGGTTTACATGTTATAAAATACTAATTACAGAGGGGGCCACTAGGACACCTAGCATGGCTAGGCATTTTGAGCAGACTTAGATTAATTCTTAACATTAAATCCTTACAGATTATAGTATTAAGGCTAAGTGACTACATCATAATTTGTGAGTTTAGCAATGTGAATGCTTTTGTTTTGGCACAATACAAGGTGTCTATATTTAAGTATCACAGGAAAACTTATGACTAGTTAGGATTTATTATTTTAAGATTAAGATTAGTATTTCTGGGTTTATAGTCAGTGGGTGAGTGAGTGTAATTTTGAACCGCCAGGTGGTTATCATGTAGTTAGTTGTTGGGGTGGATCAGGGAGATAAGATGTTTTCTAACTGTAATTTTGAGTGATGAATGTGTCTGCAGTTCTAGAGTTTTCAGGTAGGGTGTTCCAGATTTTAGGTCCTTTGAAATACATTGAATTTTGGCAAAGGTTTAGTCGAATATGGGTGTGGAAAATTTTATAGGGTGCTTACCTGTATGTACCTCAACATTATATACATACAAGTATATAATGCCGGGAGCAATGGGCTAGTAACCCCTTCTCCTGTATACATTTACTAAAAAAGAGAAGAAGAAAAACTTTATAAAACTGGGATGCTTAAATGTGCGTGGATGTAGTGCGGATGACAAGAAACAGATGATTGCTGATGTTATGAATGAAAAGAAATTGGATGTCCTGGCTCTAAGCGAAACAAAGCTGAAGGGGGTAGGAGAGTTTCAGTGGGGGGAAATAAATGGGATTAAATCTGGAGTATCTGAGAGAGTTAGAGCAAAGGAAGGGGTAGCAGTAATGTTAAATGATCAGTTATGGAAGGAGAAAAGAGAATATGAATGTGTAAATTCAAGAATTATGTGGATTAAAGTAAAGGTTGGATGCGAGAAGTGGGTCATAATAAGCGTGTATGCACCTGGAGAAGAGAGGAATGCAGAGGAGAGAGAGAGATTTTGGAGATGTTAAGTGAATGTATAGGAGCCTTTGAACCAAGTGAGAGAGTAATTGTGGTAGGGGACCTGAATGCTAAAGTAGGAGAAACTTTTAGAGAGGGTGTGGTAGGTAAGTTTGGGGTGCCAGGTGTAAATGATAATGGGAGCCCTTTGATTGAACTTTGTATAGAAAGGGGTTTAGTTATAGGTAATACATATTTTAAGAAAAAGAGGATAAATAAGTATACAAGATATGATGTAGGGCGAAATGACAGTAGTTTGTTGGATTATGTATTGGTAGATAAAAGACTGCTGAGTAGACTTCAGGATGTACATGTTTATAGAGGGGCCACAGATATATCAGATCACTTTCTAGTTGTAGCTACATTGAGAGTAAAAGGTAGATGGGATACAAGGAGAATAGAAGCATCAGGGAAGAGAGAGGTGAAGGTTTATAAACTAAAAGAGGAGGCAGTTAGGGTAAGATATAAACAGCTATTGGAGGATAGATGGGCAAATGAGAGCATAGGCAATGGGGTCGAAGAGGTATGGGGTAGGATTAAAAATGTAGTGTTAGAGTGTTCAGCAGAAGTTTGTGGTTACAGGAAAGTGGGTGCAGGAGGGAAGAGGAGCGATTGGTGGAATGATGATGTAAAGAGAGTAGTAAGGGAGAAAAAGTTAGCATATGAGAAGTTTTTACAAAGTAGAAGTGCTGCAAGGAGGGAAGAGTATATGGAGAAAAAGAGAGAGGTTAAGAGAGTGGTGAAGCAATGTAAAAAGAGAGCAAATGAGAGAGTGGGTGAGATGTTATCAACAAATTTTGTTGAAAATAAGAAAAAGTTTTGGAGTGAGATTAACAAGTTAAGAAAGCCTAGAGAACAAATGGATTTGTCAGTTAAAAATAGGAGAGGAGAGTTATTAAATGGAGAGTTAGAGGTATTGGGAAGATGGAGGGAATATTTTGAGGAATTGTTAAATGTTGATGAAGATAGGGAAGCTGTGATTTCGTGTATAGGGCAAGGAGGAATAACATCTTGTAGGAGTGAGGAAGAGCCAGTTGTGAGTGTGGGGGAAGTTCGTGAGGCAGTAGGTAAAATGAAAGGGGGTAAGGCAGCCGGGATTGATGGGATAAAGATAGAAATGTTAAAAGCAGGTGGGGATATAGTTTTGGAGTGGTTGGTGCAATTATTTAATAAATGTATGGAAGAGGGTAAGGTACCTAGGGATTGGCAGAGAGCATGCATAGTTCCTTTGTATAAAGGCAAAGGGGACAAAAGAGAGTGCAAAAATTATAGGGGGATAAGTCTGTTGAGTATACCTGGTAAAGTGTATGGTAGAGTTATAATTGAAAGAATTAAGAGTAAGATGGAGAATAGGATAGCAGATGAACAAGGAGGCTTTAGGAAAGGTAGGGGGTGTGTGGACCAGGTGTTTACAGTGAAACATATAAGTGAACAGTATTTAGATAAGGCTAAAGAGGTCTTTGTGGCATTTATGGATTTGGAAAAGGCGTATGACAGGGTGGATAGGGGGGCAATGTGGCAGATGCTGCAAGTGTATGGTGTAGGAGGTAGGTTACTGAAAGCAGTGAAGAGTTTTTACGAGGATAGTGAGGCTCAAGTTAGAGTATGTAGGAAAGAGGGAAATTTTTTCCCAGTAAAAGTAGGCCTTAGACAAGGATGTGTGATGTCACCGTGGTTGTTTAATATATTTATAGATGGGGTTGTAAGAGAAGTAAATGCGAGGGTCTTGGCAAGAGGCGTGGAGTTAAAAGATAAAGAATCACACACAAAGTGGGAGTTGTCACAGCTGCTCTTTGCTGATGACACTGTGCTCTTGGAGATTCTGAAGAGAAGTTGCAGAGATTGGTGGATGAATTTGGTAGGGTGTGCAAAAGAAGAAAATTAAAGGTGAATACAGGAAAGAGTAAGGTTATGAGGATAACAAAAAGATTAGGTGATGAAAGATTGAATATCAGATTGGAGGGAGAGAGTATGGAGGAGGTGAACGTATTCAGATATTTGGGAGTGGACGTGTCAGCGGATGGGTCTATGAAAGATGAGGTGAATCATAGAATTGATGAGGGAAAAAGAGTGAGTGGTGCACTTAGGAGTCTGTGGAGACAAAGAACTTTGTCCTTGGAGGCAAAGAGGGGAATGTATGAGAGTATAGTTTTACCAACGCTCTTATATGGGTGTGAAGCGTGGGTGATGAATGTTGCAGCGAGGAGAAGGCTGGAGGCAGTGGAGATGTCATGTCTGAGGGCAATGTGTGGTGTGAATATAATGCAGAGAATTCGTAGTTTGGAAGTTAGGAGGAGGTGCGGGATTACCAAAACTGTTGTCCAGAGGGCTGAGGAAGGGTTGTTGAGGTGGTTCGGACATGTAGAGAGAATGGAGCGAAACAGAATGACTTCAAGAGTGTATCAGTCTGTAGTGGAAGGAAGGCGGGGTAGGGGTCGGCCTAGGAAAGGTTGGAGGGAGGGGGTAAAGGAGGTTTTGTGTGCGAGGGGCTTGGACTTCCAGCAGGCATGCATGAGCGTGTTTGATAGGAGTGAATGGAGACAAATGGTTTTTAATACTTGACGTGCTGTTGGAGTGTGAGCAAAGTAACATTTATGAAGGGGTTCAGGGAAACCGGCAGGCCAGACTTGAGTCCTGGAGATGGGAAGTACAGTGCCTGCACTCTGAAGGAGGGGGTGTTAATGTTGCAGTTTAAAAACTGTAGTGTAAAGCACCCTTCTGGCAAGACAGTGAGGGAGTGAATGATGGTGAAAGTTTTTCTTTTTCGGGCCACCCTGCCTTGGTGGGAATCGGCCAGTGTGATAATAAAAAAAAATAAAAGTAATCTCATTGGGAGACAACCATATTGTTTACCGTAGTCACCCCGTGTAGACATGTGAGAAAACTTAACCACCTCTGGTCACTACAGGTGGCCCCTCGACCCTCACAATCTTGTCCACATCTATCCGAGACCAGTATAAATTGGGTAGCACCCTCAAGCACGGCGCTATTAATTAATTGTGGATTGTATAGATTATATTAGTTTAACTGAATGAAGGGGGGGGGTAGGATACACATGGATACATCCATCAAGGAAAAACATTTGTACATAATCCCACCACTTACCGGATATTCCCTGGTGGTCACTTGATGTGGCTGGATCACCCTTAACCTATCCAATTAAAACATACCTAACTGGCCAGTATCAGTCTGTTATAACTAGAAGGGTTACTTAACTGGGGGTGATTGATGCTCCTTATTTCCTCCATTCACCATCTCACCATTCACCGATGTCCCGCCACACCGACACGGTTCTTATTCCAGCAGGACGAGGTATCCGTTGGTTTGTCCCGGCTTAGAAGGCATGATACCATAAAACTTCACTATCCTCGATACGATAATCACGCGTTCACTCGGAGCAGGGCGATCTATTTCACATCCCGCATTCTCTTAACTTAATGTTATTATCACTGATTACATTACCATTCACAAGACGATTTAACGTCTCATAATCATTATACATATTAGAGGTCACTCCATTAAGATCTGAGGCCGATGAGTAAGGATTAACTCATGGGTATTTCCCCTGGACACACACCATGGCGTCGCACCAGTCAGCACCGGTCCTATCATTATTCACTAATTTTACCATTTTTTTACGGTGGTCCCGCAAATCACGTTCCCTCACTCTTCACTAGGGACAGTCACGACACTTCCTATTATGAATTGAGGCCTATATTAATCCTTAGGCCGCCGTGAACGCCTGTTTCCTCATCCCCGGTTTTCACAGCCTCCTCACCCATTCAAAACACTGCCGCCACCCCGTGCCCCAGCTCGACCCCTAACCCCCCTGCACATCGGGAACCCAGTTGGTTCCATTCAAAATACAAATACATTTTGACCCAAATCAAAACATTAAACACTTATTAGGCACTATAGCTTCGGAAATTAAATAATTTCCACAATGGGGAATGTCATAGAGATGTTTGTGTCTGGTGTTATGCCTGTGGATCCTGTCACAACTATCAAGAAAGCATTATAGGTCAAGGTTAATATTGGAATTTAAGGTCCTGTAGATATAGATTGCACAGTAGTAAGTGTGGATGTTCTGAACAGGGAGTAAGTTTAGATCTATGAAGAGTGGGGAGGGGGTGTTGCCAGGTTGGGATTTAGTGATTATTCTTACTGCGGCTTTTTGTTGGGTTATTATTGGCTTTAGGTGTGTTGCTGCAGTTGAACCCCAAGCACAGATAGCATAGGTGAGGTATGGATATATAAGTGAATGATATAGTGTGAGAAGGGCAGTTTGCAATATGTAGTATCGTATCTTGGAGAGGATCCACACCATTTTGGATACTTTTTTTGTTATGTGTTGGATATGGGTGCTGAAATTTAGGTTGTTGTCGAGGTATAGGCCAAGGAATTTGCCCTCATTATGTCTGGCAATTAGAGTGTTGTTGATCTTAATGTTAAGTTGTGCAACATCTGCTCTGCTACCAAACATAATATAGTAGGTTTTGCCAGTGTTAAGTGTAAGTTTATTGGCTGTCATGCAAGTCGATATTTTGAGCAGCTCCTCGTTAACAATGGTGTTGAGTGTGGCAAGATTAGGGTGGGAGATGACATAAATCATGTCGTCAGCAAAGAGAATGGGTTTCAGGTGTTGGGATATGTTTGGAAGATCATTGATATAAATGAGGAAGAGCAGGGGTCCAATGACATTTCCCTGTGGAACTCCAGTATCAAGTGGCCATATTGATGAGGCTGTGTCTTTAATGGTGACATATTGATACCTATTAGAAAGATAGGATTTAAAATATGCAAGCGCATGGCCTCTTATACCACAGTGGTCAAGTTTGTGGAGTAGGATGTCATGGTCTACTGTGTCAAACGCTTTTCTTAGGTCAATAAAAATTCCTAGCGGATATTCCTTATTTTCCAATGCTTTGTAAAACAGGTCTAGCATTTTTATAATTGCATCATTAGCGCTTTTGTTTTTCCTGAATCCAAATTGGCAGGGGCTGACTATGATTTGTGACATTATAAATGAATATAGTCTCCTGTGCACGAGTTTCTCGAAGTTTATGGATAGCAATGGTAAGTTTGATATTGGCCTATAGTTGTTGACGTCTGTCGGGTCACCACCTTTATGTATTGGTGTAACCCTTGCTGTCTTGAGTAGTGTCGAGAAAGTGCTAGTTTCCAGTGACTTGTTAAAAAGTAATGTAATAGCATGTGAAAGAACATGGGCCGCTCACTTGTACAATAATGGTGGGACGTGCGACAGATTCCCCGAGTTATTTTTAAGTGACTTTATGATCGCGGTGACTTCCGTGGGCTCAGTTGGTACAAGATAGAAGGAATTTGGGAAATTCCCATCTAGGCAGTCCACGGCATGGGCATTGGTACATGGGATTTTACTGGCGAGATTAGATCCTATGTGTGAGAAGAAGTCATTTATCTTGTTAGCTGTATCAGTGGGATGCAGTGGTGTTTCATGAGGTTTAGTTAGAACAATATTCTTGGTTTTTTCAGTTTGTGGGTCCCCAGAATCTGGGAAAGTGTTTTCCAGGTCTTTTTTTATATCTCCTCTTGTGTCAGTGAATCTGCTGGAGTAGCACAGTTAAATAACAAAAAAAGGCACAATACCGTGACTGGAACGATACACAAATAACCCGCACATAAAAGAGAAGCTTACGACGACGTTTCGGTCCAAGTCGGACCGAAACGTCGTCGTAAGCTTCTCTTTTATGTGTGGGTTATTTGTGTAGCACAGTTCTTTGGCTTTATTAATTTGGTGAGAACTTTTGAATATTGTTTAAGAATATCATTGTGTATTAAGCCCTGTCTATATTGCTTTTCATATTGGTGTTTCTTATCAATGGATTTCTTATCAATGGATTTCCATAGGCAACCAAGCCGTTTATTCGTGATCTGTTTCGTTTTCATAGGACAATGTTTGTTGTATAGTCTAAATATTTTGTTAAGAAAAATGTCTGTCCAATCGTCAATACCATTGGCACTGGAGAATTCTGTAGGCCAGTCAACAGTCTCTAGGTCTGCTGTGAAATTCCTTATGGAGTCTAAATTAAACTTTGCTGTATTTGAGTGGTGGCTTACTAATGTTTGTTAAGAGGAAGGTTGGGTAGTGGTCAGTAGTGCTGTCTGTGATTATCCCTGATTTAAGGGGGGCTAGTATATTGGTCCAAATGTGGTTTATTATGGTTGCACTTGTCTCAGTCAGCCTGGTTTAGTTATAAGACCTGCATGCCACTTACACCCATACTGCGTGTCTCTAGTGAGGTGAATGTCCCTTCCTCGATCTTCCTATTCACCAGTATCCCTTTAACTCATCGCCATTATCATTATATGGGATAAGGGCGGGTTTAGCTGATCCAACCTAAACAGCACACCAAGCCAGCCAGTCCAGGCCAAGTTAGCCTGCAGTTACAGCTGTTCTGACCCCAGGACGTCTTTGTGGACGTTCTACAGTGTTCCGGCCATACCATTATTTTCCTGCATTGAGAAAGAAATTCCTGGGTAGTCCAAGCCAGCGCTGCCAAGGAAGCCAGTGTGAAATCTGCTTCCATTGTGTCTGCACTGCTTTGCATTGCCAGTAAAATGACAGTAAAAGCAAATATTTACCTAGTGGCTTAGTGTGGGTTGATAAGCCAGATGGCTTTAAAGAGTGAGTAATGTTAGGTAGAGTGGAGTAGTTTTTGGTCTCTACCACCATCACCCACATATCTCTCCATGCTTGTACAGTTCAAACCACAGCTCACAGACCAGGTAAAGAAAGAAGATATTCTGAGCACTGACGACAAAGCCGCAGGTTCTGTGAGCTGTCAGAGAGCTCATATTCATCCCTAAGAAGTCGCTTGTCAAGATGCTGTCTAACTACGTCAACTTTCTTTCACCTCTACACTAGGACTATTTCTGACCTTCAGCAACAGTGTTTCACTTTGTAGACAGTTAATTGTCACTTGTAAGCCTGTATTAAGATTTTAAAAGGCTCAGAGTGTATTTCAGTGTAGTGACTCCTTACATTTATTAACTCAGTGTAATACATGCTCTGCTCAGTGTAACTGAACTATTAAATGTAGTTACACAATTAAGTTGCTTGTCTTAGTGTCACTGCTGTGTTTTTCTAATACATTTTCTCATTCAGACTGAAACTTTACTGCTAAATTCCCAGTACTATTTCAAGTTGCACTGTTCATCTGTGATGTGTGTAACTTATGCTATTCTTATAACATTAAGTAATTTTTATTCAGGTGCATGTACATAGGTGCAGCTGTATGAGTTGTCATGCATGTCAGTGTGTGTGTGGACTGTCTAGGATAGCTTGGGTGAGTCATGCATAACAGCGTGTGTGTGGATTATCTGGGATAGCCTGGGTGAGTCAGACCAGATGACTATTACCACTGTCCTTTTTACTGGGATTATTGCATTTTTACTGTGAACAAGCTTACTCCTGTATAATGCTCAGTTTCATGAATACTTTCTCGAGTAATTCGATTACCTTTAAACTGTGTTAAGCAAGAGTCAGCCTGTTAACATCTATGTTCCTTGCCTGTGGAA
>NC_069416.1:10752743-10793161 GCF_026875155.1 Cherax quadricarinatus | reverse complement strand
TCCCCTTTGTGGAAATTTTTTAAATTTTCCGAAGCTATAGTGCCAATAAGTGTTTAATGTTTTGATTTGGGTCAAAATGTATTTGTATTTTGAATGGAACCAACTGGGTTCCCGATGTGCAGGGGGGTTAGGGTCGAGCTGGGGCACGGGGTGGCGGCAGTGATTTTGAATGGTGAGGAGGCTGTGAAAACCGGGGATGAGGAAACAGGCGTTCACGGCGGCCTAAGGATTAATATAGGCCTCAATTCATAATAGGAAGTGTCGTGACTGTCCCTAGTGAAGAGTGAGGGAACGTGATTGCGGGACCACCGTAAAAAAATGGTAAAATTAGTGAATAATGATAGACCGGGCTGACTGGTGCGACGCCATGGTGTGTGTCCAGGGAAATACCCATGAGTTAATCCTTACTCATCGGCCTCAGATCTTAATGGAGTGACCTCTAATATGTATAATGATTATGAGACGTTAAATCGTCTTGTAATGGTAATGTAATCAGTGATAATAACATTAAGTTAAGAGAATGCGGATGTGAAATAGATCGCCCTGCTCCGAGTGAACGCGTGATTATCGTATCGAGGATAGTGAAGTTTTATGGTATCATGCCTTCTAAGCCGGGACAAACCAACGGATACCTCGTCCTGCTGGAATAAGAACCGTGTCGGTGTGGCGGGACATCGGTGAATGGTGAGATGGTGAATGGAGGAAATAAGGAGCATCAATCACCCCCAGTTAAGTAACCCTTCTAGTTATAACAGACTGATACTGGCCAGTTAGGTATGTTTTAATTGGAATAGGTTAAGGGTGATCCAGCCACATCAAGTGACCACCAGGGAATATCCGGTAAGTGGTGGGATTATGTACAAATGTTTTTCCTTGATGGATGTATCCATGTGTATCCTACCCCCCCCCTTCATTCAGTTAAACTAATATAATCTATACAATCCACAATTAATTAATAGCGCCGTGCTTGAGGGTGCTACCCAATTTATACTGGTCTCGGATAGATGTGGACAAGATTGTGAGGGTCGAGGGCACCTGTATGACCAGAGGTGGTTAAGTTTTCTCACATGTCTACACGGGGTGACTACGGTAAACAATATGGTTGTCTCCCAATGAGATTACTTTATTTTTTTTTATTATCACACTGGCCGATTCCCACCAAGGCAGGTGGCCCGAAAAAGAAAACATTTCACCATCATTCACTCCCTCACTGTCTTGCCAGAAGGGTGCTTTACACTACAGTTTTTAAACTGCAACATTAACACCCCCTCCTTCAGAGTGCAGGCACTGTACTTCCCATCTCCAGGACTCAAGTCTGGCCTGCCGGTTTCCCTGAACCCCTTCATAAATGTTACTTTGCTCACACTCCAACAGCACGTCAAGTATTAAAAACCATTTGTCTCCATTCACTCCTACAAACACGCTCATGCATGCCTGCTGGAAGCCCAAAAGCCCTCCCGCAACAAAACCTCCTTTACCCCCTCCCTCCAACCTTTCCTAGGCCGACCCCACCCCGCCTTCCTTCCACTACAGGACTGATACACTCTTGAAGTCATTCCTTTTTCGCTCCATTCTCTCTACATGTCCGAACCACCTCAACAACCCTTCCTCAGCCCTCTGGAACAACAGTTTTTGGTAATCCCCCACCCCCTCCTAACTTCCAAACTACGAATTCTCTGCATTATATTCACACCACACATTGCCCTCAGAATGACATCTCCACTGCCTCCACCCTTTCTCCTCGCTGCAACATTCATCACCCACGCATCACACCCAAAAAGAGCGTTGGTAAAACTATACTCCCCATACATTCCCCTCTTTGCCTCCAAGGGAAACAAATTTTCTTTGTCTCCACAACTCCAAAAGTGCACCACTCACTCTTTTTCCCCCATCAATTCTATGATTCACCTCATCTTTCATAGACCCATCCCTGACACGTCCACTCCCAAATATCTGAATAACTTCCCCCTCCTCCATACTCTTCCCTCCAATCTGATATTCAATCTTTCATCACCTAATCTTTTTGTTATCCTCAAACCTTACCTCTTTCCTGTATTCACCTTTTAATTTTCTTCTTTTGCACCCCCTACCAAATTCATCCACCAATCTCTGCAATTTCTCTTCAGAATCTCCCAAAGCACATGTCTCAAAAAAGAGCATTTGTGACAACTCCCACCCCTTTGTGTGTGATTCTTTAATCTTTTAACCCCCACGCCTCTTTCCAAGACCCTCGCATTTACTTCTCTTACAACCCCATCTATAAATATATTAAACAACCACGGTGACATCACACATCCTTGTCTAAGGGCCCACTTTTACTGGGGAAAAAAATTTCCCTCTTTCCTACATACCCCTTTAAATTGAGCCTCACTATCCTCGTAAAAACTCTTCACTGCTTTCAGTAACCTACCTCCTAAAACCATACACTTGCAGCATCTGCCACATTGCCCCCCCTATCCCCTGTCATACGCCTTTTCCAAATCCATAAAGCCACAAAGACCCTTTAGCCTTATCTAAATACTGTTTACTTATATGTTTCACTGTAAACACCTGGTCCACACACCCCCTACCTTTCCTAAAGCCTCCTTGTTCATCTGCTTCCTATTCTCCATCTTTCTCTTAATTCTTTCAATTATAACTCTACCCTACACTTTACCAGGTAACTCAACAGACTTATCCCCCTATAATTTTTGCACTCTCTTTTGTCCCCTTTGCCTTTATACAAAGGAACTATGCATGCTCCTGCCAAACCCTAGGTACCTTACCCTCTTCCATACATTTTTAAATAATTGCACCAACCACTCCAAAACTATATCCCCACCTGCTTTTAACATTTCTATCTTTATCCATCAATCCCGGCTGCCTTACCCCCCTTTCATTTTACCTACTGCCTCACGAACTTTCCCCCCCACTCACAACTGGCTCTTCCTCACTCCTACAAGATGTTATTCCTCCTTGCCCTATACACGAATCACAGCTTCCCTATCTTCATCAACATTTTAACAATTTCCCCAAAATATTCCCTCCATCTTCCCAATACCTCTAACTCTCCATTTAATAACTCTCCTCTCCTATTTTTTAACTGACAAATCCATTTGTTCTCTAGGCTTTCTTAACTTGTTAATCTCACCCAAAACTTTTTCTTATTTTCAACAAAATTTGTTGATAACATCTCACCCACTCTCTCATTTGCTCTCTTTTTACATTGCTTCACACCACTCTCTTAACCTCTCTCTTTTCTCCATATACTCTCCCTCCTTGCAGCACTTCTACTTTGTAAAAACTCTCATATGCTAACTTTTCTCCCTTACTACTCTCTTTTCATCATCATTCCACCAATCGCTCCTCTTCCCTCCTGCACCCACTTTCCTGTAACCACAAACTTCTGCTTTAACACTCTAACACTACATTTTTAATCCTACCCCATACCTCTTCGACCCATTGCCTATGCTCTCATTTGCCCATCTATCCTCCAATAGCTGTTTATAAACTTACCCTAACTCCCTCCTCTTTTAGTTTTATAAACCTTCACCTCTCTCTTCCCTGATGCTTCTATTCTCCTTGTACCCCATCTACCTTTTATCTCAATGTAGCTACAACTAGAAAGTGATCTGATATATCTGTGGCCCCTCTATAAACATGTACATCCTGAATGTCAAATCAGCAGTCTTTTATCTACCAATACAAAATCCAACAAACTACTGTCATTTCGCCCTAACATCATATCTTGTATACTTATTTACCCTCTTTTTCTTAAAATATGTATTACCTATAACTAAACCCCTTTCTATACAAAGTTCAATCAAAGGGCTCCCATTTCATTTACACCTGGCACCCCAAACTTCCCTACCACACCCTCTCAAAAAGTTTCTCCTACTTTAGCATTTCAGGTCCCCTACCACAATTACTCTCTCACTTGGTTCAAAGGCTCCTATACATTCACTTAACATCTCCCAAAATCTCTCTCTCTCCTCTGCATTTCCTCTCTTCTCCAGGTGCATACACGCTTATTATGACCCACTTCTCGCATCCAACCTTTACTTTAATCCACAAAATTTCCCTTGAAATTTACACTTTTCATTTTTTCTTTTTCCCCTTTCCCAATAATTTGTTTCATTTAACATTAGTCCCCCCTTCCCTTTTGCTCTAACTCTCCCCAATACTCCAGATTTAATCCCTTTTTATTTCCCCCCCCTAAAAACCCCTCCTCCCCCCCTTCAGTTTGTTTCGCTTAACCAGGACACCCAAAATTTCTTTTATTCAAAACATCACCAAATCACTGTTTTTTTTTAATCCCACTACATCCACGCCTTTTAAAGCATCCCAGTTTTAAAAAATTTTTTTCCTTTTCCTTCTCTTTTTTAGTAAATGATACAGGAAAAGGGGGGTTACTACCCATTGCCCCGGAAATTATATACTTGTATGTAAAAAATTTGGGTTTTAGGACAAACAGGAAAGGGCACCCAAAAAAATTTTTCCCAAAACCACCCAAAATTCGACAAAAAACCCTTTGCCAAATTCAATGAAATTTTAAAAAGGGAAAACCAAAAACCCGGGAACCCCCCCACCTAAAAAAACTCTAGAACTGAGACACATTAAACCTCAAAATTACATTTTAAAAAACCACTTATCCCCTTTGACCCAAACCCCCCAACCCAACTAACAAACATGATAACCCCCTTTGGCGGTTAAAAAATTACATTTCCCCTTCACCCCTGCCCTATAAACCCAGAATATTTAATCTTTTTCTTAAAATAAAAAATAAAAAACTAGTCATTTTTTTTTCCTGTAAATACTTAAATATAGCCCACCTTGAAATTGTGCCAAAACAAAAGCATTCAAAATTGCTAAACCACAAATTATGATGTATTTCATTTTGCCTTAATACTATAATCTGAAAGGGATTTAATTTAAGAATTAATCAAAAGCCCTGCTCAAAATGCCTAGCCATGAAAGGGATCCTGTGGCCCCCTCTGTAATTGTATTTTATAACATTAAACCACAAAAATCCCCAAAACCCCTGAAAAACCCCCTTTGAAACCTTTTAAAAAAGAATAAACTTAAATTGAATTGAATTGAATATAGTGCCATTCTAAAGGTCACCCACCAGACCAGGCTTCCCGCCCATATTAACCCCTGCGTTGGTACTGTGCTCGCACAATGCCCGGGGGTTCAGCGAAAACCCACTGAATACTTGTGCAAATAGCTCCCAAAAAACCTGCAGCATTTAAAACACTTTCTAGTACACATATGACAGCCCAAAATTGTTCACTCTGTGCATAAGCAAATTTTAGCACCAAAACTTACTATGTTTATTTGATGAACCTTGGGCATGTTCCCCCCTTAAAAAAACCAAACCCTGGGGCCAAAGGAGGTTTTCCCCCGGTTTTGGGTTTTACGCAATGCTCGTTAAATTGTTTCTTAATAAACCATACCAAAAAAACTTTGGGAGCCAGCAACCCTTTTTGGACCCTTTTTACAAAAGACGTGCAAAAGGGGGCCCGGACCCCTTTTTAAATGCAGACTAAACCCTTTGTTTGTCCCAGTTTGGGTTGGATTTCGCTTTTAAAACCTGCTTGGGAAAGGGCTTGCTAAACCCTTTCCAAAATACTTGGATATTTGCTTTTGTAGCAGGGGAAATAGGCACAAGGGGGACACATTTGTAAAAGAAAATGAGGGAAAAAAAATTTATGGAGTTTCTGGCAGGAGGACTATTACCAAACCAGGGTTTTCCAAAAAGGCCCGTTATCCCCGGGGTGTAAAGGGGCAAAATAAACCATGCAGAAAAGGTTTTTGCTAAAATTATCCTTCACCAATTTAGAACAGCATTTTGTACACTAAAAAACACCCATGTTCAGTGATGGTATTTGTGCACTCCAAAGGGTTTTAAACAAGGAAAAATAGGGAAACCACTTAGGAGAGAAACCTGCTTCAACCAGCCTAGAAGGGAATTTAAAAAGGGCCCAAAAAGGAGAGTGGTTCCCACAAAACCTCCGTGATTTCCCAAACCATCTTCTTATTTGGTGGAACCTGGTTTAAATGGTTGAACGCGGGGGCCCCTTTTTCACCCTCAGTTACCCGGTTTGCTGGTTGGGGGATAGGGCCGTGAATGGGGTGTGTAAAATGGGGCCGAACAAAAGGTTACGTACTCTTTGCATGCCACCCCCCCCACCCCGAGAAGGCTCAGGATTAGGCGCCACCCCCAGTGGTAACCATGCCACCATGCACAAAAATAATGGGACCCGCCTTTCCTCTCAACTATCCAACTCTTAGATAGAGCTCAGCTTTTCTCATGACAGAAAGCCAAACCCTAAACTCAGAGCGAGACAGCAGACAGTTGGGCTAGCTTAGGTCCAAGATACAGGCAGACGGTAGCCCGCATCCCCTCACTAAAAAAAATCCCCACACCAGGGGATAAAAAAAAAGAATTTGGGAAGGGGTTACCACAAGTAACCTAACACATCCTAACCTAATATACAATTATAAATAATATTAGATTCTAGATAAGGAGTCTACCAACATATTTTCTTTGCCGGCAATATGTACAATTTTCAAAAAATAGAGTTGCAGTCTTAATGTCCATCGCATGAGCCTTGTGTTGTGGTTCTTCATGGCTTGGAGATATACTAGAGGATTGTGATCACTGTAGACAGTGACCACCTGCGATGTCTGGCCCACATAAACATCGAAATGCTCCAAAGCCAGTACCAGCGTGAGGGCTTCTTTTTCAATGGTAGAGTAAGCCCTCTGATGCAGCTGGAATTTGGCTGAGAAATAGGCTACAGGCTGCAACTCCTCGTTCCCGTTTTTCAGTATTACTGCCCCAACCCCAGCCTCACAAGCATCAACCTGTAATGAAAAAGGTTTGGAGAAGTCTGGAGACAAAAGAATGGGTGCAGTACACAATAATCTTTTTGATTTATCAAAAGCACCTTGACATTCTGGGGTCCAATTAAAGGGAACTTTGTGACTGGTAAGAGGGGCTACAATATCTGAGAAATTCTTACAGAATCTTCTGTAAAATCCTATCATGCCTAGGAAACGTTGAAGAGATTTCCTATCATGAGGAACTGGATAATCTTTAATGGTAAGAACTTTAGCAAGTTTAGGAGCAACTTTACCACTACCTACTTCATGGCCTAGAAAAGTAACAGTGGCCTGGCCAAAGGAAGACTTAGATAAATTAACAGTTAAATGGGAGCTCTGAAAGGTCTCAAAAAGAGCCTTAAGTCTAAATAGGTGTTGATCCCAAGAATCAGACACCACAGCAATACCATCCAGGTACGCTGCCGTGCCTTCAAGTCCTTTAATAGCCTGATGGATAAGTTTCTGGAATGAAGAGGGGGAGTTTTTCATTCTGAAGGGGGTAACTGTATATTTTTAATGACCTCCTGCAATTACAAAGGCAGAGATAGTAACCTTTAAGGAGATCTAACTTGGACACAAAAGTAACCTTTCCCACAAAGTCGATTACGTTATCCAAACGAGGAAGAGGGTAAGCATCTGTGATTGTGACCTCTTTCACCTTACAGTAGTCTGTACACATACGAAACCCTCCATCAGCTTTTTTAACAAGGATGCACGGTGAAGCCCATGGACTAGATGACTCCTCCACTAAACCATGCTCTAACAGGAATTCTACTTCCTGCTGAAGTAGCCTCTGCTTTTCAGGATTAGCTCTGTAGGGGGAGAGTTTAATAGGTTTAGAGTTTCCCACATCTACATCATGATAACCTAACGTACATTTTTTCGGCACATCCGAAAAAATATTAGGGTATGACTGTAGAAGCTCAGTTAAACTTGTTGCTTGCGTTTCAGATAGTCCCTCCATTAAAGGGCTAGGGTCCTTGAGGAGGACAGAGTTTGAAAGTTTAACATTAATTTCAGAAATAGAGTGCAAAGAATCAGAGTCGTCCTTAGAGGAAGAGGACAGAGTCATTACTGGGACTTTATCTGGTGTATGAAAAGATTTTAATTGATTAATGTGGTAAGTTTTAGTTTTTGAGGTCTTATCAATGGGAGCTACCACATAATTTACATCAGATAATTTACTTACAATTTGCATAGGTCCCGTAAATCTAGCTTTCAAGGTGTGCCCAGGTATAGGTTCCTGCACCAACACCTTGTCTCCTGGATGGAAGGAGCGGAATTGTGCACTTTTGTCATATCTCTGTTTCATCTGATTTTGAGCTGCCTTTAGGTTAGCCTTGGCTAACTGACGTGCCACCTGCAACCTTGAAGACGGGTTGTAGAGTGTTGAGCGAACGTCTTCTCCCATCCGTCCCATGACACCTGCTGTCCATATTCACCCATCAGTAAAATGGATACCTGGGTGTTACTGGACTGGAGTGGGTCGCATCCTGGGACAAAACTGACGTAATTTGCGCGAAATGTTCTGCATAATAAGCGGCTTTCTACATACTAGTATGTCATTGATGTCAGCTAGGCCTGTATACCTTGTACATGTACTTGTAGTAAATAAAGATATTATTATTGATAAATTAGACACGAGTGCAACATTTGGGTATGTTTAATGAGGAAACGTTTCACCACACAGTGCCTTTATCAGTCCATACAAAGGAGAATGGTGAAGAACAGGAGTTTGAGGTAATCAGTCCCTCAGTCTTGAATCAATGTAATCAATTCATCAATCTTGAAAAGAATACAGCATTATGTGCGAGAAGTGGCTTTATACTGCAGGCAGAGGACTGATTACCTCACACTTCTACTGTTCATCACCATTCTCCCTTGTATGGACTGATGAAGCCACTGTGTGGCGAAACGTTTCTTCATTAAAGATACTTAAGTGTTGCACACTTGTTTTATTTATCAACTTGTCGGTTCTCTGAACCATTCATCTACATTATTATTATTATTATTATTATTATTATTATTATTATTATTATTATTATTATTATTATGTAGATCTTTGTAAAGAACACTGAAAGGGTTAAATGTTATTTGTTCGTCCAGCAAACATGTTATTTGTTCACTAACAAACATGTTATTTGTTCACTAACAAACATGTTATTTGTTCACTAACAAACATGTTATTTGTTCACTAACAAACATGTTATTTGTTCACTAACAAACATGTTATAAATTCATCACATGATTATTTACTTCTTATATTGTTAATTGAATTCCTATTTAAAATTGATCACACATTTTTTCTAATTTAGATAAAACAATGGAGAATGTATTATGTGGCTTTTCTCTAAATTCTGGAAACTGACTTTAGCAATGGAATATATTTTATGTTTTTCAGGTCAGTGAGTCAACTGAAGATGGTGGAACAACCAAACTTAAAGGTGAGTTTTTTTATACAGATGCTGCTTTACCATGATTCAGCTTGTATCAACTTTACAATGTATGTTAACTTTACAATATATATCACTTTACAATATATGTTAACTTTACAATATATATCAATTTTACAATATATATCAACTTTACAAATATACAGTGGACCCCCGCATAACGATCACCTCCGAATGCGACCAATTATGTAAATGTAAGTGCGTTTGTACGTGTATGTTTGGGGCTCTGAAATGGACTAATCTACTTCACAATATTCCTTATGGGAACAAATTCGGTCAGTACTGGCACCTGAACATACTCTGGACGTAAATAAATTCGTTAACTCGGGGTCCACTGTATTAACTTTACTATATATATCAACTTTACAACATATATTAAGTTTACTATATATATCAACTTTATAACATATATTAACTTTTCAATATATATCAACTTTATAATATACATCAATTTAACAATATATATCAACTTACAATATATATCACTTTACAATATATATCAACTTTACATATATATCAACTTTACAATATACATCAATTTAACAATATATATCAACTTTACAAATATATATCAGCTTTACAATAATAACCAACTTTACAATATATACCACTACAATATATATCAACTTTACAATATATATCAACTTTACAATATACATCAATTTAACAATATATATCAACTTTACAATATATATCAGCTTTACAGTATATACCAACTTTACAATATATATCAGCTTTACAATATATACCAACTGTAGTGATGTAGTTTCAGTAGTCATTAAACTTTTTCTGTGTTTAACCCCTTAACTGTCTAAACATAGATCTACATTGTCACTGTCAGTGCTTAAAATGTAGATCTACATTTTCATTGCTAGCGCTCCAAATGAAGATCCATGTTTTCACTGCTAGCGTTCCAAACGTAGATCTACGCTTTAACTGCTAGCACTGCAAACATAGTCAAATTTATATTTTTCCTGCCTCCAAATTTGGCATGATTGGCGTGAGATGCCTGGTCAGTATAGAAAGGATGTTAAGCCCCATTCAGGGAGTCTTGAAGGCAACCAGGGTGTCTTAAAGACAACCAAGGTGTCTTGAAGACAAGCACCAGTAGTACTAGTACCAGTAGCACTCGTATCAAGATTAGTATTACTAGCATCAATAGTACTTGTACCAGTAGTACTAGCACCAGTAGTACTAGTAGTGCTGGTGCTAGTACTACTGGTGCTATTACTGGTACTAGTAAACTGGTGCTAGTACTACTGGTACTGGTGCTAGTACTATTTGTATTGGTACTAGTACAAGTGGTACTAGCACCAGTACCAGTAGTACTAGCACCAGCTCTACTAGTACCAGTAATAGCACCAGTGCGAGTATACTAGCACCAGCAGTACATAGTACCAGTAGTGCTAGCACCAGTACCAGTAGTACTAACACTGGTACCAGTAGTACTAGTACCAGGACTAGTACTAGCACCAGTAGTACTATTATCAGGATTAGTAGTACTAGCACCAGTATTTATTATAATCAAATAAAGCGCTAAACCAACAAGGGTCATGCAGTGCTGTGGGGCAGAAAATAGTGCCAATGCTCTAAACAGCTAGGTGGAGAGGGGATCAGATTTGAGGGAAGAAAAGAGCTGGAAGGGATGCTAAGGGCTATGTGTCAAAGTTCATATAGTGACGCAGTTGCTGACAAAAAGTCAAAAAGTGATCGTAGGTCAAAGGCAGGACCGTCTGCAAGAAGGGAAGATGAGGTAAGAGTGGTAGGGGGCCGCAATGGAGGTAAATCCTGTGAGCTTGCTGGTAAACTGGGCAATCTACAAGAAAATGAAGAACCGAAGCAGGGACCCGACAAACCTCACAGAGAGGAATAGGGTATCGTTCCATGAGATACCCATGGGTACGTTAGTATGACATATTGGCACTTTGCATTATTTTGTTAGCCTCCTCATATGTCCTCATCACACCCGAGGAAATTGTCCACATAAAACTGTTTACTCATTACTTCACTCAGTGGACTACCTGTACGTTTAAGGTGTGCATTTATCGACGCTTGAAGCAGGAACGGACTGGAAGTAGCACCAAATAATACACTCTAAAGCAAAAAGTTTTCAGAGGGCTAAGTGGGTTACTAGGATTCTCAGGCCCCAAGAAACGGGTACAGTCCCAGTCTGCCTTCTGTAAACCCACTCGAAGGAAAGCTTTACTTATGTCAGCTGTAAAGGCAAAATTCTTAACTCTGAAGTTTAACAATAACAATTCCTAGGGGAGTAGTAGCTGTGGAAAGTAATGACCATAAATCTTTGTCTGCTCAGGAGGCACTTTCTCTATGAATCCATTCTTTAGCTGTTCATTATATCATTATATACAGTCAATAATTCTGGAGTCTTACTCAATTTGTGGAGCTGAGCCTTTAATTGCCCATAGGCCATTCTTTAATTTGTAGGTAATTCTGGATGATTCAGCTTCCACAGGAGTCACACCTAGTGTTGTGCAGATTCATATTTAACATACTTCAGGTATTGTTCCCAAGTAAAAAACATCATCTGGACTTCCTTCATTCACATTGATTCTGATATGCTTACCAGCTCCCACAGTTTATATACTGGCTCAACATCATCCTCTGTTAAGGAATATTTAGATTGGGGAACTCTTTCATTACTAAGACATACAGTGACCACTTTTACTGAATTCCCTAGTCATTCATTATTAGAGTAGGGAAGCCCACCATACTTTATATGGTGTCCCACTGTTTTTTGATAGTGCAATTCCTTACCATACCCTTTAACCAATGAGGCATAATAATCATCCCTATTAAAATATTTATTGGCCCCACAGAGTCATTATTTACACAAGAAGGTGCCAAATCTACACCCTGTTGTGAAGACCTTTTTTGTAGCTTCACTAAGCCTATTTGTAGAAATTTTCTGTGGGAGCCTATCTACTATAACTACATTGCACTTAATATCCAATCTGTTTTCTCTCATTGCCCAGATCATTTTAAATTTGTAGGATCCCCCTTTTTGCACTTTCATACCATTAAGGCAACTACGTTTTATGGATGTGCATTGTGATCCTTGGTCTAGCAGTGCAGTTACATTTTTTTATTTAAGCCTCTTATTATGAATTTCTACATCAACCGCTATTTGGCGTTAGTAACAGCTGTGCCAGGGTTTATATCACTATTATGATTATTATTATTTACACATTACAATATGATGCCGTCCCTTGCAGCATTGATAATAATTATTCAGTTTAGCATAACAACCCTTTACATTATGACTGACTAAACATCTGATACATCTGCCAAGTTCCTCTAATGTTTCCACCTTAATATTTCATGAATCATAAGCATTACGCTAGCAAATATGACAACTCCTTTTTTGCTTATCTTGCCCATTATTAGCCAGGCCACTCTTATTAAGGTACTCGTTCCTCTTACTTGATGTGAACCTTTATTTCTGGCTCCTGCCACTTGATATGTTCCAATATAAATTTTATTATGGGATGAATTATTATAATTATGAGGGGATTTGTTCCATTTATGAATCTTAACAGATACATCAGAGTTATTATTTGTTACATTCCTAGAAGTACTTGGTTGGCTGGTCTGTAGTTGGACAATTAATTCTTGTAGCCCTACTCTTATTTCCTCAGAGAAAAATAACCTTTGTGGTATTTATTAGATAGCCACTCTATAGTCTTGCTTGTCAATTTATTCTGTAAGAGAGCACTTAATATCAGTCTGATTCCCCCAGTGTCAGCGTGCCTCGTTGTGCTCCGGGTTTTCTCGTGTTTTCACGGTCGCTCTTATGTGCTAGAACTTTAATTTGTGTCATCAATCCTATACGATACATCCCTCTAGCGCCTGGAACCAATCTTGGGCGGAAAACATTATATACTGAGTCAAAAAAGGAGAATTAGTGTGCACTACCTTAGCAGAGTTTACTGCCAGAGGGGAATCATAGGCCTGTGTCCCGTGTGAAAAAAATAATAATAATTGAACTTTGTGTCAGAGGAAAGAAAGTCTCCCTGATAACATTGAGTATACATAGTGTATAGTGTATACTACAGTGGCTCCCTAGTATATTGATGATAAAGGCTAAAGTGTCATTTAAAAACAGGTGAATTTGTAAATGAAGTGATAAGCCTATAGAGGCAGGTGCCAGGTGCCAGAAGTCGCCAGAAACTTACCACAGGTCAGCTGTTTTAAAAATCTTCCTGGCTTGCTAGTGTACTCGCATATAATCTAGTGATACCAGTGAATAGCAGAATACAGTGATGTAGTAGCAACTAACCAGTATTATAATGGTACTTAGTGGAGTGGAGTGACTTTCATTAGTTTCTTTTCTCTTGAAATACCGGACGTTACTGTGAATTTCATATAACCTGTAGTTACCAGCGGTCGCAATATACACAACGAGAAGCAATTATTACTCCAGAAAAAGCGTCCTTCCTCCAAAATTTCCACCAGTCAACTATAGTGATACTATAGCATTTATTGTGGTGGAGACGGAAAAAAAAATAGAAAAGCTAGATTTCAGCGATTGATAAAATAAGGGTTTGAGGTCGACCGTTCGTCATTGTAGGAGCTGCCAGCAGTCACCGGCTCTTCAACCGCAAGTTAAACTTTTGTATCAATCAAACACGTATTACTCGGGGTAATATTTTCCCCAGTATATTCCTTCAAAGTTTAGCTCAAATCACCGACCAGAATGTTTTAAATAAGTGACCCACTGATCAATCAGATCGACTGTCCGAACCTTACTGGTCGCGAACCCTTGACTAGTCCGAACCCTTGACTGGTCCGAACCCTTGACTGGACCGAACCCTTGACTGGTTTTCAAAACGGTTTCGATGGACAATAAAGCAAACTGTAAACGGTTGGGGTTGTAGGACCCATATAAACACAAACAATAAATAATATATCAGGGAACGTGCACGGTAAAGGCTGTCCAATATTACAAAAACCGTTCTCGAAACAGAAAAACAAATAGCTAAGCATCTTTTAAGGATGTTATTAATAGAATATTCAAGAGGTTGCTAGTTAAAAATTGCAGTAAATCAACCATTCCAAATCATAATGAAAGCCTGTGTTAGTCTTTGGTCCCAGTCAAACAAAACGGGCTTTTCCAATGGATAACATGTCATCTTTTGTGGAAATTGGTGTCACGCCTCCTTGTGCAGATATCCAGAACTATCTACCTGCAGTATTAAAACAGGGAAGTGTTTTTTGGTATGCCCAAAAGAGAATAAATTCTGTGGACTAAAATCACAAGGTGGATTAAACAGGGAGGATAATCATCAAAGCTGCTTACAAAGAAAACGGGGGCTGGAAGCTTCTACAACAGAAGGCACCATAAAAAGTCTGGGAGGCTGAATGGGAACTAGTAGCTTGCCCTTGATACTGGCCATGTAGTCAGAAACTGGTAAGGCTGGAGATGATTCCCTGGTAGTCAGAAACTGTGGGGCTGATAGATGCTGTCCCCTTGAGACAGTAATGGGTGAAGCTGGATATGCTTTCTCTGTGAGACAGTAATGTGAAGCTGGAGGTTGCTGTCCTGGGACGACAGTAATGGAGAAGCTGGAGGTGCTGTCCTGGGAACAGTAAAGGTGAACACTGCTTGAGGTGCTGTCCCTGGGGAGACAGAAATGGTGAAGCAGGAGTGCGGTGTGTGACGCAGGGAGACAGTAAATGGAGAAGCTTTGTAGAGCTGTCCTGGGAGACAGTAATGGGTGAAGCTGGAGATGCTGTCCTGGAGACCGTAATAGGGGTGAAGCTGGAGGATTTTGTCCAGGTAGTCGGGAATTATAACGCAGGAGAGGAATACATATAAATGACCTCATAGGGGACAGGAGCCATATAGGAAACAAGTGTAGTCAAAGAAAGATAAAACCAATAATTGCAAACTAGAAATACTGCAGGAAATAGCAAAACAAGAGGACTCCCATCCACTAGCAATAGTAGGATAATTACCAAAAACAACTGGTGGGAGCTCCATTGTTTGGTTCTAGGGTGCAGATAGAATAAGACAGGGGAAACATGCACCAACAGGGAATACAGTCCACAGAAACCAAGGGCAAACGGAAACCAAGCCTGGGGGGTTTTTTTTGCACGATACTATCACTTTGGTATCTGCTGCAATGGGAAATCTGGAAAACAGATGGGACTGCAACTATGACCACGCCTAGAAAATGCCATGCCCCATATGACAACATGAAGAATGCAAACTCTCTTCTGTAAGCTTTTTCATCACCCCTGAACTGTGTAACCTCTCAGTACAGGAAATAAGACTGTGCATATAACCTAAATTTCCAGGCATGAACCATCTAAAGGGGACAAAAAGATACAAACACCAGTCCATGGGAAAACCTGGGTAGCCACAGCCACTCAAGAGGGAGAGGAATTTTTAGTGCCTGGAAGGAAAAAAAACTGGCAGGAAATGGCAGAGAATCGTACAGACCAAATCCAGTCCATTTCCTGATGGAATCCACAGTCTATGCCTCCACTCCAAACCAACAGATACAGATACTAATGCCTGGAAAAAAAATCCCCCCAGTACCAACAATACCACGCAGACCCGATAACATTCTTCTTTGCAAATATAAGCAGGTCTAAAGCCAGCAACAAACAACTAAATTACCTATTCAAATCATCCGTGGACTGCTTGCAGAGGCACATGGCAATGTTCAGGCTTTCACTGAGACCGCACATAAAGGATCACTTGGACAACGAAATATAGGATCCCAGTTACAACCTATACAGATGTGACAGAGATGAACAGGCAAAGGGTGGGGGTTGGCCTGTACATTGCAGAGTCACATGTTTGCACAGAACTGCTAAATGCCACATAATGATGGTAAGTGGATAGTTTTTAGCATTAAAGGTCGAGAACCAAAACCTCTTCATTGTGGTAGTCTAAAAGCCGCTTCGCGGGACATGCAAGCATCCCCAGCAATTCACAGGAACAGAGCTGTTAAAAATAGACCACTGACTGAAAATCTTCCGCTCCTGCTCCAACATGCTTGCCCTCCTGGGGGATTTCAACTAAGGCACCTAAAATGGAGGAATATAGCAAATAATATTGTTTGCAGTAATAAACACCAGGAGGCAGCTCTGATGAAAACTCAACTCACACTGAACGCGAGCTTTTAAATCTCTGTCACAAAATTCAATTTAAACCAGCAAATAATAGAGCCTACAAGACTGGAATACACTAGACCTCATCTTCACTAACGCTGATGATCGTGATAAGAAATGTCACCAAATCGCAAAAACAATATACTCATATCACAACAATAATTGTGAGTATCAACATGTATCTCGGTAGCCGCCAGAACCGACAAAATGAGAATTAGTCACAGGAAGCATTCACCGAAATCAATTCAATAACACAAACATAATAGTGGACCAAGGTAAACCAAGTCCAAACGGCGATATAACCTGGGAAGGAGATATTACTAAGCAACAACAGAACCCCAACTTCTGCCTGAGAAACAGATTAACTTCGGTGGCACTTCGATGTATGCACAAGGCTTATACCTCTAATAGAAAAGGAAGAGTAGATGTAAAATTTAGAAAGAGACAGGCGCCTCCGCGCCTCCTACCCTTTATAAACAGATAGAGGCGAAACAGAAAAAGAATAACCGAGCGGCGGCTAAAAGAGGTCAATATATCTGAAATGCGTAGGGAGAACACCTTGTCAAGAAATAAGCAAGTCAATTCGAACTTAAGCTAAAATAATCCTTTATAGGAGTCAGGACATCGCGGGAAAGAACCTAAAAAGAGGCCATAAATGATATCTAAAGATAACCCAAAGTAAATTTCTTCTCCTATGCCAAATCAAAAATCGAGAACATAAACGTCCAGTATTTGTGGGGGTGCCCCTACTTAAACAAGATGGTGTCCATACACGAAGACATGCAAGGAAATGAGTGACTATCAATCCCCACTATGACTCGTACTCAGATTATAGTAGCAAGCCCACTAACCAGACTGATGAGTGAAGATCAAAATGAATTAATTTTAATGAGATAGAGCCACAAAATTTTGATTACCACAAGATCCATCTCCGATGTTTCTACTGGACGCCAAATGACTTCGGAACAGGGGCGATAAATGACAAGCCCAAATGCACAACAACTCAGCCCCAGGGTGCCAGACTCATGTGAACTCTGTGTTTCTCAAGAACTGCAAAAGAGAAGCCCCTAATCACGAGCCTTTTTTTTTATTATTTCTCCATCATATTGAAGTGAGCAGGACACGGGGGGGGTCGTCCCAACAGTTACTAAAAACAACAGACATATAGCCCAGCCCCACTCCAGAAAGGGGGCAGTAAAGCAACAGCAAAGAACAGAGACCAACAGCACTAACAGCATCCATATCAAAAAAAAAATCTTTGAAAAGTCCTAAGAAGCAAGATATCACCACACCATATAGAAACCCATCATTCACAACCCAGGGCAGAACAGGGTTTAGAACACAGGTCGCTGCCTGCTGTCTCAGACTGTTGGATCACTACGACAAGGTCCTAAAATGGCACTGAAGACAAAAAGAAATGCAGATTAATATATACAGAGGACTTTGAAAAAGCCTTCGACAAGTGTGACCATGGCGGTAATAGCGCACAAAATGGCTGTGCTAAATGAATAACAGTAAAAGGTCGGGCCGATGAATCTATTAATTTCCGTCACTAACAGAACACAGAGAGTAAGTCGTCACCAGATTAAAGTCCTAGGGCAGCTGCTACTACGGTGAAAAGGCTCTGTTCCACAAGGCACAGTAAACTTCCATCCATCTTGTTCCACATCCTCATATCCGACATAGACTATAGGATGTCAGCCACAGCAGCACCCCGTGTCTTCCTTTGCAGATGACACCCCAACCCTAATCTTCATGAACAGTGGTCTGTCCCATTGCAGACACTGCAAAGCTCCCCATTCGGACAACAACCAAATCTTTCAGTTGGGCTGTCAGAAAACAATATGAAATTCAAAACGATGAGAAATTTCAATACTCAGATATGTAACATGAGGAAATTAAATCTGTCATCAGAGTACAAAACAAATTCTGGCCACAAAATAGAGCGAAACACCAACGTCAAAGACCTGGTAGTGATCATGTCGGAGGATCTCACCTTCAAGGACCATTAACATTGTATCAATCGTGCATCTGCTAAAAAAATGACAGGATGGATAAAGAGAAACCTTCAAACTAGGGAGGTGAGGGGAGCGGCCAAGCCCATGATGACACTCATCAGGGTCACTGTTCTATCTAGCTGGAATATTGCTGCCACAAACAGCACCTTTTCAAGGCAGGTGAAATTGGCCGACAACCTAGAAAATTACAGAGAACTTTCCAAAATCACGGCGCTCATAAACGGAGATAAAACACCTCAATTACTGGGAGCGCTTGAGGTTCCAAAACCTGTATTTTCCCTGAACGCAGGAGGGGAAGAGATACAGATTATATACAATACAACCTGGAAAATCCTAGAGGACAAGTACCGAACTGCACAACGAAAATCACTCACTACGGAAAGCAAAAGACTGGGCAGACGATAAGCACCTTCCCCCCAATGAAAAGCTGGGTATGTCACTAAATCCGTTAAGAGACCATACAATAAGTGTCAGGGGCCCGAGACTGTTCACAACCAAACCGCCTCCCAGCACACATAAAGGGGATTACCAACAGAACCCCTGGCAGTCGGTCCAGCTGGCCAGACGGGACAAGCACCTAAAGTCAGTATTTCCTCTGATCAGCCTGGGGCTGTGGCTCGAAATCGTTGGTTAGGGGGCGATGCAGCCAGCAGCAACAGCCTGGTTGATCAGGCTCTGATGCCACCAAGTAGGCTCTGGGTCACGGAGAAATTTCCGGGCCGCGGGGGGCGACCCCCGGAACTCCTCTCCAGGTAAAACTCCAGGTATTACTCAAGGCTTTAAAAAAGCTTCTAATTTACCCTAAATGTTGCAAATTATAATAATTGTGGTTCCCGGAGTTCTTAAATTAATCACAATGTTTTACTAGTCCTAAACCCTACTTGCTATTTGCCTTCCAAATTAATACCCTATGTGACCCTCCTAAAGCCTAACAAATCTGGGTTAGACTACAGTCCATAATTTCGATCCTTGAACTTAGGCAAGAAGCTTCACCTTTTCACTTTCATTCACTTCCAATTTTCCACACCTGGCCCTTTGAGATAAAATAATTTTGTGACATTTGCTAGTGTCATTTCCTCACATGTACAGCAGCTTTAAATACTGACCAAATTTTGTCCCACCTGTCTCCTCCCTGGACTAAATGCTTGAAAGACATAACTCTGGGAGTTTTGGGCAAAAGGCCCTAGACCTGTCATTTATAGTACATAACTTGCTTTGTCACACTTCTTAATTTTATTATTACAAGCACAATATGTTTTCCTCTGATTTTCGTATTACTGGATTGATATAATAGTTCCATTTTCTTCATAATCTGCACCATTCTCAAACACTTATTTCCTTCTCATAACATGAACTTTGTCCACTAATTCATACGATTAAATATATTATTTTCCTAATGCATTTAATTACAATATTTAAATTTATCATTGTTTCCACTATTTCCTCACCTACTAATTCTAAAAACACTTATTATATCCCTAGTATACATAGTACTTACTAGTCCAGGTTACTAATACTACTTGTTGCAGGCTCGTACTAGTACTGCTGGCACTAGGTAATACTGGTGCAGGTACGTACTGGTAATTGGTGCTAGTAATACTAACTCATGGTACTAGTACTACCAGTGCTGATACTAGTTCTACTGGTAATGGTGCTAGTACTACGTGTTATAGTACTGGTGTTAGTACTACTTATTCTAGTACTGATGCTAGTACTGGTTTAGTACTGGTGTTAGTACTACTGGATGCTGCTGCTGGTACTACTGGTACTGGTGCTAGTACTACTGGTAGTGGTGCTAATACTACTGGAACTGGTGCTAGTACTGCTGGTACTAGTAGTACTGGTGCTTGTGCTAGTACTACTGGTACTTGTGCTAGTACTACTGATGCTGGTGCTAGTACTACTATTGCTGGTGCTAGTACTACTAAGTGCTGGTAGTATTGGAGCTAGTACTACTGGTGCTAGTACTACTGGTACCAGTGCTGCTGGTACTGGTACTAGTACTACTGGTACTGGTGCTGGTACTAATGGTATTGATACTAGTACTACTGATGCATGTGCAAGTACTGTTGGTAATGGTGCCATTACTACTGGTACTGGTTCTACGGAAATTAGTACTACTGGTACTGGTACTAGTACTCCTGGTGCTGGTGCTAGTACTACTGGTACTGGTGGTAGAACTATTGGTATTTAGTACTAGTACTACTTGTACTGGTGCTAGTACTAATGGTACTGGTGATAGTACTACTGGTACTGATGCTAGCACTACTGGTACTGGTGCTAGTAATACTGGTATTAGAATTAGTGCTACTGTTGCTAGTACTGCTGGTACTAGTACTACTAGTTCTGGTGTTAGTACTATTGGTACTGGTGCTAGTAATACTGGTGATGGTACTAGTACTACTGGTACTGGTACTAATGGTATTGATACTGGTACTACTGATGCAGTTGCTAGTAGTACTGGCACTAATACTAGTACTACTGTTACTGGTACTAGTACTACTGGTACTGGTAATACAGATACTAGTACTGCTGGTGCTTGTACTAGTAATATTGGTACTGGTACTAGTGGTACTGGTGCTAGTAATACTGGAGTAAGTAAGTAAGTAAGTAAGTTTATTCAGGTATACACAAATACAGTTACATATAATTATCATACATAGCAGCATATGTGTAGAGAACCTAGGATAACCCAAAAAAGTCAGTCGAAGTGACTTATTTCCATTGGGGTCCTTTTACCTTATTATTATAATATAAAGGTTATAATATTTTTTATTATTCTACAATGAAGATAACATCTTATTATCATACTAAAAAGACTATCTACTTCACCAAGGTCATTAAGACTATCTACAATACGAGGGTCATTACTAGGAATAAGGTAAAATTTACACGTATGTTAGCTAAAAAATAGAAAATCATTCCCCTCCCTTTCTGTAGCTACATTCATCAGACACCTTTTGGCACTCTTCTTGAACTGGTTCATGCTATGACTGGCTTTGACATGTGCGGGCAGTCTGTTCCATTCCTTTATTGCTGTACAATAAAAGGTGTTTGAAGCCTGGCCACTGACTGTGGGTACTACAAAGTTGTCTCCCTCCCCCTAGTACTATGATTGCTTTGGTTCCCAACCTTGACAAAATTGACAGCAAGATATTCTGGACATTGTTTGTGAGCAATTTTATAAACATGATTTAGCTTCAGTTGTTTTACTCTGTCTTCAACATTCAGCATATCCAACTGCTGTAATTTCAATCCTGGCCTACATGTTCTCTTGGTCCCAGCCCCAGGATGAATCTTACGATTTTGTTCTGGGTGACTTGCAGTCTATCTTTTCAGTTTTTTTTTGTCAAGGCAGAGTACCAAGAAGAGCAAGCGTAATCCATATGGCATTGTATAAGGGCTAGACATAGGGTCCTGCGAGCCTCAGTAGGTAGACACTGTGCTTGTATATACAAGAACTTCAGTCTGGCATTCGCTTTCTTTACTACACTGTTCCCTATCAATTCTCCTGACATGCATGGGTTAAAGGGGATTCCCAAATATTTTACTGATGAAACCAAAGTGATGGGCTCCCCATTACATTGAACATTAAAATTATTTACCCTTCTCATTTATGTTTCGTGCCAAAGTGAATGGCTTCAGTTTTCCCTAGGTGTAATGATGGTTTGTTGTCTACTAACCATTTGCTGCAGGACTCCAGTTCCAGTGTTAAAACATTAGCAATATCTTGTGGGTCTTTACCTGACACTAATAGAGCACTGTCATCTGCATACAGTAGGAGATTGCACTTGACACTGATAAGCATATCATTGACATAACATAAGAATAATAAGGGACCCAGAATACTACCTTGGGGAACTCCACATGTTATCGGCAGGGGTTTCTGATTCTGTTTTGTTGATTTTGACTATTTGTCTCCTGTTGCTAAGGAAAGGACTTAAACCAGTCTACAGAACCTATACCGATAGCTTGAAGTTTCTTACATAATATATTGTGGTTGACAGTATCGAAGGCCTTTTGCAGGTCTAAGGTTAACCATACCTATGAGGTTCCCCTTTGACATTTCAGTTCTCAGGTAATCCATCAGATTAATAAGGGAGGTGTCGGTTTTAGTAGGGTCTTCTAAAGCCCGATTGATAGCTATGGAGAATGTTGTTGTCATTAAGGTACTTAACTACTTGAGAATAACACCGCCCTCTCTAGAATTTTAGATATTATACTGAGTATACTAACAGGCCTATAGTTGCTTACATCAGACCTACTATTTTTCTTTAAGATAGGAGTAACTCTGGCCTCCTTTAACCCCTCTGGTACGGTATTAGTGGTGATTGATAGATTTATTATGTTTAGCAATAGGGATTGACAGTTCAGAAGCACCATCTTTTAGGAACTTAGACGGGATGTTATCAGGGCCTGTGCTCTTAGTTGGGTTTAACTGCTTAGTTCTTTTTTAATAAAGTCATGAGATACACTTACTAGTTGACAACTGTTTGGGGTTACCCCTTTATTGGTATAGTATGTTTGAAAACTTACCAGAGTCTGTGTTAAAGGTATTTGATGCAGCTGGTAGTTTACTTACTAGTGTTGATGCAACAGATGTGTAGTATGAAAATTTAAAACAATTTGCCACCTAGATGTTTCGTGGCATACTCATTATCGATAGTGAGTACTATGTTAGACCTATCTACTGGCTTATGGCTATACCCCAACTGTTTTAGTTGTTGCCAGAGCTTTCTGGGTTATGCTTATACTCTTCAATTTTTGAGCAATAGTGCTTTGCCTTTGCTACCTTTTATAAGTCTCTGTACTCTGTTCTCACCCTTTGGAATTCATTTAGTGCTGCAATACCTGTCTGTTTGCTTTAAATCTTTTTAGCAGCTGGTCTCTGAATTTCATATTATCTAATATCTCAGTAGTCATCCAGGGTTCAGTTCTTCGTTTAATCCTAACCTCTTTAACTGGTGCAATATTATCAAGGATGGTAGCGAACATTGTTTTGAATTTTTCCCAGGCATCGTTTACGTCCGTGCAACTTGTTATCTCTGTCCAGTCACAATTGTGTAGCCTATTTACCAGTGTTTCTTTACTGTAGTTTCTAGTTGACCTCATTTTTATTGTCTGTGTAGGCCTATGTAGGCCTATGTGTAGGTAGTACTACTGGGATTAGTACTAGTACTGCAGGTACTGGTGCTAGTATTACTGGTACTGGTGATAGTACTAGTGCTAGTACTACTGGTACTGATACTAGTACTACTGGTACTGATGCTAGTAATACGGTATTAGTACTAGTGTTACTGGTGCTAGTACTATTCGTACTAGTACTACTGGTGCTAGTACTACTAGTACTGGTGCTAGTACTACTGGCACTCATACTAGTACTACTGGTACTGGTGCTAGTAATACTGGTATTGATGTTAGTACTACTGGTACAGGTGCTAGTACTACTGGTACTGGTGTTAATACTACTTGTACTGCTGCTAGTACTTTGTTACTGATGCTAGTACTGCTGGTACTGGTGCTAGTACTACTGATACTGATACTAGTACTACTGGTACTCATACTAGTAATACTGGTAATGGTGCTAGTACTGCTGGTACTTGTGCTACTACTGCTGATACTGGTGCTAGTACTACTGGTACTGATACTAGTACTACTGGTGCAGGTAATAGTACTACTGGTACTGATAAAATTACTGGTACTAGTACTACTGGTTATGATGCTACTAATATTGGTACTAGTATTACTGGTACAGGTGATAGTACTACTGGTACTGATAAAATTACTGGTACTAGTACTACTGGTTATGATGCTACTAATATTGGTACTAGTATTACTGGTACTGTCGCTAGTACTACTGGTATTAGTACTAGTACTACTGGTATTAGTACTAGTACTGCTGATACCAATACTAGTACTACTGGTACTAGTACTACTGGTGCTGGTACTACTGGTACTGATGCTAGTACTACTGGTACTGGTGCTAGTACTACTGATACTAATGCTAGTACTACTGGTACTGGTGCTAGCACTACTGGTACTGATACTAGTACTGGTGCTAGTACTACTGGTACTGATGCTAGTACTGGTGCTAGTACTACTGGTACTGGTGCTAGTACTACTGGTACTGATACTAGTACTACTGGTACTTTTACTAGTACTACTGGTACTGGCGTTAGTACTACTGATACTGTTGCTAGTACTACTGGTACTGATACTAGAACTACTGGTACTGGTGCTAGTACTACTGGTACTGGTACTACTGTTATTGGTGCTAGTTCTACTGGTACTGGTGCTAGTACTACTGGTACTGATACTATTACTGGTGCTGGTACTACTGGTACTGGTACTAGTACTACTGGTGGTGGTACTGCTGGTACTGGTGCTAGTACTACTGGTACTGATACTAGAACTATTGGTGCTAGTTCTACTGGTGCTGGTGCTAGTACTACTGGGACTGATACTAGTACTGGTGCTGGTACTACTGGTAACTGGTACTATACTACTGGGCTGGTACTACTGGTGCTGGTGCTAGTACTACTGGTACTGATACTAGAACTACTGGTACTGGTGCTAGTACTACTGGTACTGGTACTACTGTTATTGGTGCTAGTTCTACTGGTACTGGTGCTAGTACTACTGGTGCTAATACTAGTACTGGTGCTGGTACTACTGGTACTGGTACTACTAATGCTGGTGCTAGTACTAATGGTATTGATACTAGTACTACTGATGCATGGGAAGTACTGTTGGTAATAATACTAGTACTACTGGTACGGTACTAGTACTACTGGTACTGGTGCTAGTACTACAGGCACTGGTGGTAGTACTATTGGTATTAGTACTAGCATACTGGTACTGGTGCTAGTACTAATGGTACGGTGATAGTACTACGGGTACTGATACTAGCACTACTGGTACTAGTACTACTGGTACTGGTGCTAGTAATACGGGTATTAGTACTAGTGCAAACTGTTGCTAGAAACTACTGGTATTAGTACTACTGGTACTGGTACTACCCACTACTGGTCCCTCATGCTAATACTACGGGTACTGATAATGGTGCTAGTACTACTGTTATTGGTGCTAGCACTTCTGGTATTTTTGGTAGTACTACTGGCATTGGTGCTAGTACTACTGGTGCTGCACACTGGTACTGGTGCTAGTACTACTGGTACTGGTGCTATTACTGCTGGTGCTAGTACTACTAGTGATGTATAGTACTACTGGTACTGGTGCTAATGGTATTAAATACTAGTACTACTGATGCAGTTGCTAGTACTACGGGCACTGATACTAGTACTGTTACTGGCACTAGTACTACTGGTACTGGTACTAACGGATACTAGTAACTGGTGCTTGCACTAGTACTACTGGTACTGGTACTAGTACTACTGGTTACTGGTGCTAGTAACACTGGTGGTAGTACTACTGGTATTAGTACTAGTACTGCTGGTACTGGTGCTAGTACTACTGGTACTGATACTAGTTATACTATACTGGTGCTAGAAATTACTGGTACTGATACAAAGTACTACTGGCACTGATGCTAGTAATACTGGTATTAGTACTAGTGTTACTGGTGCTAGTACTATTGGTGCTAGTGCTACTGGTGGCTAGTACTATGGTACTGGTGCTAATAATACTGGTACTGATGTTAGTACTACTGGTACTGGTGCTAGTACACTGATACCAGTGCTGTGAATACTAATGGTATTGCTGCTAGTACTTCTTTTTACAGATACTAGTACTACTGGTACTGGTGCTAGTACAAACTGATACTGATACTAATACTACTGGTACTGATACTAATACTACTGGAAATGGTGCTAGTACTGCTGGTACTGGAGTTAGTACATTGGGTACTGGTACTACTGGTATTGGTGCTAGTTCTACTGATACTGGTGCTAGTACTACTGGTACCGATACTAGTACTTGTGCTAGTACTACTGGTAAAGATACTAGTACTACTGGTATTTGATGCTAGTACTACTGGTACTCTTACTAGTACTGTACTGGTGCTAGTACTCGGGGTACATGTACTAGTAGTACTACACTACGGGGTGCTAGTACTACTGGTATCAGTAGTACTGTTACTGGTGATAAGTACAAATTAGTACTGGTGCAAAATACTACTGATACTAGTACTGCTGGTACTAGTACTACTGGTACTGGTGCTAGTACGGGATACTAGCACTACTCCAGGTA
Source organism: Cherax quadricarinatus (assembly GCF_026875155.1). Lineage (NCBI taxonomy): Eukaryota > Metazoa > Arthropoda > Malacostraca > Decapoda > Parastacidae > Cherax > Cherax quadricarinatus. The sequence continues at coordinate 10,766,475 of NC_069416.1, read as the reverse complement.
CTGGTGCTAATAAATACTGGTACTAGTGCTAGTAGTACTAGTAGGGAATAGTGTTGACACATGCCTGTAGTGCTGGTGTTAGTACTACTGGCATTAGTACTGAGGGTGCTAGTTCTACTGGTACTGATGCTAGTACTAGCCCCTGGTACAAGTACTACTTTTTGCTAGCATTTTTGGGTTTTCTTTTGCTGCTAGTCCTGGTACAAGTAGTACGGGTACTAGTACCAGTACCAGCAGTACTAGCACCGGTAGGGGCCAATACCATTAGTACTATTGGTGCTAGTACAAATTTGGTATTGGTACTTGTACTACGGGGTATTTAGTAATACAGGTACGGTACTAGTACTATTGGTGCTAGTACAACGGGTACTGGTACTAGTACTACAGGCACTGGTACTAGTACTACAGGTACTTGGTACTAGTATACAGGATTTGTAGTAGTACTTCTAGTGCCAGTACTACAGGTACTGGTATTTAAGTACTACAAGTACTGGTACTAGTACTACCGGTACTAGTAGTACAGGTACTGGTACTAGTCCTACAGGTACTGGTACAGTTACTGGTACTAGTACTACAAGTACTGGTACTAGTGCTTCAGGTAATTGGTTCTAGTACTACATACTGGTACTAGTGCTTCAAGTACTGGTACTAGTAATACAGGTACTGGTACTAGTGCTACAGGTACGGTACTATTACTACAGGTACTGGTACAGTACTACCAAACTGTTTTTTAGTACTACAGGTACTTGTACTAGTATTACAGGTATTGTAATTGTAATACTAGTTTACCTGGAGTTTACCTGGAGAGATTTCCGGGGGTCAACGCCCCCGAGCCCGGTCTGTCTGGAGTTTACCTGGAGAGAGTTCCGGGGTCAACGCCCCCGCGGCCCGGTCTGGACCGGCCTCCTGGTGGATCAGCGCCTGGATCAACCAGGCTGTTGCTGCTGGCTGCACGCAACCAACGTACGAGGGCCCCCAGCCCGGCTTTATCAGGAACTGACTTTAGGTGCTTGTCCAGTGCCAGCTTGAAGACTGCCCCGGGGTTGTTGATAATCCCCCTTATGTGTGCTGGGAGGGAGTTGAACAGTCTTGGGCCCCTGACACTTATTGTATGGTCTCTTAACGTGCTAGTGACACCCCTGCTTTTCATTGGGGGGATGGGCATCGTCTGCCAAGTCTTTTGCTTTCGTAGTGAGTGATTTTCGTGTGCAAGTTCGGTACTAGCCCCTCTAGGATTTTCCAGGGAATACAGGTTTAGGAACCTCAAGCGCTCCCAGTAATTGAGTGTTTTTATCTCCGTTATGTGCGCCCTGAAAGTTCTCTGCACATTTTCTAGTTCGGCAATTTCACCTGCCTTGAAAGGTGCTGTAGTGTGCAGCAATATTCCAGCCTAGATAGAACAAGTGACCTGAAGAGTGTCATCATGGGCTTGGCCTCCCTAGTTTTGAAGGTTCTCATTATCCATCCTGCCCATTTTTCTAGCAGATGCGATTGATACAATGTTATGGTCCTTGAAGGTGAGATCCTACCGACATGATCACTCCCAGGTCTTTGACGTTGGTGTTACGCTCTATTTTGTGGCCAGAATTTGTTTTGTACTCTGATGAAGATTTAATTTCCTCATGTTTACCATATCTGAGTAATTGAAATTTCTCATCGTTGAACTTCATATTGTTTTCTGCAGCCCACTGAAAGATTTGGTTGATGTCCGCCTGGAGCCTTGCAGTGTCTGCAATGGAAGACACTGTCATGCAGATTCGGGTGTCATCTGCAAAGGAAGACACAGTGCTGTGGCTGACATCCTTGTCTATGTCGGATATGAGGATGAGGAACAAGATGGGAGCGAGTACTGTGCCTTGTGGAACAGAGCTTTTCACCGTAGCTGCCTCAGACTTTACTCTGTTGACGACTACTCTCTGTGTTCTGTTAGTGAGGAAATTATAGATCCATCGACCGACTTTTCCTGTTATTCCTTTAGCACGCATTTTGTGCGCTATTACGCCATGGTCCACACTTGTCGAAGGCTTTTGCAAAGTCTGTATATATTACATCTGCATTCTTTTTGTCTTCTAGTGCATTTAGGACCTTGTCGTAGTGATCCAATAGTTGAGACAGACAGGAGCGACCTGTTCTAAACCCATGTTGCCCTGGGTTGTGTAACTGATGGGTTTCTATATGGGTGGTGATCTTGCTTCTTAGGACCCTTTCAAAGATTTTTATGATATGGGATGTTAGTGCTATTGGTCTGTAGTTCTTTGCTGTTGCTTTACTGCCCCCTTTGTGGAGTGGGGCTATGTCTGTTGTTTTTAGTACCACTAGTACTAGTACCAGTACCTTTAGCACTAGTACTAGTAGTGTTAGTACCAGTACCTGTATTACTAGTATCAGCAGTACTAGTACCAGTACTTGTACTAGTACAAGTACCTGCAGTACTAGTACCAGCACCTGCAGTAATAGTACTAGTAGTACTAGTACCAGTATTGCAGGTGCTGGTACTAGTACTGCAGGTACTGGTACTAGTACAAGTACTGGTACTAATACTGCTGATACTAGTAATGCAGGTACAGGAAGGCCCCACTTATACGGCTGGTTAGGTTCCAAGTTACCACCGTAAAGCGGAAACCTCCGTAAAGTGGAACACCCTTTTTTTCCACTTACAAATGCATACAAACACTAGATAACAAGTTTACACTAACATATATTAAGTTAGCAATAGAACCAGGCATCAAAAAAACAATAAAAAAATTACAATACACACATAGTGCACTCATTACTTACCTTAAAATATTTATAGTCTTAATCTAGGGTGAGACAAGTAGTATTTATTGTAAGAAATCAAGTGTGGTATGTATGGTAGTCTGCCAGGCTACCATACCAGGTCACCCCACCCACACATACAATTCTCTGATATTTAAGCATCCCAGAGCGATAAATTGTATATACAGTTTACTCATTGCGTGCCTTAAAATATAGGGTGAGATGAGTAGTATTCATTGTAAAAAATCAAGTGTGGTATGTATGGTAGTCAGCCGGGCTACCATACCAGGGCCAACCCACCTACACATAATATTCTATTACATTAAGCATCCCAGAGCGATAAAATGTATATACAGTTCACTCATTACTTACCTTAAAATATTTGTAGTCTTAATGTAGGGTCAGGAGTAAGTAAATGAGATAAAACGAATAAATGAGAGAGAGAAAGAATGAGTGCATGAGAGAGGACAGGTGCAGAGTTATGTAAACAAACCAGGCGAAGGTAAGTTTTGTAAACGAAGTGTACACGTCTGGTTTGTGTACAAGTTACATTGTGTACAGGTTGTCTCTACATTGAACGGTAGAATAAATAAAGAAGAACATCCCATTCTCATGTAACATCATTTTGAGAAGAAATGATGCTCTGAGTGAAGGCAATGGAAATAAGTCACTCTGACTTTTTTGGGTTATCCTAGGTTCTCTACACATATGTTGTTATGTATGATAATCTATGTAACTGTATTTGTGTATACCTGAATAAACTTACATACATACATACGAAAGGAATAATTTTCTACAGTTACCCCAAGTAACACATTTTCTCTTATGTTAGATTAGAAGAAAATGTTATTCTTGGCATCACTTGTACAAGTTATCTGGCTACCACATCTCATATTTATGTTTATTTACTCTATTGTAGGGTGTATTTATCATCTTTTTATTTTATGTATCGTGTTTATTATATAATTTTGAAGAAAATATCATGGATGTATTAATGAAAATGTGTATATTAACGTAATATGCAACATTTAATGAGACTCGGTGATTATTATTATTATTATTATTAGCATTTCTAATATGGCGTCACTTGTGCAAGTCGTCTGCTACCACATCTCATATTTATGTTTATTTATTCTATTGTGGGGTGTATTTATCATCTTTTTATGTTATGTATCGTGTTTATTTATAATTTTGAAAAAATATCATAGATGGATTAATGAAAATGTGTATTTAACGTAATATACGATATTTAAATGAGACTTGATGATTATTATTATCATTACTAATATGACGTCTGGAGACATAAGACACTCTTACTGATTTTAATGTGTACCTGCATGCCAGCACAGTATGTAAGTTTATTTAAGTACAGGTATACATAAGTATAATTATCAGAGTATATATAAAATATGAAATAACTTTTAAAAACACTTGAAATTTTGGAGTTTCCAGACAAAATGGAGAGACTTAGTGCTTACTGAGCTCACGAAGAATGTAAACAAACAAGGTGGGGCGCGGTGACGGTATTAGAAAGTCAGGTGGGGGGAGCCGTATAGCGAGTTTTGGTCATAATTTGAAATGACCGTATTAGCGGAACGCCGTAAAGTGAAACGCCGTAAAGCAGGGCCTTCCTGTACTGGTACTAGTACTACTAGTACTAGTGCTACAGGTACTGGTACTAGTACTAGTGGTACAAGTATTACAATTACTGGTACTAGTACTACTGGTACTTGTACTAGTAATACTGGTACTAGTACTACTGATGCTGGTACTAGTACTACTCGTACTAGTATTACAGGTACTGGTACTAGTACTACCTGGAGTTTACCTGGAGAGAGTTCCAGGGGTCAACACCCCCGTGGCCCGGTCTGTGACCATGCCTCCTGGTGGATCAGAGCCTGATCAACCAGGCTGTTACTGCTGGCTGCACGCAAACCAACGTACGAGCCACAGCTCGGCTGGTCAGGTACCGACTTTAGGTGCTTGTCCAGTGCCAGCTTGAAGACTGCCAGGGGTCTGTTGGTAATCCCCCTTATGTATGCTGGGAGGCAGTTGAACTAGATACTTTTAGTAGTCCTGTGGACTAGGTACTTAGAAGAGTTGTAAACTGTTAGGAGTTGTAAATGACTACCACCATGAAAAATCTGTGTCTGCAGAAAGGGTAACAGACGAAGTGATGCCTGGATTGCATAAAATCTCTGTGGTAAATGGTCACAAAGGATATGCAGGAGCTTTAAACCAGCGACCACTTTTGATATAAAATCAGAGAAATGTTTTTGCATCTGTCCAGAGAAGATACACCTATGGGAAATAATTGCATCTGTATTAAAAGACACGAACACCGATAAAATATCTTTCTTGGAAGACGTGTCAGCCTGGTATAACAGCTGGGGAAAAAATGGGTGGGTTGGATGGGGCTATCTTGGAGGACAGTGGGTCAGAGGGTGCTAGTGGTGTCCTGGAGGACAGTGTACCAAATTGAGATAGTGGCGCTGGTGAGGAAACAGGTAAAGACAACGTTATACAATTTACAGAGGCATAAAGTAGTGATACAGCTTGAGACGAAACAAAAGGGGATGATGTCTCAAGGAATAGTGTTGACACATTACCAGTAAAATCTGGTGGAAGCACTGATGTCCACACAGGGGCGATAGGTAGTGGGGAAACCGGAAAAAATGCAGCAGCAGGAATGCAACACAAAAAAATCCTAGCAAACAAAATTCCAGTCTATGCAAATTCTATGCCTTGGGTGTCTGCAGGCATGTAGACATGCACCCTTGACCATCCATAAAATGCCACACCCACATGAAAACAGGAGGGTGCAACTCCCCTCCCTGTAACTTAGTTCACCCGAAATGTGCCACTCATCACTCCGTGATGAGTGGCTGCCAGGCACATCTAAAAGGGACAAGAAGACAAAGACCAGCCGGACCATGGGAAACAAAAGAGGGAAGCCGTAACCTCTTCAGAGAAGAAGGATTTTAAGTGCCCAGAAGGAGAAAAGACTGGCAAGAAATGACAGAATAAGTACACCAACTGAAAACACTTCTGGAGCAGAGGCACAGTGATTGGCCTCCACTCCAGAACAACAGATGTTAATGCCAGCAAATAATCCCCCCCCCCCCAAATTCCATCAGTATAACGACATTTATCTTTGCAGACATACAGGGTCTAAAGAAATCACAAGTAACAAAATTCCTTACATCAAAGGACTGCTCACGGAGTCAAATACAGTGTTTGCAGCTTTCACAGAGACCCACATGAAGGATCCTTGTGATAACAGAATATGGATCCCAGACAGACAAAACAGGCAACAAGGGGGCGTTGGCCTGTACCACAGTCGTTCATTTGCTCAGAACTACTAAACACCTCACATGGTGTATACCTGGAGTATACGTGGAGTGAGTTCCAGGGGTCAACGCCCCCGCGGCCTGGTCTGTGACCAGGCCTCATGGTTGATCAGGGCCTGATAAACCAGGCTGTTACTGTTCGCCACACATAACCCGATGTTGGAACACAGCCTGGCTGGTCAGGTGCCTGTCCAGTGCCTGCTTAAGGCAGCCAGGGGTCTATTGGTAATCACTCTTATGTAAGCTGGGAGGCAGTTGAACAGTCTTGGGCCCCTGACACTTATTGTATTTATCGTGCTAGTGGCACCCCTTAATTTCATTGGGGGGGGTATGTTGCATCATCTGCCAGTTTTACTTTCATAGGAGTGATTTTCGTGTGCAAGTTTGATACTAATCCCTCTAGGATTTTCCATGTGTATATACTCGTGCATCTCTCCTGCCTGCATTCTAGGGAGTATAGGTTGAGGAACTTCAAGCATTCCCAGTAATTGAGATGTTTTATCTCAGTTATGTGTGCCGTGAAGGTTCTCTGTACATTTTCTAGGTCAGCAATTTCACCTGCCTTGCAAGGTGCTGTTAGTGTGCAGCAATATTCCATTCTAGATAGAGCAAATACCTAAAGGAGTGCATCAGGGGTTTGGCATCCTTAGTTTGAAGGTTTTCTCATTAGGCGTAATGTCATTTTTCTAGCAAATGCGAATTGATGTATTTTATGGTCCTTGAAGCTGAGATCCTCTGACATGATCATTCCCGGTCTTTCATATTAGTTTTTTGCTTTATTGTGAGGCTGGAATTTGTTTTAGACTCCGACGTAGTGTTAATTTCCTCACGTTTTCCATATCGGAGTGATTGAAATTTTCATCATTGAGCTTCATATTGTTTCTGCGGCCCATTTAAAGATTTGGTTGATGTCCGCCTGGAGTCTTGCAATTTCTTTAATGGAGGACGCTGTGTCATCTGCAAAGGAAGACACGGCGCTGTGGCTTATATCCCTGTTTATGTCAGATATGAGAATGAGGAACAAGATGGGAGCGAGTTCTGTGCCTTGGGAAACATAGCTTTTCACCGTAGCGCCTCGACTTTACTCTGTTTCCCCTACTACTCTGTGTTTCGGTTTGTTAGGAAATTATAGATCCATCTGTCAACTTTTTCTGTTATTCCTTTATCATGCATTTAGGCGCTATTTCGTCATGGTCACACTTGTCAAAGGCTTTTGCAAGTCTGTGTATACCACACCTGCATTTTGTCTTCTAGAGCATCCAGGACCTTCATAGTGGCCAGTGTTGGGACAATGGGACAACCTGCTCCCAAACCCTTTCTGCCCCGGGTTGGGTGGGAATCTTTTTTTTAGAACCCTTTCAAAAATTTTCGTGTACAAAAGTTAGCGTATTCCCGTTGTGGAGTGGGGCTGTCTGTTGTTTTAGCAGCTGTGGGATGACCCCGTGTCCATGCTCCTCTCCAAGCTTTAAAAGCATGTGATAGGGGTTCTTGTAGTTCAGATGAACACGGAGTTTCCATGAGTCTGGGCCTGGGGCAGAGTGCATGGGCATGTCATTTCACTTTTTCAAATTTCATTTGGTCGGAAAATATAAAATAGGTTTGGTCTACAATTTCTCTCTCATAAAAAATTTATTTAGGTTTTCAACTCTCTGTCTGGTTGTGGCTTTTAAAAAAACGAGTTTATTGGGAGTGAGTAGCTGATCATTTCCTTCTGTATCTGTGTAGGACCATCTTTCAAGTAGGGGCCCAATTCGGATGTTGTTCTCGACTTTGTTTGGCTTTTTTTCTTCCCACGTTTCTTGTTTCCTGTAAGTTCATTAGCTTTTTTTTCAATGTTGCTCTTTCCTGACCTGTCCCCCTCGTTTTGCAGATATATTGGTCTTTTTGCTGCTTGTTTTTCTTTCCCTTCACCTTTTTAGGAGTGCCTTTTCTTTTAATTTACATCCCCTTTTTCTTGGCATACTCGAGTGCCAAGAGTTAATTTGTTGTAGGCATGGTTGGGGTTGTGTTGCTTAAGCTATCTTCCCAGTTTGGATTTGGGTTTTTTTACTTGACCCCACCTTTTTTTTTGTTATTGAAGTTTTTTTTGGGTAAAGGTCCATTGGACTGTCACTTTTTATCGTCGGGGCCCCGCCTCATGTCTGAACCCTATTATTTTGTGATTGAGTTATTTTTTTTGATATGGTAAAATTTTCGTTTGTCATCTTTTTATTTGAAGAGAGGTCCAGTGATTCTCCAATCTTGTGCTCGTTATTTGCTAGTTTAAGGTGAATTTGGTGCAGAGTTTAAAAAGTCACTTTGATTTTTTTGGGGTTTTTTCCTGGGTTTATCTACACCACGTGATGTATAAATTATGTAAGTATTTGTGTATACCAAAATAACTTACAAAAGCTCGTGTGGTGCGAGTTTTCATCGAGTCCTCCGGGTGTTATCTCTGCTACAACATTTTGCGTATTTCCCCCATTTTGGGTGTTGGGTTTAAAATCCCCCAGGAACAAGTGCTGGGAGCGGGAGCTGGGATTTCCAGACATGGCAATTTCAAAAGCTGTTTTTGGAATTTTTTGCGACGTTGCATCCGGAGTCTTGTATACAACCGCAATGACCAGGGTTTTGTTTTTTAATCTTTTCTGCTAAAACTTTAAAAATACATCATTTGAGACATTTTGTATTCCGAGCATATAAAGACTCGTGATTACGGCCCAAACCCCCATCCCTCCTTCTTTTTCCTTTCACGTGATCTGATAGGTTGTAACCAGGTCCTATTTCATTGTCCAAGTGACCTTTATGTGGGTCTCTGTGAAAAAACCCCGGGAAATTGCTTTGACTCTGTAAGCAGCCCCGAAAAGTTATTTTGTTGTTTTGCTAGCTTTAGACCCTGGTTTTTGCAAAGATGAATGTCGTCGGATTGGTGGTTTGGGGAGAGGTCTTTTTTTCCTGGTAAATATCTGTTGTTTTGGAGTGGAGGCCCCCGCTATGATTCCACTCCGAACTTATCGGATTTGGGGGTTTATTTCTGATTTTCCCCCAGCTTTTTTTTCCTTCTGGCACTAAAAATCCTCCTTGGGGTGGCTGTGGCTATCCAGGTTTTTTCCAATGGTCTGGATGTTTTGTTTTTTTCTTGTCCCCTTTAGGTGGTGTCCTGTAATATAAATTATAGCCTGTCTTTCCGAACTGAAGAGTGAAAATTTAGGTGGAAAAAACTTACAGGAAGGGACTGCATTTTCCCGTTGTCATAGGGGCCGGGGATTTCTGGGGGGTCAAAGTTGCTGTCCCATCTGTTTTTTTCCCGATATTCCATCCTGGAGAACAAGTGCATAGAATTTTTATAGGCCTGGTTTTTTTTGTCTGTTGGCCCGTTTGATTGTGTTCCCTACTGGTGCGTGTTTTCCCGTTCATTACTATCTTCGCATGTCTAACAATGGACCTCACCATTTTTTGGTAATTTTTCTTCACTATTCCTAGGGGATCCAATTGTTTTCCCCCCCCGTGGTTTCTAGTTGGTTTTTGCTTCCTTTCTACATTGTTTCTCAATAGAGTCCTGTCTCCCTCTAGGCCACTAAAATTCATTTATTTTTCTTCCAATTTTCTGTTAAGAACAGCATTTGCACCAGGAGCGATACACCTTCCAGTAGACTATTTTCCTGTCTGTTATAAAATGCGTCAGATTTTCTTGAAGGCCTTTTTGTGTTACATCTTTTAATTTCCCAATTTGTGTTTTATTCCACAGTTGGACTCTTTTGGGCATCCCTAAAAACACTTGCCTGGTTTAATATCTTTGTGGTTTCCCTAAATATCTGCCAAAAAGTGTGTGGGTATTTCCCATAGAAGTTGCACATAATCCATGCGTACCCCATGTGGTTTGTTTGGTTGTTTACCTGGGGTTTACTGGAGAGAGTTGGGGGGGTCAACGCCCCCGGGGCCCTTGACCAGGCCTCCTGGGGGATCAGAGCCTGATAAACCCGGGCGTTTGGGCTGCACGCAAACCAAACTTCGAGCACAGCCCGCGATAGGAACTGACTTTGGGTCTTGTCCGGGCCAGCTTGAAGACTGCCAGGATTTCATGATGTGTTTTTTATTGTTTTTTGTTTTTGTATTATTTTTTTTTGTATTTATGTTTTTGGAACAATCTTACCGCTTATACTTTTATTAATTTGGCCAGAGATATGTTTTTTTCAATAAATCCATTTGGGGCTTTAAAGGGGGCCCCCTAAAACCTTTCAGTTTTTGACCGGCTTTGGTTTACTTATTTTTTGGGACGAATGGGGGCAGTGGATCCTTACCTTAACAAAATCCATGGGTGATTTTGACTAGCTAAAAAAGGGACACTGGAATATCTTTTAAACAAGAAATTTGTGTTCATTTTGATAAAAAAAGTATAATTGGAGTGTTGGGGAAACCGGTGACTTTGGAGCTCCTACTGTGAGAACGAGGATCGTTTAAAATTTTTAAACTTGTCCATTAAAAAGAGCAAAGATTTAGATCTTTAAATTTAATTTCCCTTTAACATCCTCCCCTAAAGCCCCCAGAAAAAATAAGTGTAACAGTACTGAACAAGGGGGGTTAACTTTTTACTAAGTCTAGGGTGTATAACATTATACTGCAGTAAAAATAAATGGATAAAATCCGCAAAATGGAATTAAAACACATTGCAGTATAATGTACCTTTATTGACGTTTCCCCCACACAGGGGGCTTTTTCAAGTCACCAAGTCTGTGTGTGACTTGAAAAAGCCCCCTGTGTGGGGGAAAGTTGTCAAAAAAGGATCACATTTAAGCCCTATGGTTAATTTTCCTTTTACTGCAGTCTAGGGTGTACGAAGTTTTACCCAATTGGGTGTACTAACATTGTACTGCAGTCTGTGGGGGAATAATGTCTGCAGTTTGGGTGTACTAACTTGTACACAGTCTAAGGGTACTAACATTGTATACAGTCTAGGGGATCTAAAATTGACTACAGTCAGGTGTATTACATTGTACTACAGTCTAGGGGGTTTCTAATTTTTAAGTCTAGGGGGTTTCTATCATTGTCTACAATCTAATTTAATTTGTAAAACATCTGGGTGTACTAAATTTTACTCAGTCTAGGGTCTAAATTGTACTGCAGTCTGTGGGTAAAAATGTACTGCAGCTTGGGTGTCTAAAAGTTACAGTCTAAGGTTATAAACATTGTAACAGTCTAGGGTATATAACATTGTACTAAAGTTTAGGGTGTACTTACATTGTACACATTGGGGTACTAAATTGTACTAGTCTAGGGTTTTTACTAGATTGTACACAGTCTAAGGTGACTAAATTGTACTACAGTCTAGGGTGTACTAACATTGTACTGCGTTGTGGTGTAAAATGTACTGCAGTCTTGGGGGGTACTAACATTTATACAGTTCCCGGTGTATAACATTGTACTACAGTCTAGGATAATAAAATTGTACTACGTCTTGGGGTACTTACATTGTACTACAGTCTAGGGTTTTCTAATATTGTACTGTCTAGGGTTTTACTAGCATTGTCAAAATCAAGGTGTATAAAATTGTACACATCAGGGTGTCTAACATTGTATGCAGTCTGGGTGTAATAATGTATGAGTCTTGGGGGTATAACTTGTACACAGTCTAAGTGTACTAACATTTTACTCAGTCAGTGTATACTAACATGTAATAAGTCAGGGTGACTTAAAATTGTACTAAGCTGGGTGTATAATATTGACTAGTCTAGGGTGTCTAGCATTGTACTACAATCAAGGGGACTAAATTTGTACACAGTTAAGGGGTTTTTACAACATTGTACTACGTCAGGGTGACTTACATTGTAAAACAATCTGGGTGTTCTAACATTGTACCCGTTTTGCGTGACTAACATTTTATAGTCTGTGGGGTACTAACATTGCATACGTTAAGGTTTACTAACATTGTACTGTCTAGGGTGTATAACATGTACTCAGTCAAGGTGTACTAACATTGTACTACAGTCGGGTGATTAACATTTTTTACGTCCGGGTGTAAAAATTGTCTACAGTATTGGGTGTTAAATTTTATATAGTCTGTGGTGACAATATTGTACACAGTCTTAGGGGTACTAACATTGTTTAAGTCTACGGTTTTTATTAAATTTTACTACAGCCCAGGGTTACAACATTGTACACGTCTAGGGGTACGAATTTTGTACTACAGTTAGGGGTACTAACATTTACTACAGCAAAGTTACTAACATTGTGCACATTTAAAGGTGTACAAAACATTATACTACGTCTAAGGTGTCCCAACATTGTCTACATCAAAGGGTTGTACCAACATTGTACACATCTAGGGTGTACTAACTTGTATACAGTCTAAGTGTACTAACATTGTCTACAGTCTAAGGTGTCCCAAACTTTTTGGGGTTTAAAAGCAGGTAAGCAAAACCTATACATTTTTTATTGAAAACGTTTCGGTCCTGGGCCCTTGATCATTTTCAACATACAGAGTTGAAAGGCATTAAATATATAGGGGGAGAGTGGGGTGTGACGCACGTGACCTGGGGAACGCCGACTGCCAGAAGCCCCCTAATCCCCGTCACCGCACTATAAAGCAACACGGGGAAACACAAAATTTCAAAACATTGGCCAACTTTATTTAACACCACCCCCCAAACAACACAGGATCACAGTTTTCGTCTTTCCCCGTCCTATCATGGGCGAGGTTTTTTTTGATGAGGACCTGCTCGCATGGGCCAGTGGGCCTTTACAGTTTTTCCTCCATTCTTATGTTCAAGAATTCCTCGGGTCAGGCGTACACCTCACTCTTCCCCGCCTATAATATAATGCCTTTCTACCTCTGTATGTTAAAGGCAAGGCCCCCAGGACCGAAAGTTTTCTAAAAAATATGTCTGGTTTTGCTTCGGTTTTTCAAAACCCAACTTGGGGTATTTATTACCAAGGTTTATCCCACCAACATTGTACTACGTCAAAGGTGTACCAACATTGCTACATTTTAGGGTGTACAACATTGTACTATAGTCTAGAGCGTACAACAAGTACTACAGTTTAGGGTGTACTAACTTTTGTACTAGTTTGGATATAATTAAATGTACTACGTCTGGGGTGTACTAACTTTTGTACTATAGTTATGGTGTTCTAAACAGTATAGTCGTGATATAAAACCTTTGTCTATGTCTAGGGTGTACAAAACATTGTACTAGTCTGGAAATACAAATTGTCCCCGTTTTGGGGTTTTTTTCTAACTTGTACTAGTCTGTGATTACTAACATTGTCTACTTTCTAGGGTGTGTAACTTGTCTAGTCTGTGTATACTAAATTGTATTTCTGTCTAGGGTGTACAAAATTTGTACTACTGTGTATACAACATTGTACTACGTCTAGGGTCTAACTTGTATAGTCTGTGTATACTAACTTTTGTCTACGTCTAGAGTGTCTAACATTGTATACAGTCAATGTGTATAACTTTGCACTACAGAAAAAGGTGTAAACATTGTCTACAGTTGGGGTTTGTACTAACTTTGTACTACAGTTAGGGGTACAAACTTTGTACACAGTTGGGGGTGTATAACATTGTACTACAGTCAAGGTGTACTAACTTTGTGCTATGTCAAAGGTGTCTAACATTGTACTACTTTAAAGGGTTTTGTACTAAC
>NC_069416.1:10711491-10752243 GCF_026875155.1 Cherax quadricarinatus | reverse complement strand
TCTAAATTTCTTCAACTTGTCGGTTTTCATAAACCATTCATCACAAAATTTTTTGATAGTTGCAACAGGACCCATAGACGTGACACCAGCACGAAAATCTTTTTGCACTCCCCGTGTCGGCTAAACCTATAAAAAAAATTGATGTAATGTACATAAAAGGGCCTAGAATCTGTAACTCCCTGCCTGAAAAACTCTAGAACTGCATACTTAACACCCATTTTCAAAACTACCGTTAAAAAACATCTCATCTCCATAACACACCCCTTCATCAGCTAACCAAATGAAAACAATCCAATTCTCTTTTTTGTATCATGAACACATCCAAAACAATACTTATGATTATCTGTAATTCGGAGGATCGGAGGATCTCACCTTCAAGGACCATAACATTGTATCAATCGCAGCTGCTAGAAAAATGACAGGATGGATAATGAGAACCTTCAAAACTAGGGAAGCCAAGCCCATGATGACACTCTTCAGGTCGCTTGTTCTGTCTATCCTGGAATATTGCTGCATACTAACAGCACCTTTCAAGGCAGGTGAAATTGCAGACCTAGAAAATGTACAGAGAACCTTCACGGCATGCATAACGGAGATAAAACACCTCAATTCTGGGAGCGCTTGAAGTTCCTGAGCCTGTATCCCCTGGAACGCAGGGGGGAGAGATACATGATTATATACACCTGGAAAATCCTAGAGGGATAGTACCGAACTTGCACACGAAATCACTCACAACGAAAGCAAAAGACTTGGCAGACGATGCAACATCCCCCCAATGAAAAGCAGGGGTGTCACTAGCACGTTAAGAGACAAATACAGTAAATGTCAGGGGCCCAAGACTGTTCAACTGCCTCTCAGCATACATAAGGGGGATTACCAATAGACCTCTGACAGTCTTCAAGCTGGCACTGGACAAGCACCTAAAGTCAGTACTGACCAGCTGGGCTGTGGCTCGTACGTTGGATTGCGTGCAGCAAGCAGTAACAGCCTGGTTGATCAGGCTCTGATCCACCAGGAGGCCTGATCACAGACAGGGCCGTGGGGGCGTTGACCCCCAGAACTCTCTCCAGGTAAACTCCAGGTAATTCCCCTATAATTTCCACCTACACCTATTCAAAGGACTGTAAACATCCAATTCCTAATATAGCTACTGCCTATTAAATCTTATGTTATTTTTTTTTTTTTTATATCACACCGGCCGATTCCACCAGGCAGGGTGGCCGAAAAAGAAAAACTTTCACCATCATTCACTCCATCACTGTCTTGCCAGAAGGGTGCTTTACACTACAGTTTTTAAACTGCAACATTAACACCCCTCCTTCAGAGTGCAGGCACTGTACTTCCCATCTCCAGGACTCAAGTCCGGCCTGCCGGTTTCCCTGAATCCCTTCATAAATGTTACTTTGCTCACACTCCAACAGCACGTCAAGTATTAAAAACCATTTGTCTCCATTCACTCCTATCAAACACGCTCACGCATGCCTGCTGGAAGTCCAAGCACCTCGCACACAAAAACCTCCTTTACCCCTCCTCCAACCCTTCCTAGGCCGACCCCTACCCCGCCTTCCTTCCACTACAGACTGATACACTCTTGAAGTCATTCTGTTTCGCTCCATTCTCTCCACATGTCCGAACCACCTCAACAACCCTTCCTCAGCCCTCTGGACAACAGTTTTGGTAATCCCGCACTCCCCCTAACTTCCAACTACGAATTCTCTGCATTATATTCACACCACACATTGCCCTCAGACATGACATCTCCACTGCCTCCAGCCTTCTCCTCGCTGCAACATTCATCACCCACGCTTCACACCCATATAAGAGCGTTGGTAAAACTATACTCTCATACTTTTCCCCTCTTTGCCTCCAAGGACAAAGTTCTTTGTCTCCACAGACTCCTAAGTGCACCACTCACTCTTTTTCCCTCATCAATTCTATGATTCACCTCATCTTTCATAGACCCATCCGCTGACACGTCCACTCCCAAATTCTGAATACGTTCACCCCCTCCATACTCTCTCCTCCAATCTGATATTCAATCTTTCATCACCTAATTTTTTTGTTATCCTCATAACCTTACTCTTTCCTGTATTCACCTTTAATTTTTTCTTTTGCACCCTACCAAATTCATCCACCAATCTCTGCAACTTCTCTTCAGAATCTCCCAAGAGCACAGTGTCATCAGCAAAGAGCAGCTGTGACAACTCCCACTTTGTGTGTGATTCTTTATCTTTTAACTCCACGCCTCTTGCCAAGACCCTCGCATTTACTTCTCTTACAACCCCATCTATAAATATATTAAACAACCACGGTGACATCACACATACCTTGTCTAAGGCCCACTTTTACTGGGAAAAAATTTCCCTCTTTCCTACATACTCTAACTTGAGCCTCACTATCCTCGTAAAAACTCTTCACTGCTTTCAGTAACCCACCTCCTACACCATTTCACTTGCAACATCTGCCACATTGCCCCCCTATCCACCCTGTCATACGCCTTTTCCAAATCCATAAATGCCACAAAGACCTCTTTAGCCTTATCTAAATACTGTTCACTTATATGTTTCACTGTAAACACCTGGTCCACACACCCCTACCTTTCTAAAGCCGCTTGTTCATCTGCTATCCTATTCTCCGTCTTACTCTTAATTCTTTCAATTATAACTCTACCATACACTTTACCAGGTACACTCAACAGACTTATCCCCTATATTTTTTGCACTCTCTTTTATCCCCTTTGCCTTTATACAAAGGAACTATGCATTTCTCTCTGCCAATCCCTAGGTACCTTACCCTCTTCCATACATTTATTAAATAATTGCCCAACCACTCCAAAACTATATCCCCACCTGCTTTTTAACATTTCTATCTTTATCCCATCAATCCCGGCTGCCTTACCCCCTTTCATTTTACCTACTGCCTCACGAACTTCCCCCACACTCACAACTGGCTCTTCCTCACTCCTACAAGATGTTATTCCTCCTTGCTCTATACACGAAATCACAGCTTCCCTATCTTCATCAAATTTAACAATTTCTCAAAATATTCCTCCATCTTCCCAATACCTCTAACTCTCCATTTAATAACTCTCCTCTCCTATTTTTTAACTGACAAACCCATTTGTTCTCTAGGCTTCCTTAACTTGTTAATCTCACTCCAAAACTTTTTCTTATTTTCAACAAAATTTGTTGATAACATCTCACCCACTCTCTCATTTGCTCTCTTTTTACATTGCTTCACCACTCTCTTAACTTCTCTCTTTTTCTCCATATACTCTTCCCTCCTTGCATCACTTCTACTTTGTAAAAACTTCTCATATGCTAACTTTTTCTCCCTTACCACTTCTTTACATCATCATTCCACCAATCGCTCCTCTTCCTCCCGCACCCACTTTCCTGTAACCACAAACTTCTGCTGAACACTCTAACACTACATTTTTAAACCTACCCCATTTCCTCTTCGACCCCCTTGCCCATGCTCTCATTAGCCATCTATCCTCCAATAGCTGTTTTATCTTACCCTAACTGCCTCCTCTTTTAGTTTATAAACCTTCACCTCTCTCTTCCCTGATGCTTCTATTCTCCTTGTATCCCATCTACCTTTTACTCTCAGTGTAGCTACAACTAGAAAGTGATCTGATATATCTGTGGCCCCTCTATAAACATGTACATCCTGAAGTCTACTCAACAGTCTTTTATCTACCAATACATAATCCAACAAACTACTGTCATTTCGCCCTACATCATATCGTGTATACTTATTTATCCTCTTTTTCTTAAAATATGTATTACCTATAACTAAACCCCTTTCTATACAAAGTTCAATCAAAGGGCTCCATTATCATTTACACCTGGCACCCCAAACTTACCTCCCACACCCTCTCTAAAAGTTTCTCCTACTTTAGCATTCAAGTCCCCTACCACAATTACTCTCTCACTTGGTTCAAAGGCTCCTATACATTCACTTAACCTCTCCCAAAATCTCTCTCTCTCCTCTGCATTCCTCTCTTCTCCAGGTGCATTACACGCTTATTATGACCACTTCTCGCATCCAACCTTTACTTTAATCCACATAATTCATTGAATTTACACATTCATATTCTCTTTTCTCCTTCCATAACTGATCATTTAACATTACTGCTACCCCTTCCTTTGATCTAACTCTCTCAGATACTCAGATTTAATCCCATTTATTTCCCCCACTGAAAAATCTCCTACCCCTTCAGCTTTGTTTCGCTTAGGGCCAGGACATCCAACTTCTTTTCATTCATAACATCAGCAATCATCTGTTTCTTGTCATCCGCACTGCATCCACGCAACATTTAAGCAACCCAGTTTTATAAAGTTTTTCTTCTTCTCTTTTTTAGTAATTGTATACAGGAGAAGGGGTTACTAGCCCATTGCTCCCGGCATTTTAGTCGCCTCATACGACACGCATGGCTTACGGAGGAAAGATTCTTTTCCACTTCCCCATGGACAATAGTCTTATTTAAATCTTAAGTTAATCCTAAGTTTGTTTAAAGATATTCCTCCAGGATGGCTTTAATGGAAAACAATGTATCATGCCAAGACAAATTGAATCCCATTAGTAAATCTGTCATTTGTACTAATATTAAATGATTTGACTACCTAACTATTTTAAACCTAATTATGTATGTATCTAACTGAGAATGTTCCTATTTAAGTACCTAATAGTATGTTCAAATGTATGCTCAAGTATGACCTATATCAAAATAGCGAAAGAATTAATTTTAATCTGCCCGAAGTCCCTAGGCACGATAGGGGCCCATCTTTGAAATTTAAAAATCTTATACTTGGTCCCTCAAATCGTCCAAAAATCCGTTCCGGGAAAGGGGGGACTTTTTAAATTGGAAAGGGACGATTTAAAAATAAAATTTTCCCCTAAGAAAAAAATTTTAAATTTTAAATTTTAATCCTTCCTGACCCCCAAAAGTTTTAAAAACAAACAATTTTTTTACATGAAATATAGATGTAGACATAAAAAATACATTGGGCACTTTTTTTAAATTTTAAACTTTAAACGAAAAAACATTTAAACCTTTATTGGTGATTCTTCTTTGGTTTTAGAAGATGGAGAAGGGGGACAGATTGGTTTGATTTACGGGTTTGGGAAAGGGGGAACCCCCTTCCCATAAAACACCTGGGGTTTACCAACTGTTTTTTCGGGGGTTACTTCTTTTCCCTCTGTTTTTTAATGCCACTAGGACCCCCTTTGAGGGGGTCACGGGAGTCCTGTCTCGAAAAAAAACTGCCCAGAGAGCTTGTTTCTGGCGTTTTTTAAAAAATTCCCTAAAATGGGCCAAGACTTTGTCACTGTACAAGTTGCGAATGGCTTCCCAACACCCTTTTTGGGTGTGTTTTTTTATAAATTTTTCCCAAATCCTACCCCACTTTCAAAAATCTTTTTTAATTTCTAAAAAAAAGGGCACCTTCCCCCAAATCTCTTTTTCCTCCTCCCCCCAGAAAGGGTTTCAGGCTGCAAATTGTTGCTCTTTTTTCTGAAGCTCTTGCGCTCCTCAGGGGGTTAGCTCTTCGTTCGGGTCCTCCCCCAAAACTTTTCCCCACATCCCCCAAAAACTCACACCCAACCCTTTGGAAAACTCCCCAGTGAAAACAATAGAGTTTTAAAACTTTATAGGTTTTCTCAGGGGGTGCCTAAAACCCCTTTAAAAAACCCTCTTGGGACCCCAATTGGCCAAAATTTTTCCCCAAGCAGAGTTCAAATTTCCGGGTAGTCACTCCCCCCCCAAGCTTACCTATAAGGCTTACACAAGGGGAGAATTTTGGGAAGTGTTTTTTCCCAAAAATTCTCGTAGGGTAAAGGGTGAGTGTTGAGGTACATTACATTGTTTTGGTGTAGATTTTTTTAAAATTTTGAAAGGGATTTGCTGGTCCAGGGGACTGGAGGGAGGGGAGTGGTATTCGGGGGGCAAAAATTTTTCCCTGTGATAAACCCAAAAAAACCCCTTCGGAATTGGTTTTCACCCAAAATTTTTGGGGATGAGCAGGTAAAATTGCCCCATTATTTGGAGGCACTTGAGACCCAATTTCTTTTCCAAAAAAAGTAATTCTTCACACTAGGGCCAAACATTTCCCACTAAAACCATCGAGGGAAAATGCCCCCTTGGGGACCCAGGGCCTTACTATTAGATCCCCAAAAAACCAAAACACAAGTACTCTTCAAAACTTTTTTTTTTCTTGAAACATTTCTGGGTTTTTCAAAATTGGTACATAGTAAGGGCTTCACTTTAAAAATTCCCCATAGAATTAGCACAGAACAGTAGGGTCCCCTGTTTTTCATGGGGTTGTGTCCTGGCTGCGCCTTTTTTTTCCGGGAGTAATGTAGGCCCTTTTTGGGCATTTTTTCCCAAAGGGGCCGGTTTCATCACAACTGAAACCTTGTTGGGTTTTTCGTCCTTCACTGTTTATGAAACCCCTTTGGGAATTCATGCACATATTTTCAGCTGCGTTGTGGTCCAAACCCTGGAAACCTCACCAGGCCTTTCCCAAAACTGTGTATCCCAGTACGCTTCTTAAATCTCTAAAACCAACCCTTTTTGCGGGGCCCTTTTTTTACTCCCATCATCATAGTTACAGGCAATTTTTTTACCAGATTGTCGTGAAAACTCCCTACCCTTTTCACAAATCCCCTGCTAATTGTTTCTATTTATCCACCCAATAATAACTTCTAACTTCTTCAAAGAAACTGGTAAATTCATTTTTTGCCCAGCATTTTTAAACCCCTTTTTGCAACAACATTTGTCCTTGATTTCCTTTTTCTTGGTTTATGGGGAAAGGTTTATGGTTGTAGGGGATTTTTTATAAAACCCGGGCCCAGTTCGCCCACTTTGTATGCCACTTTTAATATTGTTTTTGATGTTTTTTTTTTAAAATTCAATCTTTATTTCTACCTTCTTTCCCCAAAGGCTTGGCACTAGGAGCTTTTTTGGAGCCAGGGTAGTTATTTACCCACTTAAATAACTTCCCAAGCACTAAAATAAAGGGAAATTATTACAAAAATTTTTTGCTGGAGCAATGAGGGGACCGTCGCTCATGGAAAACCAAGGGCCACTGGGGGGGAGGGAAAGGGCCCAGGCGACTCAGAGGTGGTACGCTTTCGGGACAAAAGGGGACTATTAGCAAATTTTACCGGCCATTTGTGTCCCAATATTTAGACAAAAAAAACAGGACTTTTTCCCAAAATTGGACGATTTTTTCGGGGCTGGACGATTATTAAAGGGAAACCACTGAAAATGTAAACCACACACTGTAAGCTTTACATGGAAAAAAATATTTGTTTTTTGTATTATAATGTAATGACAAACTTTACAGGGTCCCCCATCACAAATCCGGCATCATTGGGAATGAGGGGGCCCGGATTATGATTTTTCCCGGAATTACGGTTGGTTAGATTAGAAAAACCCCTTTAAAAAAATTAAACCAAAACCTGACTTATAGAAAGTTAAACTGAACATTGGCAAAATTCAAAACTTTCCCGTTTCTTTGAGCTCAATTTCAAGATACTTTTGGGTCATAAAAGCAATCAAATTCATGTTTTATTTTGAAAATATTTCTTTTTTCTATCAAATGAAAGCCCAAAAAAAATGAAAATTAAAAATCAAAAAAAACCATACGAAAATATACTGAAATGGGGGCGGAAGGGCCTGAGAATTGAACCCCCCTTTTTTTATTGTCCTTTCTTTTTTATTTTTGTTGTATGTTAAAAAGGGCCATTTTTTTTTTTCCCCCCCCATCATACATTCCCCAAAGTTTCAATGAGAAGCCCAAAAAAAACAAACCCAGAAAAAAAAAAAAACCAAAAAAACATATATGGCAACCCAAAACCAGGTATTGGAAATAAGGGCACTTTGTCGACTTTTTTGGGTTATCCCAGGTTTTTTTATTACATAAGTAAGGGAAGTAAGTTTTTTTAGGGTTTCACAAATACGTTTTCATAGAATTATCATACATAGCAGCATATGTGTAGAGAAACCCAGGATAAAAACCCCAAAAAGTTAGAAGAAAGGGGCCCTTTTTTCCATTTGGGGGGCCCTTTTTCCTTTTTTTCATAATATAAAAAGGGTTTTAATATTTTCTTATTATTCTACAATGAAGATAAAAATTTTTATTATTTATACTAAAAAGGGCTTTTTACTTCACGAGGGTCATTAAAACTATCTACAATACGAGGGGATTACTAGGAATAAGGTAAAAATTTTTCAGTATGTTAGCTAAAAATAGAAAATCATTCCCCTCCCTTTCTGTAGCTACATTTATCAGCACCTTTTTTGGGACTCTTCTTGAAAGGGTTTAAGTATGACTGGGTTTGGGCATGTGCGGGTAGGGCTGTTCCCTTCCTTATTGTGTACAATAAAAGGGGTTTTGAGCCTGGCCAAGGCCCCTTTGGGTTTCTAAAAAAGGGTTTTGCTCTCTCCCTCTATTCTATGATTTCTTGGTTCCCAACCTTGGGCAAAATTGACAGCAAGATATTCTTGACACCCTTTTTTGAAACAATTTTTTTAAACATGATTTTATCTTCGGTTGTTTTCTTTTTTTGTCTTCAACTTTTAGATATCCAAAAGCCCGTAATTCATCCTGGCCTTTCATGTTTTTTTGGTTCCCCCGCCCCCCGGATGAATCTTACGATTTTGTTTGGGTGATTTGCAGTCATTTTTAAATTTTTTTGTCAAGGGAGAGTACAAGGGAAAAGAAGGTTTAAACCCTATGGGATTTTATAAGGGCTGCTAGGGTCCTGCGAACTTCGTAGGTACACCCCTGTGGGTTTTTAAAACAGGAAAATTCGTCTGGAATTCGCTTTTTTTACTACACTGTTCCCCATCAATTCTCCGACATGCATGGGGGCAAAAGGGGAAATTTCCCCTTTTTTTTACTGATGAAAACAAAGTGATGGGCTCCCCATTTTCAATGAAAATTAAAATTTTTTTACCCCTTTTCAGTTTATGTTTCGTGTCAAAGAGAAAAGGCTTAGTTTTCCCCAGGTGTAATGTAGGGTTTTTTGTCTTTTAACCATTTTCTGCAGGACTTTCCGTTCCAAATGTTTAAAAAATTTTTAATATTTTTGTGGGTCTTTACCCGCATAACAGAGAAATGTTATCTGCATACAGTAGGGTTTTCATTGACAATGATAGGGATATCCCTAAAAAAATAACATAAGAATAATAATGGGGCCAGGGAAAACTTTCCTTGGGGAACTCCCATATGTTTATCGGCGGGGGTTCTGATTCTGTTTTGTTTTTTTGGATTTTGACTAAATTTTCCCTTTTTGCTAAGGTGGAAAAACCCCGTTTACCCCGAAAACCCCCCCCATAAACCCCCTTTGCCCCTTTAAGTTTATTTCAAAAAATATTGTGGGTTTTTCCCGTATCGAAGGCCTTTTGCAGGTTATGGTTACCTACCTATGGGGGTTTCCCCCCTTTTACATTTCAGTTCTCAGTAATCCAAACAGATTTTTAAAAATTTGAGGGTTTCGGCCCGGGTTTCTTTGTATGGGTTTGGGCCCAGGGGGTTTTTTACGTTTCTAGTACGCCTAAATTCTAGCGCCCCCAAAAACTAGTGGGGGGGAAGCTGGGAGGGCCCTTCATATAAAGAAAGGGTTATGTGGTCAGTGTTCCCCAGTCTAAAAAAAAAACCCGCGCACAAAGAGCATTTAAAGGGGGAAAAAAAAAATTCGACCCTTTTTTTTTGGGTAAAACAGCGACTTTTGGGAGTTTTATTTTCGTTGGTTTTTTATTGCTGTTATTTAGTTTTTTTGGGTTTATTTTTTTAGAAAGGGAAAAATATTACAGAAATTTTAGAGATTTTGACTGGGTTTTACAAAGAAAAAAAACCTTGGAAATTGGGGCCCAAAAATGCAGGGAAAAGTTCGATTTTTTTCCAAATTTCAAAAGTAAAACAAATCTTTCCAAGCGTCCAATACACGTCAACTGGTGAGTCTAATATTCCCTTTCCCCAAGTGCGCCCCCAAAATTATTTATACCCCTTTTTTTAAATAATGCAGTAGTCTGCATAAAAAGTAAATTTCTATTTTTGTGGAAAAAAATTCAAAAAAGAAAAGCAAAAAAAATAAGGGGAGGCCTTTTGGGAAATGACTAATGACAGAGGAAAAAGTCATTTTAGTGCCAGGAATGTTTTCTTGTTTTCTGAGCCCTATTTGGAAATTGGATTTTTTTGAAAAAATTTTTGTGAAAAAGGCAAAATTGCTGAATTCTGGCCACCCGTTTCTGGATAGTTTAAATTTATAAATGGGTGGTTTCTTGCACCCATTCGATAGGGAAAAAAAAGGAAATTCAAGCGAAATATTTATGTTTTTTGTCGAATAATACAGTGGAAAAAGGTGAAAATGGGGCCCCAAAGTGGGAAAAAACGCCCATGCGTAAAAAAATCGTGAGACTGTAACTTCACGGGGAGCATAATTCCGTAAAATTTTCCCTAAAAAATTTTAAACCCTTTTTGGTTTTCTTATGATCGGGAAAAAATTCTATATTTTTTCACAGAGAAAAATTTTTTTT
Source organism: Cherax quadricarinatus (assembly GCF_026875155.1). NCBI lineage: Eukaryota > Metazoa > Arthropoda > Malacostraca > Decapoda > Parastacidae > Cherax > Cherax quadricarinatus. The sequence continues at coordinate 10,741,694 of NC_069416.1, read as the reverse complement.
TTTTTTTTTAAATTTGGCCGACCCTTTTGGGCGAGTCTCGGAGGGGGGCCCGTCGACCCTCAAAGGGTTAATAAAGGGGGGGGGTCGGTTGGAGTAAGATCTTCTAAAGGCCCCAATGTAGCTAGGAAAAAATGTTGTTGTCTTTAAGGGACTTAACTACTTGAGAATTTCACCGCCCTCTCTAGGGAAATTTTTGATGTTTACTGAGTTTTCTAAAAGGCCCATAGGTTTCTTACATCGACCTAATTTCTTCTTTAAGAAAAGGGGGAACTCTGGCCTCCTTGAATCTTAGGTTTGGGTATTTGTTTTTTTATTTGGCATGGGTTGAATTAAGAATCTTTTAAATTTGGCTTTTTTCCAGGGCCTGTGTTTTTTAAAAACCCTCTTTTTTCTATTTAAAAAAGGTCAAATAACCCTTTTTTTTAGGGGGGGGAAAAAAAAATTTGTTTTTCCCCTTTTATTTGGTTGTAGTTTTGAATTATAAGGTCTTTTTAAAATTTTTGTGCAGCTTAGTTTCTTACTATTTGTTGATGAAAATTGTAGGGGAATTAAAAAGAAAATTGACTTAAGGGGTTCGTGGCTTTACCTCTTTCGATAGTGAGTATAGTTGATATCTTGGTTTAGGGCTATACCCAAAATTTTTTAGTTGTTGAGAGTTTTTGGGGTTTTTTTAACCCAAATTTTGGAGTATTTTGTTGTTTTGTAAGTTTGTATCTGTTCCCTACCCTTTAAACCCCAAGTGCTCAAACCTTTGTTTGCTTTAAATTTAGAGGGTTTAAAATTTCACATATCCAAATATTCAGAGTCATAGGGTTCAGTTTTTTGTTTAAATCCTAAAATTTTAAAATTGGGCAAAAACAAGGATGGGTGGGCAGGGTTTTTGTTTTTCCCGGCTGTTTTCGTCCGGGCAATTTTTATCTCTGTAGAAAGTGGTTTTTTAATGTTTCCCCTTTTATGTAGTTTCATATGAAATTAAGGGACCATTGATCTGGGTTTCTTTATTGTGAGTTTGCCTGGGGTTTTAAATACAAATTGGCATTTGGGAAAAATGGGAAAAAGAAGTAGGAATTCCCAAAAACCTAGGAGTTAGGTGGAAGGATTTTGTTGGAGATTCGAACAGAGGAGGAGTGGGGGTTTATAGAAGAGGTTAAGGGGGGAAGTAGGTGGGGGGTTTTAGGGGAAGTAGGGCCCCAAAAGGAAGGGTTAGTTTAAGTTTTTGGTTGAAGGTTTTTTGTACATGCCCTCAGAATCAAGATTCCCTGATGTTGCAGTGTCTGTAAAGTTGTGCAAGAAGGGTTTATTGCCGACAAGATAAAATTTTTAAAAACACATGTGCAACTTTTTGGGGGGGGGGATTTTTATTGTTGACGTTTCCCCACCCAGTGGTTTATCAATACAAATTCTGGACAAATTTGAAGACAGTAGGATTTAAGAAGATGGGTAATCAGCCCTAAACCTAGGAGTAGGTGCGAAGAGCACCGTAGTCTCGGGTTTCGACCGGGCCCCATCATTTACGTCCTGTTTTGATCACGCCAGTCAAATTGTGTGCCTATTTACCAGTGTTTCTTTACTTAGTTTTAGTTGCCCTCATTTTTTTGTCCTTTTGTAGGCCTATCCTACCCCTAGTGATTTCCTGGGCGAAATGATGAAATGGTCACTAAGCCTGTGGTAATGACCCCTTTGCTGACAATGTTTCAGACGGTTAAAATTTTGTGGTCAATTAGGGGGGGCTGAGAACTTTTGTGACCCGGGTTTTGGGTATTAATTTTTTGAGTGAAACTTTTTTAATCTAGAATTTGCTTATCCCTTTTGTACCCCGTTTTTTTGCTGCTGAAAACAGAATAAAGGGCCCAGTTTATTGTCTCGCAATTGTTTTCAACCCCGGAAAAGATTTGGGAAAAAAGTTTCTAAGAAGGCCGGGTTTTGGGGGGGGCGGTAACTAGTTCTCTAAGGGGGTTTTGGTCTTGGGAAGCAGCACTTAAAACCCTAGAATCCCCGTTTTTTGTTTTTTAAAATCGGTTTTGGGTTTGTAAGCTAAGTCATTTCAATGTAGGCCCTACTCCACCCCCCTTTCTTTTCCTATTAAGGTTTTATATTGTAACCCCATCTATTTGACCCCGTCAGTCACCGTATATCCAACCCAAGATTCGGAGGGTTATAACTCCCGCCCAAATTTTTGTTAGCTGAATCCTAATCTCTGCCTTTTAGAAGAAGTGACTTGCGTTGACATGAATAAGTGAAGGCCTGTTTTATAAAAAAATCATAATCATAAATATATGGCAAGGGGGCATTTGTTTTAAAAAATTTTGGTAAATCAATGCCAAATGCTAAAGGGAACTGTCCCAAAGGCATTTTTTTACACACAAAATGAATTCTGGCACGTTTTCTATAATTTTACATACATCCATCATGACCCCCCCTTTACACATTTTACATAAAAGGGGCCTTTTCTGTTTTTCATGCGTACTTTGTCAGTGTATGCACCTGTTTTGGAGTGTTTGGTAATTAAAGGCGTATTGTCTCACATTTCCTATGTATGTTAATATGAGTTAAGGTTATCATTCCCGTACAGACTGCATTATCACCCTCTTTATCTGTCTGTTTTGCCTTGCACAATGTTTGGGTCCTGGATTTAATTTTGGGTATCCCACTTAAAAGCACTCCAAAAAGAGCTGTGTGCCCCTGTTTTTGTTTTGGGTATGCGGTTTTTTGCCTTTCCCTTTTGGTTTTAGTGATATTTATTTTTCTGGTAGGTGGCAACTGTTTGGGGTTTTTTCTGCAGGGCGCTATTACCCATTCCCTTTTCCGCCCCCTGAGATTTTTCTTTTCTGGGAAATTTAAGAAGAAATATAAATATAATTATGGGGCCTGTACCCCCCTAATGCCTGCCTTTTCTCCCCTTGCTCTTTTACTCTAACAAAATTTTTTTTATTTCCCTTTTCCGTCCCTAGTAACTTAGTATCTGTTTAGCAAATCACCCCCTGAATTATAGTAAAATTTCCCTTCAAAACCTCTTCCTGCTCACTTTTCCCCTTTAAATTCACAAACCCCCTTTCAGTTAACCCTTATTACACCTCCCCTTCCCTCTCACTTACGCTGGGTTCCCCCGGGCTGGGTATGATAATCATGTAACGTATTTGTGTTTAAACCCGAATAATTTATTTTCTTTTAGTCTTTCAACCCCGTACAAGAAACTGCCCAATTTACTTCTCAACTACCCCAAAAAGTGGTCGAAAATTTGGCAAATTTTGGGCCATTTCACACAAAATTTTAAAAAGATGCCAATTTCAAATAGGGTCCAGAAAAACAATGAGACATTCCTGGCACTTTAAAAAAACATTTTCTCTGTTTATTTTGTCCCGTACAGGCCCCTTGTATTACTCTTTTTACCATTTGGAATTTTTATCACAAAAAAAAAGAAAATTTTCTGTTATGCGACTGCTGCATTTTTGTAATGTTGTTAAATAATGCAACCCCTTTTGATCCCATTGGAAATTTTGGCTGGCAGGGAGAAGGGGATTTTAGCTTCCCCTAAAGAATAGAAAATTTTGCTATGTGAGCGCAATTTCAATGTACTTTTGCCATGAAAGAATCAAAAAAATATCTAGTCTGTAATTTATTTCACTCTTCAAATGAGCCAAAAAAAAAGAGAATTAACCCCTAAAATCCATACAAAAAAATACCCTAAGCGGGAATGGCTGGAAAGTGAATTGCTATTTGTGGTCTGATTTTTTTTTATTTTGGTGTACGTTAAAAAGTATTTTCCCCTCATACATTGCCCAAAATTTTAAAAAGATAACCCCCCAAAAAAAAAAGAGAAAATAATATATAATAATAATAATAATAATATCTTTTTTTACTTCACGTTCTGTACAAGGTATACAGGCCTGCTGACATCAGTGACATACTACTATATAGAAAACTGCTTTTATGCGAGTATTTCAAAAATTGGTCGGTCCAGGATAACACCCACACTAATCAGCTAACACCCCGGACCCATTTTTGGGGTAAACATAGACAACAGGTGTACAGAAACACGCCCAATGTTTCTACCCTGGTGGGAATCGAATATTTACCAAAAAAATTATGGCTAACCCCAAGCCCGGTACTAGAAATAAGCCTGTTTATTTTTTGGGTTTTCCCGGGTTTTTTACACAAAAGATCTATGTGTATAAATTTTATAGAGAAAAAAACTTTTTTTTTTTAGGGTTTTTTTGGGGCATACGAGTGTATATCACAGTTAGCCGTGTGTACACTCCGTTTTCTTAATTTTTGCCCCAAGATTATTTATTCTGGGATTTAACATGTTTTATGTTTTTTATATTCTTTTTTATGTCATATTAGATAACTGTGATAGGCAAATTAGCTGTAGTGTTGATATTAGTGTAAAAATAAAGTTTCTCCTGCATCATGAGACTGAGCTCATGGCAAACGACAGTGGCTTCAAGCCCCTTATCTTTAATGGACAATGTACTGTGTCGGTGCTTTATATAATGAGAAGCATTTCTTTTATTCATTGGGAACCATGGCTAGGGCTAAAAGGAAGCAAGTTATAACAATAAATGGAGAAAAAGAAACTGGAATGACTTATGCAGCAAGTGGCGCCACCAAACAGTACCAGCAGGTTGGTGTGGCGACCCTAGAAATTTGAAATTATGCTAGCCAAAATTAGTGCCAAATAACTAAAGGAACCGAATAACTGATTGTCGGATTTGTGATGGCAGACCTGTATAATGTACATGATTAACAATATAATGTACATGATTAACATAATAAGACCCACAGATCGACTAATCCATGTTTCACCAGAATGTCACTGGCCAACAAATGCTAAGAGAAATGAAAGATACTGTACTGTCTTACTTCAGGAGGGCCTGAAAACAGACAAATTTCCATGGTACGTCGGGAAGCCTCTATGATTCTGTGTTCCAGGCCAAGTATATGCAGACCATGTGGGGGACCGAGCTGTTAGCTCCTGGTACGTTGTTGTCACCACAGTGTCTAGTCCAAGAAGGAAGATCTATCGTCCATCTGCCCTGATCCTGCCTGTTCCTGCTTCGTTCAAGCATGGGGTTGCCAGTTCTCCTTAGCTAATAAAACCTAATATTTGCCTATATTAAAGGCCTAGCCTACCTATGTTAAGGTCCTAAGGCTACAATATTAATATCTAAGGTTACCTCACTAATCCTAATATTAGTTACTAACTGTATAAACCTACCTAAACCTTGCTTATAGGGTAAATTTTTTTTTTTTTTTTTTTTTTTTCAACAAGTCGGTCGTCTCCCACCGAGGCAGGGTGACCCAAAAAAAGAAAGAAAATCCCCAAAAGAAAATACTTTCATCATCATTCAACACTTTCACCACACTCACACATTATCACTGCTTTTGCAAAGGTGCTCAGAATACAACAGCTTAGAAGCATATACGTATAAAGATACACAACATATCCTCCAAACTGCCAATATCCCAAACCCCTCCTTTAAAGTGCAGGCATTGTACTTCCCATTTCCAGGACTCAAGTCCGACTATATGAAAATAACCGGTTTCCCTGAATCCCTTCACTAAATATTACCCTGCTCACACTCCAACAGATCGTCAGGTCCAAGTATCATTCGTCTCCATTCACTCCTATCTAACACGCTCATGCACGCTTGCTGGAAGTCCAAGCCCCTCGCCCACAAAACATCCTTTACCCCCTCATTCCAACCCTTTCGAGGACGACCCCTACCCTCTTTCCTTCCCCTATAGATTTATATGCTTTCCATGTCATTCTACTTTGATCCATTCTCTCTAAATGACCAAACCACCTCAACAACCCCTCTTCTGCCCTCTGACTAATGCTTTTATTAACTCCACAACCTTCTCCTAATTTCCACACTCCGAATTTTCTGCATAATATTTACACCACACATTGCCCTTAGACAGGACATCTCCACTGCCTCAACCGTCTCCTCGCTGCTGCATTTACCACCCAAGCTTCACATCCATATAAGAGTGTTGGTACTACTATACTTTCATACATTCCCTTCTTTGTCTCCATAGATAACGTTTTTTGACTCCACATATACCTCAACGCACCACTCACCTTTTTTCCCTCATCAATTCTATGATTAACCTCATCCTTCATATCAATTAATACGTACCCTCACTACCTACGCCGACTAGTGTGTATGTGTTTGGGTGGATGTTAAGGGTTCATACCGCTTATTTACTGTTTACTTTCTGTGGAACTTTGGTAAGACCTAATAAATTTCCACAATAATGTGCATGATTAACATTATAATGTACATAATTATTATAATGTACATATATTACATTATAATGTACAGTGGCCCCTTGAGTTTCGGCAGCATCGACTTTCGTGAAATTCGACCTTCAGCGAGTTTTTTTGGCAAAATTTGGCCTTGAGTTTCGTGATTAGACTCGTGTTTCGGCAACCGTCCGGTACCCGTCCGCCCGTCACCGCGCACACCAAGCCAGTCTCCCACACCATTCACGCTCAGTGTGCCATTGTTTACCAACACTTGACCATCACCCACGGGTTCATACAATACATTTCATAATAATCCATTGTTTTTTGTGCTTGCAACTGCTAAATAAGTCATCATGGACCCAAGGAAAGCTAGTGCAAGCCCTTTGGTAAATAAAGTGAGGAACACGATCCAGAGGGATTTTGAAGGGTTTGAGGCAGCCCCTGTCCCTACCGACCCTCTGCCTGTTGTGGAAGGTGTTGTGGCATTGGGCAAGTCCACGGGGTTGGAAGTGAGTGACGGGGATGTGGAAGAGTTGGTGGAGGACCACAGGGAAGAGCTAACCACTGATGAACTGCAAGAGCTTCAACTGGAACAGCATCAGACACAGCGAGGAACTTGCTTCAGAGGAGGAAGAAAAAGAGAGTGAAGGAGGTTCCTTCTTCAGTGATTAAGGACATGCGTGGAATGTGGAATGAGTTGCAAAGTTTTGTTGAAAAGTATCACCCTGACCAAGCTGAAACAAGCCATATCTGCAACATGTACAATGACAGTGTTGTGTCCCACTTCAGGGAAATCTTAAAGAAACACCAGAAAAAAGACCTCTCTGGACAGATATTTTGTGCGACAGGGGTCCAGTGACTCTCAAGTTGTTCCCAGTGGCATTAAAAGAAGAAGGGAAGTAATCCCAGATAAGGACTTGCTACCTAAAGTCCTAATGGAAGGAGATTCTCATTCCAAACAATAGTGTACACCTTCCTCCTATCCCCTCCTCCCGTCTTCCATCCACCCAGAAGTCTTCAGTAAAGGTAAGTGTAATGTTATTATTATTTTTTATATGCATGTACTTGATTTCTCATTGATTTCAGTATATAAATCTTTATTTAATTTGAAAAAAAAAAAATTTATTTTAATATTTTTGGGTGTCTGGAACGGATTAATTTTATTTCCATTATTTCTTATGGGGAAAATGGTTTCGAGTTTCGTGAATTTCGACTTTCGGCAGGCTCTCTGGAACAGATTAATCACGAAACTCGGGGGTCCACTGTGCATGTATTAACATTATAATGCATGTTTATTAACATTACAAGCCCAGGCATAATATAAAAGTAAATATAAAAAGACATTATACATACAGTAGTATCTCGGTACTTGAAATTAATCGATTTCAGAGTGCTGTTCGAGTACCGATCTGTCGAGTACCAATCAAATTTTTCCCAACCAATTTTCTTTTTGGCTGGTTGTTATCACTAATTTTCTTAGTGATACAATATAAAAAAACACCAAAAAATGCAAAGAAACACAAAATAGTTTACAGTGAAGATCTGGCAGATCATGTTTGTTTGGTTGAGTGCTGAGCAAACGATCAACTACCCAGTGACTTCTTTTACTGAACAAAGAGTTTGAATACCGAATTGTTCGAGTAGGGAGCTGTTTGAGTACTGAGGGTCCACTGTAGTTGAAGGTGAGGAGCTAAGAAGACCTGGTTATGGCCCCTCACATATTTATCACACCTAAGAAGCCAGTGTAGAGCAAAGGAGCATGATATGGAGGCCAGCGTGTCTGTCTGTGTAATCAAGCAAAGAAGGTAACAACCCTCTAGTGTATCCTCCCTGCCAACAACCTTGTATCACTCTACCTTGTTGTTCTTACTCACCCTTGACTGCTGGTGAGGCTAAGATTTTCATTTTCTTTGTCTTGTGTACCTTTGTGAACTTGATGTTTGCCATCGCGATCTCCCAATTCACGTTATAACGGAAATTCTTGACCGGCTCCTGGAAAGACAAAATTTTTTCGTCACATACTAAGAAAAGGCATATAATAGGGTGGATAAGTGAGCACTGTGGCAGATGTAAGTGTATGCAATAGGTGGTAGGTTATGAATGCAGTTAAGAATTTTTATGAGGATACTGAGGCTTAGGTTAGGGTGCATAGGAGAAAGGGAGATTATTTTCCAGTAAAATTAGGCCTTAGACAGGGATGTATGATGTCACCATGGTTGTTTAACATATTTACAGATGGAGCTGTAAAGGATGGGAATGCAGGGGTGTTGGGGAGAGTGTGGGATTAAAATATGTGGAATGTCATACAAAATGGAAGTCATCACAGTTGCTTTTTGCTGATTATTTTGTGCTTTTGGGAAATTCTGAAGAGAAGTTACAAAGCTTTGTGGATGAATTTGGGAGGGTATGTAAGAGAAATTTACAGGTGAATGCAGGAAAGAGCAAGGTGATGAGGGTAACAAATGAGTAAGGTAATGAATGACTGGATATCAGATTGGAGGGAGGGAGTATGGAGAAAGTGAAGGTGTTCAGATATTTGGGAGTAGACTTGTCAGCAGATGGGTCTATCAAAGAGAAGGTGAACCATTGGACTGATGAAGAGAAAACGGTGTGTGCTGCACTGAGGCATCTGTGGAGACAAAGAAATTTATCCATGGAGACGAAGAGGGGAATGCATAGAATATAGTGATACCAAAGCTCTTATATGGGTGTGAAGCATGAGTTGTGAATGTTGCAGTGAGGAGGGGGCTGGAGGCAGTTCATATGTCGTGTCTGAGGGAAATGTGTGGTGTAAATATTATGCAGAGAATTCATAGCTGGGAGATTAAGAGGTGCAGAATTGCTAAAAGTATTATCCAGAGGACTGAGGAGGGGTTGTTGAGGTGGTTTGGACATTTTGAGAAGATAGAGTAACACAGGATAACTTGGAGAGTGTATAACTCTGTAGGTGGAAAGGTGGGGTAGGGGTTGCACTAGGGAAAATTGGAAGGAGAGGGTAAGTGAGATTTTGTGTGCAAGGGGCTTGGACATCCAGCAGGTGTGTGTGTGAGCTTGTTAGATTGAAGTAGAGGCAAATGGTTTTTGGGACTTGACAAACTACTGGAGTGTAATCAAAGCAACATTTACAAATGGATTTAAGGAAACTAGTTAACTGGACTTGAGTCCTGGAGGTGAAAAGTACAATGCCTGCACTCTGAAGGAAAGGTGGAGATATGTTGCAGTTTTGAGCTGTAGTATTGGCACACCTCTGGCAGAACAGTGATGGAGTGAATGATGATAAATGTGCTTCTTTTTCAGGTCATCCTGCCTCAGTGTGTTTAAAATAATAATAATTTGTTTGAACACAGTAATTTTCCACAAAGAGAGGAAGACCAAAGAAAATCAGATACGTAGTTTAGCTATTCAATTTACAGAGGTAAAAAAACAAAGATACTGCTGGAGATAGATCAAAAGGAGATGATGCCTCAGGAAATAGTGTCGACACACTACTAGCAAAACCTGGTGTTAGTTTAATATGTTTATTATGCACCCCATACCCATCCTGTGGGCGGTAGTCAAAAGATTACAGAGGTACATAATTGGTCCAGGGACTGGACTCCAAAGTTTTGATAGCTGAGCAAGTTACAGAGGTAATGAATTCACAATTTACAAAGGTAATGAACTCACAATTTACAAAGGTAATGAACTCACAATTTACAAATGTAATGAACTCCAGGTAGGTCTGGTCACAATCATGTCAAGTTACAAAGGTATTTACAGATTACAGAGGTACGTAATGGGTCCAGGGATGGGCCCCCAAAGTTTTGATAGCTGAACTAGGTACAAAGGTAATGAGCTCACAAGTTACAAAGGTAATGAATTCTGTAGAATGGTTACTTACGTTTTATACATGGCTACAATCATGAACAAATTATAGTGTAATGAGCAATTCACACTTCCACACCCGGTCACAACTGTAATGAGTTATTGGTGCAAATATTGATTGAGTCACACACACACCACAACACACAACACACACACACACACACACACACACACACACACACACACACACATGCACGCAACCACAAATAGGTGAGTACACACACAGACAGACAGACACACACACAAACCTGGTGGAAGCACTGATGTTCATACAGAGGTGAAAGATAGGGAGGAAACAGGAAAAAAAATACACCAGCAGTAAATACAGCTACAATAAATCCTAGCAAACAGAATTACAATCTATGAAAAGCAGGGGTGTCACTAGCACGTTAAGAGACCATACAATAAGTGTCAGGGGCCCGAGACTGTTCAACTGCCTCCCAGCACACATAAGGGGGATTATCCAACAGACCCCTGGCAGTCTTCAAGCTGGCACTGGACAAGCACCTAAAGTCATTTCCTGATCAGCCGGGCTGTGGCTCGTACGTTGGTTTGCGTGCAGCCAGCAGCAAACAGCCTGGTTGATCAGGCGCTGATTCCACCAGGAGGCCTGGTCACAGACCGGGCCGCGGGGGCGTTGACCCCCGAAATTCTCTCCAGGTAAACTCCAGGTATCTGCAGGTACAGAATATCTGGTAAAACAGGTGGGATATGCACCTTTGACCATGCCAAAAAATGCCACATCCACATGACAAGAGGAGAGTGCAACTTCCCCTCCTGTAACTTATTTCACCTGGTAATGTGTCATTCATTAACCCTTTCAGGGTTGAGAGGCCCTCTCCTAAACTCGTTCTCAGGGTCGAAAATTTTTTGGAAAAAAAAAAATTATTTTTTTTCATATGAAATGACAGAGAATCTTTTCCCGATCAAAATGACACCAAAAGTATGAAATTTGATGGAAAACTTACAGAATTATGCTCTCGCGAAGTTAGTGGTCTTGACGATGTTGACGCATCAGCAATTTTGCCCACTTTGAGCCCTGTTTTTGGCCAATTTCAGTTGACTAGTCAACAAAAATCATATCTATTTTGCTAGAACTCCATTTTTCTATCGAATCAGTACAAGACACCACCCATTTACCGAATTCAACTATCCAATAAAGTGGTCAGAAATTGGCAATTTTGCTAATTTCACACAAATTTCAGAAGATGCCAATTTCCAAATAGGGTCCAGAATAAGCAAGACAGACATTCCCTGGCAATAAAAATAACATTTTTCTCTGTTCATTAGTCATGTCCCCAGGCCCCTCTTACATCCTTTTTGCTTTCCACTCTGTTTTTTATTCTCAAAAAAAAAAATAGAAGATTTACTGTTATGCAGACTACTGCATTAGTGTAGAAATGGTATAAATAATATAAGTGCACTTGTGAAAGAATATTAGACTCACCAGTTGACGGGTATTGGAAGCTTGGCATGATTTGTTTACTTTTGAAATTTGGTAAAAATCAAACATTTCTGCTACTTTGAGCTCAATTTCAAGGTACTTTTCATTATGAAAAAAATCAAAATCATCTCAATTTCTGCAATATGTCTTCCATTCTATAAAATGAGACCAGGAAAACTAGAATCCAACCATAAATAGCATACGAAAAACACACTGCAAACTCGCTGTTTTAAACCAAAAACATGGTCGGAGTTTTTTTTTCTCATTATGCACTGTGTGCGGCAGGATTTTTTTTATACTGTGCACACTGACCACATAGACTCATTCTTTCATATGTGTGCCTACCAGCTTTCTCTCACTAGATTTGAAGGCGCTAGAATTTAGGCGTTCTAGTACGTCAATAACGCTGGTGTGTAAGCCATACTAGTACATACATCGGAAACCCTGAAAACGTTAATCCACGAAGGAAACTCCTACAATGCATACTGCCAGGCACATCACCTAAAGGGGACAAGAAGACACAGATCAGCCAGAATATGGGAAAGAAAAGAGGGGAGCCACAAGCTCTCCAGGGACAGAGGTTTTTTAGGGCCAGGAGGATAAAAAGACTGACAAGAAATGACAATAATCCTATACCAACTGAAAACACTTCTGGAGCTGAAGCAAGGTCATTGGCCTCCGCTCCAGAACAACAGATATTAGAGCCAGCAAAATAAAACCCCCCTAAATTCCACCAGTATAATGACATTTGTCTTTGCAAACATACAGGGTCTAAAGCCGTCAAAAAACAACAAAATTCCTTACATCAAGGGACTGCTCACGAAGTCAAATGCAATGTTTGCAGCATTCACAGAGACCCACTGAAAGGATCATTATGACAATGAAATCTGGATCCTAGGTTATAACCTATTCCGATGTGACAGACTAAACAGGCAACAAGGTAGGGGGGTTGGCCTGTATGTCACAGAGTCGCTCATTTGCTCGAAACTACTAAACACTGAATACCAAAAGACTGAAAAACCAAAACCTTGTCATTGTGGTGGTATACAAGCCTCCAGATGCAACTTCCAGATATTCCAGGAGCAGCTTGAGAAAATTGGCCACTGTCTGGAAAATCTCCCAACTCCTGCTCCAACCAACTTACTACTAGGAGATTTCAACTTGAGACACTTAAAATGGAGGAGTATAGCAAACAATGTTTTAGCAGAGATCACCCCAGGAGGCAGCTCAGATGAAAATTCATATACACATGAACTATTAAATCTCTGCATCAAATTCACCTTAAACCAGCAAATATTAGAGACTACAAGACTAGAAAAAACGCTGGACCTCATCTTCACTAACAACGATGATCTGATACATAACATAACCATATCAAAGACAATACACTCAGATCACAACATAAGAGAGGTGCAGACATGTATGCACAGGGCTCCTGATCAGCATAATGTGAGCAGACATGAAGGTCTCTTCACGAAATTCAATTTTAATAACAAAAACATACAGTAGGACCAAGTAAACCATGCCCTAAATGAAACAAGCTGAGATATCCTAAGCAACACAGATCCGAACATTTGCCTTGAAAAAATTAGTTCTGTGGTTCTTGAGATCTCCTCAAGACATTCCATTTTTTTTTTTTTTTTATTATTTTGCTACCTTAACTTGCATATTTTATCTTGTCAATTTAAATATAGTTATACTCTAATTCTTGTAAACAACTTATATAAGACCTTAGTGCAATTACAATTGAGAGTCTTGTGCCTTTTTTATATCATTAGATTAAACTCAGTTGTACTATAGCTCATTCTAGCTCAATACATAGTCAATACCAAATTCATTATATTAGACCATAGTGTAATTACTAGTGAGAGTCTGGTGCTATTTTTAATTAGTATTTTTATATTATTAGATTAAACCTAGTTGTACTATAGCTCATTCTAGCTCAATACATAGACTATACCAAAGTCATTACATTAGACCTTAGTGCAATTACAAGTGAGAGTCTTGTGCTATTTTTAATTTGTATTTTTATATTATTAGTTTATACCTAGTTGTACTTTAGCTCATTCCAGCACAACACATAGACAACACCAACTCCATTATGTGTATTAGTGACTATACTCTACATGACCAAAATGCTAAAGCTATATACTTGTCCAAACTTCCCACCACTACAGATATCAGTACTAAAACTCAACCCACAACTCAGGATATAAATAACCATAATTTAAACCTAGAAGATGATTGATCATGTTGACCCTGATCTAAACCTCCATAATCTGACACACAATCAAAACCTATTGGAAAGTAACTGCCTTTACTACACAGCATCACAAGCCAACACTATCCATAACAATGCTAAAAGTCTATCAGTACTTAACTACAACATCAGGTCCTTAAGCAAACACTATGATGACCTCCTGGCACTCCTTGAATCACTAAAGACACCCTTCTCCTGCATTATTCTTACTGAGACCTGGCTTAAGCAGGACATAATAGATATCTACCAGGATACACAGCAATCCACAACTGCAGACCATACCAAGTTGGGGGTGGTATTGCAATCTATTACTCTAACCAATTATCTTGTATTAGCACCACTTGCTTTAGTGATGAATATGGAGAATACATTTTTGCTAATTTTACTGTAAAAAACCTTAAGACGCCTATAACAATCGGTGCCATTTACCGGATACCCCACACAAACATCCCAAATTTCAGTGAGAAACTAAAGGCACTAATAACAAACAGACAAATGAATAAGCACCACCTTCTCTTAGCTGGAGATTTCAACATCAACCTTGGCCTACTAGACGATCAGCCTGTAACTGATTTCATCAACAATATGAACAACACACTTCTCATACCAACAATAACTAAACCAACCAGGCTCACTGAAACGAGTGCAACCATAATAGACCACATATGGACCAATATACTAGCCCCCCTTAAATCAGGGATAATCACAGATAGCACTACAGACCACTACCTACCTTCCTCTTGACAAACATTTGTAAACCACCACTTGAATACAACAAAGTTTCATTTAGACTCCATGATGAGGCCTCAATAAGGAAGTTCACAGCTGACCTAGAGACTGTTGACTGGCCTACAGAATTCTCCAAGGCCAATGGTATTGATGACTGGACAGACATTTTTCTTAACAAATTACTTTAGACTATACAACAAACATTGTCCTATAAAAACGAAACAGATCACAAACAAACGGCTTGGTTGCCCATGGCTAACCAGCACCATTCTGAAATCCATTGACAAGAAACACCAATATGAAAAGCAATATAGACAGGGCTTAATACACAAAGATATTCTTAAACACTATTCATCAGTCCTCACCAAAGTAATAAAGAAAGCCAAACAACTATACTACTCCAGTAGATTCACTGACACAAGAGGAGATATAAAAAAGACCTGGAAAACACTCTCTCAGATTCTAGGGATCCACAAACTGAAAAAAACAAGAATATTGCCCTAACTAAACCTAATAAAACACCACTGCATCCCACTGACACAGCTAACAAGATAAACGACTTCTTCTCAACCATAGGTTCTAATCTCGCCAATAAAATCCCACGCACCAATGCCCATGCCGGGGACTACCTAGATGGGAATTTCCCAAATTCCTTCTATCTTGCTCCAACTGAGCCCATGGAAGTCACCGAGATTATAAAGTCACTTAAAAATAACTCAGGGAATCTGTCTCATGTCCCACCATTATTATACAAGAGAGCGGCCCATGTCCTCTCGCATGCTATCTCATTACTTTTTAACAAGTCACTAGAAACTAGCACCTTCCCGAACTACTCAAGACGGCAAGGGTTACACCAATACATAAAGGTGGTGACCCTACAGATTTAAACAACTATAGGCCAATATCAAACTTACCATTGCTATCCAAAATCTTTGAGAAACTCGTGCACAGGAGACTATATTAATTTATAACGGCACAAAACATACTCAACCCCTGCCAATTTGGATTCAGGAAAAATAAAAGCACTAACGATGCAATCATAAAAATGCTAGATCTGCTTTACACAGCATTGGAAAATAAGGAATATCAACTAGGAATTTTTATTGACCTAAGAAAAGCTTTTGACACAGTAGACCATGGCATCCTACTCCACAAACTTAACCATTATGGTATAAGAGGCCATGCGCTTGCATATTTCAAATCTTACCTTACTAATAGGTATCAGTATGTCACCATTAAAGACACAGCATCAACAACACAGCCACTTGATACTGGAGTTCTGCAGGGAAGTGTCCTTTGTCCCCTGCTCTTCCTCATATACATCAATGATCTTCCAAACGTATCTCAACACCTGAACCCCATTCTCTTTGATGACGACACGACTTATGTCATCTCTCACCCTAATCTTGCCACCCTCAACACCATTGTTAATGAGGAGCTGATCAAAATATCGACTTGGATGACAGCCAATAAACTTACGCTTAACACTGACAAAACCTATTACATTATGTTTGGTAGCAGAGCAGGAGATGCGCAAATTAACATTAAGATCGACAACACTCTAATTGCCAGGCATAATGAGGGCAAATTCCTAGGCCTATACCTCAACAACAACCTGAACTTCAGCACCCATATCCAACACATAACCAAAAAAGTATCCAAAACGGTTGGGATCCTCTCCAAGATACGATACTACGTGCTGCAAACTGCCCTTCTCACACTATACCATTCACTTATATATCCATACCTCACCTATGCTATATGTGCTTGGGGTTCAACTGCAGCAACACACCTAAAGAAAATAATAACCCAACAAAAAGCCGCAGTAAGAATAATCACTAAATCCCATCCCTGGCAACACACCCCCTCACTCTTCATAGATCTAAACTTACTCCCTGTTCAGTACATCCACACTTACTACTGTGCAATCTACATCTAGAGGAACTTAAATTCCAATATTAACCTTGACCTAAAACGCTTTCTTGATAGTTGCCACAGAACCCACAGGCACAATACCAGACACAAACATCTCTATGACATTCCCCGTGTCCGACTAAACCTTTACAAAAATTCAATGTATGTCAAAGGCCCTAAAATCTGGAACACCCTACCTGAAAATTCTAAAACTGAAGACACATTCATCACCTTCAAAACTACCATCAGAAAACATATTATCTCCCTGATACACCCTGTCAACTAATTACACGAATACCACCTGGTGGTTAACACTTACACTCACTCACCCATTTGACCATAAACAGAAATATCAATCTCAATCTCAAAATAATGAAACGTAACTAGTCATAAGTTGGCCTGTGATACTCCAATACTGAAACTATGTATAGTGCCAAAGCAAAAGCATTCACATTGCTAAACTCACAAACTAGTATTTAGTCACTTAGCCATAATACCAACTTACCTTATAATTTTGTAATATTTTAAACTTAAGATTTAATTTAAGTCTGCCCGAAATGCCTAGCCATGCTGGGTGTTCTAGTGGTACACTCTGTAATTATTATTTTACTACATGTAAACCACACAATAACCAAATTCTGTAAACTCAGCATTGTAATCCTTATAGAGAATAAACTTTGAAAGAAAAAGAAAGAGAAGGTGTAAACTAGAAAGAGAGAGACGCTCCCTATACAGAAGAAGGCGAAGAGTCACAGAGCTGCTGAAAGGGGCCAATATATCTTAAATACGAAGGGAGGCACTGGTCAATGAAATTGCAAATATCGAACTTAAGCTGAAGGAATCTTACAGGAGACAAGAATCACAGGAAGAACTAAAAGGCATAGAGGAAATTGAAAAAACAAAAGCAAAATACTTCTCTTATGCCAAATCTAAGGGAAAAACAACATCCAGTATTGGGCCCCTGCTTAGGCAGGATGGGACATACACAGATGGCAGCCAAGAATGAGTGAGATACTTTAGTCCCAATATGACTCAGTGTTCAGCGAGTCGCTGCCCAGACTAGGGGTCGACAATCCAAATGAATTATGAACGAAACCCAAAATTTCATCATCTCAAAAATCTTGGATATTATCCTAACTCCACAAGACTTTGAAAAGGCAATAAATGACATGCCTATGCACTCTGCCCTAGGCCCAGACTCATGGAACTCTGTGTTCATCAAGAATAACAAGAAGCCCCTATCACATGCCTTCAGCATTCTATGGAGAGGGAGCATGGACACAGGTCATCCCACACACACTAAAAACAACAGACATAGCCCCACTCCACAATGGTGGCAGTAAAGCAATTGCAAAGAACTACAGACCAATAGCACTAACATCCCATATCATAAAAATCTTTGAGAGGGTTTTAAGAAGCAAGATCCTGGACGCTGTAGAGGATAAACAAAATACAGATGTAGTATACACAGACTTTGCAAAAGCCTTTGACAAGTGTGACCATGGTGTAATAGCACACAAAATGCGTGATAAAGGAATAAAAGGAAAAGTTGGTAGATGGCTCTATAACTTCCTGACAAACAGAACACAAAGAGTAATAGTAAACAGAGTAGAGTCCCAGGCAGCCACGGTAAAAAGCTCTGTTCCACAAGGCATCCTCATTTCTGACATAGACAGAGATGTAAGCCATAGCTCCGTATCTTCCTTTGCGGATGACACCCAGGTCACCATGGCAGTGACCTCCATCGAAGACACTGCATGACTCTAAGCGGGCATCAATCAAATATTCGAATGGGCCACTCAAAACATTATGAAGTTCAATGTTGAGAAATTTCAACTACTTGGATACAGGAAACTTGAGGAAATTAAAAATATAACAGGGTATATGACAAATTCTAACCATAAAATAGAGCAAAAAAGTAATGTGAAGGACATGGGAGTGATAATGTTAAGAGGATCTCGCCTTCAAAGACCACAACGATGTATTTACCTCATCTGCTAGGAAAATGATAGGATGGATAATGAGAACCTTCAAAACTAGGGACGCCAAGCCTATGGTGATTCTCTTCAAATCGCTTTTGCTCTCTAGGCTGAAATACTGTTGTACACTAACGGCCCCCTTCAAGGCTGGCGACATTGCAGACCTGGAGAGTGTACAAAGAACTGTCATGGCACATATAAGTATGATAAGACACCTAAATTACTGGGAATGGTTGAAGGTCCTTGATCTGTATTCCATGGAATGCAGGCGAGAGAGATACATGATAATATACACTTGGAAGGTCCTGGAGGGATTGGTACCAATCCTACACACAAAGATCACTCCCTATGAAAGCAAAAGACTCAGCAGGAAATGCAACATTCCCCCGATGAAAAGTAAGGGCACCACGAGTACACTGAGAGACAACACAATAAGTGTCCTGGGCCCAAGACTGTTCAACTGCCTCCCAGCATACATAAGGGGGATTACTAATAGACCCCTGGCTGTCTTTAACCCTTTGACTGTCGGGGTCGTATATATACGTCATTGGAGATACCGTGTTTGACGTATCTATACGCATAAATTCTAGCGGCTTCAAATAAAAGCGGGAGAGGGCTGGTTGGCCTACACGAGAGAGAATGGGTCTCAGTGGTCGGTGTGCACCCTGTGAAAAAAATCTGGGACTCAGCGGTGCATTGTGGGTAACGCCGTGTTGGTAGTCCATTTTCACCATGCCTTCGCGGTAAGAAGTTCCTCACTCCTCGGGCGGATTGGAGGTCTTTTGTTCCCAAGTGATAGCTCAAACAGTGATGATAGTGTCAGTGAAAGTGAATTCCCTGGTTTTGAAGCAGGTGTGACCGAAAAAAATTACCCAGGATAACATAATTAGTGATGAAAACCCAGAGGGCCCCAAAAACCCTTTCCCCACTCTGGTGCTGGGCCGGCTCGTTCATGTTCTCCTGTACCAGGACGAAAGAGGAAACTATTTGCCCGTGTAAAAAGACTCAGATGGGGAGTAGTGCAAGTGATAGTGATAGTGATTCAAGGTTATTAAAAGCTTCTAGTTGTGACAGTGAGGGTGAATATTCCCAGTGAAGCGGCAGTAAAATACGACTTTTGCATGCGGTCTGGTAGTGTGCCACAGCTCTTCCAAGAGGAAGGAGACATCTCGGAGCACATCCCGAGGCCCTACACCACGTCTGATAGTGGGGATGACGATATTGTTACGATGGGTATAAATGATGTGAGTGAGGCAGCAGGCGGTGGTGGTGATAGTGATGGTGGCTTGAGTCATGTGACACCAGCAGAGGGCCACGCTACTACCCGCGCTGCTGACTCTGCACAACTACAATCACCCTCGCCCGACCCCACACTCCTACAACCACAACCACAACCTGCACAAACCACATTACAAATCCAGAACGCACCAGCTGACTGCATCTGGGATTGGCAGCAAGATGACGAGTTTGTTCCCAATCCCCATGATTTTTGATGGAGGACAAAGTGGAATACGGCCATCATGTACACTTGGGAACAATCCCACTGAACGGGAATGCTTTCAGTTGTTCTTCGATGAACCCCTGATGGACATTATTGTCGGGAAAGCAATACAAAACTATGAGTACCCCAAAGGCAAACACTATTCTGTCACCAAGATCACGCCTACACCCGTGGAAGGACAAACTGTGGCAGAGATGTATCTGTTCTTTGCCACAATAATGCTTATGCCACATGTGTATAAGCTAGGTCAACACATACTGGGCGACAGACCGCCTGATTTCAACCCCCTGCTTTCAGTGACATTATAACCAGTGAATAGATTTGTGTTACTGTTACGTATGTTACACTTTCAGACAAAACCAGGCCTGACGAAGGACAGGTTAAAATAAGATCAGACGTGTTTTTATGTCCCTGAAACAAAAGTGCTGTATGTATTTTTATCCCTTCAGGAAGCTTGTTATTGACGAGTCTTTGATTTTGGGTTCAAAGGTTAGTTTAGTTAGTTTAATTTGTTTATTATGCACCCCATACCCACCCTGTGGGCAGTAGTCAAAAGATTACAGAGGTACATAATTGGTCCAGGGACGGACTCCAAAGTTTTGATAGCTGAGCAAGTTACAGAGGTAATGAACTCACAATTTACAAAGGTAATGAACTCACAATTTACAAAGGTAATGAACTAAACAATTTACAAAGGTAATGAACTCCAGGTAAGTCTGGTCACAATCATGACAATTTTACAAAGGTATTTACAGATTACAGAGGTATGTAATGGGTCCAGGGACTGGGCCCCCAAAGTTTTGATAGCTGAACTAGGTACAAAGGTAATGAGTCACAAGTTTACAAAGGTAATGAATTCTGTAGAATGGTTATTTTACGTTTATATTTGGCTACAATCTGAAAAAATTTAAATAGAGTAATGAGCAATTCACACTTCCACACCCGGTCACAACTGTAATGAGTTATTGGTGCAAATATTGATTGTTGAGTCAACCACCACACAAAACAACAAACATGACGACACCTGGGGGACAGGAGGTCAGGGGAACTGATAACGACATATAAAAATCTGCGTGGAATAGACAAGGTGGACAAGGACAGGATGTTACAGGGAGGGGACACAGAAACAAGAGGCCACAATTGGAAGTTGGAAGACACAAATGAGTCAGAGAGATAGTAGGAAGTATTTCTTCAGTCATAGAGTTGTAAGGCGTGGAATAGCCTAGAAAATGACGTAGTGGTGCAGGAACCATACACAGTTTTAAGACGGGGTTTGATAAAGCTCATGGAGCGGGAGAGAGAGGGTCTAGTAGCAACCGGTGTAAGAGGCGGGGCCAGGATCTAGGACTCGACCCCTGCAACCAACAAATAGGTGAGTACAATAGGTGAGTACACCACACACACACAAACACACACACAAAACACACACACACACACACACAACACACACACACACACCACACACACCACACACACACCACACACCACACACACACACCACTTTAGTTAACCCTTTCAGGGTCCAAGGCCCAAATCTGGAGTCACGCACCAGTGTCCAAGAATTAAAAAAAAAAAATTTGTTATTTTTCTTATGAAATCGTAGAGAATCTTTTTGTGAAGGTAATAAAACAAAAAGTACGAAATTTGGGGGAAAAATTTGACGAAATTATGCTCTCGCGAATTTTGATGTGTCAGCGATTTTTACGAATCGGCGATTTTTCCCGACTTTGACTCCCATTTTAGGCCAATTACATTATTCCAATCAACCAAATTCTTAGCTATTTCACTATTATTACTTCTATTCTATCGATTGAGCACAAGAAATCGCCAAGTAAAACTTTTAAAACTACAAAAAAAGTGATCGGAAATTTTAAATTTTTGGCCAAAATTAACACAAAGTTCAAAATATTCTAATTTAAAAAATAGGTCCAAATGAAACAATTTTAGCATTCCTGCACTAAACTAACATTTCCTCTTTTTAAATTAGTTATGTTTGAGGCTTTACAAATAAATTCCATTTTGATTTTTTTTTCCCACATAATGAATTTTTATTCACACCAAAAAATAGAGATTTACTGTTATGCAATACTGTAATAATTTTTATAAATATCCATCACCATATTTGTGAATGTTATTAGACCCCCACCGCTGACGTGTAATTAGACGTGTGAGGTCGTTTGTTTACTCTTGAATATCGGAAAAAAATTTAACATTTCTGCTACTTTGAGCTCAGTTTCAGCCATTTCCAGTGCTAAAACCAATCAAAATCATCACTATTTCTGTAATATGTCTTCCATTCTATCAAATGAGACCAAGAAATCGCAAATACAAAATATAAAAAACATACGAAAAAACACTGCAAAGTTGCTGTTTTAATCGAAAAAAACATGATTTCATTTTTTTTTTTCTCATTATACACAGTGTGCTTTCAGGATCTGTTTTATGTGGTGCACACATACCACATAGATGTATTCTCTCATATCTAGGCCCAAAAAGTACCACTCACGTTTATCAGAGTGAGCTGAGCTCATGGCGTAGATCTACGGTTTGGACCCTGAACGTAAAACCGTAGATCTACGGGACGGACCCTGAAAGGGTTAATTCTTTATGCACCCCATACCCTCCTGTGGCGGGAGTCAAAAGATTACAAGGTACATAATGGGTCCAGTGACTGGACCCCAAAGTTATGATAGCTGAACTAGTTACAAAGGTAATGAACTCCAGGTAGATCTGGTCACTAATCATGGCAAGTTACAGAGGTAATGAATCAGCTTCACTCCCCATACATGGTTACAGTCATGAAAAAATTACAAGTAATGAACCACTGATACGTCCACACCTGGTCACAATTGTAATGAGTTATAAATACAAATATTAATGGATCTACACCCACACTAGCGCGCACGGCACATACACCACGAGGGGCCACGCACGGACATTGCCACGAGCGTACAAATATTTTGCATACACACAAGACGCACACCCACACCACACACCACACACACACACACCAACACCCACACACACACACCCTCACCACAAACCCCCACACACACCCTCACACACACCCACACACACACACCCACACACACCACCACACACACCACCCACCACGCACACACACACCCACCCACGCACACACACCCCTCACACACGACATGACGGAAGGGTTTTGACTCAAAGTGTCCCTGTTTTCAGATATGTAAGTTAATGAGGAGAATTAAATCTGATGAGGACCAGGCAGGAACTTCAAAGGACCTGGACAGACTGACACTGGTCCAGCAATTTCTTCTCGAATTTAATTTCCTGCCAAATGCAAAGGTCTGAAGATGGGAAGGCACAGAAGACCACAGACAGGTATAGGCTAGGTGCCCAAAGATGCAACCTCACTCAAGGAGAAAGATCTTGGGTGAGTATAACACCGAGCATGTCTCCCGAAGCACACTCAATCAATAACCGCCCTGCAGGCATTTTGGGCCCTGGCAAACCTGAGAACAGCATTCGACACCTAGTAAGGAATCATTCAAGACATGTACACCGTGTATGTCCAGGCCCATACGGAGTATGCAGCACCTGTTTGGAAACCCGGGACTTGATAAAGCACGTCAAGAAACTAGAGAAAGTACAAAGTTTGCAACAGGTTAGTTCCAAGCTAAGGGGGAAAGTCCTATGAAGAAAGATTAAGGGGGAAACACTGAAAGAACACTGGAGGGGCAGAGGGTCAGGGAGACAAGATAACACATATAAAAAACTCGTGGAATAGACAAGGTGGACAGGACAGGATGTCCAGGAGGGGACCAGAAACAGAGGCCCACAATTGGAAGTTTTAAAAACAAATGATCAGAGAGATAGTAGAGGAAGTATTCTTCATCATGAGTTGTAAGGGCAGTGGAATGCCTAGAAAAGACGTAGTGGAGCGGAACCATACACGTTTAAACGAGTTATAAAGCTCAGGAGCGGAGAAGAGGGCCTAGTAGCAAACCGGAAGAGGCGGGGCCAGGAGCTAGGACTCGACCCCCGCAACCAAAAAATAGGTAGTACAAAAAAGGTGATTCACGCACACACCACACACACAACACACACGCACACACACACCCCCACACAAAACCCGCACACACACCCTCACACACACCCACACACACGCACGTGCACACACCCCACACACACACACACAACACCACACACACCCCACACACACACACACACACACACACACACACCACCCTTCCACCCACCACACACCACACACACCCACACACACACACACACACACACACACAGCACACAACCATGACACTGGGTATGCTTTATTTACCCGCTAGCAAATTTAGGGTAATTCTCCAGAATGGTCTGCAATATTCACTGTGGATAAATACTTAGCCATTTTCTTGAACACTTCTGAGTGAGTTGTTTTAAATTCATTAATTTTATCACACTCCAGTACATAATGACGCAATGTGTGACCCAAAAGTCCATCTGGGAAAATTACATTTCGTTTGGTCTACATCTGGTGTGGGGAATTTAAAAACTTAAAGATTACTTGTAACCAGCCGGAAACCGGCAGTAGTGAATCCAAGAGTCTGCTTATTCTTGTTGGATGCACCATAGACATGTTGCTCCTCCTGCAGGGTGGGAAAATATAATGGACCTGAACTTTGTCAATCCCCTAAGTCTTAAGTCAATAAAGTTTCATTTGAAGTTCTTTTTCGATTATGTTCTCTCAAACTGCTAAAATGACAACCCAAGATTGTAAACACCCCCTCTTTGAAAGCATACAGCTTAGCAATTTATCAGTTTCTATATGCTCTAGACCAAATTTAGATGGGAACCACAGCATGTGCACTTTTGACCCACTGTCCTCAATCTACCATATCTATGTCTGGGTTTTGACAAAAGCATCCACATTTAAACTTAATGAGTTGAGAAACATTTTATGGTGACAGAGAATCAGTTACATTTAAGTGTCAACCTTAGTACAGGTCACATTTGAGTGCAAGGAGTAAAAGGCAAAACTAGTTCTGTTTGAAGGGTAGAGGCCCAGTTATTGAATTTCGTTTCTCCAATTTTTATGAGAGCCATCACTCGGTGGGGACACAGCGCACTAACAGCTCACCAGTGGACGGGTGAACAGAACCATCGACGTAAAAAATTTTTGTAAAGTTGTTCTGTGTACTAATTATCAATACACTTAAGGCATCATGTTTGGCTTCAGACGAATTTTGGGGTTTGTGAAAAGAAGGTTTTGGGGGGAAAGGAGGAATGGTATTTGGAAGGGGGTAATATCCCATGGAGCAGGGAAATGTCCGTTGTAAACTTGATATAGATCATGTAGCGGGGTTCATGCGGATCGGTCCAGTTTTTTCGATCCATCTGGAAGGATGTCACCAGTGGGGGAAAAGTTGTTAAAAAGGAAGACTCTCTTTTCAAGCAGTATATCCCAAAAAAGGGGAAAGCTTTGGTATAAATTTATTTGTTCGTGTGTTTGAAAACTGGTCTGGTATTGGATTAATTGTGTACACTGGCAGTAAAACAATGGGAAAATACCAGGGAATTACTGGGGATCTCTGGGGATGTGGTTAGAACAATGATGGGCCATATCAGGAAAGGGGCATATTTTAATCTGACAATGGTACACAAGCCCATACTCATGATTTCTTTCAGTGAACCGACAATGGTTTTGGGCCCCGTGCGGAAAAAAGTAAAAAATATGCCCAGGGGTTTGTGTGGCGTCGTAAGGTGAAGTGCGTGTTTGCTGCCAATGACATCGGCAATTTTTGGTGGCGACAAACGGGTGTCCACTGCGACATCAGTTCCCCCACACGAAATGGAACACTGGCAACAGAATAGAGAGACCAAGAACCCATTGTAAAACCTGCAGCTGTGATGGAATTTTAAACCCAATATGCCTTAGTGGGGGCAAGTGACATGCGATTGGGTTTGCTGATGTGGTTTTTCAAGAGTTAAAGTGGTATATTTAAAACTGTTTTTTTTTTCCCTCTTCTTGACATTTCCATGCTGAAGCTTAAATAAGTATAAGTTAAACCAAAAACAAAAACCCAAAAATGGTTAATTTTGTTTGTCAGTCATCAACAAATAAAAATCAAGACCAAAAAATAACACCTCAAAGACAGCCCCACGAAATTATCAACACAGTCCCCTGTCTGAGGCCTGGGGATCACTACTCCATACCACTGCCTACTATACTGCCCAAAAAAATGCTCAGAAAGGTTTTTTGTCGTGGACATACCCCAAAAAAAGCCCACAAAAAGCAGGACATCTTTTAAGTGTGAGGGTGTAAGACACCATTGTGCTTATACCCATGTTTCAAAGAATTCCACAAGCTGCAGCACTTCTAGAAAAGTGTCCAGTGATTGTACATATGTCTTATATATTTAAAACAATCGTAAAAACATTGTTTACATTGTTTGTTTGTGTAAACAAGTTTTAGCAACATTATAATGATACGAGTGTTTTTGCTATAATTGTGTTACATTCAACGAGTGTATATTTGAACTTGCACAATAATTTGGTCTCACAGGCCCAAAAGTTATGTGAAAAAATAAAATAGTGAAAAAAGCAAGAAACCATCGAATACAAGTAAATCAAAGTTTACCGGGTGACCGCAGTCGCGCTGTTGCCGCTCGCAGATCATTCAGCAAACTTCAGACTCTATATCTCGTAAATACTCATGGGAAAAAATTTTTTTTGGGACTAAAACAATCAGAAAAATAATCTTAACATTTTCATAAGAAAAAATAATTTTTTTTTTCGAATATTTTGCGACACCAGAAGACACTTCAGGATTGGGCCCTTCGACAGTCAAAGGGTTAACCCTTTGACTGTCGAAGGGCCCAATCCTGAAGTGTCTCCTGGTGTCGCAAAATATTCGAAAAAAAAAAAATTATTTTTTCTTATGAAAATGTTAAGATTATTTTTCTGATTGTTTTAGTCCCCCAAAAAAATTTTCCCATCAGTACTTACCGAGATATAAAGCATGAAGTTTGCAGAAAATGAGCCGCGTATGGCAACAGCGTGACTGCCGCTCACCCGGTAAACTTTAGTTTACTTGTATTTGAAGGTTTGTTGTTTTTTTCACTATTTTATTTTTTCACATAACTTATGTGGCCTGTGAGACCAAAGTAAGGTGCAATGTACATATATACACTCGTTGTATACAACACAATAAGCACACAAACATAATTATCAATATATTGTTTACAAAACTTGTTTACAAAAACAAACAATACAAAAAATTGTTTATTACTATTGTTCTATAATATATATACCAATATACAGTCACTGAACATACTCCTAGAAGTTCTGCAGCTTGTGGAACTCTGTGAAACATGGTGTCATACACAGTGGTGTTTTACACTCACACATAAAACATGGTGTCATACACAGTGGTGTTTTACACTCTCACATAAAACATGGTGTCATACACAGTGGTGTTTTACACTCTCACACATAAAACCTGGTGTCATACACAGTGGTGTTTTACACTCCTCACACATAAAACCTGGTGTCATACACAGTGGTGTTTTACACTCCTCACACATAAAACATGGTGTCATACACAGTGGTGTTTTACACTCCTCACACATAAAACATGGTGTCATACGCAGTGGTGTTTTACACTCTCACACATAAAACATGGTGTCATACACAGTGGTGTTTTACACTCTCACACATAAAACATGGTGTCATACACAGTGGTGTTTTACACTCCTCACACATAAAACATGGTGTCATACACAATGGTGTTTTACACTCCTCACACATAAAACATGGTGTCATACACAGTGGTGTTTTACACTCCTCACACATAAAACATGGTGTCATACACAGTGGTGTTTTACACTCTCACACATAAAACCTGGTGTCATACACAATGGTGTTTTACAGTCCTCACACATAAAACATGGTGTCATACACAGTGGTGTTTTACACTCTTACACATAAACATGGTGTCATACACAGTGGTGTTTTACACTCTCACACATAAAATCAGTGTGTGTGCATTTTTGTTGAATTTTTTTTTTATGTGCAAAGACAAAACACCTCGTCTGAGCAGTTTTCTTCAAAGTATTAGCAGGCAGTTGTGTTATGTAGTTATCCTAGGTAAATGGTCGTGTCTCATCATTCCTTCCTAATTTCCTTCATTCCTTTCCTACCTGGAAGGCTACCTGGAGGGCATTCCACTCTCTTCCTACATTCCTTCATCTGTCCTTCATTACTTTTTTCCTTCCTTTCATCTAGTCCTTCCTTCATTCCTGCCTTCCCTTCTTGCTTCTGGTTTCTATAATATATATACACATATATAGTCACTAGATACTTTCATAAAACTGCTATTATCACCCTTCAGCAAGCTTGTCTTGTGTGGGAGTGTGTGGCTTATAATTGTTTTGAGTCAGGAGTGGGCAGCTGTCAAAATGACATATTGTCTCATTAGTCACTGCCCCTACCGCTGTTAAAACAATGGGGTCGGATGCTGCTTCCCCTCCATTCTATCTAATTATCTTTCCCCTCATTCTATCTCTTTCAATCTGTCTCTCTTTCTCTCTCTCTGTCTCACAGGTACACATAAATACAACTATACAGTGTAAATTACCTAGGATAACCCAAAAAATCCAGACAAAGTGCTATACTCTGCTTGAAGATGTGAGTAAACGTGATGATGACACAGTCTTGTGGCTCTCTCTGAGACAGAGCTAGACGGATAGACAGGGAGTTTGGCAGACAGACAAATAGACAGACAGACAAATGTTTGTTCGTTGTCATCTTCTCCTCCTCCTCCTCCTCCTCCTTCTCCTCCTCCTCCTCCTCCTCCTCCTCCTCCTTCTCCTCCTCCTCCTCCTCCTTCTCCTTCTCCTCCTTCCTCCTCCTCCTTCTCCTTCTCCTCCTCCTCCTCCTCCTCCTCCTGGCTCTTGACAGATGGACAGCTGCCCCCCTCCCTCCACCCTCGTTTACGTTTACGCTCATCAAAGGTCAGCTCTTATCAGATGTTATCTCCCCTTATCTTGTCACTGTCATGGGGTGAACTGTTTTCATGCCTCAAGGGAACATATTATTACATATTATTATTATTAGGTATTAGGTATTATTATTATTCTTATTCTTCTTCTATTCTTCTTATTCTTCTTCTTCTTCTTCTTCTCTTCTTCTTCCTCCTCCTTCCACCTTCCACCTTCCTCCTCCTCCCTCCTCCTCCCTCCCTCCCTCCTTCCTCCTCCTCCCTCCTTCTTCCTCCCTCCCTCCTTCCTCCTCCTCCCTCCCACCTCCTCCCTCCTTCTTCTCCTCCCTCCTTCTTCCTCCTTCCTCCTCCTCCCTCCTTCCTCCTCTTCTTCCTCCTCCTCTTCTTCCTCCTCCTCTTCTTCCTCCTCCTCCTCTTCCTCCTCCTCCTCCTCCTCCTCCTCCTCCTCCACCTCCTCCATTGCTTTTGTCTCTAAACTCCTCGAAATCATGAAATTGATCTTCATTGACACTTCCATCTGTGTTAGAGCATCACTTGGGAAGAGAAGAGTCCCAGATTTGCAGGGAAGTCACATATTTCTTACTGCTAGACATGCTGAAAAAGGACGACTGAAATGGTATTCCCACAATGCACCACTGGCTCCCCGATTTTTTTTATATGGTGCACACTGACCATGGAGACCCATTCTCTCACATGTGGCCTACCAGCTTTCTCCTGCTTGATTTGAAGCCGCTAGAATTTATGCTATAGATACGTCAAACACGGTATCTCCTATGACGTACATATACGACCGCGACAGTCAAAGGGTTAAGAAAGCACTGACAGGCACCTAAAGTCAGTACCTGACTGACTGGGCTGTGATTTGTTATGTCAGCTTGTGTG
This sequence comes from Cherax quadricarinatus, assembly GCF_026875155.1. Classification (NCBI taxonomy): domain Eukaryota; kingdom Metazoa; phylum Arthropoda; class Malacostraca; order Decapoda; family Parastacidae; genus Cherax; species Cherax quadricarinatus. The sequence continues at coordinate 10,711,894 of NC_069416.1, read as the reverse complement.
CAGCCAGCAGTAACAGCCTGGTTGATCAAACCCTGACCACCATGAGGCCTGGTCTCAGACCGAGCCACGGGAGTGGTGACCCCTGAAACCCTCTCCAGGTAAACTCCAGGTAAGTCAGTGATTCTCTAGGCAGAAGTTTACACACCTGACTGTACAAGTGACCTACCTAGGCACAACTTACTTTCACCCACTTTCAAGGTACACACAGACTGTACAAGTGACCTACCTAGGCACAACTTCTTCATCCATCTCTCAAGTACACACATGACTGTACAAGTGACCTACCTAGGCACAACTTCTTTCACCCATCTTCAGTACACACATATTGTACAATGACCACCTACACAACTCTTCATCCATCTCTCGAGTAACACAAAAAAAAAACCCACAAAACCTAAAAATA
>NC_069416.1:10654715-10710991 GCF_026875155.1 Cherax quadricarinatus | reverse complement strand
CATCTATGTCGTTTATGTATATTGTGAACAGCAGGGGGCCCAACACTGACCCCTGTGGAACACCGCTCGTGACGCTTCCCCACTCTGATTTCTCCCCATTTATGCAAACTCTCTGCTGCCTATTTGTCAACCATGCCTCTATCCAGGAAAAAATTTCTCCTCCTATTCCATGTGCCTTAATTTTCCTCAATAGTCTCTGATGTGGGACCTTGTCAAAAGCCTTACTGAAGTCCATATACACAATATCATATTCATTACCATGATCAACCTCCTCAAATACCTTAGTGAAAAAAGTTAATAAATTCGTAAGGCAGGAACGCCCCTTTGTAAAACCATGCTGAGATTCGTTGATTAATTTATGCTTTTCAAGGTGGCTACGAACTGCCTCGGCAATTATTGATTCCATAAATTTTCCCACTATGGAGGTTAGGCTTATTGGTCTATAGTTCGAAGCTAAGGACCTGTCACCTGCTTTGAAAATAGGTATCACATTTGCCATTTTCCACTTATCTGGCACCATGCCAGTTTGTAGTGATATGTTGAAAAGATTAGCCAAAGGTTTGCTAAGCTCCTCTTTACATTCCTTTAGAACCCTTGCATACAGTTCATCAGGACCTGGGGATTTGTTAGGTTTTAGTTTCTCTACTTGTCTGAGGACCATGTCACTAGTTACTGCAATCGTACATAGTTTATTATCATCCTGTTCTACGTAATCTATTATTTCAGGAATATTGCTAGTATTTTCCTGGGTGAAAACTGAGAGGAAGTATGTATTTAGAATTTCACACATATCCTTATCACTGTCAGTGATCTGACCAGAGTTACTCTTAAGTCGGCCAATCTTGTCCCTAATCTTACTTCTGTATACCTGAAAGAACCCTTTTGGGCTAGTCTTTGAATCCTTTGCGACCTTAGCCTGATAATCCCTTTTTGCTTTTCTTATTCCTTTTTTTATTTCTCTCTTTAATTGAATATATTGATTACTTAACTGCCCATCCCCTCTTTTGATACGCCTATATATGCCTCTCTTTTGACCAGTGAGATGTTTTAATCTATTGTTCATCCATTTGGGATTATTTTTGTTAGATCTAATTTCCCTACTCAGAACAAAAGTTGTCTGGGCAGCTAGAACTATGCTCTGAAAAACGTCATATTGACAACCAAGATCACCTACCTGACCCATAGTCAGGACATCCCAATTTAGCCCACCCAAGTAATTTTTCAGTCCCATGAAGTCGGCCAAGCGAAAATCTGGGACAGAGATTTGATTGCAGTTATCTGGGTAATTCCATGATATATTGAAACTAAGTGATTTGTGATCACTTTCCCCAAGCTCATCATTAACCTCAAGATTATTAATTAGTGAATCTTTGTTGGCAAGAACCAAGTCAAGCAGATTGTTTCCTCTAGTTGGTTCCGTCACAACCTGTTCTAAAAAGCAATCCTGAACCGTATCAAGAAAGTCACTAGACTCAAGATTTCCTGTCATTTTGTTCCAATCAATTTGTCTAAAGTTAAAATCTCCCATTATCACAACATTTTCATATCTAGATGCCTTATGAATTTCGTCCCATAACAGCTTACTGCACTCCCTATCAAGGTTTGGGGGCCTATAAATCACACCCAAAATTAATTTGTCACATCCCTCGAGAAACTGTAGCCAAACCGATTCTGTGTTCGATGTTTCTAATCTTATATCATGTCTAAGACTACAATTTAAATTTCCTCTGACATACATCGCCACACCACCACCCTTCCTGTTGACCCTATCAGTGTGGAATAGTTTATATTCAGATATTTGGGAATGGACGTGTCAGCGGATGGGTCTATGAAAGATGAGGTGAGTCATAGAATTGATGAGGGGAAAAGGGTGAGCAGTGCACTTAAGAGTCTGTGGAGACAAAGAACTTTGTCCTTGGAGGCAAAGAGGGGAATGTATGAGAGTATAGTTTTACCAATGCTCTTATATGGGTGTGAAGCATGGGTGATGAATGTTGCAGCGAGGAGAAGGCTGGAGGCAGTGGAGATGTCATGTCTGAGGGCAATGTGTGGTGTGAATATAATGCAGAGAATTCGTAGTTTGGAAGTTAGGAGGAGGTGTGGGATTGCCAAAACTGTTGTCCAGAGGGCTGAGGAAGGGTTGTTGAGGTGGTTCAGACATGTAGAGAGAATGGAGCGAAACAGAATGACTTCAAGAGTGTATCAGTCTGTAGTGGAAGGAAGGCAGGGTAGGGGTTGGCCTAGGAAAGGTTGGAGGGAGGGGGTAAAGGAGGTTTTGTGTGCAAGGGGCTTGGACTTCCAACGAGCATGCGTGAGCATGTTTGATAGTAGTGAATGGAGACAAATAGTTTTTAATACCTGACTTGCTGTTGGAGACAGAAAGACATTCATGAAGGGATTCAGGGAAACCAGCAGGCTGGACTTGAGTCCTGGAGATGGGAAGTACAGTGCCTGCACTCTGAAGGAGGGGTGTTAATGCTGCAGTTTAAAAACTGTAGTGTAAAGCACCCTTCTGGCAAGACAATGATGGAGTGAATGATGGTGAAAGTTTTTCTTTTTCGGGCCACCCTGCCTTGGTGGGAATCGGCCAGTGTGCTAAAAAAAAAAAAAAAAAATTGAAGATGTGACAACTCTGCTTCATGTGTAATACCTTTTGGTTCATAAGCTGCTCTGAGACAGAGACAAGCAGACAGAAAGACAGACACACAGGTAGACAGAAAGACAGACACACAGGTAGACAGAAAGACAGATACACACAGGAAGACAAAGACAGATAAACAGATAGAGACAGGTGCAGACAGATATACAGATTTATGTGCAACAGTGAAAACAAATAGAGTTCGAGAGTAAGAGCCTTTCTTGCCTTCTTGTCACAATCTCCAGTGCAAAATTCAGACTTCCTCTTAGGGGCCATGGTGAAATTTACTGTCCAGTTAGTACAGTTAATACAGTACGATGCTGCTGATAGGGCAGAGTAACTCAAATCCATGCTGCCTCCATGGCACGTTGCCCGCCGCGAGTATTGTCAAATATTGTACAGTGGTATGTATCAGCTGGCCCAGCCCAGCTGCCAGATGTCCGGTCATAAGTCGAGTGGACGTATGTCGAGCAGGTCGTAAGTCGGATGGTAGGTGTAATCTGTTCCAGAGACCCAAAAATATTAGCAAAAAATACAGTTTTTAAAGATTAACTATAGTTTTACATACACAAAACAATGAGAAAGAAATATAAAGCACTAATTTTACCAGTAAATGAACATTACATACCTTTATTGAAGACTCTTGTTGGCATATGAAAGAAGGTGAGGAGAGGTTACTTCTCTTCTTTGTGTTTTACTGCCACTAGGACCAGCTTGAGAGTCACTGCTTCCCTGTCTCACAAAAAAAAACTGTCCACTCCCTGCCTGCCTGCTACATTCCCTGCCTGCCTGCTACATTCCCTGCCTGCCTGCTACATTCCCTGCCTGCCTGCTACATTCCCTGCCTGCCTGCTACATTCCCTGCCTCCCTGCTAAACTCCCTTTCTCTCTGCTACACTCCCTGCATGCCTACTACACTCCCTGCCTTCCTGCTACACTCCCTGTATGTGTGCTACACTCCCTGCATGCCTGCTACACTCCTTGCCTCTATGCCTGCCTGCCTTGAATTCTATCATGTTTCTCACTTTCTTTGCCAAAGGAACTTTACTTGGAACTTTCTTTGGGCCCATGATGGCTTATTTCGCAGTTGCACTCAATCAATAACCACAAAAAAAAAGGATTATAGTGAAATGTTTGGATGAATGCATGGAGGCTTCCTCATTGACTCAGAGTCACAGCCAGACTGACTCACAAATGCGGCGGAGTGGCAGGTAGATGCGTCCAATACCGCCGATAACTGAAATAATAGCCGATAACCGGGATAGAATTTTGGCATAAAAAGCAGGCAAAAACCAAATTGGCCGATATCCGGAATGGCCAATAACCGAGGGTCCACTGTACACATAGTTCATCACTCTCCATCACCTGGTTAATCTTAATCTACCACTGTTAAATTTACTTATGATACTACCTGTATCACTCTCCATCACCTGGTTTATCTAAGTCTACCACTGCTAAGTTTACTTATGATACTACCCATAGTTCATCACTCTCCATCACCTGGTTTATCTTAATCTAACACTGCTAAGTGCCAATGAATTTTTACTATTATTTATGATTATTTGTGTTATTTATCATTATATACCAGATAGTTTACACAATTTATTACTGGGTTATATACGGGAGCTTAGATTACTGTCTAGTATTAAAACACTTCTCTAGGCTTAGGTTGAGGCCTATGAGCAACCTAACCTTCACTCTCCAAGATGATGGCTAAATTTCTTAGATTTATTTTGTAAAAATAAAAAGTCTTCACTGGCGTAAAATAGGGTATGTTGTTTTTGTAAGCAGTGATCATGTTGTGTTGGTATGGAACCTGTACAGTATAGTACCATATGTTTACACTCACCTCCCATCCCCAAGCAAAAATCCAAAATCTGAAACACTTGTGGTCCACAGCATTTTGGTTAGAGGATTCTCAGCTGTACTTTGTTATATTTAAGGTGCTGTTTGAGTGAATCAATTCAAGGAAAATGGTTAGTAGGACTTTGTGAAGGTGACAAGTAGAAGTAGAATGTATGTGTGTACCTCGAGAGATGGATGAAGAAGTTGTGCCTAGGTAGGTCACTTGTACAATCATGTGTGTACCTCGAAAGATGGGTGAAAGAAGTTGTGCCTAGGTAGGTCACTTGTACAGTCATGTGTGTACCTTGAGAGATGGATGAAGAAGTTGTGCCTAGGTAGGTCACTTGTACAGTCATGTGTGTACCTTGAAAGATGGGTGAAAGAAGTTGTGCCTAGGTAGGTCACTTGTACAGTCAGGTGTGTAAACTTCTGCCTAGAGAATCACTGACTTACCTGGAGTTTACCTGGAGAGGGTTTCAGGGGTCACCACTCCCGTGGCTCGGTCTGAGACCAGGCCTCATGGTGGATCAGGGTTTGATCAACCAGGCTGTTACTGCTGGCTGCACACAAGCTGACATACAAATCACAGCCCAGTCAGTCAGGTACTGACTTTAGGTGCCTGTCCAGTGCTTTCTTAACCCTTTGACTGTCGCGGTCGTATATGTACGTCATAGGAGATACCGTGTTTGACGTATCTATACGCATAAATTCTAGCGGCTTCAAATCAAGCAGGAGAAAGCTGGTAGGCCCACATGTGAGAGAATGGGTCTCCATGGTCAGTGTGCACCATATAAAAAAAATCGGGGAGCCAGTGGTGCATTGTGGGAATACCATTTCAGTCGTCCTTTTTCAGCATGTCTAGCAGTAAGAAATATGTGACTTCCCTGCAAATCTGGGACTCTTCTCTTCCCAAGTGATGCTCTAACACAGATGGAAGTGTCAATGAAGATCAATTTCATGATTTCGAGGAGTTTGAGACCAAAAGCAATGGAGGAGGTGGAGGAGGAGGAGGAAGAGGAGGAGGAGGAGGAAGAGGAGGAGGAGGAAGAAGAGGAGGAGGAAGAAGAGGAGGAGGAAGAAGAGGAAGGAAGGAGGGAGGAGGAGGAAGGAGGAAGAAGGAGGGAGGAGGAAGAAGGAGGGAGGAGGTGGGAGGGAGGAGGAGGAAGGAGGGAGGGAGGAAGAAGGAGGGAGGAGGAGGAAGGAGGGAGGGAGGGAGGAGGAGGGAGGAGGAGGAAGGTGGAAGGTGGAAGGAGGAGGAAGAAGAAGAAGAAGAAGAAGAAGAAGAAGAATAAGAAGAATAAGAAGAAGAATAAGAATAATAATAATACCTAATACCTAATAATAATAATATGTAATAATATGTTCCCTTGAGGCATGAAAACAGTTCACCCCATGACAGTGACAAGATAAGGGGAGATAACATCTGATAAGAGCTGACCTTTGATGAGCGTAAACGTAAACGAGGGTGGAGGGAGGGGGGCAGCTGTCCATCTGTCAAGAGCCAGGAGGAGGAGGAGGAGGAGGAGGAGAAGGAGAAGGAGGAGGAGGAGAAGGAGGAGAAGGAGAAGGAGGAGGAGGAGGAGGAGAAGGAGGAGGAGGAGGAGGAGGAGGAGGAGGAGAAGGAGGAGGAGGAGGAGGAGGAGAAGATGACAACGAACAAACATTTGTCTGTCTGTCTATTTGTCTGTCTGCCAAACTCCCTGTCTATCCGTCTAGCTCTGTCTCAGAGAGAGCCACAAGACTGTGTCATCATCACGTTTACTCACATCTTCAAGCAGAGTATAGCACTTTGTCTGGATTTTTTGGGTTATCCTAGGTAATTTACACTGTATAGTTGTATTTATGTGTACCTGTGAGACAGAGAGAGAGAAAGAGAGACAGATTGAAAGAGATAGAATGAGGGAGAAAGATAATTAGATAGAATGGAGGGGGAAGCAGCATCCGACCCCATTGTTTTAACAGCGGTAGGGGCAGTGACTAATGAGACAATATGTCATTTTGACAGCTGCCCACTCCTGACTCAAAACAATTATAAGCCACACACTCCCACACAAGACAAGCTTGCTGAAGGGTGATAATAGCAGTTTTATGAAAGTATCTAGTGACTATATATGTGTATATATATTATAGAAACCAGAAGCAAGAAGGGAAGGCAGGAATGAAGGAAGGACTAGATGAAAGGAAGGAAAAAAGTAATGAAGGACAGATGAAGGAATGTAGGAAGAGAGGTGGAATGCCCTCCAGGTAGCCTCCAGGTAGGAAAGGAATGAAGGAAATTAGGAAGGAATGATGAGACACGACCATTTACCTAGGATAACTACATAACACAACTGCCTGCTAATACTTTGAAGAAAACTGCTCAGACGAGGTGTTTTGTCTTTGCACATAAAAAAAAAAATTCAACAAAAATGCACACACACTGATTTTATGTGTGAGAGTGTAAAACACCACTGTGTATGACACCATGTTTTATGTGTAAGAGTGTAAAACACCACTGTGTATGACACCATGTTTTATGTGTGAGGACTGTAAAACACCATTGTGTATGACACCAGGTTTTATGTGTGAGAGTGTAAAACACCACTGTGTATGACACCATGTTTTATGTGTGAGGAGTGTAAAACACCACTGTGTATGACACCATGTTTTATGTGTGAGGAGTGTAAAACACCATTGTGTATGACACCATGTTTTATGTGTGAGGAGTGTAAAACACCACTGTGTATGACACCAGGTTTTATGTGTGAGAGTGTAAAACACCACTGTGTATGACACCATGTTTTATGTGTGAGAGTGTAAAACACCACTGCGTATGACACCATGTTTTATGTGTGAGGAGTGTAAAACACCACTGTGTATGACACCATGTTTTATGTGTGAGGAGTGTAAAACACCACTGTGTATGACACCAGGTTTTATGTGTGAGGAGTGTAAAACACCACTGTGTATGACACCAGGTTTTATGTGTGAGAGTGTAAAACACCACTGTGTATGACACCATGTTTTATGTGAGAGTGTAAAACACCACTGTGTATGACACCATGTTTTATGTGTGAGGAGTGTAAAACACCACTGTGTATGACACCATGTTTCACAGAGTTCCACAAGCTGCAGAACTTCTAGGAGTATGTTCAGTGACTTGTATATTGGTTTTATTATATTATAGAACAATAGTAATAAACAGTTTTTTGTATTGTTTGTTTTTGTAAACAAGTTTTGTAAACAATATATTGTATAATTATGTTTGTGTGCTTATTGTGTTGTATACAACGATGTATATATGTACATTCACCTTACTTTGTCTCACAGGCCACATATGTTATGTGAAAAATAAAATAGTGAAAAAAACAACAAACCTTCAAATACAAGTAAACTAAAGTTTTACCGGTGAGACGGCAGTCACCGCTGTTGGCATACGCGGCTTCATATTTCTGCAAACTTCATGCTTTATATCCGGTAAGTACTGATGGAAAATTTTTTTGGGGGACTAAAACAATCGAAAAATAATCTTAACATTTTCATAAGAAAAAATAATTTTTTTTCGAATATTTGCGACACCAGGAGACACTTCAGGATTGGGCCTTCGACAGTCAAAGGGTTAACCCTTTGACTGTCGAAGGCCCAATCTGAAGTGTTTTCTGGTGTCGCAAAATATTCGAAAAAAAAAAATTATTTTTTCTTATGAAAATGTTAAGATTATTTTTCTGTTGATTTTAGTCCAAAAAAATTTTTTCCCATGAGTATTTACGAGATATAGAGTCCTTGAAGTTTGCTGAAATTGATCTGCGAAGCGGCAACAGCGGCGACTGCGGTCACCGGTAAACTTTGATTTTACTTGTATTTCGATGGTTTTTGCTTTTTTCACTATTTTATTTATTCAAATAACTTTTGTGCCTGTGAGACCAAATTATTGTGCACTGTTCAATTATTTACACTCGTTGAATGTAACACAATTTAGCAAAAACACTCGTATCAATTATAATGTTGCTAAAACTTGTTTACACAATAAACAATGTAAAACAAATGTTTATTAACGATTGTTTTATAATATATAGACATATGTACAATCACTGGACACTTTTCTAGAAGTGCTGCAGCTTGTGGAATTCTTTGAAACATGGGTATAAGCACAATGGTGTCTTACACTCCTCACACATAAAACGAGTGTCTCTGCGTTTTTGTGGGCGTTTTGTGGTATGTCCACAGACAAAACACCTCTTCTGAGCATTTTTCTTGGCAGTAGTAGTAGGCAGTGGTATGGAGTAGTGATCACCAGGCCTCAGACGAGAGGACATGTGTTGATAATTTCGTGGGCGCTGGTCTATTGCAGGTGTTATTTCTTGGTACTTGAATATTATTTGTCTGATGACTGACAAACAAAATTCACCATATTTGGGTTTGTTCTTGGTCTTCAACTTATACATATTATAAGCATTCAGCATGGAAATGTCAAGAAGATGGAAAAACAGTTTTATATACCACTTATAACTCTTGCAAACACAGTCAGCAAACCCAATCTGCATGTCACATTTGTCCACTAAGCGCATATTGAGGTTATAATCCATCACAGCTGCAGGTTTTTAAACAATGGGTTCATTGGTCTCTCTATTCTGCTTGCCAGTGTCTACCATTTCGTGTCGGTGAACTGATGTCAGCAGTGTGACATCACGTTTGTCATGCCACCGAAATGCCATGATGTCTTTGGGCAGCAAACACCTGCACTTCACCTCTACGACTGCCAGCATCGAACCTAGGCATATGTTTACGATTTCTACGCACTGTGCCACACACATCTGTCATGTTCACTCGCAAGAAATCACTGAGTATAGGGCTTGTGTACCAGTTGTCAGTATATAAAATATGCCCCTTTCCATGATATGGCTCCATCATTGTTCTAACCACATCACCAGAGATACCCAGTAACTTCCTGGTATCTTCCATTGTTTTACTGCCAGTGTACACAATTATATCCAATACCAGACCAGTTTTGCAATCACACAGAACAAATAACTTTATACCAAAGCGTTTCCTCTTGCTTGGTATATACTGCTTGAATGAGAGTCTTCCTTTGAACAACTTTCCTCAGCACTGGTGAACATCCTTCCAGATGGATCGAAAAAACTGGAACCGACCTCCGCATGAACCAGCTACATGATCTATATCAAGTTGGACAACAGAGACATTTCCCTGCTCCATGGGATATTACCCCATTCCAAACTACCATTCCTCCATTTCCCCCCAAAACTCTTCTTAAATCACAACCAAAGCTTCGTCTTGAAGCCAAACATGATGCCTTAAGCTGTATTGATAACTTAGTCACACAGAACAATCTTTCACAAATTATTTACGTCGATGGTTCTGTTCACCAGTCCACTGGTGCAGCTGGTAGTGCTGCTGTTGTCACACAGAGTGATGGCTCTCATAAAGAAATTGGAGCACGCATCAATAACTGGGCCTCTACCCTTCAAACAGAACTGTTTGCCATACTCCTTGCACTCAAATGTGTCCATGTATCTAAGGTTGACACTTTAACTGTAACTGATTCTCTGTCATCCATAAATGCTCTCAACTCATTAAGTATAAATTGTGGCATGCTTTTGTCAGAAGCCAGACATAGATATGGTAAGATTGTGGACAGTGGAGTCAGAGTGCACATGCTGTGGATTCCATCTCACATTGGTCTTCAGATGCATGATAGAACTGATAAATTGGCTAAGCTGTATGCTTTCAAAGAGGGGGTAGATTACAATCTTGGGTTGTCATTTAGCAGTTTGAGAACAATAATACGAAAAGAACTTCAAATGAACTTTATTGACTTAAGACTTAGGGAGATTGACACAAGTCAGTCCATCTATCATCATTCCATCATGCAGGAGGAGCCACATGTCTATGGTGCATCCAACAAGATAAGCAGACTCTTGGATGTCACTACTGCCCGGCTCCGGCTGGGTTACAAGTATCTTTGGCAGGTTAAATCACCACCACCAGATGTAGACCAAACGAAATGTAAACTTTGCCAGATGGACTATTGTCACACATTGCGTCATTATGTACTGGATTTGTGATCAAATTAATGAATTTAGAAAACAACTCACTCAGAAGTGTTCAAGAAATGGCTAAGTATTTTACCCACAGTGTATATTGCAGACCATTCTGGAGAAATTACCCTGACTTTGCTAGCTGTAAATAAAGCATTACCACATGTGTGCATGTGTGTGTGTGTGTGTGTGTGTGTGTGTGTTGTGTGTGTGTGTGTGTGTGGGTGGGTGGGGGTGTGTGGTGTGTGTTTGTGTGGTGTGTGTGTGTGTGTGTGTGTGTGTGTGTGGGGTGTGTGTGTGTGTGTTCACGTGCGTGTGTGTGGGTGTGTGTGAGGGTGTGTGTGCGGGTGTGTGTAAAGGTGTGTGTGTGTGTGCGTGTGTGTGTGTGTGTGTGTGTGTGCGTGTACTCACCTATTTGAAACTACCTATTTGTGGTTGCAGGGGTCGAGTCCTAGCTCCCTGGCCCCGCCTCTTACCGGTTGCAAACTAGCCCTCTCTCTCCCCGCTCCATGAGTTTTATCAAACCTCGTTTAAAACGTGTATGGTTCCTGCCTCCACTACTTTCATTTTCTAGGCATTCCACGGGCCTTACAACTCTATGACTGAAGAAATACTTCCTACTATCTCTTGACTCATTTGTGTCTTCAACTTCCAATTGTGGCCTCTTGTTTCTGTGTCCCCTCCCTGGAACATCCTGTCCTTGTCCACCTTGTCTATTCCACGCAGTATTTTATATGTCGTTATCATGTCTCCCTGACCCTCCTGTCCTCCAGTGTCGTCAGGCTGATTTCCCTTAATCTTTCTTCATAGGACATTCCCCTTAGCTTGGAACTAACCTTGTTGCAAACCTTTGTACTTTCTCTAGTTTCTTGACGTGCTTTATCAAGTGCGGGTTTCCCAAACGGTGCTGCATACTCCAGTATGGGCCTGACATACACGGTTACAGTGTCTTGAATGTTTCCCTTTACTAAGGTGTCGGAATGCTGTTCTCAGGTTTCCCAGGCGCCCATAGCGCAGCAGTTATCTGATTGATGTGTGCTTCCGGAGACATGCTCGGTGTTATACTCACCCAAGATCTTTCTCCTTGAGTGAGGTTTGCAGTCTTTGGGCACCTAGCCTATACTCTGTCTGTGGTCTTCTGTGCCCTTCCCCTATCTTCATGACTTTGCATTTGGCAGGATTAAATTCGAGAAGCCATTTGCTGGACCAGGTGTCCAGTCTGTCCAGGTCTCTTTGAAGTCCTGCCTGGTCCTCATCAGATTTAATTCTCCTCATTAACTTCACATCATCTGCAAACAGGGACACTTCTGAGTCTAACCCTTCCGTCATGTCGTGTGTGAGTGTGTGTGTGCGTGGGTGGGTGTGTGTGTGCGTGTGTGGGTGTGTGTGTGTGTGTGTGTGTGTGGGTGTGTGTGTGTGGGTGTGTGTGAGGGTGTGTGTGTGGGTGTGTGTGAGGGTGTGTGTGTGTGGGTGTTGGTGTGTGTGTGTGTGGGGTGTGTGTGTGTGGGTGTGCGTCCTTGTGTGTATGCATATATTTGTACGCTCGTGTGCACTTTTCCGTGCGTGCGCCCTCGTGTGTGTATGTGCGCGTGCGCGCTAGTGTGGGTGTATGATCCACTTAATATTTGTATTTATAACTCATTACAATTGTGACCAGGTGTGGACGTATCAGTGGTTCATTACTTTGTAATTTGTTCATGACTGTAACCATGTATAGGAGTGAAGCTGATTCATTACCTCTGTAACTTGCCATGATTAGTGACCAGATCTACCTGGAGTTCATTACCTTTGTAACTAGTTCAGCTATCATAACTTTGGGGTCCAGTCACTGGACCCATTATGTACCTTTGTAATCTTTTGACTACCGCCCACAGGATGGGTATGGGGTGCATAAAGATATTAACCCTTTCAGGGTCCGTCCCGTAGATCTACGGCTTTACGTTCAGGGTCCAAACCGTAGATCTACGCCATGAGCTCAGCTCACTCTGATAAACTGTGAGTGGTACATTTGGGCCTAGATATGAGAGAATACATCTATGTGGTATGTGTGCACCACATAAAACAGATCCTGCAGCACACTGTGTATAATGAGAGAAAAAAAATGAAATCATGATTTTTCGATTAAAACAGCAACTTTGCAGTGTTTTTTCGTATGTTTTTTATAGTTGTATTTGCGATTTCTTGGTCTCATTTGATAGAATGGAAGACATATTACAGAAATAGTGATGATTTTCATTGGTTTTAGCACTGGAAATGGCTTGAAACTGAGCTCAAAGTAGCAGAAATGTTAAATTTTTGCCGATATTCAAGAGTAAACAAACGACCTCACACGTCTAATACACGTCAGCTGGTGGGTCTAATATACATTCACAAATATGGTGATGATATTTATACAATTATTACAGTATTGCATAACAGTAAATCTTCTATTTTTTGGTGTGAATAAAAATTCATTATGTGAATAAAAAATCAAAATGGAATTTATTTGTAAAGCCTCAAAACATAACTAATGAACAGAGGAAATGTTAGTTTAGTGCCAGGAATGCCTACATTGTTCATTCTGGACCCTATTTTGAAATTAGAATATTTTGAACTTTGTGTTAAATTGGCCAAATTAACAATTTCCGATCACTTTATTTTGTAGTTGAAACAGTTGACTTGGCGATTTCTTGTGCTCAATCGATAGAATAGAAGTAATACTAGTGAAATAGCTAAGAATTTGGTTGATTGGAATAATGTAATTGGCCTAAAATGGGAGTCAAAGTCGGCAAAATCGCCGATTCGTAAATATCGCTGACACATCAAAATTCGCGAGAGCATAATTTCGTCAATTTTCCACCAAATTTCGTACTTTTTGTTTTATTACCTTCACAAAAAGATTCTCTACGATTTCATAAGAAAAAATAACAAATTTTTTTTTTTTTAAATTCTTGGACACTGGTGCGTGACTCCAGATTTGGGCCTTGGACCCTGAAAGGGTTAAACTAAAGTGTGTGTGTGTGTGTGTGTGTGTGTGTGTGTGTGTGTGTGTGTGTGTGTGTGTGTGTGTGTGTGTGTGTGTGTGTGTGTGTGTGTGTGTGTGTGTGTGTGTGTGTGTGTGTACTCACCTATTTGTACTCACCTATTTGTGGTTGCAGGGGTCGAGTCCTAGCTCCTGGCCCCGCCTCTTCACCGGTTGCTACTAGACCCTCTCTCTCCCCGCTCCATGAGCTTTATCAAACCTCGTCTTAAAACTGTGTATGGTTCCTGCCTCCACTACGTCATTTTCTAGGCTATTCCACTGCCTTACAACTCTATGACTGAAGAAATACTTCCTACTATCTCTCTGACTCATTTGTGTCTTCAACTTCCAATTGTGGCCTCTTGTTTCTGTGTCCCCTCCCTGTAACATCCTGTCCTTGTCCACCTTGTCTATTCCACGCAGTATTTTATATGTCGTTATCATGTCTCCCCTGACCCTCCTGTCCTCCAGTGTCGTCAGTGTTTGTGTGTGTGTGTGGTGTGTGTGACTCAACAATCAATATTTGCACCAATAACTCATTACAGTTGTGACCGGGTGTGGAAGTGTGAATTGCTCATTACTCTATAATTTGTTCATGATTGTAGCCAAAGTATAAACGTAAGTAACCATTCTACAGAATTCATTACCTTTGTAACTTGTGAGCTCATTACCTTTGTACCTAGTTCAGCTATCAAAACTTTGGGGGCCCAGTCCCTGGACCCATTACATACCTCTGTAATCTGTAAATACCTTTGTAACTTGTCATGATTGTGACCAGACTTACCTGGAGTTCATTACCTTTGTAAATTGTGAGTTCATTACCTTTGTAAATTGTGAGTTCATTACCTTTGTAAATTGTGAGTTCATTACCTCTGTAACTTGCTCAGCTATCAAAACTTTGGAGTCCAGTCCCTGGACCAATTATGTACCTCTGTAATCTTTTGACTACTGCCCACAGGATGGGTATGGGGTGCATAATAAACAAATTAAACTAACTAAACTAACCTTTGAACAAAATCAAAGACTCGTCAATAACAAGCTTCCTGAAGGGATAAAAATACATACAGCACTTTTGTTTCAGGTACATAAACACACGTCTGATCTTATATAACCTGTCGCTTCTGTCAGGCCTGGTTTTGTCTGAAAAGTGTAACATACGTAACAGTAACACAAATCTATTCACTGGTATAATGTCACTGAAAGCAGGGGTTGAAATCAGGCGGTCTGTCGCCCAGTATGTGTTGACACTATGCTTATACACATGTGGCATAAGCATTATTGTGGCAAAGAACAGATACATCTCTGCCACAGTTGTGTCCTTCCACTGGTGTAGGCGTGATCTTGGTGACAGAATAGTGTTTGCCATGGTGTACTCATAGTATGTATTGCTTTCCCTGACAATAATGTCCATCAGGGGTTCATCGAAGAACAACTGAAAGCATTCCAGTTCAGTGGGATTGTTCCCAAGTGTACATGATGGCCGTATTCCACTTTGTCCTCCATCAAAGTCATGGGGATTGGGAACAAACTCGTCATCTTGCTGCCAATCCCAGATGCAGTCAGCTGGTGCGTTCTGGATATTGTAATGTGGTTGTGCAGGTTGTGGTTGTGGTTGTAGGAGTGTGGGGTCGGGCGAGGCTGATTGTAGTTGTGTAGAGTCAGCAGCGCGGGTAGTAGCGTGGCCCTCTGCTGGTGTCACATGACTCATGCCACCATCACTATCACCACCACCGCCTGCTGCCTCACTCACATCATTTATACCCATCGTAACAATATCGTCATCTTCACTATCAGGACGTGGTGTAGGGCCTCGGGATGTGCTCCGAGATGTACTCCTTCCTCTTGGAAGAGCATGTGGCACACTACCAGACCGCATGCAACGTCGTATATACTGCCGCTTCACTGGGGAATATTCACCCTCACTGTCACAACTAGAACTGCTTTCAATAACCTTGAAATCACTATCACTATCACTTGCACTACTCACATCTGAGTCTTGTACACGGGCAAATAGTTTCCTCTTTCGTCCTGGTACAGGAGAACATGAACGAGCCGGCCCAGCACCAGAGGTGGAAGGTTGTGGGCCATCTGGGTTTTCATCACTAATTATGTTATCCTGGGTAATTTTCTCGGTCACACCTGCTTCAAAACCAGGGAATTCACTTTCACTGACACTATCATCACTGTTTGAGCTATCACTTGGGAACAAAAGACCTCCAATCCGCCGAGGAGTGAGGAACTTCTTACCGCGAGGCATGGTGAAAATGGACTACCAACACGGCGTTCCCACAATGCACCGCTGAGTCCCAGATTTTTTTCACAGGGTGCACACCGACCACTGAGACCCATTCTCTCTCGTGTAGGCCTACCAGCCCTCTCCCGCTTGATTTGAAGCCGCTAGAATTTATGCGTATAGATACGTCAAACACGGTATCTCCAATGACGTATATATACGACCGCGACAGTCAAAGGGTTAAAGACAGCCAGGGGTCTATTAGTAATCCCCCTTATGTATGCTGGGAGGCAGTTGAACAGTCTTGGGCCCAGGACACTTATTGTGTTGTCTCTCAGTGTACTCGTGGTGCCCTTACTTTTCATCGGGGGAATGTTGCATTTCCTGCTGAGTCTTTTGCTTTCATAGGGAGTGATCTTTGTGTGTAGGATTGGTACCAATCCCTCCAGGACCTTCCAAGTGTATATTATCATGTATCTCTCTCGCCTGCATTCCATGGAATACAGATCAAGGACCTTCAACCATTCCCAGTAATTTAGGTGTCTTATCATACTTATATGTGCCATGACAGTTCTTTGTACACTCTCCAGGTCTGCAATGTCGCCAGCCTTGAAGGGGGCCGTTAGTGTACAACAGTATTTCAGCCTAGAGAGCAAAAGCGATTTGAAGAGAATCACCATAGGCTTGGCGTCCCTAGTTTTGAAGGTTCTCATTATCCATCCTATCATTTTCCTAGCAGATGAGGTAAATACATCGTTGTGGTCTTTGAAGGCGAGATCCTCTTAACATTATCACTCCCATGTCCTTCACATTACTTTTTTGCTCTATTTTATGGTTAGAATTTGTCATATACCCTGTTATATTTTTAATTTCCTCAAGTTTCCTGTATCCAAGTAGTTGAAATTTCTCAACATTGAACTTCATAATGTTTTGAGTGGCCCATTCGAATATTTGATTGATGCCCGCTTAGAGTCATGCAGTGTCTTCGATGGAGGTCACTGCCATGGTGACCTGGGTGTCATCCGCAAAGGAAGATACGGAGCTATGGCTTACATCTCTGTCTATGTCAGAAATGAGGATGCCTTGTGGAACAGAGCTTTTTACCGTGGCTGCCTGGGACTCTACTCTGTTTACTATTACTCTTTGTGTTCTGTTTGTCAGGAAGTTATAGAGCCATCTACCAACTTTTCCTTTTATTCCTTTATCACGCATTTTGTGTGCTATTACACCATGGTCACACTTGTCAAAGGCTTTTGCAAAGTCTGTGTATACTACATCTGTATTTTGTTTATCCTCTACAGCGTCCAGGATCTTGCTTCTTAAAACCCTCTCAAAGATTTTTATGATATGGGATGTTAGTGCTATTGGTCTGTAGTTCTTTGCAATTGCTTTACTGCCACCATTGTGGAGTGGGGCTATGTCTGTTGTTTTTAGTGTGTGTGGGATGACCTGTGTCCATGCTCCCTCTCCATAGAATGCTGAAGGCATGTGATAGGGGCTTCTTGTTATTCTTGATGAACACAGAGTTCCATGAGTCTGGGCCTAGGGCAGAGTGCATAGGCATGTCATTTATTGCCTTTTCAAAGTCTTGTGGAGTTAGGATAATATCCAAGATTTTTGAGATGATGAAATTTTGGGTTTCGTTCATAATTCATTTGGATTGTCGACCCCTAGTCTGGGCAGCGACTCGCTGAACACTGAGTCATATTGGGACTAAAGTATCTCACTCATTTCTTGGCTGCCATCTGTGTATGTCCCATCCTGCCTAAGCAGGGGCCCAATACTGGATGTTGTTTTTCCCTTAGATTTGGCATAAGAGAAGTATTTTGCTTTTGTTTTTTCAATTTCCTCTATGCCTTTTAGTTCTTCCTGTGATTCTTGTCTCCTGTAAGATTCCTTCAGCTTAAGTTCGATATTTGCAATTTCATTGACCAGTGCCTCCCTTCGTATTTAAGATATATTGGCCCCTTTCAGCAGCTCTGTGACTCTTCGCCTTCTTCTGTATAGGGAGCGTCTCTCTCTTTCTAGTTTACACCTTCTCTTTCTTTTTCTTTCAAAGTTTATTCTCTATAAGGATTACAATGCTGAGTTTACAGAATTTGGTTATTGTGTGGTTTACATGTAGTAAAATAATAATTACAGAGTGTACCACTAGAACACCCAGCATGGCTAGGCATTTCGGGCAGACTTAAATTAAATCTTAAGTTTAAAATATTACAAAATTATAAGGTAAGTTGGTATTATGGCTAAGTGACTAAATACTAGTTTGTGAGTTTAGCAATGTGAATGCTTTTGTTTGGCACTATACATAGTTTCAGTATTGGAGTATCACAGGCCAACTTATGACTAGTTACGTTTCATTATTTTGAGATTGAGATTGATATTTCTGTTTATGGTCAAATGGGTGAGTGAGTGTAAGTGTTAACCACCAGGTGGTATTCGTGTAATTAGTTGACAGGGTGTATCAGGGAGATAATATGTTTTCTGATGGTAGTTTTGAAGGTGATGAATGTGTCTTCAGTTTTAGAATTTTCAGGTAGGGTGTTCCAGATTTTAGGGCCTTTGACATACATTGAATTTTTGTAAAGGTTTAGTCGGACACGGGGAATGTCATAGAGATGTTTGTGTCTGGTATTGTGCCTGTGGGTTCTGTGGCAACTATCAAGAAAGCGTTTTAGGTCAAGGTTAATATTGGAATTTAAGTTCCTCTAGATGTAGATTGCACAGTAGTAAGTGTGGATGTACTGAACAGGGAGTAAGTTTAGATCTATGAAGAGTGAGGGGGTGTGTTGCCAGGGATGGGATTTAGTGATTATTCTTACTGCGGCTTTTTGTTGGGTTATTATTTTCTTTAGGTGTGTTGCTGCAGTTGAACCCAAGCACATATAGCATAGGTGAGGTATGGATATATAAGTGAATGGTTATAGTGTGAGAAGGGCAGTTTGCAGCACGTAGTATCGTATCTTGGAGAGGATCCCAACCGTTTTGGATACTTTTTTGGTTATGTGTTGGATATGGGTGCTGAAGTTCAGGTTGTTGTTGAGGTATAGGCCTAGGAATTTGCCCTCATTATGCCTGGCAATTAGAGTGTTGTCGATCTTAATGTTAATTTGCGCATCTCCTGCTCTGCTACCAAACATAATGTAATAGGTTTTGTCAGTGTTAAGCGTAAGTTTATTGGCTGTCATCCAAGTCGATATTTTGATCAGCTCCTCATTAACAATGGTGTTGAGGGTGGCAAGATTAGGGTGAGAGATGACATAAGTCGTGTCGTCATCAAAGAGAATGGGGTTCAGGTGTTGAGATACGTTTGGAAGATCATTGATGTATATGAGGAAGAGCAGGGGACAAAGGACACTTCCCTGCAGAACTCCAGTATCAAGTGGCTGTGTTGTTGATGCTGTGTCTTTAATGGTGACATACTGATACCTATTAGTAAGGTAAGATTTGAAATATGCAAGCGCATGGCCTCTTATACCATAATGGTTAAGTTTGTGGAGTAGGATGCCATGGTCTACTGTGTCAAAAGCTTTTCTTAGGTCAATAAAAATTCCTAGTTGATATTCCTTATTTTCCAATGCTGTGTAAAGCAGATCTAGCATTTTTATGATTGCATCGTTAGTGCTTTTATTTTTCCTGAATCCCAAATTGGCAGGGGTTTGAGTATGTTTTGTGCCGTTATAAATTAATATAGTCTCCTGTGCACGAGTTTCTCAAAGATTTTGGATAGCAATGGTAAGTTTGATATTGGCCTATAGTTGTTTAAATCTGTAGGGTCACCACCTTTATGTATTGGTGTAACCCTTGCCATCTTGAGTAGTTTCGGGAAGGTGCTAGTTTCTAGTGACTTGTTAAAAAGTAATGAGATAGCATGCGAGAGGACATGGGCCGCTCTCTTGTATAATAATGGTGGGACATGAGACAGATTCCCTGAGTTATTTTTAAGTGACTTTATAATCTCGGTGACTTCCATGGGCTCAGTTGGGCAAGATAGAAGGAATTTGGGAAATTCCCATCTAGGTAGTCCCCGGCATGGGCATTGGTGCGTGGATTTTATTGGCGAGATTAGAACCTATGGTTGAGAAGAAGTCGTTTATCTTGTTAGCTGTGTCAGTGGGATGCAGTGGGTTTTATTAGGTTTAGTTAGGGCAATATTCTTGTTTTTTTCAGTTTGTGGATCCCTAGAATCTGAGAGAGTGTTTTCCAGGTCTTTTTTATATCTCCTCTTGTGTAGTGAATCTATGGAGTAGTATAGTTGTTTGGCTTTCTTTATTACTTTGGTGAGGACTGATGAATAGTGTTTAAGAATATCTTTGTGTATTAAGCCCTGTCTATATTGCTTTTCATATTGGTGTTTCTTGTCAATGGATTTCAGAATGGTGCTGGTTAGCCATGGGCAACCAAGCCGTTTGTTTGTGATCTGTTTCGTTTTTATAGGACAATGTTTGTTGTATAGTCTAAGTAATTTGTTAAGAAAATGTCTGTCCAGTCATCAATACCATTGGCCTTGGAGAATTCTGTAGGCCAGTCAACAGTCTCTAGGTCAGCTGTGAACTTCCTTATTGAGGCCTCATCATGGAGTCTAAATGAAACTTTGTTGTATTCAAGTGGTGGTTTACAAATGTTTGTCAAGAGGAAGGTAGGGTAGTGGTCTGTAGTGCTATCTGTGATTATCCCTGATTTAAGGGGGGCTAGTATATTGGTCCATATGTGGTCTATTATGGTTGCACTCGTTTCAGTGAGCCTGGTTGGTTTAGTTATTGTTGGTATGAGAAGTGTGTTGTTCATATTGTTGATGAAATCAGTTACAGGCTGATCGTCTAGTAGGCCAAGGTTGATGTTGAAATCTCCAGCTAAGAGAAGGTGGTGCTTATTCATTTGTCTGTTTGTTATTAGTGCCTTTAGTTTCTCACTGAAATTTGGGATGTTTGTGTGGGGTATCCGGTAAATGGCACCGATTGTTATAGGCGTCTTAAGGTTTTTTACAGTAAAATTAGAAAAAATGTATTCTCCATATTCATCACTAAAGCAAGTGGTGCTAATACAAGATAATTGGTTAGAGTAATAGATTGCAATACCACCCCCAACTTGGTATGGTCTGCAGTTGTGGATTGCTGTGTATCCTGGTAGATATCTATTATGTCCTGCTTAAGCCAGGTCTCAGTAAGAATAATGCAGGAGAAGGGTGTCTTTAGTGATTCAAGGAGTGCCAGGAGGTCATCATAGTGTTTGCTTAAGGACCTGATGTTGTAGTTAAGTACTGATAGACTTTTAGCATTGTTATGGATAGTGTTGGCTTGTGATGCTGTGTAGTAAAGGCAGTTACTTTCCAATAGGTTTTGATTGTGTGTCAGATTATGGAGGTTTAGATCAGGGTCAACATGATCAATCATCTTCTAGGTTTAAATTATGGTTATTTATATCCTGAGTTGTGGGTTGAGTTTAGTACTGATATCTGTAGTGGTGGGAAGTTTGGACAAGTATATAGCTATAGCATTTTGGTCATGTAGAGTATAGTCACTAATACACATAATGGAGTTGGTGTATGGTCTATGTGTTGTGCTGGAATGAGCTAAAGTACAACTAGGTATAAACTAATAATATAAAAATACAAATTAAAAATAGCACAAGACTCTCACTTGTAATTGCACTAAGGTCTAATGTAATGACTTTGGTATAGTCTATGTATTGAGCTAGAATGAGCTATAGTACAACTAGGTTTAATCTAATAATATAAAAATACTAATTAAAAATAGCACCAGACTCTCACTAGTAATTACACTATGGTCTAATATAATGAATTTGGTATTGACTATGTATTGAGCTAGAATGAGCTATAGTACAACTGAGTTTAATCTAATGATATAAAAAAGGCACAAGACTCTCAATTGTAATTGCACTAAGGTCTTATATAAGTTGTTTACAAGAATTAGAGTATAACTATATTTAAATTGACAAGATAAAATATGCAAGTTAAGGTAGCAAAATAATAAAAAAAAAAAAAAATGGAATGTCTTGAGGAGATCTCAAGAACCACAGAACTAATTTTTTCAAGGCAAATGTTCGGATCTGTGTTGCTTAGGATATCTCAGCTTGTTTCATTTAGGGCATGGTTTACTTGGTCCTACTGTATGTTTTTGTTATTAAAATTGAATTTCGTGAAGAGACCTTCACGTCTGCTCACATTATGCTGATCAGGAGCCCTGTGCATACATGTCTGCACCTCTCTTATGTTGTGATCTGAGTGTATTGTCTTTGATATGGTTATGTTATGTATCAGATCATCGTTGTTAGTGAAGATGAGGTCCAGCGTTTTTTCTAGTCTTGTAGTCTCTAATATTTGCTGGTTTAAGGTGAATTTGATGCAGAGATTTAATAGTTCATGTGTATATGAATTTTCATCTGAGCTGCCTCCTGGGGTGATCTCTGCTAAAACATTGTTTGCTATACTCCTCCATTTTAAGTGTCTCAAGTTGAAATCTCCTAGTAGTAAGTTGGTTGGAGCAGGAGTTGGGAGATTTTCCAGACAGTGGCCAATTTTCTCAAGCTGCTCCTGGAATATCTGGGAAGTTGCATCTGGAGGCTTGTATACCACCACAATGACAAGGTTTTGGTTTTCAGTCTTTTGGTATTCAGTGTTTAGTAGTTTCGAGCAAATGAGCGACTCTGTGACATACAGGCCAACCCCCCTACCTTGTTGCCTGTTTAGTCTGTCACATCGGAATAGGTTATAACCTAGGATCCAGATTTCATTGTCATAATGATCCTTTCAGTGGGTCTCTGTGAATGCTGCAAACATTGCATTTGACTTCGTGAGCAGTCCCTTGATGTAAGGAATTTTGTTGTTTTTTGACGGCTTTAGACCCTGTATGTTTGCAAAGACAAATGTCATTATACTGGTGGAATTTAGGGGGGTTTTATTTGCTGGCTCTAATATCTGTTGTTCTGGAGCGGAGGCCAATGACCTTGCTTCAGCTCCAGAAGTGTTTTCAGTTGGTATAGGATTATTGTCATTTCTTGTCAGTCTTTTTATCCTCCTGGCCCTAAAAAACCTCTGTCCCTGGAGAGCTTGTGGCTCCCCTCTTTTCTTTCCCATATTCTGGCTGATCTGTGTCTTCTTGTCCCCTTTAGGTGATGTGCCTGGCAGTATGCATTGTAGGAGTTTCCTTCGTGGATTAACGTTTTCAGGGTTTCCGATGTATGTACTAGTATGGCTTACACACCAGCGTTATTGACGTACTAGAACGCCTAAATTCTAGCGCCTTCAAATCTAGTGAGAGAAAGCTGGTAGGCACACATATGAAAGAATGAGTCTATGTGGTCAGTGTGCACAGTATAAAAAAAATCCTGCCGCACACAGTGCATAATGAGAAAAAAAAACTCCGACCATGTTTTTGGTTTAAAACAGCGAGTTTGCAGTGTGTTTTCGTATGCTATTTATGGTTGGATTCTAGTTTTCCTGGTCTCATTTTATAGAATGGAAGACATATTGCAGAAATTGAGATGATTTTGATTTTTTTCATAATGAAAAGTACCTTGAAATTGAGCTCAAAGTAGCAGAAATGTTTGATTTTTACCAAATTTCAAAAGTAAACAAATCATGCCAAGCTTCCAATACCCGTCAACTGGTGAGTCTAATATTCTTTCACAAGTGCACTTATATTATTTATACCATTTCTACACTAATGCAGTAGTCTGCATAACAGTAAATCTTCTATTTTTTTTTTGAGAATAAAAAACAGAGTGGAAAGCAAAAAGGATGTAAGAGGGGCCTGGGGACATGACTAATGAACAGAGAAAAATGTTATTTTATTGCCAGGGAATGTCTGTCTTGCTTATTCTGGACCCTATTTGGAAATTGGCATCTTCTGAAATTTGTGTGAAATTAGCAAAATTGCCAATTTCTGACCACTTTATTGGATAGTTGAATTCGGTAAATGGGTGGTGTCTTGTACTGATTCGATAGAAAAATGGAGTTCTAGCAAAATAGATATGATTTTTGTTGACTAGTCAACTGAAATTGGCCAAAAACAGGGCTCAAAGTGGGCAAAATTGCTGATGCGTCAACATCGTCAAGACCACTAACTTCGCGAGAGCATAATTCTGTAAGTTTTCCATCAAATTTCATACTTTTGGTGTCATTTTGATCGGGAAAAGATTCTCTGTCATTTCATATGAAAAAAAATAATTTTTTTTTTTCCAAAAAATTTTTGACCCTGAGAACGAGTTTAGGAGAGGGCCTCTCAACCCTGAAAGGGTTAATGAATGACACATTACCAGGTGAAATAAGTTACAGGAGGGGAAGTTGCACTCTCCTCTTGTCATGTGGATGTGGCATTTTTTGGCATGGTCAAAGGTGCATATCCCACCTGTTTTACCAGATATTCTGTACCTGCAGATACCTGGAGTTTACCTGGAGAGAATTTCGGGGGTCAACGCCCCCGCGGCCCGGTCTGTGACCAGGCCTCCTGGTGGATCAGCGCCTGATCAACCAGGCTGTTGCTGCTGGCTGCACGCAAACCAACGTACGAGCCACAGCCCGGCTGATCAGGAAATGACTTTAGGTGCTTGTCCAGTGCCAGCTTGAAGACTGCCAGGGGTCTGTTGGTAATCCCCCTTATGTGTGCTGGGAGGCAGTTGAACAGTCTCGGGCCCCTGACACTTATTGTATGGTCTCTTAACGTGCTAGTGACACCCCTGCTTTTCATAGATTGTAATTCTGTTTGCTAGGATTTATTGTAGCTGTATTTACTGCTGGTGTATTTTTTTTCCTGTTTCCTCCCTATCTTTCACCTCTGTATGAACATCAGTGCTTCCACCAGGTTTGTGTGTGTGTCTGTCTGTCTGTGTGTGTACTCACCTATTTGTGGTTGCGTGCATGTGTGTGTGTGTGTGTGTGTGTGTGTGTGTGTGTGTGTGTGTGTGTGTGTGGTGTGTGTGTGACTCAATCAATATTTGCACCAATAACTCATTACAGTTGTGACCGGGTGTGGAAGTGTGAATTGCTCATTACACTATAATTTGTTCATGATTGTAGCCATGTATAAACGTAAGTAACCATTCTACAGAATTCATTACCTTTGTAACTTGTGAGCTCATTACCTTTGTACCTAGTTCAGCTATCAAAACTTTGGGGGCCCAGTCCCTGGACCCATTACGTACCTCTGTAATCTGTAAATACCTTTGTAACTTGACATGATTGTGACCAGACCTACCTGGAGTTCATTACATTTGTAAATTGTGAGTTCATTACCTTTGTAAATTGTGAGTTCATTACCTTTGTAAATTGTGAATTCATTACCTCTGTAACTTGCTCAGCTATCAAAACTTTGGAGTCCAGTCCCTGGACCAATTATGTACCTCTGTAATCTTTTGACTACCGCCCACAGGATGGGTATGGGGTGCATAATAAACATATTAAACTAACACCAGGTTTTGCTAGTAGTGTGTCGACACTATTTCCTGAGGCATCATCTCCTTTTGATCTATCTCCAGCAGTATCTTTGTTTTTTACCTCTGTAAATTGAATAGCTAAACTACGTATCTGATTTTCTTTGGTCTTCCTCTCTTTGTGGAAAATTACTGTGTTCAAACAAATTATTATTATTTTAAACACACTGAGGCAGGATGACCTGAAAAAGAAGCACATTTATCATCATTCACTCCATCACTGTTCTGCCAGAGGTGTGCCAATACTACAGCTCAAAACTGCAACATATCTCCACCTTTCCTTCAGAGTGCAGGCATTGTACTTTTCACCTCCAGGACTCAAGTCCAGTTAACTAGTTTCCTTAAATCCATTTGTAAATGTTGCTTTGATTACACTCCAGTAGTTTGTCAAGTCCCAAAAACCATTTGCCTCTACTTCAATCTAACAAGCTCACACACACCTGCTGGATGTCCAAGCCCCTTGCACACAAAATCTCACTTACCCTCTCCTTCCAATTTTCCCTAGTGCAACCCCTACCCCACCTTTCCACCTACAGAGTTATACACTCTCCAAGTTATCCTGTGTTACTCTATCTTCTCAAAATGTCCAAACCACCTCAACAACCCCTCCTCAGTCCTCTGGATAATACTTTTAGCAATTCTGCACCTCTTAATCTCCCAGCTATGAATTCTCTGCATAATATTTACACCACACATTTCCCTCAGACACGACATATGAACTGCCTCCAGCCCCCTCCTCACTGCAACATTCACAACTCATGCTTCACACCCATATAAGAGCTTTGGTATCACTATATTCTATGCATTCCCCTCTTCGTCTCCATGGATAAATTTCTTTGTCTCCACAGATGCCTCAGTGCAGCACACACCGTTTTCTCTTCATCAGTCCAATGGTTCACCTTCTCTTTGATAGACCCATCTGCTGACAAGTCTACTCCCAAATATCTGAACACCTTCACTTTCTCCATACTCCCTCCCTCCAATCTGATATCCAGTCATTCATTACCTTACTCATTTGTTACCCTCATCACCTTGCTCTTTCCTGCATTCACCTGTAAATTTCTCTTACATACCCTCCCAAATTCATCCACAAAGCTTTGTAACTTCTCTTCAGAATTTCCCAAAAGCACAAAATAATCAGCAAAAAGCAACTGTGATGACTTCCATTTTGTATGACATTCCACATATTTTAATCCCACACTCTCCCCAACACCCCTGCATTCCCATCCTTTACAGCTCCATCTGTAAATATGTTAAACAACCATGGTGACATCATACATCCCTGTCTAAGGCCTAATTTTACTGGAAAATAATCTCCCTTTCTCCTATGCACCCTAACCTAAGCCTCAGTATCCTCATAAAAATTCTTAACTGCATTCAGTAACCTACCACCTATTGCATACACTTACATCTGCCACAGTGCTCACTTATCCACCCTATTATATGCCTTTTCTTAGTATGTGACGAAAAAATTTTGTCTTTCAGGGAGCCGTCAAGAATTTCCGTTATAACGTGAATTGGGAGATCGCGATGGCAAACATCAAGTTCACAAAGGTACACAAGACAAAGAAAATGAAAATCTTAGCCTCACCAGCAGTCAAGGGTGAGTAAGAACAACAAGGTAGAGTGATACAAGGTTGTTGGCAGGGAGGATACACTAGAGGGTTGTTACCTTCTTTGCTTGATTACACAGACAGACACGCTGGCCTCCATATCATGCTCCTTTGCTCTACACTGGCTTCTTAGGTGTGATAATATGTGAGGGGCCATAACCAGGTCTTCTTAGCTCCTCACCTTCAACTACAGTGGACCCTCAGTACTCAAACAGCTCCCTACTCGAACAATTCGGTATTCAAACTCTTTGTTCAGTAAAAGAAGTCACTGGGTAGTTGATCGTTTGCTCAGCACTCAACCAAACAAACATGATCTGCCAGATCTTCACTGTAAACTATTTTGTGTTTCTTTGCATTTTTTGGTGTTTTTTATATTGTATCACTAAGAAAATTAGTGATAACAACCAGCCAAAAAGAAAATTGGTTGGGAAAAATTTGATTGGTACTCGACAGATCGGTACTCGAACAGCACTCTGAAATCGATTAATTTCAAGTACCGAGATACTACTGTATGTATAATGTCTTTTTATATTTACTTTTATATTATGCCTGGGCTTGTAATGTTAATAAACATGCATTATAATGTTAATACATGCACAGTGGACCCCCGAGTTTCGTGATTAATCTGTTCCAGAGAGCCTGCCGAAAGTCGAAATTCACGAAACTCGAAACCATTTTCCCCATAAGAAATAATGGAAATAAAATTAATCCGTTCCAGACACCCAAAAATATTAAAATAAATTTTTTTTTTTTCAAATTAAATAAAGATTTATATACTGAAATCAATGAGAAATCAAGTACATGCATATAAAAAATAATAATAACATTACACTTACCTTTACTGAAGACTTCTGGGTGGATGGAAGACGGGAGGAGGGGATAGGAGGAAGGTGTACACTATTGTTTGGAATGAGAATCTCCTTCCATTAGGACTTTAGGTAGCAAGTCCTTATCTGGGATTACTTCCCTTCTTCTTTTAATGCCACTGGGAACAACTTGAGAGTCACTGGACCCCTGTCGCACAAAATATCTGTCCAGAGAGGTCTTTTTCTGGTGTTTCTTTAAGATTTCCCTGAAGTGGGACACAACACTGTCATTGTACATGTTGCAGATATGGCTTGTTTCAGCTTGGTCAGGGTGATACTTTTCAACAAAACTTTGCAACTCATTCCACATTCCACGCATGTCCTTAATCACTGAAGAAGGAACCTCCTTCACTCTCTTTTTCTTCCTCCTCTGAAGCAAGTTCCTCGGCTGTGGTCTGATGCTGTTCCAGTTGAAGCTCTTGCAGTTCATCAGTGGTTAGCTCTTCCCTGTGGTCCTCCACCAACTCTTCCACATCCCCGTCACTCACTTCCAACCCCGTGGACTTGCCCAATGCCACAACACCTTCCACAACAGGCAGAGGGTCGGTAGGGACAGGGGCTGCCTCAAACCCTTCAAAATCCCTCTGGATCGTGTTCCTCACTTTATTTACCAAAGGGCTTGCACTAGCTTTCCTTGGGTCCATGATGACTTATTTAGCAGTTGCAAGCACAAAAAACAATGGATTATTATGAAATGTATTGTATGAACCCGTGGGGTGATGGTCAAGTGTTGGTAAACAATGGCACACTGAGCGTGAATGGTGTGGGAGACTGGCTTGGTGTGCGCGGTGACGGGCGGACGGGTACCGGACGGTTGCCGAAACACGAGTCTAATCACGAAACTCAAGGCCAAATTTTGCCAAAAAAACTCGCTGAAGGTCGAATTTCACGAAAGTCGATGCTGCCGAAACTCAAGGGTCCACTGTACATTATAATGTTAATATATGTACATTATAATAATTATGTACATTATAATGTTAATCATGCACATTATTGTGGAAATTTATTAGGTCTACCAAAGTTCCACAGAAAGTAAACAGTAAATAAGCGGTATGAACCCTTAACATCCACCCAAACACATACACACTAGTCGGCGTAGGTAGTGAGGGTACGTATTAATTGATATGAAGGATGAGGTTAATCATAGAATTGATGAGGGAAAAAAGGTGAGTGGTGCGTTGAGGTATATGTGGAGTCAAAAAACGTTATCTATGGAGACAAAGAAGGGAATGTATGAAAGTATAGTAGTACCAACACTCTTATATGGATGTGAAGCTTGGGTGGTAAATGCAGCAGCGAGGAGACGGTTGGAGGCAGTGGAGATGTCCTGTCTAAGGGCAATGTGTGGTGTAAATATTATGCAGAAAATTCGGAGTGTGGAAATTAGGAGAAGGTGTGGAGTTAATAAAAGCATTAGTCAGAGGGCAGAAGAGGGGTTGTTGAGGTGGTTTGGTCATTTAGAGAGAATGGATCAAAGTAGAATGACATGGAAAGCATATAAATCTATAGGGGAAGGAAAGAGGGGTAGGGGTCGTCCTCGAAAGGGTTGGAATGAGGGGGTAAAGGATGTTTTGTGGGCGAGGGGCTTGGACTTCCAGCAAGCGTGCATGAGCGTGTTAGATAGGAGTGAATGGAGACGAATGATACTTGGGACCTGACGATCTGTTGGAGTGTGAGCAGGGTAATATTTAGTGAAGGGATTCAGGGAAACCGGTTATTTTCATATAGTCGGACTTGAGTCCTGGAAATGGGAAGTACAATGCCTGCACTTTAAAGGAGGGATTTGGGATATTGGCAGTTTGGAGGGATATGTTGTGTATCTTTATACGTATATGCTTCTAAGCTGTTGTATTCTGAGCACCTTTGCAAAAGCAGTGATAATGTGTGAGTGTGGTGAAAGTGTTGAATGATGATGAAAGTATTTTCTTTTTGGGGATTTTCTTTCTTTTTTGGGTCACCCTGCCTCGGTGGGAGACGACCGACTTGTTGAAAAAAAAAAAAAAAAAAAAAAAATTTACCCTATAAGCAAGGTTTAGGTAGGTTTATACAGTTAGTAACTAATATTAGGATTAGTGAGGTAACCTTAGATATTAATATTGTAGCCTTAGGACCTTAACATAGGTAGGCTTAGGCCTTTAATATAGGCAAATATTAGGTTTTATTAGCTAAGGAGAACTGGCAACCCCATGCTTGAACGAAGCAGGAACAGGCAGGATCAGGGCAGATGGACGATAGATCTTCCTTCTTGGACTAGACACTGTGGTGACAACAACGTACCAGGAGCTACAGCTCGGTCCCCCACATGTCTGCATATACTTGGCCTGGAACACAGAATCATAGAGGCTTCCCGACGTACCATGGAAATTTGTCTGTTTTCAGGCCCTCCTGAAGTAAGACAGTACAGTATCTTTCATTTCTCTTAGCATTTGTTGGCCAGTGACATTCTGGTGAAACATGGATTAGTCGATCTGTGGGTCTTATTATGTTAATCATGTACATTATATTGTTAATCATGTACATTATACAGGTCTGCCATCACAAATCCGACAATCAGTTATTCGGTTCCTTTAGTTATTTGGCACTAATTTTGGCTAGCATAATTTCAAATTTCTAGGGTCGCCACACCAACCTGCTGGTACTGTTTGGTGGCGCCACTTGCTGCATAAGTCATTCCAGTTTCTTTTTCTCCATTTATTGTTATAACTTGCTTCCTTTTAGCCCTAGCCATGGTTCCAATGAATAAAAGAAATGCTTCTCATTATATAAAGCACCGACACAGTACATTGTCCATTAAAGATAAAGTGGCTTTGAAGCCACTGTCGGTTGCCATGAGCTCAGTCTCATGATGCAGGAGAATATGCTTTATTATTACACTAATATCAACACTACAGCTTATTTGCCTATCACAGTTGATCTAATATGACATAATAAAGAATATAAATAACATAAAACATGTTAAATACTCCAGAATAAATAATCTTTGGGGCTCAAATTAGAGAAAACGGAGTGTAGCACACGGCTAACTGTGATATACACTCGTACTGCACCATAAACCTGAAACAAAAAAGTTATTTTCTCTATATAGATTATCACACATAGCATCATTTGTGTAGAGAACCCAGGATAACCCAAAAAAGTCAACATGGCTTATTTCTAGTACCTGGCTTGGGTTAGCCATATATGATTTTTGGTAAATATTCGATTCCCAGCCAGGGTAGAAACATTAGGCGTGTTTCTGTACACCTGTTGTCTATGTTTACCCATCAGTAAATGGGTACCTGGGTGTTAGCTGATTAGTGTGGGTGTTATCCTGGGACACTGACCTAATTTTCTTGAAATACTCTGCATAAAAGCAGCTTTCTATATAGTAGTATGTCACTGATGTCAGCTAGGCCTGTATACCTTGTACATGTACGTGTAGTAAATAAAGATATTATTATTATTATTATTATTATATTATTTTCTCAGTTGTTTGTTGGGTTATCTTATTGAAATTTGGGCAATGTATGATGGAAAGATACTTCTTAACGTACACCAAAAATGAAAAAAATCAGACCACAAATAGCAGAGTTCACTTCTCAGCCATTAGCGGCCGCTTAGCGGTATGTTTTTGTATGGATTTTATGGTTATATTCTCATTTTTTTGGTCTCATTTGATAGAGTGAAATATATATTACAGACATAGATATGATTTTGATTGCTTTCATGGCGAAAAGTACATTGAAATTGCGCTCACAGTAGCAAAAATGTTCTATTCTTTAGTGAAGCTCAAATACCTGTCTGCCTGCCAGACCAAATTCCAATACGGAGTCAAGAATGGGTTGACATTATTTATACAATCATTACAATAATGCAGCAGTCTGCATAACAGTAAATTTTCTATTTTTTTGTGATTAAAAATTCCAAATGGTAAGCAAGAGTAATATCAGAGGGGCCTGTAGCTGTGACTAATAAACAGAGAAAATGTTATTTTAGTGCCAGGAATGTCTACATTGTTTATTCTGGACCCTATTTTGAAATTGGCATCTGTTGAAATTTGTGTGAAATTGGCCAAATTGCCAATTTCTGACCACTTTATTGGGTAGTTGAAGTAAGTGAATTGGCAGTTTCTTGTACTGGGTTGACAGACTAAAAGTAAATAAGTTTATTCAGGTATACACAAATACAGTTACATAGATTATCATACACAGTCTGGGGAAGCCAGTCTGTGAAGTGAGATGGGAAGGGGAGTGTGTAATAAGGGGTTAACTGTAAGGGGTTTGTGAAGTTAAGGGAAAAGTGAGCAGTGAAGAGGGTTTTGAAGAGGAAATTTTACTAGTAATTCAGTGGTGATTGCTAAAGCAGATACTAAGTGTACTAGGGACTGGAAAAGGGAAATAAATAATATTGTATATGAGTAAAAGAGCGAAGAGTGAAAATGGCAGGCATTAGGGGGGTACAGGCTGCCATAATTATATTTATATTTCTTCTTCAATTCCATGAAGAAAGAAATCAGTCATGGGGGCTGGAAAAGGTGAATGGAGTAATAGCGCCCTGGACAGTAAAAGCCCAACAGTTGCCATCCTACCAGAAAAATAAATATCACTATCACCACAAGGTATGGCAACACCGCATACCCAAACAAAAACAGTGGCACACAGCTCTTATTGTAGTGCTCTTAAGTGGTGATATCCAAATTAATCCAGGACCTCAAACTATTGTGCAGAGGCAAAACAGACAGATAAATGACGGTGATAATGACAGTCTAGTAGCTAGGAATGATAACCTTAACTCCATATGTAATGCATACATAGGTCAATGTGAGACAATACAGCCATTATTATCTCAAACACTACCAAACAGGTGCATACACTGTACTAAAGTACGCATGAAAAACAGAAAAGGCACCTCATGTAAAATGTGTAAAGGGTGGGTGCATGATGGATGTATGTACAATTATAGCAACGGTGCCAGAATTCATTTTGTGTGTAACAAATGCACTTTGGCACAGTTGCCCTTTAGCAGTGATGACATTGATTTACCTAATTTTAATACAAATGACCCATTGCCATATATTGATGATTATGATTGTTTTATGAAAACAGGCCTTCACTTTATTCATGTCAACGCAAGATCACTTCTTCCTAAATTGGCAGAGATTAGGATTCTAGCTAACAAAATTAGGGCGGCAGTTATAACCATCTCTGAATCTTGGTTGGATGATACAGTGACTGACGACGAGGTCAAAATAGATGGTTACAATATAAAACGCTTAGATAGGAACAGAAAGGGTGTGGAGTATGTGCCTACATTAGAAATGACTTAGCTTACAACCCAAGACCTGATTTAAATAACAATAAACTGGAGTTCTATGGTTTGAAGTGCTGCTCCTAAGACCAAACCCATCTTAGTAGGAACTAGTTACCGCCCTCCTACCCAGGACCAGTTCTTAGAAGACTTTCCAGAGTCTTGTCCGGAGTTGAAAACAATTGCGAGACAAAATACTGGGCGACTTCAATATCTGTTTCAGCAGCAAAATAACGGGCTATGCAAAAGGTATAACAAATTCTAGATTAAATAGTTACACTCAACTAATTTAAATACACCAACCCGGATCACACAGTTCTCAGCCACCCTAATTGACCACATACTTTGTAACCGCTCTGAGAACATTAGTCAGTCAGGCGTCATTACCACAGGTCTTAGTGACCATTTCATCATTTACTGCACCAGGAAAATCACTAGGGATAGGATAGGCCTACACAGGACAATAAAAATGAGGTCAACTAGAAACTACAGTAAAGAAACACTGGTAAATAGGCTACACAATTGTGACTGGACAGTGATAACAAAATGCATGGACGTAAATGATGCCTCGGTGCGAAGAGCACCGAGACTACGGTGCTCTTCGCACCTACTCCTAGGTTGAGGGACTGATTACCTCATCTTCTGTATATAGTCCTACTGTCTTCAAGTTATGTCCTAGAATTTGTATTGATAAAGCCACTGGATGGCGAAACGTCTACAATAAAGATACCCAGATGTTGCACATGTGTTTTAATTTCATCTTGTCGGTATTATATACCATTCTTGCACAACTTGACAGACACTGCAACATCATGGAATCTTGATTCTGAGGACATGTACATAACCTTCATGGCTACGGCAACTATTACTACAACTAACCCTTCTCTTTGGGAAGGACCTACTTCCACTGGGGAATCCCCCCTACCAGTGACTATGCCCTCGTCTGCTACACCTGACGTTACTATATAAGCGCCAGGCTCCTTCCTTCTGCTTCAGAATCTCCGAGACTACGGTGCTCTTCGCACCTACTCCTAGGTTGAGGGACTGATTACCTCATCTTCTGTATATAGTCCTACTGTCTTCAAGTTATGTCCTAGAATTTGTATTGATAAAGCCACTGGATGGCGAAACGTCTACAATAAAGATACCCAGATGTTGCACATGTGTCTTAATTTCATCATAGAAACTACAGTAAAGAAACACTGGTAAATAGGCTGCACAATTGTGACTGGACAGAGATAAGTTGCACGGACGTAAACGATGCCTGGGAAAAATTCAAAACAATGTTCACTACCATCCTTGATAATATTGCACCAGTTAAAGAGGTTAGGATTAAACAAAGAACTGAACCCTGGATGACTACTGAGATATTAGATAATGTGAAATTCAGAGACCAGCTGCTAAGATTTAAAGCAAACAGACAGGATATTGCAGCACTAAATGAGTTCAAAAGGGTGAGGAACAGAGTACAGAGACTTACAAAAGGAGCAAAGGCAAAGCACTACTGCTCAAAAATTGAAGAGTATAAGCATAACCCCAGAAAGCTCTGGCAACAACTAAAACAGTTGGGGTATAGCCATAAGCCAGTAGATAGGTCTAACATAGTACTCACTATCGATAATGAGGTATGCCACGAAACATCTAAGGTGGCAAATTGCTTTAATTCCTACTACACATCTGTTGCATCAACACTAGTAAGTAAACTACCAGCTGCATCAAATACCTTTAACACAGACTCTGATAAGTTTCAAACATACTATACCAATAAAAGGTAACCCCAAACAGTTGTCAACTAGTAATGTATCTCATGACTTTATTCAAATAGAACTAAGCAGGTTAAACCCAACTAAAGCACAGGCCCTGATAACATCCCAGTCTAAGTTCCTAAAAAGATGGTGCTTCTGAACTGTCAATCCCCATTGCTCACATAATAAATCTATCAATCACCACTAATACCGTACCAGAGGGGTTCAAGGAGGCCAGAGTTACTCCTATCTTCAAGAAGAATAGTAGGTCTGATGTAAGCAACTATAGGCCTGTTAGTATACTCAGTATACTATCTAAAATTCTAGAGAGGGCGGTGTATTCTCAAGTAGTTAAGTACCTTAATGACAACAACATTCTCCATAGCTATCATTCGGGCTTTAGAAGATCTTACTCAACCGACACCTCCCTTATTAACCCTTTGAGGGTCGACAGGCCCTCTCCGAGACTCGTTCTCAGGGTCGGCCAAATTTAAAAAAAAAAAAAATAATTTTCTCTCGTGAAAAGATATAGAATCTTTTCCCGATCATAATGACACCAAAAGTTTGAAATTTTATGGAAAACTTACGGAATTATGCTCTCGTGAAGTTAGCAGTCTCAGCGATGTTTACGCATCGGCGATTTTGCCCACTTTGAGCCCCATTTTCAGCCTATTCCACTGTATTAGTCGACAAAAAACATGAATATTATCGCTTGAACTCCATTTTTTCCCATCGAAATGGGTGCAAGAAACCACCCATTTATCAATTTCAACTATCCAGTACAGTGGTCAGAATTCAGCAATTTTGCCAATTTCACACAAATTTCAAAAGATGCCAATTTCCGAATAGGGCTCAGAATGAACAAGAAAGACATTCCTGGCACTAAAATGACATTTCCTCTTGGTCATTAGTCCACTTCTCAAGGCCTACTCTTATAATTCTTTTGCTTTTCACTTTGAATTTTTATTCTCACAAAAATAGAAGATTTACTGTTATGCAGACTACTGCATTAGTGTAAAAAATGGTATAAATAATATTGGCGCACTTGTGAAAGAATATTAGACTCACCAGTTGACGTGTATTGGACGCTTGGAAAGATTTGTTTACTTTTGAAATTTGGTAAAAATCGAACATTTCTGCTACTTTGGGCTCAATTTCAAGGTACTTTTCATTGTGAAACCAGTCAAAATCATCTCAATTTCTGTAATATGTCTTCCATTCTATAAAATGAGACCAAGAAAACTAGAATACAGCAATAAATACCATACGAAAATACACTGCAAAGTCGCTGTTTTATTCCAAAAAAAACGGTCGAAGTTTTTTTCTCATTATGCTCTTTGTGCTGCAGGATTTTTTTTAGACTGTGCACACTGACCACATAGACCCATTCTTTCATATGAAGGCCTACCAGCTTTCTCCCACTAGATTTGAGGGCGCTAGAATTTAGGCGTACTAGTACGTCAAAAACCCTGGGTCATAAGCCATACTAGTACAGCCGAAACCCTCAAAGGGTTAATCTGATGGATTACCTGAGAACTGAAATGTCAAAGGGGAACCTCATAGGTATGGTAACCATAGACCTGCAAAAGGCCTTCGATACTGTCAACCACAATATATTATGTAATAAACTTCAAGCTATCGGTATAGGTTCTGTAGACTGGTTTAAGTCCTACCTTAGCAACAGGAGACAAATAGTCAAAATCAACAAAACAGAATCAGAACCCCTGCCGATAACATATGGAGTTCCCCAAGGTAGTATTCTGGGCCCCTTATTATTCTTATGTTATGTCAATGATATGCCTATCAGTGTCAAGTGCAAACTCCTACTGTATGCAGATGACAGTGCTCTGTTAGTGTCAGGTAAAGACCCACAAGATATTGCTAATGTTTTAACACTGGAACTGGAGTCCTGCAGCAAATGGTTAGTAGACAACAAACTATCATTACACCTAGGGAAAACTGAAGCCATTCTCTTTGACACGAAACATAAACTGAGAAGGGTAAATAATTTTAATGTTCATTGTAATGGGGAGCCCATCACTTTGTTTTCATCAGTAAAATATCTGGGAATCCCCTTTGACCCATGCATGTCAGGAGAATTGATAGGGAACAGTGTAGTAAAGAAAGCGAATTCCAGACTGAAGTTCCTGTATAGACAACCACAGTGTGTACCTACTGAAGCTCGCAGGACCCTATGTCTAGCCCTTATACAATGCCATATGGATTACGCTTGCTCTTCCTGGTACTCTGCCTTGACAAAAAAACTGAAAAATAGACTGCAAATCACCCAGAACAAAATCGTAAGATTCATCCTGGGGCTGGGACCAAGAGAACATGTAGGCCAGGATGAATTACAGCAGTTGGATATGCTGAATGTTGAAGACAGAGTAAAACAACCGAAGATAAATCATGTTTATAAAATTGCTCACAAACAGTGTCAAGAATATCTTGCTGTCAATTTTGTCAAGGTTGGGAACCAGAGCAATCATAGTACTAGAGGGAGAGAGCACAACTTTGTAGTACCCACAGTCATTGGCCAGGCGTCAAACACCTTTTATTGTACAGCAATAAAGGAATGGAACAGACTACCCGCACATGTCAAAGCCAGTCATAGCGTGAACCAGTTCAAGAAGAGTGCCAAAAGGTGTCTGATGAATGTAGCTACAGAAAGGGAGGGGAATGATTTTCTATTTTTTAGCTAACATACGTGTAAATTTTACCTTATTCCTAGTAATGACCCTCGTATTGTAGATAGTCTTAATGACCCTCGTGTAGTAGATAGTCTTTTTAGTATGATAATAAGATGTTATCTTCATTGTAGAATAATAAGAAAATATTATAACCTTTATATTATGATAATAAGGTAAAAGGACCCCAATGGAAATAAGTCACTCTGTCTAACTTTTTTGGGTTATCCTAGGTTCTCTACACATATGCTGCTATGTATGATAATTCTATGTAACTGTATTTGTGTATACCTGAATAAACTTACTTACTTACTTATGTATAGAAAACCTAGGATAACCCAGAAAAGTCAGACAAAGTGACTTATTTCCAATACCTGGCTTGGGCTTGCCATATATGATTTTTGGTAATTTTTTTTTCTCGGTTGTTTGTTGGGCTATCTCATTGAAACTTGGGCAATGTATGATGGAAAGATGCTTCTTAACATACAACAAAAATAAAAAAGATGGACAATAAATAAGGGAGTTCACTTCTCAGCCATTATCCGCCTCATTGCAGTATATTTTCGTATGGTTTTTATGATTGTATTCTCATTTTTTTGGACTCATTTGATAGAATGAAAGATATATTACAGAAATAGACATGATTTTGATTGCTTTCATGACGAAAAGTATCTTGAAATTGAGCTCAAAGAAGCGGAAATGTTCGATTTTTGCCAATGTTCAGTGAACTTTCTATAAGTCAGGTTGGTTAATTTTATTAAGTGTATTCTAATCTAACCACTCTGTAATCCGGCAAACTCAGTAATCCGGCACACTACATGTCCCAATGATGCCGGATTTGTGATGGAGGACCTGTAATGTTAGTCATGTACATTATAATACAAATACAAATATTTATTTCCATGTAAAGCTTACAGTGTGTGGTTTACATTTTACAGTGGTCCCTCAATAATCGTCCAGCCTGAAAGTCGTCCATTTCGGAAATAGTCCTGTTTTTTCGTCTAAATATTGGCACACAAATGGTCCGGTAACTCGCTAATAGTCCTTCGTCCCGAACGCGTACTCACGCTCTGAGTCGCCTGGGCCTTCCCTTCCCAGCCAGTGTGCCATTGTTTACCAGTGAGCGACGGTCCCCTCATGTGCTCCAGCGAAATATTTCGTAATATTTCATTTATTTTAGTGCTTGCAAGTTATTTAAGTGCTAAATAAGCTACCATGGCTCCAAAGAAAGCTCCTAGTGCCAAGCCTTTGGTAAAGAAGGTGAGAAATACGATTGAATTTAAGAAAAACATCATTGAACAATATGATAGTGGCATACATGTGGGCGAACTGGCCAGGATGTATAACAAATCCCGTACAACCATATCTTCCATCATAGCCAAGAAAAAGGAAATCAAGGACACTGTTGTTGCAAAGGGGGTAAATATGCTGACAAAAATGAGATCACCAGTACTCGAAGATGTTGAGAAGTTATTATTGGTGTGGATAAATGAGAAACAATTAGCAGGAGATTTGTGAAAAGGCTAGGCAGTTGCACGACAATCTGGTAAAGAAATTGCCTGTAACTAGTGATGATGTGAGTGAATTTAAGGCCAGCAAAGGCTGGTTTGAGAGATTTAAGAAGCGTACTGGCATACACAGTGTGGTAAGGCATGGTGAGGTTGCCAGTTCGGACCACAACGCAGCTGAGAAATATGTGCATGAATTCAAGGAGTACATAAACAGTGAAGGACTGAAACCTGAACAAGTGTTCAGTTGTGATGAAACAGGCCCCTTTGGAAGAAAATGCCAAAGAGGGCCTACATTACTCAGGAAGAAAAGGCGCTGCCAGGACACAAACCTATGAAAGACAGGCTGACGCTACTGTTCTGTGCTAATGCTAGTGGGGATTTCAAAGTGAAGCCGTTACTAGTGTACCATTCTGAAAATCCCAGAGTGTTCAAGAAAAACAATGTTATGAAGAGTACATTGTGTGTGTTTTGGAGATCTAATAGTAAGGCATGGGTCACAAGGGACATTTTCATCGAGTGGTTCAGTGAAGTGTTTGGCCCTAGTGTGAAGAATTACTTCTTGGAAAAGAAATTGGATCTCAAGTGCCTCCTAGTAATGGACAATGTACCTGCTCATCCTCCAAACTTGGATGACCTAATTCTGAAGGAGTTTTGGTTCATCACAGTAAAGTTCTTGCCCCCGAATACCACTCCTCTCCTCCAGTCCATGGACCAGCAAGTCATTTCAAACTTTAAAAAACTCTACACCAAAGCAATGTGAATGTGACCTCAGACACTCACTTGACCCTACGAGATTTTTGGAAAGAACACTTCAATATTCTCCATTGTGTAAGCCTTATAGGTAAGGCTTGGGAGGGAGTGACTACCAGGACTTTGAACTCTGCTTGGAGAAAATTGTGGCCAGATTGTGTCCACAAGAGGGATTTTGAAGGGTTTGAGGCAGCCCCTGATGAGCCTATATCAGTTGTAAACTCTATTGTTGCACTGGGGAGTTCCATGGGGTTGGATGTGAGTTTGGAGGATGTGGAAGAGTTGGTGGAGGACCAGAACGAAGAGCTAACCACTGAGGAGCTGCAAGAGCTTCAGCAGGAAGAGCAACAGATCGCAGCTCTGAATCTTGCTGCAGAGGAGGAGGAAGAGAGATGGAGGAAGGTGCTTTCTTCAGAAATTAAGAAGATTTTTGAAATGTGGGGTAGGATGGAAAGATTTATAGAGAAACATCACCCAGAGAAGGGTGTTGCAAGCCATATCGGCAACTTGTACAGTGACAGAGTCTTGGCCCATTTTAGGGAAGTTTTAAAGAGACGCCAGAAACAGAGCTCTCTGGACAGTTTTTTTGCGAGACAGGACTCCAGTGACTCTCAAGGTGGTCCTAGTGGCATTAAGAAACAGAGAAGAGAAAGTAACCCCAAAAAGCAGTTGTGTACCCCGAGGTGTTGATGGAAGGGGATTCCCCTTCCAAACAGTAAATCATCCAATCTGTCTCCTTCTCCAGTCTTCTATACACAAAGAAGAATCACCAATAAAGGTAAGTGTTATTCTGTTAATGTTTAATTCATCATGTGCCACTGTATTGTTTATGTACTACATCTATATTTCATGTAAAAAAATTGTTTGTTTTAATACTTCTGGGTGTCAGGAACGGATTAATTGAATTTACATTATTTCTTATGGGGAAAATTGATTTGTAAATCGTCCATTTCGATAACAGTCCCACTTCCAGGAACGGATTATGGACGATAATTGAGGGACCACTGTATAAGATTTAAATTACAAAGATGGCCACTATCGTGCCTAGGCACTTCGGGCAGATTAATATTAATTCTTACGCTATTTTGATATAGGTCATACTTGAGCAGTACATTTGAACATACTATTAGGTACTTAAATAGGAACATTCTCAGTTAGATACATACATAATTAGGTTTAAAATAGTTAGGTAGTCAAATCATTTAATATTAGTACAAATGACAGATTTACTAATGGGATTCAATTTGTCTTGGCATGATACATTGTTTCCATTAAAGCCATCCTGGAGGAATATCTTAAACAAACTTAGGATTAACTTAAGATTTAATAAGACTATTGTCCATGGGGAAGTGGAAAAGAATCTTTCCTCCGTAAGCCATGCGTGTCGTATGAGGCGACTAAAATGCCGGGAGCAATGGGCTAGTAACCCCTTCTCCTGTATACAATTACTAAAAAAGAGAAGAAGAAAAACTTTATAAAACTGGGTTGCTTAAATGTGCGTGGATGCAGTGCGGATGACAAGAAACAGATGATTGCTGATGTTATGAATGAAAAGAAGTTGGATGTCCTGGCCCTAAGCGAAACAAAGCTGAAGGGGGTAGGAGAGTTTCAGTGGGGGGAAATAAATGGGATTAAATCTGGAGTATCTGAGAGAGTTAGATCAAAGGAAGGGGTAGCAGTAATGTTAAATGATCAGTTATGGAAGGAGAAAAGAGAATATGAATGTGTAAATTCAAGAATTATGTGGATTAAAGTAAAGGTTGGATGCGAGAAGTGGGTCATAATAAGCTTGTATGCACCTGGAGAAGAGAGGAATGCAGAGGAGAGAGAGAGATTTTGGAGAGGTTAAGTGAATGTATAGGAGCCTTTGAACCAAGTGAAGAGTAATTGTGGTAGGGGACTTGAATGCTAAAGTAGGAGAAACTTTTAGAGAGGGTGTGGTAGGTAAGTTTGGGGTGCCAGGTGTAAATGATAATGGGAGCCCTTTGATTGAACTTTGTATAGAAAGGGGTTTAGTTATAGGTAATACATATTTTAAGAAAAAGAGGATAAATAAGTATACACGATTTTGATGTAGGGCGAAATGACAGTAGTTTGTTGGATTAAATGTATTGGTAGATAAAAGACTGTTGAGTAGACTTCAGGATGTACATGTTTTATAGAGGGGCCACAGATATATCAGATCACTTTCTAGTTGTAGCTACACTGAGAGTAAAAGGTAGATGGGATACAAGGAGAATAGAAGCATCAGGGAAGAGAGAGGTGAAGGTTTATAAACTAAAAGAGGAGGCAGTTAGGGTAAGATATAAACAGCTATTGGAGGATAGATGGGCTAATGAGAGCATAGGCAATGGGGGCGAAGAGGTATGGGTAGGTTTAAAAATGTAGTGTTAGAGTGTTCAGCAGAAGTTTGTGGTTACAGGAAGTGGGTGCAGGAGGGAAGAGGGGCGATTGGTGGAATGATGATGTAAAGAGAGTAGTAAGGGAGAAAAAGTTAGCATATGAGAAGTTTTTACAAAGTAGAAGTGATGCAAGGAGGGAAGAGTATATGGAGAAAAAGAGAGAAGTTAAGAGAGTGGTGA
This sequence comes from Cherax quadricarinatus, assembly GCF_026875155.1. Taxonomy (NCBI): domain Eukaryota; kingdom Metazoa; phylum Arthropoda; class Malacostraca; order Decapoda; family Parastacidae; genus Cherax; species Cherax quadricarinatus. Next base: position 10,668,746 of record NC_069416.1, on the reverse strand, counting down.
AGCAATGTAAAAAGAGAGCAAATGAGAGAGTGGGTGAGATGTTATCAACAAATTTTGTTGAAAATAAGAAAAAGTTTTGGAGTGAGATTAACAAGTTAAGGAAGCCTAGAGAACAAATGGATTTGTCAGTTAAAAATAGGAGAGGAGAGTTATTAAATGGAGAGTTAGAGGTATTGGGAAGATGGAAGAATATTTTGAGAAATTGTTTAAATGTTGATGAAGATAGGGAAGCTGTGTATTTCGTGTATAGAGCAAGGAGGAATAACATCTTGTAGGAGTGAGGAAGAGCCAGTTGTGAGTGTGGGGGAAGTTCGTGAGGCAGTAGGTAAAATGAAAGGGGGTAAGGCAGCCGGGATTGATGGGATAAAGATAGAAATGTTAAAAGCAGGTGGGGATATAGTTTTGGAGTGGTTGGTGCAATTATTTAATAAATGTATGGAAGAGGGTAAGGGTACCTAGGGATTGGCAGAGAGCATGCATAGTTCCTTTGTATAAAGGCAAAGGGGATAAAAGAGAGTGCAAAAAATATAGGGGGATAAGTCTGTTGAGTGTACCTGGTAAAGTGTATGGTAGAGTTATAATTGAAAGAATTAAGAGTAAGACGGAGAATAGGATAGCAGATGAACAAGGAGGCTTTAGGAAAGGTAGGGGGTGTGTGGACCAGTGTTTACAGTGAAACATATAAGTGAACAGTATTTAGATAAGGCTAAAGAGGTCTTTGTGGCATTTATGGATTTGGAAAAGGCGTATGACAGGGTGGATAGGGGGGCAATGTGGCAGATGTTGCAAGTGTATGGTTTTTAGGAGGTAGGTTACTGAAAGCAGTGAAGAGTTTTTACGAGGATAGTGAGGCTCAAGTTAGAGTATGTAGGAAAGAGGGAAATTTTTTCCCAGTAAAAGTAGGCCTTAGACAAGGATGTGTGATGTCACCGTGGTTGTTTAATATATTTATAGATGGGGTTGTAAGAGAAGTAAATGCGAGGGTCTTGGCAAGAGGCGTGGAGTTAAAAGATAAAGAATCACACACAAAGTGGGAGTTGTCACAGCTGCTCTTTGCTGATGACACTGTGCTCTTGGGAGATTCTGAAGAGAAGTTGCAGAGATTGGTGGATGAATTTGGTAGGGTGTGCAAAAGAAGAAAATTAAAGGTGAATACAGGAAAGAGTAAGGTTATGAGGATAACAAAAAGATTAGGTGATGAAAGATTGAATATCAGATTGGAGGGAGAGAGTATGGAGGAGGTGAACGTATTCAGATATTTGGGAGTGGACGTGTCAGCGGATGGGTCTATGAAAGATGAGGTGAATCATAGAATTGATGAGGAAAAAGAGTGAGTGGTGCACTTAGGAGTCTGTGGAGACAAAGAACTTTGTCCTTGGAGGCAAAGAGGGGAATGTATGAGAGTATAGTTTTACCAACGCTCTTATATGGGTGTGAAGCGTGGGTGATGAATGTTGCAGCGAGGAGAAGGCTGGAGGCAGTGGAGATGTCATGTCTGAGGGCAATGTGTGGTGTGAATATAATGCAGAGAATTCGTAGTTTGGAAGTTAGGAGGAGGTGCGGGATTACCAAAACTGTTGTCCAGAGGGCTGAGGAAGGGTTGTTGAGGTGGTTCGGACATGTGGAGAGAATGGAGCGAAACAGAATGACTTCAAGAGTGTATCAGTCTGTAGTGGAAGGAAGGCGGGGTAGGGGTCGGCCTAGGAAGGGTTGGAGGGAGGGGGTAAAGGAGGTTTTGTGTGCGAGGTGCTTGGACTTCCAGCAGGCATGCGTGAGCGTGTTTGATAGGAGTGAATGGAGACAAATGGTTTTTAATACTTGACGTGCTGTTGGAGTGTGAGCAAAGTAACATTTATGAAGGGATTCAGGGAAACCGGCAGGCCGGACTTGAGTCCTGGAGATGGGAAGTACAGTGCCTGCACTCTGAAGGAGGGGTGTTAATGTTGCAGTTTAAAAACTGTAGTGTAAAGCACCCTTCTGGCAAGACAGTGATGGAGTGAATGATGGTGAAAGTTTTTCTTTTTCGGGCCACCCTGCCTTGGTGGGAATCGGCCGGTGTGATAATAAAAAAAAAAAAAATAACATAAGATTTAATAGGCAGTAGCTATATTAGGAATTGGATGTTTACAGTCCTTTGGATAGGTGTAGGTGGAAATTATAGGGGAATTACCTGGAGTTTACCTGGAGAGAGTTCTGGGGGTCAACGCCCCCACGGCCCTGTCTGTGATCAGGCCTCCTGGTGGATCAGAGCCTGATCAACCAGGCTGTTACTGCTTGCTGCACGCAATCCAACGTACGAGCCACAGCCCAGCTGGTCAGGTACTGACTTTAGGTGCTTGTCCAGTGCCAGCTTGAAGACTGTCAGAGGTCTATTGGTAATCCCCCTTATGTATGCTGAGAGGCAGTTGAACAGTCTTGGGCCCCTGACATTTACTGTATTTGTCTCTTAACGTGCTAGTGACACCCCTGCTTTTCATTGGGGGGATGTTGCATCGTCTGCCAAGTCTTTTGCTTTCGTTGTGAGTGATTTTCGTGTGCAAGTTCGGTACTAGTCCCTCTAGGATTTTCCAGGTGTATATAATCATGTATCTCTCCCGCCTGCGTTCCAGGGGATACAGGCTCAGGAACTTCAAGCGCTCCCAGAATTGAGGTGTTTTATCTCCGTTATGCATGCCGTGAAGGTTCTCTGTACATTTTCTAGGTCTGCAATTTCACCTGCCTTGAAAGGTGCTGTTAGTATGCAGCAATATTCCAGGATAGACAGAACAAGCGACCTGAAGAGTGTCATCATGGGCTTGGCTTCCCTAGTTTTGAAGGTTCTCATTATCCATCCTGTCATTTTTCTAGCAGCTGCGATTGATACAATGTTATGGTCCTTGAACGTGAGATCCTCCGATCCTCCGAATTACAGATAATCATAAGTATTGTTTTGGATGTGTTCATGATACAAAAAAGAGAATTGGATTGTTTTCATTTGGTTAGCTGATGAAGGGGTGTGTTATGGAGATGAGATGTTTTTTAACGGTAGTTTTGAAAATGGGTGTTAAGTATGCAGTTCTAGAGTTTTCAGGCAGGGAGTTACAGATTCTAGGCCCTTTTATGTACATGTACATCAAATTTTTGTATAGGTTTAGCCGGACACGGGGAGTGTCATAAGAGATTTTCGTGTCTGGTGTCACGTCTATGGGTCCTGTTGCAACTATCAAGAAATTGTGTGATGAATGGTTATGAAAACCGACAAGTTGAAGAATTGAGACACTTATGCAACACATGGGAATCATGTATATAAGCCACCTCTCTGGCCCTATGCTGCACTTCCTACAAGAGTGATGGACTGAACACATCGATTCCAGGTTGAAGGACTGATTACCTCAAACTTCTACTCTCCTTACCCACTTCTACTTTGTATTGGACTGATGAAGCCACTGTGTGGCGAAACGTTTCTTCAATAAAGATTCCCATGTGTTGCATAAGTGTCTCAATTCTTCAACTTGTCGGTTTTCATAACCATTCATCACATTTGTCAGACACTGCAACATCATGGGGTCTTGGTACAAAGACTTCAACGCTTGCCCAACCTTTGGACGACGACCTACTTACACTAGTGGCAGGTCCCACTGTGATCCCGCCTCCTCCTGCTTCAACTCATCTCACCGCAGTATATAAGCCACCTCTCTGGCCCTATGCTGCACTTCCTACAAGAGTGATGGACTGAACACATCGATTCCAGGTTGAGGGACTGATTACCTCAAACTTCTACTCTCCTTACCCACTTCTACTTTGTATTGGACTGATGAAGCCACTGTGTGGCGAAATGTTTCTTCAATAAAGATTCCCATGTGTTGCATAAGTGTCTCAATTCTTCAACTTGTCGGTTTTCATAACCATTCATCACATTTGTCAGACACTGCAACATCATGGGGTCTTGGTACAAAGACTTCAACGCTTGCCCAACCTTTGGACGACGACCTACTTACACTAGTGGCAGGTCCCACTGTGATCCCGCCTCCTCCTGCTTCAACTCATCTCACCGCAGTATATAAGCCACCTCTCTGGCCCTATGCTGCACTTCCTACAAGAGTGATGGACTGAACACATCGATTCCAGGTTGAGGGACTGATTACCTCAAACTTCTACTCTCCTTACCCACTTCTACTTTGTATTGGACTGATGAAGCCACTGTATGGCGAAACGTTTCTTCAATAAAGATTCCCATGTGTTGCATAAGTGTCTCAATTTATCAAGAAATTGTTTTAGTTCTGGGTTAAAATTAAAGTTTATGGTTCTGTAAAAGTAGATTGCACAATAGTAGGTGTGAATGTTCTGTACGGTGAGTAAGTTTAGGTCTTTGAAGAGTGGGAGTGTGTGCTGTCTTGCATTGGATTGCACGATAATTCTCACTGCGGCTTTCTGTTGGGTTATTATTAGCTTTAGGTAAGATACTGCTGTTGATTCTCATGCACAAATAGCATAGGTGAGGTAGAGATAGATGAGTGAATAGTATAGTATGAGCAGGGCTAATTGTGGTACGTAGTGACATATCTTGGAGAGGATCCCAACTGTTTTGGATACTTTTTTTGTTGTTTGTTGGATATGGATGTTGAATTTCAGGTTGCTGTCAAGGTGCAGGACCAGGAATTTGCCTTCATTATGTCTAGCAATAGGAGTGTTGTCAATTGTTATGTTCAGCTGGCCGCACCCATTCTGTTCCCAAACAGAATGTAGAAGGTTTTGTCAATATTAAGTGTAAGTTTATTAGCAGTCATCCAGGTCGATATTTTTACTAGCTCTTCATTAACAATAGTGCTAAGTGAGGCAAGATTGGGGTGGGAGATGACATATGTTGTATCATCAGCAAAGATGTTGTGAAACAGTAGATAGATCATTGATGTATAAGAGGAAGAGCAAGGGACCAAGGACACTTCCCTATGGTACTCCAGTATCCAGTGGTCTTATTCTTGAGGTTGTGTCCTTAATAGAGACGTATTTCTGCCTGTTTGTTATGTAGGATTTGAAATACGTAAGTGCATGACCTTTTATGCTATAATGCTCAAGTTTGTGGAGTAGGATGCTGTGGTCTACTGTATCAAATGTTTTCTGTAGGTTGATAAAGAGTCTTAATGGAAATTCATTCTTTTCAAGTGCAGTGTAAAGCAGGTCTGGTATTTTTACAATTGTGTCGTTTGTGCTTTTGTTTTTCCTGAAGCCAAATTGGCAGGGGTTGAGGATGCTTTGCACTGTTATAAAGAAATATAATCTCTTGTGTATAAGTTTCTCGAAGATTTTGGATAGCAATGGTAAGTTTGAAATTGGCGTGTAGTTGTTTGCATCTGTGGGGTCACCACCTTTTTGGAGAGAAAATGAGCCGCTCGTTTGTACAATAATGGAGGAACTTGAGCTGGATTTCTTGATTTATTTTTAAGTACATAAATAACCCTCACATAGAAGAGAGGAGCTTATGACGATCTTTCGGTCCGACTTGGACCATTTACAAAGTCACACTGTCACAGTGTGACTTTGTAAATGGTCCAAGTCAGACCAAAACGTCGTCGTAAGCCCCTCTCTTCTACGTGCGGGTTATTTGTGTATCGTTCCAGTCACAGTATCGTGCATTTTTTTGTTATTTATTTTTAAGTGTTTTAATAATCACAGTGACTTCTGTGGGCTCATTTGGTGCAAGATAGGAGAAATTCCCATCTAAGTAATCGCCTGCTCAAGCATTGGTACCTGGGATTTTACTGGCGAGATTTGATCCTCTGGTTGAAAAAAAAGTCATTCATCTTGTTAGCTGTATCAATAAGCTGTTGTTGGGCTTCATTCGGTTTGGTTAGGGCAATATCCCTTTTTTTTTAGTTTGTGGGTGCCTAGAATATGAGAGAGTGTCTTCCAGGCCTTTTTTATATCTCCTCTTGTTTTGGTGAAGCTACTGGAGTAGTACAATTACTTAGCCTTTCTTATTAGGTTGGTGAGAACTGATGTGTATTGTTTGATGCTAACTCTGTTTATTAAGGCCTGTCTATATTGTTTTTCATGCTGATGTTTCTTATCAAGGATCTTAGTATGCTGTTGGTTAGCCATGGGCAACCTATCCGTTTATTTGTAATCTGTTTCATTTTTATGGCACAATGTTTGTTACATAGTCTAAGTAGTCTATTTAGAAATATATCTATCCAATCATCAATACCATTAGCCTCGGAGAATTCTGTAGGCCAGTCAATCATACCTAGCTCTATTGTGAAGTTACTTATTGAAGCTTCATCATGGAGTCTAAAAGAGACCTTGTTATATTCCAGTGGTTGTTTACCAATGTTTGTTAAGAGGAAGGTGGGGTAGTGGTCAGTAGTACTGTCCTAAAATCTAGAACACCCTACCTGAAAACTCTAGAACTGCAGACACATTCATCACCTTCAAAACTACCATTAGAAAACGTCTTATCTCCCTGATACACCCCGTCAACTAACTACATAAAAACCACCTGGTGGTTTACACTTACACTCACTCACTCACTCACCCATTTGATTATAAGCACAGAAATACGAATCTTAATCTTAAAATAATGATTCCTAACTAGTCATAAGTTTGCCTGTGATACTCCAATATAGAAACTATGTATTGTGCCAAAACAAAAGCATTCACATTGCTAAATCACAAACTAATATTTAGTCACTTAGTATTTTGTCAACTTACTCCATAATTTGTAATAATATAGGGTTAAGAATTAATCTAAGTTTGCCCAAAATGCCTAGCCATGCTAGGTGTTCTAGTGGCCCCCTCTGTAATTAGTATTTTACTACATGTAAACCACACAATAACCAAAATCTGTAAACCCCGCATTGTAATCCTTATAGAGAATAAACTTGGATTTGATTTCATTTCTTCTAGGCTAATTTCTTCCCTTTGCTCGTTTTTGTTTGTTCCTGATTTAGTTTTCTCATCCTCCCTTCCCCTTTCTGCTATGTCATGTATCCTTGTTTCCTTCTTTTCCGATTTGCTCTGTATGATGTTTTCTACTCTTACTCTTACTTTCACTCCTTGGTTTCCACCTCTATTTGCATTTTCCTCCTTTTCTTGTTCCTTTTCCCCTGTTTTCCACTCTTTGTATAACTCTGGCAAGCTTTTTAGAAACTTCCTTACGCTTTCTAGGTTTTCACTTTTCAGTACCTCTCTTATGCCCTTTCACTGGGGCAAATCCAGAAACAACTTTCGTGTTTTTGGTCATTTGTCATGGTTGCATGCAGCTTTGTACATGATATATGTGATGTTTTACCGCATATTTCACAATCAATGCCCCTCGTGTTTCTCCCAAAGATTTTTTCACATATACAACAGCCTTTATTCCTGGCCATGATTACTTTTAAACAGGTGTATGTGGTGGATGGTGTATTTATGTATTATGTGCGGCTGGTGGTGGGGTGGCTGGTAGGTGGGGTGGGCTGGGCGGTGGGTATCCTTGGGTAGAGGGTAGGGACAATAGGAGGAGGGGGCTGTGCAGTGGGGTGGTAAGCTGGGAGATAGGGGTCTGTGGAAAGAAGGAAGGTGAGGGTGCGAGGAGGGGGGCTGGGGGGGGTGGGATTGTTTGTTGGGTGGTGTAGGATCCGGGGAATGGGTTGGGGGCACAAGGCGGGGGCTGGGAGGTGGGGTGTGGGTGGCACTTGAGCACTTGTTCCCATATAATTATACCATAGTTTTACACTACACTCGGGATTAAAAGGATTAACTCTTATATCCTTTTTTCCTCATTATAATACTTGTATGATAGTTTGCACTTCACTGTCACCTCTGACAATTTTGTTTTTTTCACAGGTGATGATTAACCCATGAATATATTCTGTGTATTATGCACTATATTCATTATATTCCTTATGAGATGAGAAACAGACCTTCGGTACAAAACACAACCCACTGTGTGGTAACACCTAACTATGTCTGGGTATCCTAATCTAACTATGTCTAGGTATCCTAGTCTAACTATGTCTGGGTATCCTATTCTATTCGTTATATGTGGTAACTGGAACCTTGGTGTATCACTTGTCACATGTCAATACCAGGACAAGTAGATTGCCCCACCACTGCCACACTTCACTGTTGTTTTTTATTTTATTTCCTTTTATTTTATCACTGGTATTTTGTCACTGTGTTGTATACTTGTTATCTCAAGGATATACAATGTATTCGTTCAAGATGCACTTTTCTTTTCACTGCATTACACTTGGATCGTTATATTGTTCACACGGCACTAGGCCTATGGTAACTTTTCCCTGCACTTCCATAGCAATAAAGTTTAAGAGGTAACGGGGAAAACCCGTCACACAGTAGACTTATGCCTTTTCATCGATTGTATGCTAAATTTATGTACACTGTGATTTCCTGCACCTCGATGCTACCATCACTCGTTTTATTACTTATGACTGTAGTAAATACTCCTCCGTTATTTCCACTTTTCTGGACCTCTGGCAATAGTTTGCTAGTGCGAGATGCTTGTAAATATTCCCATATGCTACACCATATATTTTACGCTATACTGGGGATAATTTAGATTACTCGTATCTACAATTTATTTCACTATGTCACTGCACATATATATATATTTGTCACTCGCCATATTACTTATAGATAGTTCAATATCTGTTTGTTTATTTCCACTTGTGTCGACATCTGTCAGTAATTCGCTAGTGCTGGTCAGGTTTATTTCCAGAGTAACCGTTACTCTACCGGCACTCTCCATATGACACTGTAATCTATATTTTTCTATTTGGTGTTCACTGATATTCCTTTTATGTTGGTTCAAAGGAGTATATCACTTTATAGTTCCCGCCCTCTGTTCCCACTTAGGACTATCAGGAAAAGCAGTTTTTGATGGAGCTCGACCGCACGTGACTTCCCCTCACACCCTCACTGGGTTCCCCAAATTAATGGTCTCCTAAAACTTTTGATAGTTGCAGTAGATTTCATAGGCATAATACTAGACAAAGTAACATGCATGATGGGATTCAGGGAAACTGGCAGAATGGACTTGAGTCCTGGAGGTGGGAAATACAGTGCCTGCACTCTGAAGGAGGGGTGTTGGTGGGAAGTACAGTGCCTGCACTCTGGAATGGAAATATAAACACATATGCAGTATAATGTGGTCCTTTATTGACAACGGTTCGCCCACACAGTGAGCTTTTTCAAGTCACAAACAGATTTACCTGGGGTGGAAGGTACTCGAGTATTTATAATCAGGTTCAGAATGTTGGGTCAGGTGGAGAATACTGCGACTGATAATCTGCCAAGTGGGGTTATAGAATCAAAAATCTTGGGTAGTTTGGAAGGGAGATTGGTGGTGGTGGGAAGTACAGTGGAACCTAGGCTTATGAATGCCCCACCATGCGAATTTTTCAGGATACAAACAGTCACTCCATCGATTTTTTGCTTTTGGATACGAACAAAATTTCAGGATGCGAACTTCCCCTCACGGGACGTTCCTTGGTGAGGGGCTCTTGATTAAGGGAATTGGATCTATGCTCCACTTCCCTAAATTAATAATAATAATAATAAGTATACAAGATATGATGTAGGGCGAAATGACAGTAGTTTGTTGGATTATGTATTGGTAGATAAAAGACTGTTGAGTAGACTTCAGGATGTACATGTTTATAGAGGGGCCACAGATATATCAGATCACTTTCTAGTTGTAGCTACACTGAGAGTAAAAGGTAGATGGGATACAAGGAGAATAGAAGCATCAGGGAAGAGAGAGGTGAAGGTTTATAAACTAAAAGAGGAGGCAGTTAGGGTAAGATATAAACAGCTATTGGAGGATAGATGGGCTAATGAGAGCATAGGCAATGGGGTCGAAGAGGTATGGGGTAGGTTTAAAAATGTAGTGTTAGAGTGTTCAGCAGAAGTTTGTGGTTACAGGAAAGTGGGTGCGGGAGGGAAGAGGAGCGATTGGTGGAATGATGATGTAAAGAGAGTAGTAAGGGAGAAAAAGTTAGCATATGAGAAGTTTTTACAAAGTAGAAGTGATGCAAGGAGGGAAGAGTATATGGAGAAAAAGAGAGAGGTTAAGGAGTGGTGAAGCAATGTAAAAAGAGAGCAAATGAGAGAGTGGGTGAGATGTTATCAACAAATTTTGTTGAAAATAAGAAAAAGTTTTGGAGTGAGATTAACAAGTTAAGAAAGCCTAGAGAACAAATGGATTTGTCAGTTAAAAATAGGAGAGGAGAGTTATTAAATGGAGAGTTAGAGGTATTGGGAAGATGGAGGGAATATTTTGAGGAATTGTTAAGTGTTGATGAAGATAGGGAAGCTGTGATTTCGTGTATAGGACAAGGAGGAATAACATCTTGTAGGAGTGAGAAAGAGCCAGTTGTGAGTGTGGGGGAAGTTCGTGAGGCAGTAGGTAAAATGAAAGGGGGTAAGGCAGCCGGGATTGATGGGATAAAGATAGAAATGTTAAAAGCAGGTGGGGATATAGTTTTTGGAGTGGTTGGTGCAATTATTTAATAAATGTATGGAAGAGGGTAAGGTACCTAGGGATTGGCAGAGAGCATGCATAGTTCCTTTGTATAAAGGCAAAGGGGATAAAAGAGAGTGCAAAAATTATAGGGGGATAAGTCTGCTGAGTATACCTGGTAAAGTGTATGGTAGAATTATTATTGAAAGAATTAAGAGTAAGACGGAGAATAGGATAGCAGATGAACAAGGAGGCTTTAGGAAAGGTAGGGGTGTGTGGACCAGGTGTTTACAGTGAAACATATAAGTGAACAGTATTTAGATAAGGTTAAAGAGGTCTTTGTGGCATTTATGGATTTGGAAAAGGCGTATGACAGGGTGGATAGGGGGCAATGTGGCAGATGTTGCAAGTGTATGGTGTAGGAGGTAGGTTACTGAAAGCAGTGAAGAGTTTTTACGAGGATAGTGAGGCTCAAGTTAGAGTATGTAGGAAAGAGGGAAATTATTTCCTAGTAAAAGTAGGCCTTAGACAAGGATGTGTGATGTCACCGTGGTTGTTTAATATATTTATAGATGGGGTTGTAAGAGAAGTAAATGCGAGGGTCTTGACAAGAGGCGTGGAGTTAAAAGATAAAGAATCACACACAAAGTGGGAGTTGTCACAGCTGCTCTTTGCTGATGACACTGTGCTCTTGGGAGATTCTGAAGAGAAGTTGCAGAGATTGGTGGATGAATTTGGTAGGGTGTGCAAAAGAAGAAAATTAAAGGTGAATACAGGAAAGAGTAAGGTTATGAGGATAACAAAAAGATTAGGTGATGAATGATTGAATATCAGATTGGAGGGAGAGAGTATGGAGGAGGTGAATGTATTCAGATATTTGGGAGTGGACGTGTCAGCGGATGGGTCTATGAAAGATGAGGTGAATCATAAAATTGATGAGGGAAAAAGAGTGAGTGGTGCACTTAGGAGTCTGTGGAGACAAAGAACTTTGTCCTTGGAGGCAAAGAGGGGAATGTATGAGAGTATAGTTTTACCAACCCTCTTATATGGGTGTGAAGCATGGGTGATGAATGTTGCAGCGAGGAGAAGGCTGGAGGCAGTGGAGATGTCATGTCTGAGGGCAATGTGTGGTGTGAATATAATGCAGAGAATTCGTAGTTTGGAAGTTAGGAGGAGGTGCGGGATTACCAAAACTGTTGTCCAGAGGGCTGAGGAGGGGTTGTTGAGGTGGTTCGGACATGTGGAGAGAATGGAGCGAAACAGAATAACTTCAAGAGTGTATCAGTCTGTAGTGGAAGGAAGGCGGGGTAGGGTCGGCCTAGGAAAGGTTGGAGGGAGGGGGTAAAGGGGGTTTTGTGTGCGAGGGGCTTGGACTTCCAGCAGGCATGTGTGAGCGTGTTTGATAGGAGTGAATGGAGACAAATGGTTTTTAATACTTGACGTGCTGTTGTAGTGTGAGCAAAGTAACATTTATGAAGGGGTTCAGGGAAACCGGCAGGCCGGACTTGAGTCCTGGAGATGGGAAGTACAGTGCCTGCACTCTGAAGGAGGGGTGTTAATGTTGCAGTTTAAAAACTGTAGTGTAAAGCACCCTTCTGGCAAGACAGTGATGGAGTGAATGATGGTGAAAGTTTTTCTTTTTCGGGCCACCCTGCCTTGGTGGGAATCGGCCAGTGTGATAATAAAAAATAAAATATATTATTATAATACATACGTACTCTTAATAATAATACACTGCAGCTGGCCTGTTGGCGCATACTAGGCAGGCCCTTCACAATCCATCCCACTAACAGAATATTTGTCTAACTCATTTTTAATGCTACTCAAGCAATAATCTTTGATACCACATCATAACTGAAACAATCACATTGAACCTTTTATCCATTGTTGAGAGGAATATAATTGAGTCATTGTTTTCACAAAAAGCATTTTCGAATATAAATATATCTTTGTATTATACAAATTATGATTCATTTATAATTAATATTCTACTGTACAACTATGAAATAATTACTATCCTTCTGTACAACTATGATATACTCCTTAGTGTTAAGTAGACTGTAAGCCAATAATGTTAAGTTGGCCCATAATGCCTAGGCATAATTGAGGCTCTCTTTGCATTGCAACTCACTATTGTAAATACAAAATCTCAATGTACTGTTTGCAAAGACATAAAATAAACAAATAAATAAATAATTCTATTTACTTATGTGCAGATCCCACTCACATCCAACCCCTCTCACTCATGTATTTATCCAACACAAATTTGAATCTACATAAGAACATAAGAAAGGAGGAACACTGCAGCAGGCCTGTTGGCCCATACTAGGCAGGTCCTTTACAATTCATCCCACTAAGAAAACATTTGCCTAACCCAATTTTCAATGCTACCCAAGAAATAAGCTCTGATAACTCTATCCACTCATATGTAAGTCCCACTCAAATCCAGCCCCTCTCACTCATGTATTTATCCAACCTAAATTTGAAACTACCCAAAGTCTTAGCCTCAATAGCCCAACTAGGTAGACTGTTCCACTCATCAACTACCCTATTTCCAAACCAATACTTTCCTATGTCCTTTCTAAATCTAAACTTCTCTAATTTAAATCCATTACTGCGGGTTCTCTCCTGGAAGGATATCCTCAAGACCTTACTAATATCGCCTTTATTAATACTCATCTTCCACTTATACACTTTGATCATGTCTCCCCTCATTCTTCGTCTTACAAGTGAATGTAGTTTAAGAGTCGTCAATCATTCTTCGCACAGAAGATTTCTAATGCTATGTCAGTGGTGACGTGTACTTAGCTCTGTGAAGACCTGTTTGTGCGCTCTCTACGGATTGAACCAAGATGCCCTCCATCGAGTAACTTTACCAACAGCTTAAGGAAGAATTGAGGATGGTGAAGATGGAGATTCGGCGACTGACCGAGGAAAACAAGAAAATTCGTAGTAGTCCTCCTGTTTTGAGTCCTCGGGTCAAGAAGGGAGACTGGTCAGTGGCTGGACAGCAGGGAACGTAGTTGATGATCAAGAAGACGAATGGAAAGGTAGAAACGATGAAGAAGAAAGAGACTGCCGTGGAAACTGTTGTGGAAACATCTAATACATTCCCAGTGCTACCCGACGAATGTGAGTCGACTACTGGGAACGTCACGATGAACGACACCAAGGAAGGTAAGAATATTGTTGTTGTTGGGGATAGCCAAGTTAGGTATATGGATAGGGCCTTCTGCTTGAAGGACAGGAGTAGGAGACAAAGGGTTTGCTTTCCTGGGGCTGGGATGGAGGGTATTGTTAGCCGTCTGGATGACATCATGAGAGGTAATGGGAGCAATCCTATTATCTGTCTCAGTGCTGGAGGCAACGATGTTGGCAGACATAGGAGTGAAGACCTGATTAGCAGGTATAGGTCAGCAATAGAAATAATTAGGAGGAAGGGTGGGAACCCTGTCATATGTGGTATTTTGCCAAGGAGAGGAGTTAAGAACATAAGAAAGGAGGATCACTGCAGCAGGCCTGTTGGCCCATACTAGGCAGGTCCTTTACAATCCATCCCACTAACAAAACATTTGTCCAAGCCAATTTTCAAT